>JAVJGG010000055.1:3919583-3942070 GCA_035590195.1 Aviceda cuculoides | reverse complement strand
AGTGAGGGAAGAAGGCGAGGAAAATGGAGGGGCAGGAGGCTACAGGGGGAAATGCTTAACAAGCAAATTATTTGTTTGTTTTAAATGATAACAGCCGAGCAAGAAAGTCCTTTGAAGGCAACAAAGCAGGTTGATTCCTCCCCTTGTTTTCTGATGTGAGAAGGCTCTCATGCAGTGTGTAATGAACAACGATGTCTCTCTGCAGAGAAAGTGAGCACAACAGTCAGAAGCAGTGTTGAGAGAAAGCGTCTGTGGCACAGAGAAAAAAATAATTCTCTGCTCGTAGCATTAGTTATTAGAAACCTTGAGCAACCCATGGTTAATGAAACCAGTTTGTCTCATTAGCTGCACTTCAAAATTATATTTACAGAGGTTAGCAAAACTAAATATTTTTCTTTGTGGCCAGAGTGGCGTCATGAGAGACCCTGTCTCATACAACTCGTTTTTACTGCACAAATTGCGACACTGCTTTGGCCTTGGTTCCCAGAGTTTCATATTTAAACAAGGAGGGATTGGATCTTGTTTTGCCCGAGTTGGTTCTAATGTGAAAATTGTGGGCTCTACATTTAGAGCAGAGCTCAAATGTTTATGGTTCAAGTTAAATTTTCTAAGCTACAATTGGAAATTCTCACAAATATTGCCATGTGGGTTTTGTTCTGTTTGGGTTTGTTTTGTTTCTACTCTTTTATTTTGTTGGTAGAATTAGAAACTGAGAAGGTTTGTTCCCAGTCTTGTATCTTTATAGGCACAGGGTAGACACATTTTTCTTTAGAGAGTAAGATGTGCCTCAGAAAGAAGCATCAGTGGAAGTAGTTCACATGGCTCTCCTGTTCCCAGCACCTACCCCGCAAGGACACAGGGCATTTTCTGTTGTACCTTCTCAGACAGCTGTACAAAGGGACTTCCTTTTACATAGATGTAGTATAACTCTTACTTGGCAAGGATAAAAGAAAGGAGTTAGTGTCACCTTGTGAATATCTGATCCTTTAGATTCAAACTTGGGTGGGTTGGCGTTCACTCTGATGATGCTCCAGAAGTCATTATCAAAGTTGGATCCTGCCATTATGTACTGAAATGTGTGTAGGTCTCATCCTGTGCATACTTCCTGTAGTAGATGCCATGTTAGAAAATATTCACCTCAGGCAGAATAATTGTGAAAGAGGTTTGCTGAGGGCTGGTCATGGATCTTGAGAAGTTACCATAAGCATTTATGAGGCCCCTTGCCCTGTTAGCACACCCACTGGTGAACACCTATTTGATCCCTAAGCGTATGCCTTGCATCACATGTTTTGCAGCACGAGGGCCTTACTGATGTGTTGTGAGCACATTTCTGCTTTGGATGATGATGTTGAATGCCCAGCCTGGCCTGGGACCCAGTAAACACCTTACTGTAACTTTACTCTTAACATTTAACACACACCCTGACTATTTTTCCTTCTCTCTAATTTATGAAGCCACCTGTGGTTTCCATGCTAGAAGCTTTTGCAGGCAGTCTAGCTCTTCTAGAAGTGGTCATCTTCTTTAGAATACATTACTATGTATTAATACTCTTTTCCTATTTTATACAGTTTTATATGAGACCAGGCATGATTGCAACAGTTTCTAGGATTAAGTGATGGGATTAATATTTGTTTTCATCATCATCATCACACAAGAGAATATACTTATTGAAATATCCTGTTTTGATAGGATTTTTTTGGGTTGATCCATTTTTAGTTTATAGGGTTATTATTTTATACTCATATTGGGAAAAACAGGTTATAAGATGCTTTGTTTTTAGGCAGCCTTGCGAATGGAGAGCTGCCATTGGTGATTCTAGAAATGAATGTGCAGCCACAACAGCAAAAATGGTGGGGCTGATCTTCTCCATACGTCATTCTGTGCTCATCCAAGCTGTGCTTTTTACACTGGTAGAGTATTACAGGAGTCTGGCTGAAAAGAAATACATTCTGTGTTGGCGTGACTAAGGTGCAAAACCTCAACTCGTGCAAGTGAAGGAAACTTGTAGTATCAGCAGAGCTACATGGGGTTGAAATAGCTGATGCTTTTGAATGGATTTATGTTCTGAAATAAGAATTGTACTTCATAAAAGAACCGTAGAGATAGTGAAGCTCCCTCTTAAAACACCCTATCCCAGCTCCATTATACATATAGCCCTTGTGTTTCTCTCAAGTTAAATTTAGCTGTATGTCCCTCAGTGGCTTAATTTTGCATCCTTGCTTCATAAAGCACCTTCTCCTTTCCTGCTCTTCTGTTCTTTGCAGAGTTTGAAGGAGGCTGGCTCTATCAATCATGTTATTTTACTCAAGAAGGAATCTATTTTCATAGACTATGGAGATCTAATTAGAACAGCTTCTAAATAAGGGTTTATTGCAAGCAACAGTATTTTCTTTCCCATTTTGTATCCTCCATGGTCAAGAAAAGGTGGTTTTCCAGAGTAGTGTTCCATTATGAGCTGAGACAGTTGTATATACACACACAGTTTGATACCCTATTATTACTTTTCTTTTAATGGAGCGTACAGCCATTGAAACCCTGTGACATTGAAATATCTATGACACAGCCACGTGCATTGTAATTGTTCCAGCTTTAAAATGGATTCTCACCTCATCCCAGAGTATTTTTCAAGTAAATTTAGACTGAACAAACAAAATTTTTATTTTTAACATTTCCTGAATCTCAGGTATAATAGTTTGCTATTCATTTCAAATCTCTCGCCTAAGGCAGGTCTTGATCCTGTTACACTCAACAGGGATTCAGGGTGTCCAAAGACTGGCTTGTTTACAATCAGAGCCCTTTCCAGATGTGGTATTCCCCTCCTAATTCCCATTTTAAAAACAGCAAATAGATAATAAAGTCTGGTCAGTTGATTTAAACCAGTTGACAGAATGGATTCATTGCTGAGAAGATTTACTCTTGTAAATGCCTGTCAGGTTGTGAAAAGCATTTGAAGAAATGTTTTTTCCTTTCTCTCCTTTACCTGCCAGGAGCAGTTCCGAACGGAGGAAGGAGAAATCCAGAGATGCAGCAAGATGCAGAAGAAGCAAAGAGACCGAGGTTTTCTATGAACTGGCACATGAGCTGCCGCTGCCCCACAACATCAGTTCCCACCTGGACAAGGCATCCATAATGCGCCTGGCAATCAGTTTTCTACGCACTCACAAGCTTCTGTCTTCAGGTAAGATCTGGCTAAAAGAAGTTGTCAATGCTAGTTGATGGCAGCTTGGTGAGATCGTTCACATTCTTCTCTGAGTACTGGGTCCTAACGTGAGAACAGGACACAACTGCTTGTGTTGTGAGGATGCAACTAGGTTTAAAGATAGGTTGGTGGTTTTTTTTCATCAGAATTGCATATATTTTAATTGGGATAGAAAAATCTGAGTGATATTAGTCATATAAGGTCTTCATTACCAAAATAACAACTGATGCAGTTTTGCCACTCTAAAAAAACCCTCTAAAACCTCTTGAATGTGGTTTAATAAGCTTAGTTACAAGATTTTGAGCTTTTAAGAGTTTAAGCAGAATTCAAATATACATCTTAAGCTTCCGTGCTGAAACAAGTAAATTTTGATTTGGTGTGGCAAGTGTGTTTGTGCCAGTGCATTCAAAAGGCAGCTGGGAAGTTCTGAAGGTCCAGTACTTTGCTTGAAAGGACAAACTGTGCTATATGCTGGTAACGAGTAGTAGGTAGGTTGTTTATGATGAGGTAGACCAAGATAGATAAAGCAAACACTTTTAAATACTCAACATGAATGAATTCTACATCATCAGAATCTTGCTCACGTTGGACTAGTAGGAAATGTGAACCAGCATCATTTTCATAGCCTGTCAAAACTGGTAACATTAACAATATTCTAATTTTGCACCTATATTTGAATAATCACTTTGATGGAAATCTGTTGTTTGGGTAGCCTGTAAGATCAATGGAAACAACTGATGTTTCCAGGGGAACTTTCACATGGTGACCTATAAGTGTCAAGAACATGTTAACAAAACAATGCCTGCATTGTTTGTGAAAGGTAAACCCAAAATTTCATCTTTTCCTTCATTAATGGCAAAACTCCCAATAAGGTCATGATTGCACTTCCTGTCTTTAGAAAAGTTGAGTCATACCATAGCAATTACTTTAATAAACGTTATTAGGAAGTATCTCATTTTGTGGAAGAGCATGCTGTTGGTTTGTTGTTGGTTAGTCCGAAGGATATGACAAATTCAATTCTGCTTCTGGGTGCTCTGTAATTTTTGTAGCTTTTTTTTGGTTCTACTAAGACTATTGTGTAAAATGTAGGTATTTTCTTCTTAGCATATAGAATCTGATTTTAACATTTACTTCTGTGAAAAGAAAAGTTTATTTGCTGAACACTGTTTGGAAATCATCTCTGATTTCATCATGTAACTAATACTTGAAGAAATTGCATAAGTAGGTAAATGTTCTTAAACATGGTATACACCAAGCCAATTTGTTACTTTCTCATAAAAACTGAGCTTCATCTTTTCAAATATTTATATGGCACAAACTAGAGACTGGCACAATGTAGGAAAAGCAAATTTCTGAAGGGCTGTAACAGATGATATAAATAATATGGGTGTCTGTCAAACTTGATGTGAAATAGTTTGATGCTGTCATCATCAGAAAAGACATTTGCTCACCTGGAAACTGCGAAGTTTAAAGTGAACTTTTTCATATAAACTTAAATGTCTTGGTGAGGAAGAAAGCTACAGGTAAAACATTTGTTTTGGTGCTTCTGTAGTGTTAAGGCTTAGGCTCATGTTATTTGATAATGATGACAACTCAATATATGCATATAATATTCATACATGCACATACATATTCAATTTTTCTGTGACAGTGTTTGAAAAACAATGTGATTCATGTAGCTGATTTACATTTTTTTGGAGAACCATGAGGACCTAGCAGTTAGAAAGGAATCTGGAAATTAAATGTTACAGTAGTGACAGGCTGTGATTTAATATTCCAGGCTTTCTCTATGTTAGTTATTTGCTTAGCCTTAAATCTTGATGCGCTTCTCCAGTCTAAATATTGACTTAGAGTAAGTCCTCTCATTAAAATTTGTGTGTTAGTCAAACACAGATTTGTCCATCACTGCATCTTTAGACACTGGAGATGTAGATAAAAGTTTTAAAATCTTTAGTGCTCCTATTCTGAGGAATTGAACTTAAGGTATTGTAAAGGGATTGATTTTCTGGAAGATCTGGGTATTATTTTCTGACAATGAGAATATACTGAAATGAAAGAACTCAAGTCAGAAAACCACTGTTTGCTTGTAAAGGCCTTGTCTGCTATTTATATTATTCTGAGTGCAGCTAACATTTAAATTAGCCAAGCTAAACAAGCAGGCTGAAAATTTAAGCCCTGAATATTTGAAAGATAAAATTTATCAGGCATTGGAATAAAGTGGCATCAGAGAGAGAACTTTCATTATCATTATCAGGATAATGACTTCAGAGTACTATTTCTTCCTCATGGGACTGCCCAACAGTTTACACTTGCTGAGCGACTCCTGAGATTCACAGGTGTAGAGTACTGCTCTGGCCAAAGTAAATCTCTATCAGTTTGAGAACTGTTTCTTGCTCTCAGCAGACAAGGCTGTAAAATTGAATATAGGTGTTTGTGGCAGGTGAGCTTTGTTGAAAAAATACCGCCTTTCAGGACTAATTAACACCGTTGCTGTACAATCACCTCAGTCCGCTGGCATTGAGTGTCTCGTGCCCCTTCCTATTATTCCCTGACTTGGAATAGGGCTCTTCACTTGTGTAACTCAGGCTGTTTTACTAGCTGTGTCTGCATAATGATTATTTATCTGTCAGGAAGCCAAGACCTAGGGAAATCTATACCCACATTCTTCCAGGAGGTGAATGGCAGAGCCCACGAATCTGAGCCCTCATTGAGAGCTCTCTCGCTATGTGCCTTCGAAAACCCCAGCTTCTGGATTGCAGGGTGCATGTCTCCTGCAGGCGTTGCAGGGCCTGAGCTTGGCCCTTGTATCCTATCATAATAGGAAATAGCTGGTTGTATATCTCAGCGTTCAAAAGGGTAAAAAATACCAAGTTTTGCTTTATAAAAGTTGCTACTTTACTTAGTAACATGTTTCCCTTTGATTTTCACAGTAGGCAATTCTGTGTGGGAATGTTGGAGAGGAAGCCTTTAACATTTAGAAATGCAGGCTGTTGGTCTGACGGCCTGACTGAGATTAGTATCACAGGAAGCAAACTGAAACAATAGCTTTATAATACTGTTTCCATGTTGTGCACAGAACAGTACACAGTATAATTGGAATGCTAAGTAGAAATATTTAATTATGATAATCTTAAATAATTTTTCAAGATGTCTTCTAATTCTGTTGGCATAATACATTTTTGCCATCATCACATTCAAATGTTTGGGGTAAATTTAGAAATTATCTTTGTTCATTTCAAGTAAAGGTTTTGATCCCATAAAGTTGCTACTGAAAATAGACAGTTTGGTGCTTATCGGTAGTGGAGCTTTTAGATTTGTGATCTTATGACCTTTAGTATAGTCAGAAAAATTGATAGCAGTACTTGTCCCCCATTATTCTGTAGTATAGCTGCTAAATTAGCCTAATGCTTCTGGGGTTGTGTGGAAGTTAATAGATGGCAAAAGAGAAAGAACTGTCTTTTGCTAAGGAATGGCTGTCTTGGTTAACAGCTAACATCATGATAGTTGCTAAGGCTCCCTTAGTCTCTTTTTGCCTGAATATGAGGAAGAGAATCCACTTTAGGAAGCCTGTATAGGCATTAGCATGTAGTGCCAGTAATTTTAAGTGTTTATTTGGACCATGCTGATGCTAACAGCATTACAGGAACCAGAACTCTTTGGTACCAGTGAGTTTCTGTGTGTCAGGACTACAGACTTTTTAGTCAGGCTAATCAGGCAAACACAATTTTAGCAGCTTTCTTTAATCTCATCCCAATTGTGTGGTCACCCGGGTGTCTTCTGTGCAGAGATCCAGCAAAGGAAACTGGATGGGAGTTGCTCCTGTGCAGGCAGACAGCAGCAGAAATGGGGAGGGAACAGGGAAGCAGACGGGAAGTTGTTTGGGAAAGGAGGCCATGAGGAAGCCAGTGTGAAGTTGTTTCAAGGGAGGGAGACAACAGAGCCGGAAAGCCAGCAGGGAGCAGAAGGGAAAAAATAGCTTTTCTCTAGGCCTTTAAGGAGAGGACAAACCGTAGGGAGAAGTGATGTGGGCATTGTTTTTGAATGTCTGGATAAGCTGCATCTAATCTCAGACCATTGTGGCATAAAACAGTACTTTAAAAATATTGTGTCTACTTGTTTGCTTTTATTAAATAGGAAAAATAGTTTTGTGTCAGTCGTGCTGCTAGGAATGAGAGTGGAGCTGGGTGCTGAGTGCTTCAGCTGCTTAAAGTGATGTCCCTTTTCTGAGAGGGTGCACCAGAAGGTCCCATGGGGCTCAGGAAGCTTGGCGTGATGGGGTGCTGTGTCCTGCCGTTCAACGTTGATGGCTGCAGGACTTGAAGCAGCTTCCTGGGAGCAGCATCTGAATGATTTGGCTAGATACAAACTCTGCAATCAAAACAACATTAACAGAAGTGTTTTCTTTATCAAAGTTGCTTGTTAACTTGGAGATAAGAGCCCTTCAGGAAGCTTCAAGTTTAAGAGTAGCTTTTTCTTGATATATCTAAATTGAAAGCTTTTATTGAACACATGGAAAATATCCCCTTGCCCTGTCAAGACAGAAAAAAAATAAAAATACCCCCCCCACCCCCCCAAACCTCAGTCACTTTCCTTTGATGGAAAACAAGAAACCAGGAAGAGACAAGTCTGTCTCAAAGCTGCTCTCTCTGATGCGGGATGGAACTGCTGTTAGATCTTCCCTAACTTTTGCGTACTGGCATCAGGCAGGTTTTACAAACCTCCTCTGGAGTAGCAGCTATAGCCTGGTGTCTGTTACACGCAATATCCAAGAAACTTTCTGGTACTTGTAGGATCTAGGATGAGAGACAAAGCCATGAAAATTCTGTGGAGGTGACAATGTGACCTCCAGTAGAACCCCTTTTTATCACTCTCTACCTCTGAACTGACTAAAAAGGCCCCTTTGAGTCAGATCAAAGGTGTTGAGAGGAATATAGGCTGTTTGCTAGGAGTTTGTTTATACCTGAGCAGTTATTTCTTGTAAGGAGAGCTTGATTTTTGAGCCTTCAGACTCATTCCAAGAGGTTGGACTGAAGGAAATGAGCAAGCATCTACGGAAAAAGTGTTCTTAAACTTGGGAACAGTGCACATCCTGACAGTGGGAATTAATCAAAGCTTGTTTACAAGAGCTATTTTTAGCATAAAAGGTTATCATAAACACTGCAATAAGCATTTGCCATTACAGTTCAAAGTTTCTTGTTGATTAATAAATTCTACTTTGGTGGTTAGAAAATTTTTCAAAATACAGCTGATTAAAAAATACTTATTAAAATTTAATACAGACTGAGACATGGACTGAAAAATACTATATCAAAATTTGGTGCAGACTAAGAAATACTAACTTGGGGCAATATGAACAGTGGATGACCCATCAAACTGGGACATGGACCATGGTTGCGCTGTTCCTGATTCTGCTGTAGCTCTGACAGTTGCCCCAGGGAGGCCACTGCACTTTTAGGAGGCTCTCTGACGTGTTCCAACATCTCCCGATCTCACCTGGAAAGGGGTTCTCCCTCCTTTATAGGCTTCCCAGTGCTAAATGAGCACGATCTTGGCCAGGATCCATAAATGTAACTATAATATGAACAATAATATTACAACACTTCATTCTGCTGAACGTGCTTTTAATTTATAGTTAAGCTGGCATACTTGCAGTCTAGTCTCCCTGCTATACTGCCATGGTGCCTGAACTGAGATACTTCCATTAGTAGAGGGGAGATGGAAAAAGTTGCAGGAAAAAAAACAAGAAATGCATCTTTATTTCAAAATCTAGTTAGCAGCTATTTTGAAAAGCAATGCTGACAAAGAAACCTAAAAATCAGGGTAAACTGAGTCCATGGTTACCTTTCTTTAGGACCTGGAAAATTCTGGCAAGTCTACATGGGGTGCTGCTACCTGGATAAAGTGACCTCAGACCTACTGGAAACTGAAGGCTGAAGTTCTGCCTCCACTTCCTCATTCTAACCTCCCACTTCCATTTGGTCCTAGCTTTCTCAAATGTTTTCCATCTGAAGCTGAATTTTCTTATGCTAATGCTCCAGTCCAGCCCCACGGTAAATTAATGAACAAAATTTAAAGCAAAGTGAAAGAAAATAGGGATTTCTGGGAGCAGCTTGCAGTAGCCATGCCTTTGTTTTTCTTCTGCAAAACAGATTTTTTTCTAAAGCAAACCAAATTTTTGCTAGTGGCAATAACTGAATTGTGTCTAGTGTATCAATCTCCTAATGTGTGTATGTCCTCTGTGTATTAGTAGCTAGTGATTTTCACAGGAGAAAGGGAACAAGCCATAATACTGTAACTGCAGCCATATGAGGGACTGTTATTAATTATTATATATTATTTAATATTTATTTTACTATAATTACACTAAGTTACCTGATACAGGGCATACTAGGGCCGCCATAGTGATGCCCAGCATATTTTTTTGCTGTGGACTAAGGATCTTCAGGTAGCTAATGTGCTTCAGGTGTTTAGCACAGGTGACACCTTCTGGGACTTTGCGTTTGCAACCACATCGAAGAACCTGGACACAGCGGAAGACGGAAGACGTGAGCACCCTTGGTGCATCTCCCAGTGCCTAGGCTTCCCTGGGCAGGCTGCTAGGGGATGCTCATGGGGGTCAGGCAAGGAACAGATGGGCAGCAGCAGGACAGTGGCCCCTGGAGGTATTTGTCACCTACCTTTGCGTGCTCAATAGTGCCTACAGTTTCCTTGACACAGCTACTCTGTCTTTGAAATGTGAGCATGCCCTATTAAGTACTACAAGAAACCCATATCTGCCAGCACCCCTTGCTAGCTGGGGCTGCTAAGGGGAAAGGAGGGGATGCAGTGGGGTTTATTGAGTTACCAGGGAAGCTGGAGGGTGTCTGCAAAACACCTTGGTCGTGCTTTCGGGTTATGTGAGAGGGGGTACACAGCAGGACAAACCCTCTTCCCTCCCTCCTCCCAGTCCACGTTACAGATGCCTCCAGCTGGACGAAGGTTGAACTCTGATCCCACAAAACCCTGTAACTGTGTGCTTTAAAGCTGACTATATCTTTAAGTGCTGTGCTCAGCTAGGATGTTAAGGGTTTGAACCTGCAGCCCCGATGTGAGTGATCCTATGTCCTCTGTGTGTGTTTGTATAAGTAATATAATTTATATACATGGAAAGGCAAACTTAATCATCTGATAATACAAGTAAAGTGTTTGTCTTCCACTGTTGGAGGCATTTAAGAATACAAATGCTTTGAATAGCCTTCCTGCCTTTGAATGGTCATGTTTTGTTAATGCAAACTTAATGAGCTGGGAAAAAAAATGGAAAGGAGAGTCTGGGGTTAGAGCTGAAAAGTCATTTTTTTTCTCTGAACCCACACTTGGCTGATTGTCTTGGGCTATAGCCATGATCCCTGCTGAATAAACCATTTGTTTGCTCCCGGAAAAGTAAAAAAAGTCCCTTGACATTCTTTACGCAGCAGAAACAAGGTTGGGAGCAGATGGTCGCTTTATTTTTTTTTTTTTTTTTTTCCCCTTCCCTAAATGTCATTATGGTCAAAGTGCATACTATTCAAATATATTATTGTGTATTTTCTGTACTTTAAATGCTAGCCCTGATGTAATTTCCTGAAGTCAGTTGCTTTGTATTGAGGAGGAACTGGCCCCTGCCTGTGTAGGTAAAATTGCAGTGCAGGGACACGAAATGATAAATCCCCAGCCTGTGCTTGCTGTCCCCAGAGAGCATCTTCTCTTCCCTGCTACCAAATGATCGTGTTGAGAAGCAAAGGGGGATAATAAATCGAGTGCTCCCAACGGCTCTGGGGTTGAGTCCAGTTTGTTCCCTTGTTTGCACAATGGGTAATGGGCTGCTGCCAGGGAGGGATGTTGAGGAGCAAGAGGAGGATGCAGCAGCAGCAGCCAGCATCATTTTTGTCACCACTCATCTGTTCCAAACAGCAGCTTGGTAGGCTCTGCAAGCTCATCCCTCTGCAATTGTTCACTGTCCATCCTTAGGCACTAGCAGATGCAGTTGCAGGAGGTATATAGATTGAACTCATCCTTTAATCATTACTCATTAATACTTCAAAGTAAAAACTGCATTAGTTTGGCTCAGCCTCTTCCATATCCAAAAAAGTACCAAACCCAAACAACTTCTACTAATGTTTTGCAAAGCAATACCCTATTCCTCTTCTAGCCTTCTTCCAAAATGAGTATTTCAACAAGAAACATGAAGGGAAATTATGAATGTGCTGTTTCAGGGCGGAAAAGAACAAAAATGAAATGCTTTTCTCAAGTGCTAACAGTATGTGTACTAGAGAACAAAAACTGTATGCTGAAATTGCAACATTAAACCAATGAAGAAGAGCAACATCTTCAACAAACTCATTTAAGAGTCCCACTGTTCTTGCAAGTAAGGCTGATGTTATTACTGCTAGAGCCTCTGGCCAGCAAAATCAGTGGTGGGTCCAGCCTGAAGCACTCGTGTGCCACCAGGGAGGGCCACAGAGAGCAGCATCCCTGCAGCTCCTCTCTCATCACCCTGGCTGCCTTGGGCTGTTGAGCACCTTTGATCTAGATGGGACTTACCCATGGCCTTGTATCTTCAGCAGTGTATGGTTGGAGTTGGTTATTCTTTATTCTGAGACAGTAAGGGTTTTGTTTGTTTGCTTCCCCCCTCCCCCAAATTTAGCACCTTACCACTACACATATTTGCAATGACTGATCACAAGTGTGCAGGCTAACTGACAAAACTGTAAAGACAAGCTCACCACAGCACGTCTGAGGTATACAGACCAGATGCAATATCTGTAAACAGTTTTGTAAAAAAATAATCCCAGAAGTTTAATAGAAAACATCAAGAAATTAATGGGCCAGCTCCTACACAGAAATTTTTTTATACTAGTCATCTACAAATCATCTCCTGCAGGCTTCATGGAGCTGAAACATGCTTAAAAGTGTAGAAGGGAAAGCAAGAGTGCTGAGTGGACACTTGGGTGACTGGTATTAGGAGAAGCAGTGTCTCCTCCTGCCTCCGGCTTTGCCTACTTACTGCTTCCCAGCACAAGAGATGAGCAATGTGGGGGACCCACAACAGGGCATCGCAATGCCATCAATTGTCTCTACAGCACAGCCAAAAAGCAACAGGAAAATGTATAATCAAAAACATGCACTTTAATAAATATTCTAGCGTGGCCTTAGATTTCAGCATAGCAGTGGCATGTCTTTCCCAAGAATTGGTAAGATGCACTGGGTTCATGAATCTGCATAGGCAAACATATGGGATGTACGTGGGGTCTGAGGCTTTCCTCCTTGCGCGACAGGAGAAGCGTAGGTGGGCGACAAAGCTTGCCAGAGTTTGGTGGAGTGGTGTGTAGGGAATTCTGATGTCTGCAGATGAAAAAACAGGTGTTGGTGGGACAGATCTGTGGTTTTCCCAGGAATACTGAGATTTATGGGGTGAAAGAGAGATTCTCCCAAAAGGACTTGAAGGGAGTGGTTTTCTACTTTTTCTACTAAAGGTAGTGTTAACAGACATCTCCATACTGAGTGGAGATATCTGTTTAGGCATGCTTTGTAGGAACAGTATTTGAACTTCTGGGAAAATTTCACCTGATGGAAAAGTCTTTTGTTAGACGTTTGTTAGGAATGCACAAATTTGCTTATCATCTGTAAGATTTGCCTTATACCTTGTGCCTGTTCGGAGATAAAAAGGTTGCACGTGGCCAAAAGAATGTGCATGAAAAAGACGCGCTTCAGTGTCTAGGTATATAAGTGTTACGTACTGAAAACACATCTTGCAGAAATACGCTGAAGGTGAATAGAGGGTCTAATGCATTCACCAAAAAGTGTAGGAAAATATCTCCTGCCTTTCTAGTGATAAGGACATCCCTTTCATACACTGTTCAGAAGGCCCCACCGGAAGTGGTTTGTGGAAAAGAAATTCTAACAGCAGAAAAGTATTTTGTTGCCTTGTAACTGGATGTGCTTGCATTGAAAAAGGCTGGCTAGGGTGCTGAAGACTCTGCATGCTCTTTTTTCTTTTTTTTTTCTCAGTATGTGCTGACAACGAGAATGAACTAGAGGCAGACCAGCAGATGGACAACTTGTACCTGAAAGCTTTGGAGGGATTTATTGCCGTGGTGACACAGGATGGAGACATGATCTTTTTGTCAGAGAATGTCAACAAATACATGGGTCTTACCCAGGTAACTTGTTCCCTAACACTTTCCTGTCTTTGTAATACAATTCCTAGAAACAAATCCTATGCCTAAATGCAGAAAAACAGCTGTGTGTCACTGCAGAAAAGGCTGGAAATAAAATGTCTGATTTCTCAGGTGGGTACCCTGCACACCAGACAACAGTGGAGTTTTTTTCCCCTCTCCCTTTCTATCAAAGTTGTAATGTCTTTGGTGACGGCAAAGTTGCCTTCCTAGATATTATCATAGAGAGGAGAATGGGTGTTTATTCAACTTGTGCCTTAGACTATGGGACAGAGGGGATGGAGCTGCTCTTTTGGGTCCTCCCTTGTCTGCTTTGTGGGTTGGGGGTTTTCTCCTTCTGTGTTTAAAATAACCAGTGGTGTTGACTGTTAACTGCACCACGCAAATCCAGAGATAGGGAATTGTTGGGGAGGAAATGAGAAGTTATGCATAGGATAAACAAAGGGAGGGTCACAGGATTTGTGCCGGTGAGCATCCTGTTGATGCACTTATTTCTAGTGACCAGTTTCATCTGAATAGGTGGTATTTAAAAACAGATAAATACTATTAGTTGCTTTTATTTGGCTAAATATAGTTCTTATTTCTGCACAGGTGGAATTAACTGGACACAGCATTTTTGACTTTGCTCATCCATGTGACCATGAAGAAATTCGAGAGAATCTGAGTCTGAAAAATGGTAATAATGAAAATAGAAAAGAGTCACTGTTTGCTTTTTAAATAACCAAATGGCTGACAGTAGAGATCTCTTAGTCATGGTAAAGGGAATTTTCATTCCTACAGTAATCATTAACTGTTATTCAATACTTTGCAGATTTGTTTTGTTTTGCCAAATATTGCTTATATATGACAGCACTAAGAACTGTTTGTTTAGTGTTTTCCTTTCATCAAGTTAAGAGAGGCATAATGTTTTCACTTGTAAGACTTTGCGAAGATTTATGTGCTGCAAGCTGAAACATAGGTTTAAATGCACAAAGTCCCATTTAAGTTCCACTTAAAGTTTTGGGTCTGAGCTCTGCAAACTGCTCTTCAATGCTCCATGCATCTTTGATGGTCTCTGCAGGTGAATTATCTGAAAATTAGTCTGCTATTTCTATTGAATCCTTCATGCTTATAAATAGAAGAAATCAAGAAGCAAAACCGAGAAAACTCATTTGCAGTTTTCCTTATACAGGTCCAGGCTTTGGAAAGAAAAGCAAAGAGATGTCAACTGAGCGTGACTTCTTTATGAGGATGAAATGCACCGTTACCAACAGAGGCAGAACTGTTAACCTCAAGTCTGCCACGTGGAAGGTACCATATTTTAGCCATAATAAGTGTTTTGACATAAAAAGACATTTTGGTATGTAGAGAAAGTATACTCTAAGTTTGTTTCTCATTCGAAAATGATCATTTCAGGTTTTGCACTGTACTGGACAAGTTAAAGTGTATAACACTTGCCCTCCTCACGCTCTGTGTGGGTATAAAGAGCCTCTTCTCACCTGCCTTATAATAATGTGTGAGCCTATTCAGCATCCTTCAAACATCGATATCCCCCTGGACAGCAAGACCTTCCTGAGTCGCCATAGCATGGACATGAAATTTACCTACTGTGATGACAGGTAAACTCCACTGCTTTTTCCTTTCCATAGGTGTTTCTATCTTCTTGAACAAAACAACCAGTCCTTCCAAATGTCCTCCTGTGTGGACCTGGTAAGCTAGGACAAGAAATACAGTCTATTACCAAGACAACTATTCAGTGGCTTACTTAATCCATCTCAAATCTCAGTTTAGGCAAAATGGTACTTCTGCTGTATTTCCTCCTCCTGCTGAGTGAGGAATTCAAGTTCATTGGCAGAAGATGAAGAAACTTAGAGCCATAAGCATTAGCTCCTTGGGTTTTAACAAACTGAAGAGTACACAGGATTTCTGTTCTCGTTTTCAAGAGAACATCTCAAATGACATGCCTTATGGGCCTTAGTCAAGGACTATTTTATGGTTGGTTTGGCCCACGATGCTATTGTTGGAAGCTGGAAAGTACTTTATGATTTAGATTAACTAAGAATTGCTAAGGCATCCAGTGCATCTGCAGCTCTGAAATGGGGTTGCAGCCTCTTGCTCAATGAAAAGCAGTCTTTGCTGGTTACCTATCTGCTCCTTTTAGTGGCAAAATGCAGGGGAGGGGAGGATCTTGGGTCAAGCAAGGGGCTGTGTCCTCCGCTCCCCACACTTCTCTCTTGAATGGAAAAATTGGAGATCCCTCTAGTCTCCACCTGCCCAATTTCCCCTGGGATCTCCATGGCATTTGATACCATCTACCTCTCCTCCATGTCTACATATTGGGTAACCATCTTCCCTGTGTGTGAGTGAGCCAGAGATCCCTTCCTATGAGGTGTCCTGTTCCCTGTTTCCCCAGAAAGTCCTGTTTGCACTACTGCGAGTTTGGTGTTTGTCTGGGAGATTTTTAAGTTTATGAGGTCATCCCTGAATTTAATATGAAATTTTCTGTCTAATGAAATGGTCTCCTGAAATTCAGAGGTGCTAGCAACTGCTGAGGTTTGTAGGGTTATCAGTGGGGTTATACATATGCTCACATCTTATGCAAAAACTCACGGGATTGAGATCTTGGTTATTTTTTTTCATCCTTTGAAGGTTTTTCAAAACTTGTGCTAAGGAAGATTACTATTTTAAAACAATGTGATGAAGCAACCATATAAACTAGCAGCATTAGCAGGTGTGAATGAAAGCAAGATTACAAGTGTGAAACTTGTGACTGACCTTCTGACCTCTCTGAGAATCTAGCAGCAAGTGTGCTGTGACTTGAAATGTCGTCCGATGTAACTGCAGTAAAAAAGACTTCCCCCCTCCCCCTTTTTTTTCTTGTTAATACTTTCAAGATGAAAATATTGAGATATTAATAGGATTTTGCTGCTGGAGGGGGAAAGCGACAATGTGGTAGTGACTCATTATTAAAAGCAATATACCTCTGAATTACTGGGGCCATTCAGTGGCAGGCTAGAGGAGAGGATTTTGCCGTATTGCAGCATTCACATGTCTCTGCTCAGACTTAATGCATAAGCAATTATAAATGCAAATTAGAGGGACTGCTACTATCCCATTAGAGATATACATGCTTATTTTAAAAAGAATGACATGTTATACCCTCTCTTAAACAGTGGGAGTTGATTTACAGGGAAAACTTTTCACGTGGCAGTGAAATACAACAGCTTCCTCTGGAAGATTTAACTTGTAGGGAATTTCAGAGATTTTTCTTTAAAACCAGGCAACAAACCAGCACATCTTTTACTAGATAGTATTGGTTGGATGTTTCTTTCATGTTTTATTGAGGTTATGATAAAGCTGTAAAAAACCAGCTAGGCCAGAGAAGGAAGAGACCTCATGAACCTTTTAAGTTCTTCCCAGCAGATCTTCCCGGCTCTAGCTTCCCTCCAAGAGGGATGTTGATTTCTCTCTAACAGGCAACACATCACTAGACACATAAAAATGCAAAACACTCAGCTGTTCTTATCAAATTCGGTGCAGCTAGACAAATTGCATTGAAGGAGCAGCTTTATGCCAAGAATGTAAATCCAGGCTGAGGAGTGGAGGAGGAAAAACAGCATGTGCCAGTCAGATGCCTGAACCCTTTTCAATGTACTCTGGCCTTCCTGCAGCAACGCAGCAGGGCTGACAGCTCATTTCTCCATAAGAGACTATGTCTTTCCAGTTCAGGGCCGATATCCCTGAGGGCAGCGTGCCTCCTCTAGCAGGCTTCTGCAGCAATCTGAGTATCCCCTTTGCAGTTCATCTGGTGTGGACAGGTCTGCTTCCAGGGAGCACTAAGTTTTTCTTTTTCAAGTATTTAGTTAAAGAAACTCTAGGATTTCTGAGGAAGTACCTTAATGAATGGCAGCTGTGCTGGACCTTACTAATGGAAGCATCCACCTTCAGTGTGAAGCTTAAGTGGGTGCGAAAGAGAGCTGCCCTTGTATGTGAAGCTGAAATTTATCCTTGTGGAAAATGAAGATCACGTCTTTCATCTCCTTAGGAAAGCTCGTAGTCTCTGTCACAAAGCAACGCACAAAATGTAGGCTGGCTACCTTTCAACACTTTGTTAACAAAACCTAGTTGGCTGAAGTGAAGTGCCTTGATTCTTCTAGCTTTTCTTCAGGAGTGTACAGGACCGATGTAATATGAAGCAGTCAAGACTGGCCATCCCTCGTTTAAAAAGTGTGAGGCACTAGCCTGTATATTTTGCCCTCCAAAAATAATTTATGTATGTGGGTCTGTGACTTGCCAGTGGTTAGGTGGGATATGTTTCTATTCTTAAAACATCTTTTGCAAGGTGATGAGCCTGTAGAGAAAGGTTTGTGAGATATAAATATTAAAAATAGGTTG
Source organism: Aviceda cuculoides (assembly GCA_035590195.1). Taxonomy (NCBI): domain Eukaryota; kingdom Metazoa; phylum Chordata; class Aves; order Accipitriformes; family Accipitridae; genus Aviceda; species Aviceda cuculoides. The sequence goes on along the minus strand of JAVJGG010000055.1, from coordinate 3,924,304 downwards.
TTCTGTTAAATGCCTGCTTCAGCCATTCCTGGAGAGCAATTTTAAAATGTTCCCTTGCTCCACTTATCTTGGCTAAGTGGTTTACAAGAAGGATTATTTTAGCTGTAATACGGAAATGCCGATCAGTGGTACAATTCAATAATCCAAGTGAGGATTTAGTGCAGTTGCACAATGCTTTTGTGTTGGGAAGATGGCCAGTGAGGGTGTTTTAGTCAGGAAAAAAAGGCAAGTCTTTGTACGAAAGCAATTTTGTTACCCTGATGGCATAGCTGATGCTCAGTATATATTCCCGTGCAGGGCCACTGGTGTGATAGGTAGATACAAACAGTGACAGTATGTTTCTGTGGTGGAAAAATCCACAAAACAAAAGTGAAAACTGTATCTGAATTTGATAGAAACCCCCAAAACTACTTCAGGTGCCCCAGCAGATGCAGTCTCAGCCTTTATGGTTTATGCATGACAAAGGAAAACCATACACTGTGTTTTGGAGGGAACCAGAGTTCTGAAATCAGGGAGGGTAATGTGGTGGTATAGGTGGGATTGAACTTTTTGGCTTCATCCCTGTGACCTCTCTGAGGTGCTGGGGAGGGGAGAGGGAAGTGCTCTTTGCCCATGATTGCTGTGGGTGACGTGTGAGAGGAGAGAAGGATAAGGAAGCAAATCTATTCTGCACGGGGCGAGATGTGCAGGCGGCAAATCCAGAGGCTGCGTCACAAACCAGTTCCCTGGCACTGGCACACTGAGAAGCGTATGTTCTCCATTACTTTGAAGGCATGGCTTGCTTTGAGGAATCGTGTGTTCCTGGTTACAAGAAACCCAATCAGTTATACTCTTTTGCTTTTTCTTGATTGGAACATTTTAATGGAAGAGTTGAAGAAGAAAAAGGAGCGATGGAGGATGTATGGTGATTCAGAACAGGATGGTGCAGGAAGATGCAATGCCAATAGTGTTGGTCCGAGTCAGGTTTCTCCTAATATGAGTGTACATGTGGGATCCAGGTTGTGCCCGACTGGGAGGAAACTGAGTTGTATTGTGCTTCCAGTTATGTCCCTATAAAACAGAAATATGCAGGCACAGGGCCTTATATGAGGATTTAAGTCAGTTTGCCATTGCACCTATATTTAGGGAATATTTTTAAATAAGATGAGAATGCAAATAAGCATTTGAAAGGACCTCCTGTTGCTCCATTCCTGCTCAGGGGGAAAATGTAGTGTGGAGACAACAGTGAAGTGATGGCAAAACTGGCTTTTGATATATGTCACATTTAAGAAAAAACATGACCAACTTCTTTTGTTAATAACGAAACTTTGATTTAGGTAAACCAAATGAGTAGGAGAGTCCTGGTGAAGTTTTTCATGTACCTGTCTATTTTTTTTGCCTAGCAGGGCAGATACACCTGACCAGGCCAGCTGTCCCTCTGAGGAATGGACAGGGGTCACAGGATTTTGCATTTTATTTTTTTCATTGGCCTGGGTTAGAGTAGAAGCAGCCACGAATATTTTCAAGAGGAAATGTGGGTACTTGGTGGGACTGCCACACTGCCCTGCCACCTGCTCTAGCAGGCTGGCAGGGCGCTTTACCACAGGTCTAGTGGCTGCGTTGGGCTTTTATTTTTTTATTTTTTTTTTTTTTTAACTCATTCTGCTTTAAGTAAAACTTTGTTTGTTTGCTCCTGTCAAGACCGATTTAACTTCAATAACTTGGTAACAGTTTGAGTACAGAAGGACTTTGTTAAGAGATCCATACCCTCACACACACACAGTCCACACGTGACCTGACGAATATACACACAGCTATTTTTTTATGACCAGTAAACATTACAGCAGTCTTTCACAAAGAGCCTGACTTCTCAGTCCTGCTGGTTCTTACAATACTATTTTAACTCAAGAAATGGTATACGATAAAAACCTTTGTGCTCCTATAAAGAGACAGAAAAGCACAATTTTAAGAAAAACCAAAACACTTGAAATAGCTCATCTCATAGGAGATGTAGCCTTTGAAGTAGTGAGCTTTGTTTGCTTTGCCATGTCTCAAAGAAATAAAGCAGGGCAAAGTTACACAAATCTAGAAATAGGATTCAGATAGCTTGTTTCTCCATTGTGTACCTTAAGCACAAAACTTTGCCTTTACTCCACATCCCAAGAAATGGGTATATTAAGAGAAACTGAAGTAGTGCTCGAAAAGCATTTGAGTAGCGGTGGCTGGGACAGATCTACTACTGCAGAGGGCTGCTGCCCACCTCTTTACTATGTTTTTCCGAGATTTCGACCTCAGTACATTATGGTGACAAGTTTAGCTCAGAAAACTGAAGTGCCAGTCTGGCAAAATTAACATTCCCCCAAAGGTATTTGTGTTTTCAGAAATGATTCGTTTACGGGAGAATAAATAGCCTCTCAGCCCACCTGTCGTTTTTGACAAAGATTATTATTATCCTTCTAATTAGCACCAATTTAGCATTTACAAATGCAAAGGAAATACAAAGCCTACCGAGGCAGGAATGCCATCCAAAACCACCATACAGTTTGTTTTCCAATTTTGTCATTCTACAGCTTTCACAAAGAGCAATTTTCTGTCTGGTGTCTAAGAAAAAGTAGAAGTCTTGTGTTCTGAATTTAGTGTTGCTTGGTCCCACAGGGCGTATACATTTCTGTGACTCCCTTAGTTATGTACTACTCCTCCTCATAGTTCCGTCAGATGCTTTTTCCTTGGCACTTAGTCCTCTGTGTATTCACTTGGTATTTCATATTACTAAGAAGCTCCTGTTGAAAGCACACAGAGTTTGGAGGGTGCACCACACTCTTGAACCTCAAAGCGATGCTCAGATGAGGTCAGTGCAGGGACCTTTGCTGATGCACTTGCTGCTGCCTCCTGGCCCAGGTGCTGTTTGGGCTCTCAGCTGCGGCCACTCTTCTTCCACAAACTTCTCAGGAGACTCACAGGACAAGGTGTGATGGAGATGAGGATAGCTGCCTGCCTCAGCCCTGGTGCATAATGCGGCATGGAATTGGCTAATCTGATTTCCAGCCTTGCACTGCCTGCAGCCTGCAAGATATTTTTTTTTTGAGCTTTTCAGAGCCAGCAGCACCAGAGGAGGAATAAAGGAGGGTATGAACTGCCAATTCATGCACCCAAAACCAGTACTGCTGACAATTCTTGGAGAGAGGGTGTTTGTTATAAAATAGTGGTATTTAAAAATCTAGGAAGTGGTGTCAGCCAGTTTTAGGGGGTTTTGGGGATGGGAGAAAGAAACATTCTATAATTTTTTAAAAAATAATTTTATTCCCAGGAATGTTTAAAGAGAAAATTTAATTAATCTGAATAGTGGTAACAGATTAACAGATCACTTAACAAGGGCATAGAAGCTGTTCAGCCTTTTTTTTTTTTAAGTAACTATTTTAAAACAATTACTCTTAATTAGTATTTCATTGTTACCAGGCATGGGTTTAGAATTTAGCCAATGTTGTGGGGTTCGTGAGTAATTCTCTGATATCTTATTTTTATCTTTCTGTATACTTTTTAGTTGATTTGCTAACTTTCACCCAAGATTACATTAGATCTAATTAAATTTGACATTGTCACAGCAGGATTGCACCACAAGTTGTTCTGTGCCATGTAATGACAAGAAGAGTAATTTTATAGAGAGGGCACTCTGTTATGAACAGCGAGGAGCAATTTGGGAGGGGGATTACAGGACTGGAATACACAATTTTGCATAGAGATTGCAAATCCTATATGATAAGAGTTAAGAGTCCCCCAGCCCTCTGTAATGCATATTTTTTGCTTGCTATCTCAGTTCCACTGTTGACACCCATGAAGGCTATAATGTGGTTTTGGATTTGCATTGATGCTGCTGGGCACATGATGCTTCTTTTTTTGCCATTATCTTTATTTCCTTTTCCTTCTCCCTCCCTAACCCCCACATGGCTCTCAGCTCCCAATAACTGGATTAAGTCCTCAACTTCCTGAATTTTAAAAGCCTTCCTCTTGTTGATGAGCTCCAAACTAACTGGGATGATTTTATGGTACTATGCCATTATATAACCAAAGGCCAGAGTTTCTGGTTTTGAAGACTGTATATCTACACTGGTCCTGGCAAAAGCCTCTGGCCACTGACACCAATGTATCCCAGCTGACTGCGTAAAGGCAAGCAGTAACTGTATTTTGGGAGCCTTACTTTTATTAGGGCTCCTTCTGTATTTGTTTTTTTCTCCTGATGGTTCGGCTGTGATGACCAACTTATTATGAGAACTGCTTTTATTAAAAAAAGAAAAAGCAATTTTGGTTTCAGAGAAAAGTTACAGATTTGACTGGGGTACAATTTAAAAGCTCAGAAGCTCGTTAGGGAAGAGAGTCAAAAAAGCAACTCTCTTTGAAACCCAATTCAAGAATTTCCCCTTTGTCAGTCTAACTGCAAGCATAAATAAAACTGTAAACGTAAACAGAAGAGTAAGTCTTCAGGGGGAACCCAATAAAACCAACTATAGTTTTTGCTCAACTAAACCATTATAAACCCAGGTTTGTTCCATGGAAATCAGGACAGAGAGTAGTTTTCAGAGTGACAAAACCAAGGTGTCCCAGGGATATGAGCTATGCAGTTCTGTGGAGGTGAGGGAAAAGCTGACTCAACGTCTTGGCATTCAACCCATACACAGAATAGCTCCATCTTATGTATCTTTGTCGTGGTTTAACCCCAGCCAGCAACTAAGCACCACGCAGCCGCT
>JAVJGG010000055.1:3867177-3897551 GCA_035590195.1 Aviceda cuculoides | reverse complement strand
TTGACCAATAAGGGACAGACACATTTGTAAGGTAACAAGTATAATGGGTATAAATTTGCTGGCCTGTAGTAATAAAAGGAAGGAGAAAGGCTACTATAAACTACTTTGCTTGTACTATAGAATGCGTTCGTGTCATTTGTCCATCTCGACCACGACAATTATTTTATAGAAGTTGCACAAACTTCTAAGTAGCAAACCACAAAAGTTGCCTTGTATGATGAGCCTTATGATCAATACAAATATATATATATATAATTTTAATTCAGCCCCTCCTCCACATAGCAGCACCACAACAGTATTACACTGGATCAAACAAAGCATAAAATAGATGTTGTCACTGTCCAGTTTTAGATATGTCGCATGACATCTATTGGGTTTTCTCCTGGAAGGGCAGGCAATACTAATTGTGTCTATTGCCTTACTGCTAACACAGATAGTGCTGTCCTTAACTGCAGCCCCCAAAACACACTGGAGTTCACAGAAAGCAAACCAATAGAAGCTGAATGGGAGAACAGGTTGCTCTCCATTATTTTAACTTCAGCTGCAAACATCAAGATGAGCTTTCTTGTGCCTTGCTTAACTACAGAAATGCTCATATTTTTTAGCATATTTACACCTTCTAACACAAGTTGTTCACAACTTCAATTTGTTTAATCTTTAGTCAGTTTGTGGAGTGCGCAGTATCATCTGTTTTAGGGCCAGTCTGATCACCACGGAAATCTCAAAGATAAAGGAGGCAACAACACTGAATAATTTTTGGCCAACCTCCCTCTTCCCTCTCAAAACCTCTCTTCTGCAGAAGAGATTCTATTTAATGATAGGCAACACCTCGAACAGCTATGTGTTAGGTTTGCTCTTATCTAGCACCCTTTTCTGCCTTCCCTGGATCCACAGCAAGCATAATCCATGCAAAGCCACCCAAGCACTCTGAAAAGTGGACAAAAACCTGGCTTTTGGAACCATCAATTATATCTTAATATACCAAATAAACACTTTAACTTGTGCTTTCATTTTTAGAGTGACTTCTCCAACCTCTCCCCTTACACATTCTCCCTTCCCCCCATGCAAAACCAAGAAAAAAGCATCTTTAGAAAAAAATGAAATGAAAGTCACTAAAATACTTGTCTGGGTAACCAGCGGAGGAACCAGGAACCAATGAAATACCTGGAACTCATTTAAGTTCATTGGAAAGACAGGGAACGTTCAAGTCAACAGTGCTCTCATTCTTCTTTCTGCAACACAGTCCCTGCTGGGCAGGGTTTGTTTGCACTGAGGTTTTGTATTGGAAACACACACTCTTAGCTAAATATGATTCTGTTTATCCAGGATTTCTTCTGTCCTGTTCAGTGCACAAATTCCACAAACCTGTGCTGAAAATAAACAGGGTGAGAAATGCCTGTGCCCAGTGCTCAAGAACCACAAGAGGTGTCTCTGAATGGCACACTGCCATGCTAGGCATAGCCAGAAGACTTGTCCTGAAACCTGCTCAAAGCAGGCCGTCTTCAAAACCCACCAGAAGAATGCTTTCCCTGATGGGTACGTTGAGACTGGATCCCAAACAAGCCACCTCAGAGAGCAGGAAATGCTCCTGCTGTCTTCTGCTGAGCCATTGCCCAGGACATTTCCAAGAAAATACAAGTGATCCTCCTTCCTCCCCTTCCCTTTTCCCCACCTTATGCCTCCTTCCCATGGAAATCTTTCAGAGTATTTTGATTCTTACAGGCAAAATCATGTCCTGACTCATGCCAAGGAAATGAATCCCACGTGTCTACAAAGCCTATGCTACAAATAAGTTGATGAGGGGTGACCATTCCCAAGCTCCTGAAAAATGGGTCTTCTGCAGCCTATGGAACTTGTGCACTCCATAGGGCACTCCTGACCCTGACACAGGAGTTCCCAGTGTGCTGCAGGACATGCTGCAGCTGTGCCTAGCAGACACGGCTGTTCTCAAGTCGTGGGCCAGAAGCGCAGTGGCTGAACAAGCTGTTCGTTTCATGTGCTGTCCCCGATGCAGGTCACCTATACGAAACCCATCTACTAGGTTTAACGTAGATAACACGCAATTCACTTACATATGGAGCAAGAGGGTAAATAAGTCTGGCAATGTGTTACTTCCGTGGTTCATGGAAACGTTTTGTGCCTGGGCATTACAGAGCAACACCATGCATGGTAAAACTGCTTAACAGGAAATTGCCCCAGGAAGCTTTCAAGAAACCATACTTTCCCCTTTCACAGTAGACCCCCAAACTTCACCACTCAAAGGACAACAGCATAGCACACCCATTATGCTAGTGTCCTACCCTGCTTCTCCCAGTGAGCCACACTATAGTGGCAGCAGCTTGCTAGGACCAAAAGCAGAGCTGCAGGGTCCCCCAAGCACACTTGTACTCAGGAGCGCTCACTCACAACACATAATTTCACACATAGAAATCAGATACTTCCCCAATTTTCTGCACCCCCAGCCATAGCCTCCCTTTTGTCACTACCAAGATGCCAAATTCTTCTCCTGAGTGAACATTGCCAGCTGACCTTTTCACGATGACAAACAGCATTTAGAAATCCTTTTCCAGATGCTCTTATTGGAAATGCAGACCACGCAATTACAAAAGGAGTACTGGGATCTTATCTGTACCACCATGACTCATCTTTGAAAGTAGTATTGCAGCAGCACTGAAATGTACATTCAAATTATTTGGGTGTTTTGCATTTGTTTTGGGGTTCTTTTTTTTGTAAAGTTAGCTACAGAAGAAAAAGGATGTAGACGGTTGCCCAGTCAAGTGCAGCACACGTTGCAGTTGGACAGGCCTAGTTTTGACAGTATGAGACGTATGTAGAACAAAATCAGTCCATACCCAAAGAGATATGGGCTTGTGGGACTAAGCTCTATTAAGAAAAGTAGGCATTCAAAACTGAATTTTAAAGATAATATCTTGTAGCTGTACAGCTAACACTACGTGTAGGACACTACGTTGCACTTGCACCACATGGTGCCAATCACTGAACTAATGCTGAAAGAGCAAACTTGCTCTCCTTCCGGATCTCCAGTCAAGATCCATCCAAACAAGTATTTTTACATTAACCAAGGAAACAGGACAGAGTGTGTCTGAAGGCAGAAGTCAGCAGGATACAAAGAGGCTTTTTTGAAAATAATGCCGACTATTGTCTCCATTTTTAAAATGGAAACAAGTAGACTGTCATCCATTTCTACCCAATCATAATGTGTTCCTGCCCAACATTTCTTTCTACTGATAATTTGTTACACCTTCAGATTTTCCTGTTCTATTTAAATAAATAAATAAAAATCACCTGAATTATTTGGATTTTTTTAGCTTCTTAGTGATTCCCTTTAGCAGCTACAGAAACATAGTTTACAGGCTCTAAAAAATGAGCTACTTTGAAAACTTAACTTTTTAAACAGCTTAAAGAAGATGGCTGTCATCCTTTCATTTCCAAGCAGCAGTTTGTGTAGACTTTAGTACAATCAATTCATGTCTGTGTCATGTTTCATTTTCATGCTTCGTTTTACAAGCTCACTAATCAGACTAATGAGGTTGAATGTGAAGAAATCCCTTTGTTTCAAGCTGAACAGCCTCTGAAACCACAGTTATAATGGTCTTTCTTTACTTAGTCAATTCCTGTGTGCAAGTAATAGGAAAAAAAATGGCATTACAGAATTTTTCTGCTAAACCTTAAAGGCAAAAAGCCATCTTATTACAACATGGCCTGTAATTTATAGGAGCTCAGGCTGTATTTCGATGCAAGGGAGTCACATTGCCTTCCACTTTGTGAACATGCTCATATGAAAATAGTCTTATTAACTGCTTTGGTAGGATCATAAATGTGTTCTGTATGTTCCAAATTGGTGGCTTAAGATAGTCCAGCCTGCAGGCAGCAGGGAGTTTGTGCTGTGCTGACCATGCTCCCCTGTGGAGGAGTTGATTCCCCCTGCACCTGTGTACATGTCTAGGACCTGGTCAGAGACTGGGACCCTCCTGGTTCTTTAACCTATCTAAACCATAAGTCACATGTATATAGATAACCCATGGCAGGAAAAAGAAGCTAGAAGCAGAGATGGAAATTCCCACTCAGGGATTCATTACAGAGCCGTCCCAGGCTGCAATACAAAACCACCAGTGCTCCTCGGAGCTTTTTGTCACTAGTCAATAGGAGCACAGAGAGCTGCACAAAGAGACTTACAAGGGAATACATGTAATTATGGGACGGTACCACAAAAGGCGGCACTGTCAACCCCCCCCCCCCCCAACTTTGATAAACTTGAAATCATAATCTGAAATCAGTCTTGGCTTGAATTTGCTCATTCCTGAGTATTTTTTTTTGTTTAGTATCACGTACAAATCTCCACCCCACCCTTGCTTTGAAAAGCAAAGTAGTAGTCACAATATATAATAGTAATCAGAGAAAGGCTTGTTTCTGACCCTCAAAGTGCCTAAGTAGCTGCCCAGACCATCTGCTGAACAAGTGACAAGCACATTGCAGAGTCAGGAGGTCACAGAGCACTCCACCTTTACCATCAAGGTTACTATGAGTGTCACTAGACCTGCTCAGTAGGAATATATAAGGTTCAACTACAGTTCAGAGTTGTCTGAAAGGTGCTGGATATACCTGTAAGAGCATGGAGACGGGGGGACAGGTTATCTTTTTTAGACTGTAGAGTGATCACAGCACAAGCACAGTGACATGGTTTAAAGCTGGGGAAAGAATGGCTCCCATTCGAAGCATAATGCACCTATAGAAAAAAATCCAGGCAACCCATTTTCTTCTAAAGCCATAAGCCAAGCATGAGAAATATACTCCTGCAACAACACATCCCAGGCTATGATAGAAGCTCTAAGTCCTTCACATGTCACCTATACCATCCTGAGTTGAGAATCAGTGGGGCTTTAAGGGATTAGAGGTACCAATCACTAAACCTCCTGCCCTCAAAGAGTCTGTGGAGATGGGGTGAAGATTTATCATGCCACAGCAGGGACCAACGCTACCTCCACATAGGGTCTGCCTGGTTAACCTTCAGCACTTTCCTAGGGGAAAAGGAGGAGCACCGCTGGTGAGAAGAGAAGAAGGCTGTTCACCTCCTGCCCTTTCCCACCCTTGGAACAAAAGATGCCCAACACGTAGCAGCACCCTCTGTATCACATGGAGCCTGCCTGTGGAGACAGAGGTGGTAGGACCAGGGCAGAGTACACTGTGGGTCACAGGACCAGTCTGATGGCTACTACCACCACAGCACGTGTACATGACTATTAGCCAGAGCCTACATCCACCCACAGAAACCAGACATTTGAAAGTACTTTTGTTTTTCTCCCTCATAGGAGACAAACCTGAGCCACTCATCAGCCATACCATAACAGGTAAATAACTGAGAGCTGATGGATCTGAAGAGTTCTATGCAGAAAAAGCATTTTAGCTTCCAACTATCTCAAGTGACCCTCTGATGTTTAATTAGGAATAATTAAAGAACAAACAAAAAGCCTGAATCCTTTCATGAATACTTCTTAGGTGTATATACTAGTTATTTCAAACAGGAGCTTGGTTCCAGGGTGGCAGACTTGCTTTCCACAGGAGCCGAGGAAAAGCAAACTAGTCTGTCAAAGAAATAGAGCAAAAAGGTGTCAGATTTCTTCCAAAACAGGTATTTTTGACAACAAACTGGTTAGTAAGCTTAAACAAGATGATTGACTAATGACAGACAGCCATCCCCCACAATCAGCCTCAAGACACAGGTGTTATTAAAAATCAACATGTAGCTTTACAGAAGTCTTTTAAACACTGTACTGCCTCCCAGACATGGGAAAAGAATAAAACTGCCTGAGCAGCTTGTGTTTGGCATAGAAAAACAGAGTTAATTAAGGAATTGGGTTATTCCCAAACCATGCTGTTTAAGAAGCCCCATTATACCTGCTGCACAATAGGTGGGATCCATTTTCTTTCAGCAACCCTTATGGCAGATGTTAATTCAAGACTGTATCACGTTTAACAAATACTCTCCTAAGACAAACTACCTTCTGCTGAAAAGAGGCAAGTCATGTCATTGGGAGTACTGCAAGGGGAAGCTCACTAACTAGAGCATATGGGTGAAAAGCAGGTGACATGGCAATGCACATTCAAGCAAGTTTAAAGGTGGAAGCTGGACTATCGCTTAGAGTCATCAGGGGTACAGGATGATGGTGCTCCTCAAAGTGAGGGAGCACAGCCTTTACCATCCTACCACACCTGCCAACTCCTCCCTCTCTCATTTTCTGCACAATATGTTTTGCCCCTCCAGGGGCATGTGCCTTGACCCAAAGAATGCCCCCTCTGTGCTGCCAGCTGCAGCTTCCATGATCGGCAGAGCTGGGGGTAGTTGCCACCTTGCCAGCATTCCCCAGGCACGCTCGTCCTCCCATGGGGGGCACAGGGGGAGGATGAGAGGGATTCTCATGGATTTCGCACAGCTGTAAGGGCAGCAAGCCATACGTGACTGGTAAATCAGCAGACACGTCACCTCTCCAGCAGATGTGGAAACAGCCTGTGGAGGCCTTCCTGTGTGAGGATGCAGCTGGTACGGGGGCTGCCCTCGACTCCTGCCCCCACTACACCAGCTGCACGGCCCAGCTGGGCACCCCTCTGGCTGGGGGGACTGGCACACACTGGCACCAGAGGGAGGGAGAGCACAGCAGAGGGGGGCAAAAAGCAGCATGGAGAGAGGAGAGAAATGAACAACAGCATCCCTGCACCTCTTCTTAGAAAGCCCATGCCCCAGGAAGCCATGGGGACTCTCCTTCCTCTGCCGCAGCCACAGGAGCCTGCTGGGTGTGCCAAAGGGTGCCGGGGCAAGAGGCAGGAGTATCAGTTTTGGCAGGAGGGCTAGGAAATGGAGACCATGCCGGCCAACTGCCAGTGGCAGCTTTGGCCTCATTTTAGCACCAGAGGCCTGCAGACCTTCTGAGGGTGCTCGGAAAGGTCCTGAAGGTTAGTCTTGAGGCTACACGTGGGCACTGAGAGGGTGTGTTGCACAGGGGACAGCAGGTTCCCAATTGCTGACCATGGGAAGGAAGGAGGCTCTGCAGCCACACAGGGAGGAACTGAAGGTGTGGAAGGAGGGTGGGGGTGGAACCCATTGTCTTCCTTGCCTCACTGGTCCATTTAGATTTGAAGCTCTCTGGTGCAGGGATTTTCTCTCCCTGCTGGTTTTCAAAGTACCTCTGAGGATGGAACCTTGAAGCCATTTGTGGCTTTGCAGAAATTTCCATAGATATAAATAATACGAAGCAACAAAGAAGAATTTTAGTCAAGGGATGATAATGTAGAGGAGGTATTTAAATCTGCCTCTACCTCTAAGCACCTACCACTCACCAGTAACGGTTTCACACTACTGCTGTGCACTTCTTTTTGGCTTAGCAGTGCATTACATCAGCATTACATATGAATCCCCTAGGCAATTTTTGGTGACCTCTTCATGCTCAGCCCATCTCTCCTTGCATCAACAAAACCAGCATTTCACATACAATAATCACAACAAGTCTGCTGATTGGAGCACTTTCTAACTAGACACTAAACTTCACAGTTTCATGACAACCCTTTTCCTCTGCATTCCCAGGGGTGTAGCACTCTCCCTATTCGATTGTGCAACACTTTCTGTCTTCAGCATTTGTGTCACTGTAGCTAAGCAATCACTAACAGCTAAGCTCCCAAATTCTAACCCTAAGTAGTGGCAGCTGTGAGTCTGTGAGCATCAGTTAATACATCCTAATTTAAAACACACAAACCACAGCCTGATGCACTGACTACCCTGGACATAGTGAGATCCAGGGCAGTTAGCAGACTCCCCTCATAGCAAGCTAACAGACCTGCCCCTGTGAAGTTAAAATGCTGAATTTCATCTAGAGCTCTAGTCTTAAAGATGTTCCTTCACTACGTTCTGGCCCAGCTGCTATTCTCGCAGTTTTTAAATACCTGGGAGGAACCACCATATCTTTCTGAAGGAGGTTCAGCTGCACAAAGTGAGCAAAGACAAACAAAACTAAGTAACAGTGACTCAATTCCATTTCAAAATTAACAACCATACATAGCTTGGACAAGGAAAACCATTTGCAGAACAAATGATAGTCTACAGCCTAGGAGCAGGAAAGGTCACATTGTTATGGTTATTTTTCATGCTTAACCCTTCCCATGTCATTTGCTCTTCTCTTCCGTGTCTTCAGATAGTGCAGTCTGATCTCAGCTGATTAATGCATCACAGCAAAGAGACTTTCTGAATTCAACAGAAACATGTGAAAGAGTAGGAGCCTATTTCACTGACCTAAATGTAGGACAAGGACCTTAAAACTGTCCTGAATTGTAAGGGGCCCAGTTGTTAACAGCCTTAGGAAAGCAAGAAATGAGATACTGTACTACTCTAGGATTTTGAGCTACAGCTGCTTAATAAATTTTTAAAGTTTATTCCACAAATTTTTCAAAATTTTCTACAGAGAATTGCCAAGAAATGCTGCAGAGTATCATGAAAGGCATGCACTTAGAAATATAAGAAAAATAAGCACTGAAACTCCCAAAGTACCATCTCTCCCCTCAGTTGCTTTAGTTCTAAAAGGATGGGTTTAAAGGCAAAATATTTATGCGGCAGGAAATATATAGGGTTATATACTTTAATGGTTATAACTTGGGGGGAGGGGGGAGAGACACATTCCTCCTGACATGTATTTCAGGCAAGATTTTGGACCTGAAGAAGATTTTACACATCCCAAAGAGTTTTTGGGGAGTAGAGCTTAACACAAATATGTTATAAAAACCAGAACAATATAATTTAACAACAACAATAAAAGAGGAACATCACAATACTATCTCATTCATTCTTGGAACTTTTTGTTACATGTTCTCACCCATCCACCCTTCATACTTATTCCAGGGAAACACACAGCAATAATTTGTGTATATTTTACTCTACAATCTTTCCTCGATGTAAAAACATTTTTTTCTTGAGGTGTTCGTATTAGTTCCTAAAGGAAACATTAACATCAGCAGATCTGATCACAGACAGTCTCCCTGATGGTTAGACAATGTTTATGCTTATAATAGAAAAAACCATAACAGACTAAACCCTCTGGGATGAGTAAGCAGAAACTAACAGCTAGACCAGCACAAGTATCATGCCATATGTTTCTTCACTAAAACAACTGTGCAACACACAATCAAAAAGCTGAACTTTATGCTTTGCCAGTAAGCAACGGGTAAAGTGACCTTATTTTTTCTACACAGCTTGCCCTTTAGCAATATTTTTTTGGAGGACACCAAACTATGGAAAACAAACTCTATCATCCCCCAAGGACCCCTGAAACAGTTTAGCCCTGATAAGAAATTTTTAATGGGCTCTTCCCAGAAGCATGCATATTTTCTCATAATCATTTACCTAAGAAAAGTGAAGGAATGAAGCACACAAATGCCTGTTTATGCAAGCCCATTCATGTGCAAACATGTGTATGAATACCAAAGGTTGAGACTTGGGATCTCATTCGGTGGTACTTTGAGTGAAAATGCCAGGACTTAGTGCAAATAAGATCTTAAAACCAGAGGTTCTGGATGCTGAAATTTAAAACTTCCATGGTGAGAAATCGGTCTTGGTCATGATGATGCACAGTCGTGGTCAACATTGGGCTTCTAAAAGTATCAAGTGTTTTGCATATGTAAATGCTGACAATTCAACTAACAATCTCAGCCATACATAAAACTAAATTATATTGAATTCAGTTATGGATAAACCGCACAGTATGTAAAACTGGTCTACTTTCAGTTTTATATTTGTAAAAAAACCTGCCATAAATACATATTTTCTTCTTTGTACTATTCTGTTTTCCTGTAGACTCCACAGAAAAGACGCATTTCTTGGACAGAGTGAATTGTTTACCCTTCTCAGGGATGACAAAACACAAGTGCACTCTGGTCTGGAGACTGAATTATCTGTGCAAATGTACGATTAAGACAATATGGCCTTTTGAGCATACTTACAGATGCAAAACCATCCCATTCAGAACATTTTCAAGCATGGTGTAGAAGGCAAAGAAAACAAAAACTCATTACATTTTGCTATCCATACAGATGAGTTTTTAAAACTCGCTTCTGAATCCATTAGAGAGAAGAGAGGACTAAAGATCCTTCAAAACATTTCCCTGCATAGTCTACTCATAAAATCCTCATTTTGATAACAATGCTCCCACAATCGCTGAGATGCCTTCGGAGATGTTTATTGAAGAAGAGTCAGAGGACTGACACAAGCACATGAGGGTTAAAGACCCAAGATTATCATGCATTTCCCCTCCACTGTGCCAGTGGTAAAGTACCCGTGAGGTCCAACTGTAACTTTGTTTTTCCTTTCCTCACAAAACTTGCTAGCAAAGAAATGTCAAGTGCTTGAATTTTGAGTACCTGCAATGGAAGAAAAGCCTCCAGGTCATATTCCCACAATCCAGATCTAGACTATTTGAAACAGATCCAGATGCCACTCCTAATGGCCCTTCTTGATGAGCAGAAATCACTGACTAATGATGCCCAGGAGGTATTTTTCCATCCTCTGCATAGCTGCCATCACTTTCAAGATTCTCCATTCTCCACTACTGATATACATTTCTATCATCATGGCATATTGTTGCACCTTATATTCAGTGTAATTTCCCCTCAGTTTTATGCCCTCTTCCCCTAGAAATATGCCAAGAATCACTCCATCGTACCATAAACCAACTATGCCAACAGGTCGATAGCAGCCGGTCCTGAACATCTGTCTTCACCTATTGCCAGGAGCATAATTATCATTTATAATGCTCAACTGCCTGAGATGTTGGCGAAGAGTCACAAATTTTGGTATGCTTCTTTTTTACCTATATAATGGACAGCAATTATCAGAGATAAACTACAGATTAGATAAATCCCTCCCTTCTGGACCTAAGTGGCAAGTGCTATCTTCTCAAGATACAACTTTATATGCATTTTGGGTACAGTATTCATAAAAATAGATTGGTATTCAAAGACTAACTCAAAGAGTTTCTCCTGGTTCACTCTATTGGCAATGACAGGAGGTAGATTATTACATAGGGCTACTCAGAGTCACCACTGAACTGTCCTGCCTTTGATCTTGGTGGTATGTACAAAGGCCTGAAAAAACACACACAGACATAATGAAAGAAGATGAAAGATCTTTGGACTAGCTAATTTATTGCTAATTTTGCCTATTTAGTTTCATGCTCTCATCCTTTGTATACCAGACAAAACACAGACTAGAGCTCCCTGATATCTCAAATTTTGCATGGTCCACACAGAGTTGGCTGTGATAGTCCCATGGATTTTGAGAGCATACTAAGACAGATATTCATCCTGAAATCAGAATCAGGGTTTCTTCTGTCTGGAGTATGAGAGTGTGAACTGTTCCCAGTGCAACATTCAATATGGTTTAGATCGCCTTCTCAGCTGAAAGTAAGTTTGTGACAGAAAGAAGCCAAGAAGGGAAAGGAATAAGTGAACTTCTAATATTGCTAAGAAACTGCTGGACAGGCAATAACCTTGTGTTCCACAGTTTAACATTCATTGGCAAATAAGCAAGCTGTAAATTATTCCCCTCTTTCATGTGGCTTCCTGCCCAATAAGCAGGTTTCCGTCCAAGTTATTCACATCTTTCCTGAAGATGACCTCTTCTTTGTCAAAAGTGATCCTATCACCCAGGACTAAACATCAATCACAGTTCATGGCCAAAGGCATGCCTGTCTTGTACTGAATTTGAATTCACAGGTACCTTGTCTCCATAAACTTTGCTTTTATTCATTAGCTCATCTACATAACTTTGTTACTGGGGGAAAAAAGATGCAAAAGCATTGCCAGAGCTATTCCTTTACCTCCCTCCCACCTACCCCAAATCAACTCTCTCTTACGTATCCTGTGAAAAATAAGCTCTAATGCAGAGTTGAGACCTACTAGCCCCATTTTAAAACTGTATTCTTTCTTATCAAGTATGAACCTTAACTTTCTATCTTAAATTTAGGAGGTTTTGCAAGATTGAAGTATTCACCTCCTGCATTTTTGGTTCTGTTCATGATTTTTCAGGCCTGAATTCATAGAATGTAACCATGGTATGCTAGGAATGGGGAGAGAGCATGCCTGAGAGTGATCTCGTTCGCTTCTATGCCCATTGGGGATTCTCATATCTTATAAGCTATTTCAACACTATAAACCACTTGAATTAGTCTACCTATTCTTCTTTTGTTCACTGATCCTAGAATGTCTTCATATGCAATGTCTAAGTATAAATTTCACCAAACCATTATGGAGACTTTGTTAGTAATCATATCTGCTTTGCTATAAGCATGGAAAGATTGAGCAAAGAATTATTCAGTTCTGGTCAGAGAAGCATTCAAGCAATTTTTTTATTACATTTAATTCACACCTAGAATATAAGCTTAAATATAAAATGTAGTAATGCAGACTTTGGCTTCTGAGACTGAAATTTATTCCTTACACCAGGCATGAAGCTCCAAGGTAGCTCAGAGAGGAGATCACACAGGCTCTATTTGCCTTAGTTTCTCTGGGAGTAAAGTAAAGATAAGCATTGGTCATTACTGAATATGACAAAGTATTTAAAGACTGAAACACTCTATGTAATATTCCGTATTATAAAGGGTAGAAGCGTTCTTCCATCTTTGATATTCACAGTGAGCATTTAAAGGCCACAAAGTTGAAGAACACATTCTTAAACTCTTCTCCCAAAACACAGCTGTCAGGGTGAAATAAGAAAAATACTTCTCAAGCTGTTTTTATTGTGCATATCTTCGGGAAGCAGGTGAATACCTGTGTGACCTGCTATTGCTTTAAACACAAAAGAAGTGTGGATGCAAGAACCACACCCAGATTCCAGTTTATAAGCAATGCCTGTAACCTCTTTCCAAGTCAGGTATTTCAGAATGCTCTGTCTCTACCTATTTGGTGGTTTTCTAATTATTTCCAAATAACTATTTTACTGGGCAATGCCAACAGAATAGCAGCTCAACAGGACCAAGGACATCAAATACCAATCTTGTAAATCTATGGCTTTCAATTCTGCCTCTAATTGTGGAATAGCATGGATTCAGTAGAGCACAAAGGTATTTTCTTGTGTCAACAGAACTATAGCAGTGTTCAAATACTTCTTGTACTTTGGCTTTTGTATCTTGTGATACATCTGTTGCTTTTAGTAGTCATGTCACAATCCTGATTCACATTCAGTGAATCAGGTGAACTTGATTCATGCCTCTGCAGATGGCCACATTCAAGCTCACTGGTTATCTCATACACCTACAAGATTACCTGTCCCAGGCCTCTTAGCTCACATATGTTGCTTAATCAAGCTGTATTATGCACCTTGTAACAAGATATCTTCCCTCTTCCAGGAGGCCAAATACATTATCAGCCCTTCACCATTTTTACTGAATTTTCTATATTAGCACAGTGCCTCTGTTAGCTAGGGTAACAGTGACCTCGGCTCAGGGCTATTCAGACTTCCTGCACTACATTCAGGCAGGCAAGAGCACAAAGGGTGTGCTGGTTTTTAGCCTCCAGCTTGCCTCCAGGGTGCTGCAGTCATTGCAGACAAGGAGCTGTGTACAAATCTCCAAAGCCTTTTGTTTGCATTGCAGAGGACAGAACCACAGCCACATCTGCCCCTTCTCCACCCTCCAAGGGCTTCCTTTTCTCAAGAGCAAAGACTAATACCACTGGTGGGATGATCCAAGCTGGGAGGAAAAGGAGAGGTACAGAAGCTGTACTTTCAGAAAATGCTGTTCAGTGCTCAGTTACTTGGTGAGAAGGCCAAGAATGACAGATTGAGTAATACTAGGGGAGGAGAGTGTGGAAAAGAGAACATGACAAGTGAAAAGGAATGCTGGGGTCTGCTACATCACTGGGGTGTGCTCCAATCCCACATGAAAAATAGTCTCTTTTATTTCAGTCAGTCGAGTCCTGGATTTCTATTATGCTTGCTGGCAACCTGCATGCAAACTCCAGAAGTTTGTACTAGGTACTGCATTTGATAGAGATCTGTACTGGAGAAATGGAAATAGACGATCAAAGGCATCGACAGGCTATATGAGTGCTTCCAGGAAAACACAGCACAGATACTAACTCAGCAATAACAGCTCTGCACAGGCTTCTTGTGAATCATCATAAGATGGACATGTATTTAGAAACTAAAGGCTTTAGTTCAGTCCTCTGTGACAGACATACGCATGCACTTCAATTTCCTTTTTTTACATGAACAAGTCTTGTGGTAAAGCTGCCTTGAGATAGGTGCAGTGCAATTGCCACAGATCAGTGTTTTCTGGTATGGCCAACCTCAAAGCCTCCCTCAAGATGTTGACAAGAAATTTGTATCTCTAGGATATAAGTAAGGGCTCTGCTATCCATATACCCAAATGAGTTCCAGAAGAGGTACCCAACATTCAAACCTCATCCCATACATATTTCTGTAGTGGACAAAGCAGTATGCCTCTTTGGGCGAAGTTTAATACTATGCCAATCCTCCCCCTCCTCATGCTAGTATTGAACTGGAAGGGTCACCCACCCTGCTCCACATTTGAGTCAGGGTGCAAGCAGTGGGGACAACTGTGACATTGATACAAGTTTTGAGAAGGCTATCTGTTTCCTCACTTACACAAGGAATAGCATCAGGCTACACAAGACAAGTAACAGTAATGCTTGCCTCCTCTCCAAATTCTCTCCTGAAGGAAGCTGTTTTAAAACTGATATAAGAACAAAAGACAATGTTGAAATGCAGACAAATGAAGTCTTTTCCATCCCTCCAAGACTTGTCACTAGAGAAAGTGGCTTTCTCCTCTCTGGGGAACAGACTTGATGTTGCTGCATTTGTCGTGCCTTTATTCAATACTGTGCTGAGCAGCAGAGAACTATGCAGCCTTTTGCAATGCCTTTTTTTTCCACCTCTCATTTGCCTGGATTGGCACTATTTCCAGCTCATGACACAATACTCTGATAACTCTGTTTTCACCCTTACTTTCCACTAACAACATCATCTGCCATCACTGATGTAAATATGGCACAAAATGACATTTATATTTGCGTTTACTAAAATGTAGAGCCCATACCTTCCAGAATACTTTCTCCAGTTAAATATGGTAATGGACTTGTGACATGAGAGACCACAGCAGAACAAGCTGTCATAGTATTAAGTCACCCTTCTTCCCCCTTCTCTACAGCTTCTCCTACAGCTATACAATTAAAATATATATAATCAGGAGCAGATCTGGGTGGGTGCTTTGCAATTTCAAGCAAAGACCATACATAGGGTATGGAGAATCCAGAGAACCAAACAAGTTACTCCAGTCTCCAGGGAATATTCAGAAGGTACCTACCTTACACATGTTTTCTGCCTTAGGTAAGCAACACAAGTATGAGATTGGAAAAGTGCTTAAATATACTGAAATCTTAGAAATAATCAGGTAAGAAAACAAAGCTTATACAAATCAGAATGTTTAAACAACTTAAGGAAGGAATAGTTAAGAGAATAAAAATGATTGCTTACTAAGAAAGTAATACAAAACTTTATACTTGTGAAAGCAGTTGTATAATAAAGGGTTACCCTACACACAGATAGGTTTCTGAGATGTCAGTGAGTGCCAAACCAGGTAGGAAGAACCACAGACTACTTGACTACAAGGCAGGAGTTTTCCATATCATCCTTATGTTTTAAGATAGCTTGCCAGCCAAGAAGGACATGCTCTAAAGCCAGACAGTCTTAGCAAAATGTTGAAGGCTAAGAAGAAATTTGTAGCAGAACAAACTGAACTCAGTCCCTTAACTACTGCATCATCACTCCTTACCAACTTTGTTAAACACCTGCAATTTAAAAGTACTTATATGACAATTTAAAGAAGAAAACCAGTTAGTGTATGAACAGAGGTTAGGTGTCTACTGCAGCATTGTTGGGCTTGGGTTTTTACGCCAAAGGAAATGGTTTATAATTAAAGCTTGCAAGAGCTTTGTTGCATGTCTCTGGAACATTACAGAACTGCTGTTCACATGCTCCTACCTTGCAAGTAAGAAGCATCAGCTAGAAGCATCAAAATCTACAGATTTGGCACTTAAGTCTAGCTCTCATATTTTCTAACTAATCTTACCTCACCATCAACTTTCCACAGTAATACTGAAAGGATTAGGACAGTTACAATTCTAAGGGAAACACCCAGCAACTTCTGTCTGCTATACAGTTTCAAAGGTGTGGACAGTAGCACAAGCTGACTAACTAAGCGAGACATTTGAACTGCAGATGCAGGTTTAGGTACTGAGATCCAAAGGTACACTGCAGGCCAGTTTAGTCATTAGCAGGCAGAGGCCAGACAGCGATGAAGTCAGATTGCCATGTCAGAAGGCATCGTGGAAAATAAAAATCTTGCTCTTCATGTCACCTTGCCCTTCTGGGGATGAAGGAAGATGAGCACAGTAAGAAGCCTTCTAACCAGATGATTCACTTATCTTTTTCCATTTACGGGACAGAATCACCTATACCTTGTTTACTGCTGAAAGACTAGCCCTGCTACACAGGCACAGTGGGCCTAACCTCTGAGAAATACTGCCTTTGCTGTAGATAGGCAGATGTTCTTCTTGCCCTGGGAAGGATAGATGCTGGATGCTGGAGAAGGCTGTTTGGGATTTTTCCCTAAATATCCTTAGGAAGTAGATTTCAAACAGATATGTCACTATGCTCAGTCCCAGATGTGGTTCTATGCTCCATAAACAAGTTTTGATGATTCAAAATTCAGTACAGTGGCAAGATGGCACCAACCAACTTTAAGAAAATTTATATCATCTAGAAGTCATGACTGGGGGGCGGAGGGGGGGGGGAACGGAGGTGGTAAACCAGCAATTTGCACATTGAACATTCAGCCAGCTAGCACATCAATACCAAGGGTGTGAAATGCTTTGGATCACGGCTAAGGATGAATTACCAGGGTTCCCCTGTCTACAGAAGTCTGTGATGCAGAAAGCCAATAGATTATTACTCAGCTGCTAGAAAGCTTTGAGATGGGCTATATACACACCTACATGCCCAGATTGTAGACCTGATAGAACAGGTAGTATAGAAGAGGTACCCTCCTTATTAAAGTTGAAATCTACTCCAAAAATGTGTGTGTGTGTGCTCTCTCCTTGCAAGGAGGAAGAAAAGTCCTAGCCCTCAATAAAAAAAAAAAACCAAAAAACCAAAAAAACCTACCAGAAACAAACACCAAACCCAAATGGTGCCTTACACAAAGATCTCTAGAACCAAAGGCAATCTAAGCAATAACTTAGACAACTTCAGATTTTTCATAATATGTTTTCAGAAACTTTATTTTAGCAATATGTAGAAAGTAATTTGGAAGCTGTGACCTGAGATTTGAAAGGGCACAGAAGTTCATAATGAATGCTGACATCTGCTTAATCTCACACCTCTATTTCTGTTCCTACTACAGCTATGACTGTCACCGATTTTAATCAGTGTCACAACCTTTCATACTAACTCTAGAACATAGAAAACTTCAACTTCCAGCTGTAAGCACAGGCAATAGCAGGAAAACAGGCAAAGAAAGAAAAATACATAGAAAAAATTTTTACTTTCTGTATTTAATTATCAGCATGACCCGTCTTTAACCCAAACATTATGGTTAATATGTTTCCTGTAGCCATCATGTGATTAGACAGCTCTTGCACCTGTTAGCATATTTAGGCATATATTTTTGTGTTAACAGCCAGTGTCTCTTTCTAAATAAGCCACGACTACATTTTAAATTGCTTAAGTCAACTTCCTCAAGCAACCACAAAGTGAGAGGTTCTCGTGGGAAAAAAAAAAAAAAAAAAAGTGCTAGGCATCAGTTTTCAGTTCAGAAAACCTCAAATAAACCTACAAATTATTTTATCAGAAGAAGGGAAAAGAAATTAGAAACTACCTGGTCAAAATACAGAATAATAAATATAGAGTGGAATAATAGGGTCACAGGTGGAAAGATATCATTATCTATGTTTTATCTTCGCTTTCAAGTGCTGTTGCTTTACCCAGATTATCACAGATAAGTTCTGCAAGGGTAAACATTGTAGCATTCATCTATACCTGCTCAGAACAATATAACTAGTTCCCATTTGTGCAGAGGACAGAAAGCTTCTGGCACAGGAGTAGCTCACCTCAGAGTAGCTCTAACTGCTCTCTTAAGTGTTTGCACCTGGAAAATAATCTCAGTTAAAAAAAAAAAAAAAAAAAAGGAATTTAGTTTTTAAGAAACAGCAGTGTTTTACCCTATTCCTCCTTTCCCTTGCACCAAAAAGCATTATTACTAATCCAGTTTTCTTCTTCCAGGTTATGCTTCAGGGCTAAATTTTGTGACCATAATTTATGCTACTCCCCAGGTAACCCATTTTGACCTCATCCTCATCTCCACTCATTCCTTTTTCAGAGCTACTTGACGAGGCAGAGCTAGATTTCCGCTAGCAGGCTCCCTGCCCATGCAGCACACCCAACTCCTCTCCCACTGAAGGCGTAGAGGGATGACTGTGTCTGAGGTGGGTTTCACTTAAAGGCTTTGTACATACTGATGCACACATGTGTGCAAAGTGCCATCACGCAAGGCCCTCCCCAGTTACCAGGCAGTCACTGTGGCAGTGAGAAAGTGTGTTTGTTTGAGATCATTGGTATAGTGACATGGAAAAAGCTTTAAGTATCTTCTACCAGCACCTTTCATGATTTCATATACGTGAATGAACAGAAGAGATACTCTAATATAAAGTACCACAACACTCGCAGTACCAGTTCAACTGTATTTGTGGGTTGCATAAAACACAGTTCTCTGGAATAGTTAAGGCTGTGCAATTATTTTTTTTAGCATGGACAAGACCCAAGATACTATACACTTACCTGATTCTGGCTTGCAGTTAACTAATCCCTTTGTATGTCCACACCAAGCTCTCGCATGAGCTCTGACCCGCCACAGCCCTGCACTCAGCCTGCTCAAATTGGAGCTTCAGGGTTTATTGCTTGATTTCTGTTTTTGAAGTTGCTATATCTACTCTGTGTACTAATTATGATTTTGTACTTATGGTTTGAAGAATGATGTTTAAAAAAATAGCAAGCAAGAGATGAATCGCTAATATGGAAATGTGGCTTTAGGTTTCACTATATGGTTTTGACAGGCATGATGCATGCGTTTCTCAGGCACAAAGCATATTGGGTGGCAGTGAATTAGCCAGCTACAGATTTGGGTTTTCCTGCTTACTCCTTATCCATTTATGAAGTTAAAATCTCAGGAGTGTTAGGTTACCTGATAAAAATTCATCTGCACACACCCAAATGAGCACAGACAGATAGTGGCAGGAGGGGAAGTCCAAATAATATCCTGCTCTGGCTATTCCCAAGACACCACAGGAGCCATCAGCCCACCACAGCCTGATCTCCACAATCCCAGAGGAGCACAGAGGCACAAGGGCAGGTGGGAACCCAAATTAAGGACTCAGAAGAAGTGATACCCTGCCTGGGCCCATCCTAGCAGGGCCTTGGCCCCAGTGTCCAGATGTGAAACCCATCAAAATGGGTCAACAGTAGCACACCTTTTGGATGGAGAGGAGTTGCTGCCCAGGGGTATGGGACACTTCATGGGATGTGGGGCAAGAGCATTTTGGGATTGCACAAGACTTGCTACAGGATGTTTAGGGAAGGCACCAGAGGTGGGAAAAGGGGTGGATTTAAGTGATTTTGGGATGAACAAGTGTGGGGAAAATAGACAGGTAACAGGCTATAAAAGGTTGGTCACATGTAACCAGTTGGCTGTTTGGTACACTTGTCTGGCTACACCTTGCCCTATCTTCCTATTAAATGAATTTCTAATTCTTTTACTGGGTGAGTGACTCTGTTTATTATGCATGTGTGTGTACAGGGGTCTGAGCACAGAAGTGCAGCTACTGGAGTCAGACCACGGGTGGGAGGGCCGGTGTGTCCATGGAGAGAGTGCAGGTTTGTGGAGGAGTGTGCGAGGGCAAGCAAAGAGGGAGCTGAACTAGCTGGCAAGGAGGCGAACGGGCCTGAGAGCCAGGAATGTCTCTAGGGGCAAGAACATAGGGGAGTTAGCTACTGGAGGCCAGGGACAAAAATATCTATATTTTCCTCCACCCCTCACTAGATGACTTCTGCCCTGCTTAGCCAGATAGGGGAGCAGGATGCAGCCTTTACTAATGCCTGGGAATACATAGTCAGCCTTGCTGCTGGTTGCACTTAGGTGAGTAGGCTGCATCCTCATCCCAGGCCACTGGTGATGTATTTTTACCCTGACAAAGTACTCTTTTCTGAATGATTATTGCACATAAATCGTTGTCACTACTCCATACAACAAGTATATTTCATAATGTACTCTAGACATCAGGAGAGACCTATATGCAACAAATTACTGTTTCAGCACCCTATCTTCTCAAGTCCATTCTGACCTATTTAAAAAAAAAAAAAAATGCAGTGGCTACTCTATTATTTGCCTGGAACTTAGATCAAGGCAAATTAACTGGGGAAAAAGTAACTTAAAAGTCATGACAGGAAGAACCATCTATTTTTTCACAGGAAAGAGTAGATGTGTTTGCTGTTCACAGGCAAACCCCTGACCAGGATCATGATGGACATCCCCGTCTCTTAATTTATCCACCATCAGATGTTAAGGGCCATAGCCCTTCAGAGATTAAGTAGACATTCAACAGGGAACACAGTCAGAGAAAACTCTGCCTGAAGAGTGTGCAGGCTATATAAACAGGAAAGGAAACACAGTCCGGGAGAGGCAGACTGCCTTTCCCCAGGTCATACGCCAGGTCCTTGACAAAGCCAGAAATAGAGCTCTGGCTTCCTGAGCCCCCTCCATCCCACAGCACACCTGGTCTCCCATGCAGATAGGCTGCAGACATCACTCTCCTGTAGAGGCACCCTTTCAGACATCAGTGCATCTGGAGAACAGAGCAACAGCAACCTCACAGGAGCAGCATCTTTACTCTTTTCAGGAACTGAAGTTTCATCAGAAAGAACTAGGACAGGAGGTATTACACAGCAGTGACACTATTTTAATACTCTTCACTCCAAATCAGTTGTCTATCCAGTTTTCTGGATAGCATTTAGGGGATTTGTTTTGCTCTATAAATTCATACTTTCTCCTCCCATGTAAGATGCTGTTTTTATCACTGGACAACATCACTGCAGAGCCTAGTTATAAAGCTGCTAAGAAAAACTCCCATTTTAAATACTAATAAAACAAAAAACATAGTACAAGAATATATTACTCTGCTGGACCAACATCAAACCAAATATACAGCACTACTGTATTCCTTTGCCTCCAAACAGTGGAGGCATTTCACCCTGGAAATGATTCTTAGTTAAGCAACTGATTTGATGTACAGAAATACTCATTCCTCTACGTATTCAGTGGGATGACAACCGCGGTGTCCGAAATGAATGCTGGGGTCCCAAGCCTGTTTATCCACGAGCAAAATTCAACAGGTGAGAATCAGATCTCCATTTGCTCTTCTAGGCACTATTCTACCAGATGCGGGGCAGTGCTTGGGTTTGTTAAGTAACTCACAAAATCAGAGTTGCAGGCAGTGGTGTCTCATTCAAGAGCAGCATCTGCGTCATTCCCACCCAGCAGCATACACACTCCGTGCTCTACTTCATACCCCCAGGCCTGTTAGGCCATGTTCACACATTAATAGGTAGGTGGTTTGGTTTCAGTTTTTATATTTTTACTACAGCAGAAGGATTTAGAGGAACGTTTGAATTGTAAGCTACAGAAATTATATATACAGTTTGCTCTTAAGCCTCTAGGCTTCTTCCTCTTCCAGAAGAAGCACACCTCAGCTAAACAAAATGCCACCTCCCTCTCTCCCAGGTTTGAGCTAATTACACATGTTATTCAGCAGTCACATATTGCTACCTCTCTTTGCAGTAACAACAGTCATTCAAGCACCAAAAAGCATAATGCTTGTGAGTACACACTTGCTTCGGTACCTACAGACATACACCACCATCACCACATCAGAGTCACTAGGAGCAGGTCCTGCCTCACGCAATCCTGTGCCACTTGGCTTCTGCCCCTGCCTCCACCCCTGCTCGTTCCCAACCCATGGCTGAAGTGAATCCACCTGTAAAGCCTCCAAGCCCTGGAGAAGGGAGGCCTGGGAACAGACTGTGCTCCCACCTGCTTCCCATGGCTTTTCATCCCCGAGGTTTAATTGTCAAAGTTGAAGCTTTTGCAAGGCCCGTAGCAGAAGTGGCACAGCCCAGCCTGCCATCTCCTGAGGAGAGCAGGGCGGGGGGATGGAACAGCAAAGCACAACTCTCTGCCCAGGTGAGGGAGCATGGCGCCGGGCGTGCTCAGCAGGCTGCTGCCTGGGGAGGACAGGGAAAGCTCCGCTTGCCCCGTCTCTGCTCCTGCCGGTGGCAGCTCCCCGCACACCACAACGTAACACATTAGAAAAAGTCCCTGTTTTGAGATGCATTACTTTTATATGGCAAAATCTTGCCTTTCTCCTCAAACACCAGGCTACACTGGGGCTGAAGAATGAAGGGCCAAATGTTTCAATGATGCACATACAGCCTGAGGTAAACCAAAGTGAATTAATAACGCTACACCTGGGCAGTTAGTGCACATGCTGCCTATTACCAGGAGGCTGTGAGCCAAGTGCCATTAACCTCCAAGGCAGATCGTTATTAGACCATAACACCCAACCTGTCATGTCTCATTGTTTCATTAACACAGTTCTGGAAAGCCTCTAATAGAGTCAGGGAAACTGTTGCCTCAAAATTAGCAGAGATTACAAGATTTTCCACATGTATACCAAAGAGAAAAAAAGGAAGTTTATTACAATAATTTTAAGGGCATTAGAGATAACTGTGATAATTTTGCTTCTGATCTAAAGCCCACTGAAGGCAGTAAACAGGTTCCTAATCTTTTATTCTGAAACAGTGCTTTTATTATTATAAATATGGTTCTCCCCCACTCATTTCTTAAATTAAATTAGAAGTTGCTCTGCCCAGAAGAAACCTGTAATGCATATACCAAAATATTTGCATGGCTGACAACCTCTGTCTTTGAATCTTCATGAAAGGCATCTAATTGTGTTTAATGCAATTTATTTGTCATTAAAGAAATAATCTTTGATCCAAACATCTTTGGAACAGAGATCCAAAGAAACTAAAACTCCAGGTCTATTTTAAAGCAACGTGCATTTAACATTCATTCCTTTCGTTATCCAATTAGGAAATTTATTCCCTAGTAGATTATAGAAATAGAACAAAGAAAAAAATTACACTTGAGTAACTTTATTAATACATTATAGCTTATGGCTAGGCTAGTTCATTGTTGGATTTTTTATTATTATTATTTTTTAAAGAAGGGATGTTCTCATCTAATTTAAACCAAAAGTCTTTGGGACAAAGATTATTGACCATTCCACCACTCCGAAAATCTTAGATAGCACCAAACCAAGTAGGTTTCCAGTGTTGCAATGGGTCTCTAATTCCAGCTGACAAAAAACCCCAGAAATTTAATTGAGAAAGAAAGAAAGAAAGAAAAGGAGAGTTTTGAAAAACTTTAATGTAAACATTTTCATGAATTATTTTAATGACAGTAGCAGCTTGTCTGCATTTACATAACTTTTTGCAATGTGCACAAGGCCAACGTGGACATTGTACTTCTATCCACAATGGAGGAACCAGCTAGCTGGGGGTTTTTGTTTGTTTTTTCTTCTTTTTTTGGTTTAATCAAGACATGAGCAAAACAAATGGTCCAGAATGTGATCAGTTAAAAAAGAAAGAAAGAAAGAAAAAAAACCCCACAACACCAAAGAACAAGCCTTCTAATAGAAAAAAATTGTGTTTTTTCCTCTGCCAAATGCCTTCCAAGAAACTTTCTGCGGGAGTTGGGACATTCATCTCCCAGAATCTGGCCCCTAGTGAGGAATTGCAGTGTGCCAAGCCAAGAAGAGGAGGAGGGTAAAAAAAGGGAAGCAAATTCTACACCAATTGTGAAATAATCCAGATTATCTAATTTCCTCTTACCTATGTGAAATATTTCTTTAAAGGGAGGAAAGTTACTTAGAAGTCATGATTGCTTAGGAAAAAAAAAGAAAGAAAACGTTTAAAGACCGTACTAATTTGACTTTCAAACTGGTTCTTATCCATGTGAAAATCAGTTATTATGGCATTTAAAAATCACAACATCTATAGTGGATGGGACCATCTTTCAGTCACATCAGTCTCTGCAGCCTAGGTTAACCAGTTTCTGGCAAATACCAGATACTTGGGGAAAAATGTAGGACTAGCACAAGCACGTGGCAACCCCTCATCAGATTACTCTGCTGGGATCAATACAATTCACAGGTCTCCTGTGAGGCTCCTTAAACCCAGACCTCTTGAACCCACGTGAAGTTCTAGTACCTCTAGCCTCTGCTCAACAGCTTAGATATGTTACAAACCACCACCCCTTGCTTTAAACTCCAAATCCAATGAAATTTTTCATGTCCCCTGGATTTCATATTAGAAGCAGCAGCAAACAATTAATTCCTTTTCATCTACTCCTTCCCTGCAGCATCAAGACTTCTGTCCATCCTTTTGCAGGAGCTTCTTTCCCAAGAAAGGAAGGCCCAAGCCTATCTGCCACTGTACAGAAGCTGTTCAGTGCCTTTGATAATTACTGCTGCTCTGATCCGAATCTTCTCTAGTTCTAATCTACCTTCTCTGACGTGGAGCTACCCTTAGCCCTTTTCATTGCTGTTGGCTTTTGAGTACTTATCCCATTGTGTGAAGCCTGAACACAGGCAACAGTGGAACCAAACGCTCTTCCCAAAATTGGTAGCGAGGCAAGCATCTGGATTTTGCACTCATCAATTCCTCAGGGTCTGGCAGACAAATGCATTCTTAAACCAACAAAACACCCCCAACAAACAAAATCCAGGTTTTCATATATATTTTTTTCATATAATCCATATAATTTTTGAGTGAAGGTAAGTCAGATTTGTTAAATAATGAATTTTTTTTTAAAAGAGAAGGCAGTCCTAGAACAGCCTCACTGATACAAACAGCTTAGTTCAATGAAATTTCTAATGGTGCCATGCTAGTTTGAATTATTATTCTTATGAAGATCCTTTTATTCCAGCCAGACTGACGTGGAAACTGTCATGCTTGTAAAGACTACTTTAGAGTGCCTGCACTCTCTGAAACAGCTCAGTCCCAGTGAATTTGTCTCTAGAATACTGTTGTTAACTTAGCCCTACCTCAAAAAGGGCCTGAAATACAATTGTCAGGCTCCTAAGTGCAAAAGATCCATTCTGGAAAGTTTGTTTTGCCATTTGTTTTTAAGCAACAACCAGCACATGCCTTTGAGTGTCCCAAGAGGTAAATTTGGGTTTCTGTCCCCAAATGGAAGGACAGAATTAGCTGCTTCTTCAGACATTTTCCACTCCTTTCCTTAGATTCATTGAGCTCTCCAGGGAGAGGACTGCAGAAGTAGATGAGGAAATAATGCATATAAGGGTGTGATGGGGGCAGGGTGTGGAAACATCAGGGTATGAACTGCATTCCCTTTCATCTCGTGATGACCACTGGCCAAACCTTGCAGGAGGATCCACAGGCTTGTTGCTGCTGTTGGACCCAGCAGTGGCTC
Organism: Aviceda cuculoides; assembly: GCA_035590195.1. Classification (NCBI taxonomy): domain Eukaryota; kingdom Metazoa; phylum Chordata; class Aves; order Accipitriformes; family Accipitridae; genus Aviceda; species Aviceda cuculoides. Next base: position 3,871,875 of record JAVJGG010000055.1, on the reverse strand, counting down.
AGGAAGAACTGTGCCTGTGGAGCTGCAGAGTCCAGGCAGGCAAGTAAAATACAGCCCCACCAGAAAAACATCGGTAAGCAAAGAGTGCCAGCTCCACAGGGTCTGAATTATGACACAGGGACAGCTTCAGGTCCTTCAAATCTGACTCCAAACCAAGCAACCACTGAAGAAGACAGGAAGCTTTCCTTTTAACTGGAGAATACAGGTCCAGGCCTTTAGCACGGTTTTTAGGGAATGGTTGTAGCTGTGACGACATTTTAAAAAGCTGTGGAAACCTGTCCACAGATGCAGAGATGAAGCATTCATAGCATGCATTCTATTAATTTGTGTTTATACAGCTTAGGAAAAAAACCCAACTAAAACTAATTCCTTTTTGTGTGGGAATCTGCTCTGGTTTAACTCAAAGGTCATTTTTAAGTCTGTGTGCATTTACAGTGCTAGACAAATATTTGTCAAATATACAGGCTGCTGCTCTCGTTTGAAAGATAAAAGTTATGGGGGAGGAAGGGAGGGGGGAAAAACCCAGCTAATACAGAACATAGAACTGAACGAACCTTAAGGAAAAGCATCCATCTGCCAGAGAGACACATTCCTGCTAGCAGAGACTGCCACCTTTTGGGGAACGGCTTCAGAGGCTGAGCAAAGAAGATGCTCCACCTTTCCCAAAAATTTCTAGGCTTAGTCCTGTATTTGCATGTATATCAGAGTCAAATGGGTTTTTTAATTCCTCAGCTAACTTCTAATAGAAGAAAAAAAATAATATTTACAAGAGGATCCTTGAGTTCCGCTAGGTTTTCTTTCCATTTCTAAAAAAAAAAAAAAAGTATGTTTTTTACAGTTTGTTCATCTTGTCTGCTGCTACCATTTTTTAATCCGTTAGACATTTCAATCAAATTTGACACAGGGGAAATATCTCCGATAACAAAATCCCAACTCGCTTCCAGAGAATTAGCAGCTGAGGAGATAAGCTACATTCAAATTCATGCCTCATTTGGGGAGAGCAAAGGAGGAACTTGGCTCAGACACTTCTTGGCTGGTAGCAGCCAACTAGTATGGATGTGGCTCTCCATTAGCCACTGCAAACACTCTTTCTAACCCCAGGCCCCAGTGCTGAGCCCAGACAAGCAAGGGTGGGACAAATGGGGGTCACTGCAGTAAGTAAGCCAATAGCAAAATAGATCACAGGTCAATTGGATTAAAACATCATTGACTCTGCTACTCTTCTGGTGGTGTGGTTTGTCTTACTGATACACAGGGACAGAGCCCACAGGGAGAAAACTAAATACTTTCCATTCTGCATGTCTTTTGTATGGATGACTATATATGAAACTGGCTTAGGATTTTCAGATCAGGATTTTCAGATATGTTTTACCAGCACTCTGACATCAAAATAGGTCATTGGGTTAAAAAAAAAAAAAAAAAAGCCTCAATAATGCAAAAAACTGAGCTGTTGTAAGAAAAATAATCTTACCACATCCGCTGAAGTAGAAGCAGCAAATTTAGTGATTTTGGCTGTCCTTCTTGCCCCTCTTGCCAGAGGCGGTTTGGGGTTTATTTTCCCTTTTTAAATCTAGCTGCCCAATTTCAACGCTATTTTGATAGAGGCAGACACCTCATGGACATTAGGTTCTTGTAAGCATCCTGACAATAGGTAGGGAAAGAAAAGACAGCCTCAACACCTCATGGAGGGACAGGCTGCAGCCAGAGCTCAGCCACACCACTAGACACAAGGGGCTGTGCAGGAAACCAGATGTCACTTCTTATCTCACAGCACAATCTATAACTGCACCCCACTGAAATCCCTCTCCTGACCTGCCTTTTTCTGTTTTTATAAAAAATTGGTCTTTGCACCGACAGTGAATCTCCCTCACTTGCTCTCTCAGACAAGGAATGCTGCAGTTGCAAATCACCCCAGAAACTTTCTATACAGCCCCTGGGGGCAGTGATGCCAAGGGGTACGTTTCACAGGAGCCTACCCGTCACTGGCCAGCTAAACCACCTTCCAACCCTGTAAGATGCTCTCTTCTGTCACCATAAAGAAGACTACGAGGACATTGCCCTTCAGAAGCTCAAAAGCACCTACATGTTGCCCTTGTACTGCAAAAGGGAATAAGGCAAAAGACTGTCATCTGATGTGTCTCCCTGAGCAGTCTTTCCCAGCAAGTCTTCCACTCCACCCACCTGCTGTCCCTACTAGGCTGCTACCTCCGTGTCCTCTCCCTCTTGCTCCTTGCCCCCATCTGCATTTATGTGAAATTGGATCTCGATGTGGAAGAACAGTGGAGACTGAGATGTTAATAACCCTGAAAAGAGTTACTGGGGCTGTGAACGAACAATGACATCAAGAGGGAGGAGCAATGAATGTCACAGAAGAGGTTCAGTGCTTGAAGGACAAGAGTAAAAGAGTTATTTGGACAGTATGAGAAATTTTGCTTGCAAGGGGCACACTGCCTCCTTTCTTCCTTCTCAGTTTATTTGAAAAGCAGGAGCAGCAGCAGCATGTCAAGCTCCAGAGGGCATTGGAGAAAGGAGGACTTTGACACAGCCATATCAGACCCAGAACCTCAGCAGGGCAAGTGCTAAAAGACACCCTGGTCTTCCTGTGCTGATGATTTTCCTCTCCAGCAAGAAAGGGGAGACGAGAGAATAAATTTAGCCTCGTGTCTCACCTGAAACATGTTGAGACCTCACCAGTTAGAAGCCACAACCCTAGGATCTGAAAACATCAGAACACCAGACATTGCTATATCTACAGGCTGTCCTAGTCTTTAAAATGCAGTGAGATGTGTTAAACACTACAGATAACCGACTAGCTAGTTATTTCCATTTTCTGTGCTGAAATACCATGGTAGCTGCAACTGAAGCCCACATAAATTTAAAACCCAAGCCAAATATTGCAGCAGCTATTCTAGATTGGATCCAATCAGAACAGCACTTGTTACAATTCTGATGGTAGCCAGGGATCAGGAGAACAACTGATCTTAAAAGATTTATCCCACCATATCTTAAACTCTAAAGCATCTTAGGGAAGGATGCTTCTAATATTCCTGCTATTAGAGTGTCTACATACTCAGCACCTCTGAATTAAGGTTTGAGGCCAAAATGATTTTCCACCCCCTACAGGCTCTGGAAAGAACATGCTCCCACCACCGCAGGAGAACATTCTCAGGCATCAGCTTGTGCAAAGAAAACAAAAGCCAGGCATTTTCTAGTCTTAACAAACAGAGGGGTTGTTCACTGCACAGGAAGAACACAGACAGTAACTTATTTCATCCTTGAAAAGCTAGTCTTGTCAGAGACAGAAATTCAAAATACCCTTTTCAAAGTTGGACATCTTTGAAGGATGCTACGACTTTGGCGAGCCAACGAGAGTTAATCAATTAAGTTTCTTGTTATGCTGTGAAAAGAAAAAGCATTTTCTCCATTGGAATTGCTGTAGCAGAACCAAAACCAGATACCAATTCAGTAAGCTAAAGAACACTGTTGGGAATATGTGACAGCTAAAGGCTTGTCTGAATCCTTGTCTAGTACAGACACAAGATCATGCTGTGGTGATCCCAAGTTTCTAGTATTCCATTCAGAAGTCACAAATAACATGACACCAGACAAGCCAAAAAGTAATTTAGCCCTTTGCAGTTCTCCACCCAAAGGTAGATAGGCTCACTCTGAGAAGACATCCCTGAAAACAAGTTAAGCAAAACCAGTTTAAGCTGTCTTACAGAGCTGCCTACAGCACTGCTCTTGAATGCCTCGCTTCTGCAAGCTTTGCTGTCTTGTGTCTGTTGGTTTACTCTCAATATCAAGGGCATATTTGGCTTGGCAAGGAACATGGATCAGGGCAACAATCTCTCCTCTGACCTCAGGATATCCCATGAAATGGGGCAAAAATCAGGCTCCAGGGGAGCATTGCAGTAAAATAAAATGGATAAGCTCCTAGGCCAGCAGAAATGTTCAAATACAGTTTCTCCTTAAAACAAACAATAAGGTACTCACCAAAATCTATCAAGACAGGCTTTAACAGCAAGATAAGAGAGTGTTCTGCAGACTAACCACACCAAGTTTGTGTCACCTCAAATCACCTGGGAGATTTTTTTTTCCTTTTTAAACCTTGACAGATGAATAAAATAAACAGTTTCTGTTCTAGGCACCAGGATGAGGCTGGATAAATAGGTCCACCAGCCTAACTTGCTAGTCTAGCTAAATCTAAACAAACATTTCAGCATTATTTTAGCCAAAGACAACTTTTAGTCCATATACCTTCCTGTTGCCCCTTCTTGTCCATATTACTAAAAAGATGTTACTTGAAACATTTAAGCAGAATACAATTCAAGATCACGTATGATCAGCTAGGAGATTTGGGACAATGCATACTAACACAGGGCAAGATTTCTTACGGCATTGAGGTACTTGGATGTTGAAATCCCTCAAAAAAATTCCACAAGGTTTGGTCATCTATACCCCTTTTGCTCCTTGGAACTCTACCCTTGCTACATTTAACCAAATGGTTTGAAACGTTTTTCTATTTCTGAGCTTCCATCAACCTCCCTTGTTTCTAAAAGGGAGGGAAAACATAAAAAGAAGTAAAAAATTCAGCTAGAATACAGTTGTCTACCCTGGGTTGAACATAGCAGCAAGTGTCTTTATTTTGAACCTTTCTAGCGTTTTCTCCAAAAGGGAGGGGCGGGGGGAGCGAGAGAG
>JAVJGG010000055.1:3839799-3863548 GCA_035590195.1 Aviceda cuculoides | reverse complement strand
GGCTGTCCCGGGGCACTCCCGCGGCTGTCCCGGGGCACTCCCGGGACTGTCCCGGGGCACTCCCGGGACTGTCCCGGGGCACTCCCGGGGCTCGCTGGCCAGCCAAGGTTGCTGCTGAATCGGGCGCATGTTGGAACCGGCGTGCCGGCCCGCGCGTCCCAGCAACGCCAACAGAGGCGCAAGGCTCCGCCTCGCTTGAGATTACTCCGCTGGCCCGGTGACAGCAAAGGGCCTCACCGGTGTGCTGAGCCGCTTTCGGCCGGGTCACGTTTGACCTGCTGAGCTTTGCGGCGTTGGGACTGACAACAGTGGACGATCTTCTGGCAAGATCTTCCTTTCTGCTGCACTGCCTTTCTCCTCATGCCCTCTTCTTAGCCTTCCGCTGCAGAAAAATAAAAAAGAAGAGGAAGGTTTTGATCACATTTGTTAAGCCTGATTGTAGGTAGGAGCTCATCTTGGGCTCAAAATGTAAATGTGAGGTCTGAAGTCACGGATTCGCTGAAAACAGCCTGTGCAAAATTTTTGCAACAAAGCTGCCCTTGCAGCCATTTAACGCCCCCCCCCCAGCTTTGAGTTCAGAGAAATTTCTGGCTAGAGGGCCCCGGAATGAATTTGCTAAACACAAAACAAGTTTTGGTTATCATCTAGTGGGTTGGGGCCTTCCTTTCTCTTCCAAGTTTGCCCTTTGATTTGCCAGCCTCCTTATGGGAGAATGATAGACAAATGCTGTGCAATGTAGCCTTCGCTAGTAGGTGAATTGGCAAACATTTTGTTTTGTCAAGATCGGTAACACCCAAAATCAAGTACTGATAAATCACAAGTTAGCTGCCAAAAACTATGGGAATTATGACATTATTATTTTTAATTGTTAACTTGGGGGTCTTCATAGTGGCTTCTGAAACTTCAGAATAGCTTTATGCTACAACCCTGAACTCTTTTTACCTGCTGTGGTTCTCTTGAAATCAAACCAGCTGTAAAATACTGCCTACTTTTAGGCTTAAAATAGCTGAAGCCACCAAGCTCCCTGTGGTTTCACATGAAGCCATATGCTTTGTGATGAGTGTACCTACTGTCATAAAATATGGGTATAGAGCACAGCCAGGCAACTCAAAGGGTGTATTTGTCACTCTGGTGAAGGGCAACTGATCAAAGCTCAGAAGGACCTGAAGCAGTTAAGGAGGAGTTTGATTTTTCTGTTCTTTGCTGTATTGCTACTTCTCATGACTTTATCAGTGGATTCATGGTATTTCAACAGTTTTTTGAGCTGAAGTTCCCAGAAGCTAGGTGGCTACACAGAAACTACCACTTAAAAAAAAAAAAAAAAAAAAAAAAAAATCTGGCTCTCATCAATGTGGCAATAAGTATAGCACGGGTACCCACAATGGCTCAGAGAGCACCTATCAGGGAAAGGCTAACCTACTTTTCTCCTTGATTTTATGATTGGGGATATGTTTGGAATATGCGTGTACGGTGACGCAGCTGTCTTAAGACTATTTAGCATCACCTGCTGTGTGCAGTAAGTAAAATGCAAGAGACTACCAACTCCTTGTGCCCCTCCCCAAAAGTTGGCATTGAATATTAAAAATAATGCTTCTGTGCAGACTCTGTATTCTGAAACTTCCAGTGGTCTCACATCTGTGATTAATTCTAGCTGTCATTTGAATGAACAATATTAAATGCAGACTGATATAATCTCTCCTGTTCTTCAAAACCCAAGAGTTACCAGCAATGAGGTACTCTAAGTAAGTCACTTGTGCTATTGCAAACCATATTTATATACAGGTTATCTACAGGAAATGTTTTCAGATTCAGCAGAAAACAAAAGGCAGGCTTCTCTCAGTTGTCTGGGTGACATTCTTATGATTTCAGTGAGAGGAAAACACAGATTTGAAAGCAGCTTATTTACAGGTCTTACTCTTAGGTCATTTACAAAAATAAAGTTGAATCATTGCCTTCCACAGAAATTTTAAAGCGGGTGAGGGGGCCTGGGATTTCAGTGAGAGCTAATGGTAATTTTTGCTGGAAAAAGAGGAACTGCAACTGGGATAAAGCTTTTATTCACTTGCTTATTTTTGATTGGTCCAGTTCTCTAAATCTGCATATGTAGGTTATACTTACAGCAAGCAACCTCACTTTGCCTGGTTAAATTTCCTTTCAGGAAAATTGTGTCATCATTCATTTCAATCTTCTGCAGTTTTTTCTGTATATGTAAAGTGGACCCTCCTTGTAACCTTCCACTGCTTCAGAAACGCAGAGGCTGCGGAAATACGAGAAGACCCTGCACTCTGCACTCATTCTGCACTGTCAGGAAACTACCCAGTCACTACTGGATCTGAGATATTATTTTCTCTACTGCCTTGATTCAGACAGCCTTGGCATTGGTTTTGTAAACACATTGCCACTGGCATGCCCAAAATATACCATCTTGACTGAGGTCAAACTTATCATGGACACAGTCCAGGTTAGACTGCACCCATTTTACCCTGACCTGAACAGTTTTCAGCATATCTAGCCTGATTATCAAACACTCTTTAGGCTGTTTTCCTGTTAAGAACACAATGCAAAGAGAATGCAAACTGAGACAAGACTTATTTAAGTAAAAGAGAGTAAGGCATGTGCGTGGGGATATATGGGTGAATTATGCTCTGATTCTAGCAACACTGGAAAGCTGATAAGATTGTACTTACTCTAACCTGACATACCATATGGTAGATGACTCTTCACCTTTTCTCTGCTGGAAATATCCTCTATTGCACAACTGAAATAGTATTAAAAGGCTCTAGTCACATTCTCACTAGACAAAATGCCTTTTTGTTGGGGCTACATTTAATATCTTTACTTATGAGTGTGGATACTTCAGAAATCACTCTACCTTAATTATATAGCATGTAGGTGCTTGCCAGTGCTTGATGGTCTATTGCTGACACAAACTGCGTGTAGCTATGAAGGATGGCACAGCATAGAGGGGAATGCTTCTGTCCCAGAGGTAGAGCACCCTAATGCAAAGCAAGGTGTCTGCCCAGTGCACGTTAGTGAACATGTAACAGAACATTACATTCTCTTAAGCACCTCCCTCCATGCTAATAAACCCAACTCTGAAACCTCTCTGTGATAATTTATTATAGGTAATCCCAAATCACTGTGTTAATCCAAGGAGGTGAGATAAAATAGAAAGTACACATTCCAAAATGACTTCTTATTGTGTATAACTTTATTTGTATAGATGAATGCCCCTGAATGGTGCCAAACATATTGGTGAGACAGCATGAAGTCAAATGATGTCATTCAGTCTTAATTTTCTTGAGGAAATCAGTTAGTTTTCCATAATTAGTCTACTGTGCATATAACAATAGCTGAAATCCTGCATGTATGATTGGTGTAGTGAGGAAAAGATAATAAAAAAGCAGCAAAAACAGGTGCAAAAAGAGTACAATATGCTGCCTTTTTAAGAACATTTCTTCTTATTTTTGTAATCCTGGAAAATCTTTTTGAGAATGTAAAAGAGCACAATAGCAAAACAGAACAGGTAATGGGTTTGGAAAAAGTAGAAGGACAGCTCCTTTACTGTATAAATAACATGAATAACAATGAAGCAGTATAGGAACAAGGTATACTGGTTTGGGGGCCGGAGTAGGTCTTGGAGTCCTTGGCTAAACTGTGGAAAAAGGAAAAGATACACATTATGTCACACACCTGTGTTCCACTCGCACCCTGTCCATGTGCTTCTCTGAGCCCACCTGGCCCTGTGGGACATTTAGTTCATAAAAAGTTGCTGTGAGATAAGCCAGTACGTGAACCGAGAGCAAATCAGCTATGCTGTATTAAGTGGTAGGTGTCACATTCCCACCCATATCCATAACATGAGCTAGGTTTTCTCTCTCTGGAATGGGGGTAAGTGACCTTATATTTACTGCAAGAATGAGCATGCATGTACACAAAGCAATTCATGTGAAGTAAGTACATGCCCATGGTAAGGCTTTTGTGTATCCATCTCTACATCTGTGGCACAGACTTTTGCCCGTGTTTCTTCACTGCATGGTCATTTTCATATCTTTACATATGTTCATGGGCAAATTTTCAGGTCTTAATTTAATAAAAGAATTCAGTAGTTAACTTGCTTAGTCCAGATGCATGTCAGTCATTTAGCCAAATATATATTGCTCCTGATCCTCATCTGTTTTTCCCTGATATAACTTTACTGATTTCATTGGAACTGCATTTACTTCACATAATTGTGAGATCCTACCCAGGCCTATGGATTAACTATATGGAAAAAAAAATAATATACACATATGGAAAACTTCAGGGCTTCTATGATGCTTAGCTGAGTGCCACTATTGTGTGTGATCTGAGCTCCTATGTACAACCACAACACAAATGCTACAAATACTGTGTAAAACATATCCATCCATCCTGTCCTGATTTAGAGCACAGAACATGCAAGAGAAGACAAACATGCAAGTACCTCTAAAACATTGATGATTGAGATTCAGATACTCTGCTTACTCTCTAACTCAGTCCAATGACAAATTGCATTAAATTGGAGGAGAGTCAGGCCCACAGACAGCCAATGTGATCAGGAAGAGCCTAGACAACCAAGATTTGCTGCTGTCCCATTTTCTAAACCTTGCCAGATAGAATGGTCTCTTCTGGGCTGGACTACTGTAAACAACAGACTCATGCCTGAACATACAATAACTTAATCTACTTCTACAAAAAACAGGCTTGCAAAATCTAACTAATTGTCTAGAAAATTCGCATTACTTTGGTAGATTCTTTCATCCACTCATTTATTCATGCATTTATTATCTGAGTCATCTAACTGTAACCCAGGAAATTGGTCCCACTGTAGAAGCAGGAAACTGATCAAAGTGGCATTCAGAGCAGTTCCTCTGATGTTCAGTGGGGGAAAATAAGGAGAAAAAAAGTTATTGGATCCTTATGTCATAAACTTAATTTGTGAGTTAACCATTCTTTAATATATTTTATAGCAATGAATGTTACCATAGTTCACACTGTAGGGAGTAGAACAACTCCATTCTCCTTAAGTATATGTACAAGCTGTAAAGGTCACCTAGTTGAGTCTAACTTTAAAAGAAGTCCCAGTACTGCTCAACAGGCAAAAGAATAAAACCTTACAAATTGCTTACTATAGAATGTGAATGTTTCAGTCTCTATTGTGTTCAACCCTTTTTTCTTTCCCTACTTACTGATCTTTTAACTGCCTGATGATGAATCTGCTGCATTCTCTCTTCATGAAGCCTTTGGTTTTCATTATCCTCATGTTCATATTTCAGTTTAGCCAGCACAAAATCCCACCTCATCCTCTCAAGCTCAATATCAGCTGCTGTGACCTCCTTGCCACAGAGCTGTTCTAGTTCCTCTGCACTGGTAGATACTTCTGACTGCAAAGCACTGGTTCCTCCCTTCGTGTCCAAATGTGCCATATGACACTTGGCATCCAAGCTCTCTCTTTTACTGTCTGAGATGAAAGATGATGTTGTCATGTCTCTGATGGCTCCCTGCTATAAATTGGAGAGAGGGAAGTAAAATCTGTATTTAAGCTGAGAGATTAAAATACTATATGTTAATCTAAAACCAGAATATTTGTTGAAGTGATTATCCACACATTTGTATAATGACTCACTAGTTCTCTAATATCCATTATTTCCCTTTAAAAAGTTGGAAAAGAAATCTTCCATTGAATGTTGTCTTACAAAATACAAAATATCCACCATATAAAAATTCTCTGGTTTGAAAATGTAAAGAAAATTCTAAAAATATTTAATGAGGGCCTGGTTGATCTAAACCAAACACTGTGGCCCTTTTGACCAAATGAAAGGATGTCACATCTTGTGAATTTGATGTTAACCCATGAAAATGGGAGCCACTGAGATTCTTTACCTCTGAGAAATAACTCAAATGTCTCATGATCCTCACTTTCCTTTGCACACTTGATTTCCTGTCTGATCTACAAGTTCCACGATGCACTGTAGTTTTACTTCTGGAAGAATTGTATCTTCCACTTACCATCTTTTCCTGCTGCTGCTTCTTGTTATCACTATTCTGGGGTACCTGTAAAGTAAGTTGAATATCTTTCTGATTTTCCTCAAGCTCTTCCATAGTTGTTTGGAAGGAATATTCTGATCCTTCTAGATCATAGAGGTCTTCCAAATCTCTTTGTATTTCCCGGTCTTCAGCAAACAGAGTTCCTGTCTCAACATGGGAGACCTCCACTGATGTTAAAGCATCTTCAGGGATGTTCTGGAACAGAATGGGGATATCTATGGGCTGACAATGAAGCAGGTGACCCATACGTAAGAAAAGGAGTGACTGCAAATAATGTAAGCACACACACAAAGGGCATACTGGAGCCTATATGAAAGTGGCTAGGGGTTTAACTCTTATTTATGTTCCATTATGTTCCTTGCCTAGATATGAATAACAAAAAATATCACTGGATATAGGTCTGTAGGCAGATATTCTGAAAATCTCACTTGTAGGCTTTCTAAGATGAGAATTTGTCAGCAACTCCCTTTACAGTAACCCATGGAGCTGGCTGGGGGCCCCCAGGAAGTAAGAATAGTGTATCACACTTCTTTAAAATATAACATAATCAATATCTTTCTGCAGCTAGAAGAAGGATGGCTTTTCTTTCATGGAAATAAAACTTGACTGAAAATCTGCCTTAGACTGGGGAGCTCTTACTGCCTCCAGCATAGTCAGATCACAACTTGTAGGGTACATCTAGTCATTGGCTGGAAGTCAATACTATCCTTTTAACTGACTGGAGCTAAATAGACATTTCAGTATGTGAACTAAGAGTTCTCTTGTTTCCAGACTCAGAGTACTTGCTGCTTTTTATGAAAGTGGTGTAAGGCATAGATTTCATATCTGAGAAAAGATTTAGGCAAGCAAGACAATTAATTTGTTTGTTATTGAATTTGAGGAAGAGGAGCAGAAGAGGAAGAAAGTAAAGCAAGCTGATTACCATGGGTAACTGATGTCCAAAGACAGGGCAGGTAGCTGGCTAAACATAAGGCAACAGCCTCCTCTTCACAGGATTTCCATACAGAAAATGTGAAAGCAGTTGTCCCAGTTCAAAGGCCAGGACACAACGGCTGCAGAGATTCTGCCCTTGGCTGACTTCATAACTGTCCTGTTGCCACAACAAACTGATGCTTTTTGTTGACAAAGTCACATTCTGTCACATTCCTTGTTCAACTGCTGGGACAGTGTCCAGGCTCTTCAAGGAGAACTGAGCTTATCTCCTTTTCTGTCACAGAACACCCTACTTGGTCACTGTTTTCTCCCTTGTAAATACATCTACATTGCAGCGAAGCTTTCTGCCAGAATTTGTGGACTCCCAGAATGTCACTGTGCCCAAGCCTATCAGCTCTTTCTGTGAGGCAGGTTTGTTGGATCAGATAAAGCACTATGATAATAGCTATCACATTTCGGTGTTCCTGGATAGTTTCTCTTCAAGGTGTTGCAGTGAATCTCATGGATGTAATTAGCCCAGGAATCTCTGCACTGTCCTCTATTCCCTACTGTAGATATGCCAACATTTCAGTTTCCCATCTATAAACTGGAATCCCTTGCAGGGACTGGTCACAAACTAACAGTGACTTCATGATACAGTAAAGGATGTCCCTGCAGTAAGCAATGTGAGCCCTTTAAGAATCTTAAAGAAAGCCACCTTCTTCTCTGTTATTCAGGAGTAGGGAGATAAAGTTCTTCTACTGTTACTAGTTTGTATAAAGCACCTTTCAGAAAAGGATCTATCAATTACAGATTATATCATGTAAATAAATGCAGTGACCTCAATTGCTTTTTGCCCTGGTCTGTGTATCATATACACTAGTGCACAGTCAGTATATTTGCTTGGTAGGTGATGTGTGGAGAGCTGGATGACAGATACAGTGAATATAAGAAAGACTAATGAAATTACTGAGACCACTTCCCGTTGCACCATTTATCAAGTGTTTTGTCAGTTTACAGCTGGATTTTAAAATCCCAAGGCACACTGAAGACAGAATGATACACAGGGCTCTGGAATTCCACCACTAATTTTGACTGAAAGTATTAGAGAGTTTTTAATTGCTTTTGGTGCCAACGATCCAATTACCTAGTTGTATTGGGTCTGGCTGAGATGGAGTTAATTCTCCCCATAGCAGCCCTTGTAGTGCTGTGCTCTGCATTGGTAGCTAGAAAGGTGTTGATAGCACACCAGTGTTTTGGCTACTGCTGAGCAGGGCTGGCACAGCATCAAGGCTGTCTCTCCAACACTTTTGCCCCCCTCAATGGCAGACTGGGGCTGGGCAAGATCTTGGGAGCAGACATAACCAGGACAGCTGACCTAAACTAACCAAACAGATATTCCATACCATATGATGTCAGCTCAAATATAAAAGCTAAGTAAAGGGAGATGGAAGGGGGGGCGATTTGTCTTCCAGTGTAACCACTACGTGTACTGAAGCCCTGCTTCCCAGGAAGTGGCTAGACATCACCTGCTGATGGGAACTAGAGAATAATACAATTTGTTTTTCTTCGCTTTTGCGCGCCACCTTTGCTTTCACTTTATTAAACTCTCCTTATCTTGACCCACAAGCCTTTTGTTATATTTTCTTCCCCCTGTCCAGCTGAGGAGGGGGGAGTGATACAGCAGCTTTGGTGGGCACCTGGTGCCCAGGCAGGGTCAACCCACCACACTAGTTAAACATAGGTCCTAGCTATTGAATAATCAGAAAAAGAACAAGAAGGGATGTAGGATATTTGTGTATACATGTGTATTTGCATATTTACCTTATGCTTTCCACAGGTAATGTGTATTTTCTAAGAAGACACTAAAATGGAGCTGTGGCAGTCTCTCTGCTTTTATTGCAGTTAAGTTTCCTGAATTCCTGATGGACAATGTAGTTATCATAATGCCTTAAAAGCTTACTAATGATGTATTTGTTCAGTCAGTCTCAAGACATCCTCATGAATGTATTTCCCCATAAATCTTAGAGAACTATAAAAAGGATTTTAATGTCTGTCCAGGGATCAAACATTGTAGTGCAGTTAGGAAACCAATCTGGTTTTGCTGAATGACTTAATTGGCAAGTGGCAGGCATAGGGTACTGTCTAGTAGGCATGAAATATACAGTAAAGCTCCTACAGTAAATAGGTACTTCCAAAATCATTCATTCTCCATGTACCAAACACCTTTCAATCTTTTGCAGCCAGACTCACTACCGGGTACTTCAGAGGCTTGTGAAGTTCTCAGCATCTCACATGCTTTTGTCCTTGATTTATTGTATTAAAATATTTGCCTTCACATTCAAACCAGAGAGGAAGCTAATGTCCTCTCTCATCGTACCCGAAGAAGTGGAGTGTGCTGGTTTTGACTGGGATAGAGTTAATTTTCTTCATAGTAGCTGGTATGGGGCTACGTTTTAGCTTTGTGTTGGAAACAGTGTTGATAATGCAGAGATGTTTTCGTTACTGCTGAGCAGTGCTTACATAGAGTCAAGGCCTTTTCTGCTTCTCACCCCACCAGCATTGGGAGGGGACACATCTGGGACAGCTGACCCCAAATGACCCAAGGGATATTCCAGACCATAGGACGTCATGCTCAGCATATAAAGCTGGGGGAAGAAGAAGGAAGGGTGGACGTTCAGAGTGATGGCGTTTCTCTTCCCAAGTCACCGTTAGGCGTGCTGGAGCCCTGCTTCCCTGGAGATGGCTGAACACCTGCCTGCCCATGGGAAGTGGTGAATGAATTCCCTGTGTTGCTTTACTTGCGTGCACAGCTTTTGCTTTACCTATTAAACTGTCTTTACCTCAATCCACAAGTTTTCTCACTTTTACTCTTGCGGTTCTCTCCCCCATCCTATTGGGGGAGAGTGAGCAAGCAGCTGTGTGGTGCTTAGTTGCCAGCTGGGGTTTAACCACGACATGGAGGCTGCTACTTCCATTTTCAAATTATGATCTCTTTTGCTCTGTTTTGCTTTCCTCTTCTCTCCCCAAACTTGCTGTCACTTTGCCAGCAGAGCTGAAGTTAACGCATAGCAGGAAGGTATACTGTTGCCGTCATTTGTGCTGCAGTTATTGCTGTATATTGCAAAGTTTTACTTTCAATTCCTTCTTGATATGATTTTTCCGTATTTGCAAGGACACAGTAGGGTATATAACAGTTAGAATAACTGTATATATTTAGAGAGTGAGGAACGTCCATGCCTAAGTAGGAAGTCTCTCTTCACAATGTATTTCAATATCTGAAGATAATTTCTCTATAAAGTCAAGTGCATCTCATATGGGCATCTATGTTGGAGGCCAAATTTAGAGCAGGATGTTAGCAATAAGGGATTGTGACCAGGTGCAAAGAATTCCAAAGAAATTCCAAAGCTGAGATTTTTTGGTACTCAGGCACTGCAAGTTCCTACATAATATTTAATAAATGGGAAGATCAGCAAATGGAGTTGTATATAGACACTTACCAGCTGTTTCAGTCCCCTCAGGATAAATGACCTTCCAATACACTGGATCACAGTGCTGCTGTTTGGAAAAATGGGACAGAGCTGGCAAAGTAGTTCCTTAGACTGCACCTTTTAGGCTGTCAAAGTAGTCAGGCAGTCTTCCTTATACACGGCACACACACTATTGCTATAGATTTTTATGCACTTGGGTTAACTTGTGCGTTAATGGTATGGTAAGAGGAGTTCTCTCCTCTTTAAGTATGGGGAATTGAGTCACTGGCTAAAATAAATGGCATATCCTTGCCTGATCTTTAGTCTTATGCCTTATTTGTGCAACCATCCTTCTCTGCTCATATTTTCTCCCTCTGAATATTGCAGCAGTAGACAAGATAGAATTCTTCTCAGAAAGCAAAAAAGTATCACATTACTTCTACATACATTGCCTTTTGGAAACAGACATAGTTATGTAAGTTAGTGATGTACAGAGGCATTCATACCAGAAAGAACAGCATGCCTAGGAAAATCCTGAGTAGATACAACAACTAACACATGCACAGTCATTCTCCCATTGTGATCACAGTGGAGGTCTTGTGCATGGACTGGACAGTCAATCTGTGTATAGTGGCAACATCACTAGGACCTGCAGGATACCAAACATTTAGAAATTCCAGACAAATGGCCAAATTCCACTTTTTCTGGTCAGACAAATCTTACATGCAAGAAAAGACTACACGTTTCACTGAAATTAAAATACATATAATCCTCATCAAATATAATGGCCAAAAAAATGATTACCAACATTCCCAAGCTCTTTAAAAGCTAAGCTGCCTCCTCTATGTATTTTTTTATGAATTCCAATGAACGATTTTAAGTTATCCTAGCTAATTATGCTTTACTGTTCCTTTTAGTGGGTTTTGATGATCACTCAGAATATACATTTGAATTCCCTGAAGATGAGCACAAAACACATGGGTTGTACATATTGGATAACAAAGACAATACTACTTAAGCTATACTGAGAGAAAGTGGTCTAACTTTACCATAAATCTCATTCTTTTGCTTCTTCCACAGCTTTCCTAATAAACTCAGGATCTGTTCCTGTGTCAGCACTGGGATACTTCATTTTCATGGGCTGATTTATCATGGTTTCTTTTCTTTGTGCCCAAGAAAAGAGCTCTTCCATTTTGTTAAAACAGTGCAAAACTATTTGCCTGTAAGATTTAATTACCCCTTGTAAACATACATGAATACATACATATCTACATACCTGATTATTTTAAGATATTTGTATGTCATGGAGGACAGAACAGGAAATACAAATATTTCTGTGACCCATTAGGGCAAATCAATTTTCTGAGTGATGGTTTGTTGGAGGGATATGGGTGTTACAATAATTTATGATGATATGAAAACCCTCCAGGGATCAGATTATTATCAAGAACAGGTTAGCAAACCTCATTGTCTTCCATGACATTCTGCTATTTTTTATCATCTGAAAATTTGACCTACAATATTTCACAACAATTCTGAGGCACTACAGTTAAAGTTGTGTTCTTTTACCTGACAAATAATACTGAGATTCCCAAATCCAGGTAACTTCTTACAACAATATTTCATGGAACACTAAGAGATTTGTTTCATTAGTCCTACATTTTGGAGCTTCCTTAATTTCTGACTTTACTCTTTACTTGTTAAAATTCTAGCTATACTCCAGCAAAGGTAATTTCTTGAAGCCTGGGTCCAACCGCACTCGCTCTGGTGAAAGGTGCAGCCTGGCTTCTCCCAGGGCAGGTATTAGAACAATGCTGTCAAGCTGCCTAAGGTTGAATGAGAGTTGAAAGATGAGAGTAGAAGGCTGAGCATGTTGAGTCTGACTCCTTTGAGTAAGCAGAGAGAGCCAACAAGTACCAACAACAAGTGCAAAAGCACCACCAATCTGATTTTCCTGAAATCGTATACTAATTTTGCACAGCTGTAATTGACATCACAAGATTTGAGACAGCACAGTATTGCTGTCATGATATTTAAAGGCAAATTTTAGTCAGAAATAGCTATATTCAACAATATCCAGAGTTTCAGTAAGGAGTTGGTGGCTGGGTTTTTGTATAGGACCTTTAAGAGGCACGAATGCATTTAAAATGGGAAAAGGCTTTTTTGAACACCTGACATAACTTCTGCAGTTATTCCAGGTATTAGAAATAAGTTCTGAATAAACATAAAATTATTTGCAAAACCTGAGCTACTTTTGCTGCTGGTTTCACTGCAGTCAGCATATCAATCACTGAAGAACTCATTAAATTCTTGCTTCTAAGTGAAATGCTCCTCATTCTAACCCCCTTGGTTAGGTTCTGGATCATTGATGGAGTCCAAGCCAAGGAAAGGCCAATCCTGAAAGACGAATGCAGTCTTTCTTCTATTGGCTTTGGGCCATCACTACAGAAGATGGTTTCTCCCATTGCTTACACCTACATGAGTTTCACAACTGCCTGAACATCTGTTGGGATGTAGGATCCCTTCAGAGAATGACAATCAACTGACAAATTGTCATTTCTTCCTATGTAGATGTTGGTTGTGTGGTGTCTTACATCTGGGGTAGTTCTACGTTCCTCTTTATAACCACAGTTTACTGCATTCATTGCAGGGGATAGGAGCACTTTTAATAGCTGGCAAATCTCATTTTTTTGAATATTCAGGATATCTGTGCTCAAATGAGACAATTCACTAAAATGAGTGTACCATATCTCTGTTCAGAAAACTTAGCATATACACTGAGAAGGGAAGGTGACAGAAACATAGCTATTTGAGAAGCCATCTCTAATGTTCTGAGGACAGAGAGGTACCACATATGCTGTTAGCAATTGGACCTGTGCTCAAGCCTGAAACACCATCACATTGCTGACACCATGATTTATTTGGATACCTGCTCCTATTCTCCTCCTACCCTGGGAACAGGCTCACGATGACAGCTATACTTAGAAGTACCTCCCCACACTAATACCACTCACATTAAATGTCAGCCTAGTTACTCAGCCTGCTCCATCTCCTACTATGTGGTCAGAACTGTCTCAGTATGACATTAGCATCTGAAATATGTTTCTCAGTTATCAGCAATCCTCCTTCAAAAAAAGATAGTTATTATTTCAAAAAGTCAGTTCTCAAGCCATCAAGACTACATTTCTTCTTTTAAAAAATACACAACTGACATTTCTGTAAACTTTTTGGGGTGGTGCTTTCCTCTGTATGACTAACACTAATAATATGTCTGTCTTGATATAAATATGTAGATGAGTCCCTTCTCCCAGGACATTACCATATAAACCAAGGTCAGATGATTCAGTTAAAAGCCCAAGTTGTTCCTGGCGCAGCTCTGCTTCTGTAAAAGGAGAACATTACTTATTTACATGAGCTGATTTTTTTTTTTCTTGAAAAGGAAGTACAATTACAGTAAGAGCAATGGAAGCACAACAGTGCTTCTTAGTCTGGTGGGTGGAAGTTGATAGTTCAGGACACATATAAATAGCAATTTGGAAGATGACGCTTAGTGTTTTAGGGAAGCAAGGCAAAAAAGAAGGCATGAAAATCCTTACAGGACAAAGATACAAAAGAAGAAACAAGTCAAATACATGGACTGAATAAATAAAGGAAACTAACAAATAGCTTTAAATGGCAGTTGCTCACAGAAAACAAAGCAAATTAATATCACCAAGACTGAACTCCCTCATGGAGAAGCTCTAGGAACAAAGAACAATAGATGACTCAGAGAGGAGCAAAAGAGCAAAGAAATATTAACTGAACATAGACACTCTTGATGTGAAAGGCAGTCTCTGTCTTCAATCTGCATTTGTGTGTATTGCATGGGGAGGAAGCCAACATTGTACCATCCCAGGGCAAGCATCCCCTTGGCAGAGTGTAACCCTGCTAACACCATGTCTCTCAGCTCCCTTCACGTTCTCCTTCACATTAGTCAAGTCCTAGAGAACATTTCCCTTTTGGGGATTTCCACTTACTGAAAAACTTAACAAGCAACACAAGAATATCCTGGCTCCAGGTCTTCATACTTAGCTCTTAATATAATGCCTGCTGAGGTTTTCTACCAGCACGACTCATCTCCATCACCCAGGCTATCTGCCTCCTGTTCCCTGAAGGCAAATA
The DNA here is from genome assembly GCA_035590195.1 of Aviceda cuculoides. NCBI lineage: Eukaryota > Metazoa > Chordata > Aves > Accipitriformes > Accipitridae > Aviceda > Aviceda cuculoides. Next base: position 3,848,936 of record JAVJGG010000055.1, on the reverse strand, counting down.
CTCACAGATTCTCTGTCAGCTAAAATCTCTAGAGAAACTGCCTAAGCACACCCTTTTTCCAAGAAGCAACTCCCAGAGTTTCCCCTTCAACGCTTCTCTGAGGCACCTAACAGCTGTTATTCTAATGTTAAAGGACTTGGCCCCATTTTCCAGCTTCTCTGCTGCTGCTCCAAGCAGCCGTCTCTTCAAATGGCAACATCATACAACAGCAGGAAGGAGAGGGTCGTACCATAGCCTATAGAGTACAACTCAGGAACGGTGCTGACTATCACAACACAGTCAATCCTCCTTTACCCCCCAGTTTTAAAGACTACTATAAGGAATAACAGTCTTATATAAGGAAGAAGAAAAGTGCTATACCACCCTAAAGTGACCTGCTGTAGCTGTCATTCCTGCTGCCAGCTAGAACTACTGTGGCAACATAATAACGGCAAAGAAAACATATCATTCTGACATAAGGCTTGGGAAACCATTCTGGAGTGAGTCCAGGAATGGCCAACGGGTTTGAACAGCCACATGTGAAAGCATGAAGAGATCGGGCTATACAAAGACATAACAAACTTCAGGGAAGTGTCTATCACCAATACAGTTACGAATATTTGTCATATTGGGAGATAAAGCACATGCAACACTGAATAGTCTCATGCTCTATGTGTCTAGTTAAATAGCAATTAAACTGCTCTGGACTGGATATGTAACTGGACAGGAACAACCTATAGGAGACTTTTCTCCATTACTGAGCTTTCTGTAAAAGCACTGTACATTCAGAAGAGTGTGTCTGGGGCTCTGTGTGTATATGTGTGAATAGTATGCCTAATTATAGCCTATATTGCCTAGACGGCCACATAATATATTATCAGTATCCAGAACCGGGCAACAGCATCACTAGATGTGGGAAGTTTGCAAACTTAATCTTAGACACAGCTTACCCCCCCTCACCCCACCCCCAATGGGGAAGCTAAAGGAGCAGTATCTCATCTAGAGCACAAAAAGGAAACGGAAACCCAGAAAAAACAGTCTTGGTGAGAAAGCAGAGAACATCTGTTGCAGCACTGGGCTGCATGACTGCCAATTCACCAGGTGAACAGGATATATGGTGTCTGCAGACAAGCTGAACATGAGTCAGCAATGTGCCTTAATGGGGGCTGAGAGTCAATGGCATACTAGGCTGCATTAGCAAAAGTGTAGACAGCAGGTCAAGGGACATGCTTATTCTCTCTGTTCAGCACTTCTGAGATGCCATCTGGAGTACCGTACCAGTATGAGCTCCCCAGTACACAAAAGACACTGTCAAACTGCAGGAAGTCCAGCAGAGGTATGCTAAGATAACTAGGGGACTGCAATACATGAATAAGAGACCTGGGTTTGTTCAGCCTACAGAAGAAAAGTCTATAGGGGGATCTACCTGCTGTATTAACTACCTAATGGGCAGTCGTAAAAAAGACTGAACTAGATCCTTCTCAGAGGCACATAGGGAAATGCTGAGAGGCAATGAGCACAGAGTCACACAGCCAGGGAAACCCTGGTCAGATACTAGCAAAACTTCTTCATTGTGAGAACGGTCCAGCACTGGAGCTGGTGCCCAGAGAGGCCAAATGATCCTTGTGATCACGGGCTCAGAGTCACTGTCAGGGGGAAGAACAATTTTCAGCTCCTTGTGTGGGGAAGCATTTATCTGAGCTGAGCTTTAACCATCACTCTAGGAAGGGAGTTACCTTCAGCCCATCAATTAGTAACAGCTTGTTTCTGTGTGTGCCAGTGGCTCCATGCTGACCAGCTGCTTCACTTGCAGTGCTTGCTGGAGCAACTCAGTCTGTGCTGGGAGCTGCACTTCTGGCTCAGGACATGGGAGGATGTGGGTTGCTGATGTGTGAATGAGAGGGAGAGAGAGGTGTGAGATTTGAGGGTGGTGTGGGCTCTCATACTGAGCTGAGATGCCACTTTGTAGGAGTGAAGAAATACAGTGGGCTATAAAAGAGGGCTGTCTTTTTTCTGTGTATATGCATTTTCTCACATGGAAGGAGTCAAACATACCCACAAATTCAGTGTCTCATAAGTCAGATTTGAAAATCTTATGTTTTTCAGTCACCTACCATGGAGAAAGGGGAAGAAGAAAGTACATTTATGTTATTGTGAAAATCAAAGAACTCAAAAACTATTTTGTAAATACTAGAAAAATTTCTTTATCAATGGTACTATGGCCATCAACAATATGCACTTTCTCTTATGTAAATCATGGTATTTCCCAGAAATTAGGTAACTGAGAATGAGAATAGATCTTTTGCATCCGTAACAGCTCTTGATTTTAGTGCCATTTTGGTGATAAATGCCAGTTCAGATCATAGACATATGATGTGTTAGCATTATGCTTGAGTTTTCAGAAAGTAGAGATGAGGTTAAAGGTTTCAAATCAATACATACCAGAACAATGAAATATAATAGCTACTAGTATATGATCAGCAGGTTCTATAGTGGCAGTCGTAACAGGAGATAAAAAAGAAAATAGAAGGGAAGAGATTTTAAAGCATAGTCACAGCTGTTTCACACTCAGTATCTGAAGGAAGTTGAAATAGAAAAGAAATGATGCTCAGAAGGAAACACCTATCAAAGAGAAAGGAACCTGTGTTAGTTCTTAAGAATGTATGGTGGGTTCTTTATTAACTCAGATAAGCTTGTTGCTATGAACAGTGTCAGAGGCCTTTCAGTCTTTGTCTGTATAGTCTGATATTTTCCAAAAAGGGGAAGAAGCAATGTGACTAGGTCATTGGATTTACCTGTAGGTAAGCCATTAGGATAATGTATGGAAAAAATATGTCTTAAATGAACATTTGCCAAAGCTGATTAGAGAGCTTTTGCTCCCAAACAACCTGGAAGACCTGGAATAGCTTTGAAGCATGAAAATCACAGATTACATAGAGCTGCCAAGGATGTAGTGGGATTCAGAAATAAACAAAAAAAGATAACTGAATGTAAAAGGTGTTTGAGGAGGAAATGGAGAAGGTATGTCAAGAGTTAGCCCACAAATCAATAAGCAAAGATGGGAAAAGGAAGGTTGGGCAGGATGCAGAAGGAAGTATCATACCCAGATGAGTTGTTAAATGCTTCTGCATTTTGCTAATGTCTCCTTCCTTCAGAAAATACGCTTCAGAAATCCTCTTAACCTGTTTTAAGTTAGATTGGGGAATATGCCAATAATGCAAACATATTCACAGCCAAAGCCAAAACACTCCTTTTTGGGAAGCTCAAGTAGATGAGGTAGGTTATGAAAGTATGATGAGTTCTGCCCTGAAGAAGGAAGGTTAAAAGTTCAGAAGAAAAAGAAATTAAAACTGAAAAATTATATTCAGACTGCTGAGAATAATTCACTGAATGGATGACTTCAGTGTTTTTACTCTCCTAAGGAAACTCAGCTCACCAAAGTGATCACCTGATGTGGACTGTTTAATGCTTTATACCATCAGGTCCTCAGGCCCTTATTCCCCCTTGCTTGACAGAATATCCAAACTCCTGTTGACATGGGCCTATTACATATTTTGTCTATTTTGCACAAAATGGAGCCATATAAGCTGCCTCCCTCTTTGACAGTCCTAATATCTACTAATCCATCAATTAGACTGCTCCCTTGGAGAGATGTGGATATCTAAATTGATATATCCACTCAAATTAGATGAAGGATTCAAACAAATCCAAATTCTACATTTGATTTTTCTGAAAAATGTCACAGCTTGAAACCCTCTCTCCAGCAAATGTGAATCCTAAGGGGACAGCAAAAAGCTACCTCTGAAGAAATAGAAGACAAAGTCTATTCCTCCCCTTAGCATGTCCAGATGGCTATCCTGAAGTGTCAGAATAGCTATCAGCAGATTTTAAGTTCCATTTTGTTACTGTTGAATGCTATAGTTCCTAAGTCCCTCTCTGGGTTTTGTCTTTCACATATCTGTCTCAAAAATTTAGGTAGCAGGTTTCTAAAAGTATTGGGGCACATAATGATATCTCCATGATCATGTGAAGATTTAGTCAGTATAATATTTCAAGAGCAAATAACCAGCTTAGGTGTTTGGCTCTCATGAGCTAAAGAAATAAAGGTGCCAAAGTCATTAATTGGGTATTTGCATCAGTACAGCTAAAGATGACAAAAAACATGGATCCTGTACAGCTAATGCGTAAGATTAAGAAGAAATACTATTACCTCAGTGTTTAACAAATGAAGATCTGACACAAAGCTCTCAGGATTCAATTGATTTTTGTGGGTTGTTAGTGTTGACTGTAGGCTGTCTAAGCTGAAGAGAAAGTCTGTGGAGGTCTGGACAATGAAGCAATACAACTGAATCCATTCTGGTTTTTAGCCACATGATCATCTAATGAGATCCACAACCGAGCTGACACTTAGTTCAGTTTTTAAAAAGTTAAAAAAAACCCAAATAAACAAACAATACCACTGCTGTATTTAGCAGCCCTATGTAATTTGCCGTCAGTCAAAAGTGTAAGACATGGTGGAGAGGCAAATAAGATTTATTTTTAAATCTTTTGAGAATGATTCAGTTACAGCAGGCCATTCCCCCCACAAAAGGCTACATTCTTTCTCCATAGTGAATTCTGTAGAAAGGCTCTCTTTTATCATTGCTCATGACATTTTCATATGAACCATTCTTAGTGCCATGGTTAAAAATGGGAAATGTCTGCAGTCCCTTGTTTTTCTTTGTGTTTGTTACACAAAGTCAGTTGAAATTACCTCTTTCCAATTGAAATTTTCCCTGCCTGGAGTCAATCCACTAGTGAAACTTTTGGACATTCTAAAAAGTATTGCCAATGTTTTTTGAATACCGAGGTATTTTTCCACCTTCTCTTTGAAGAGAAGGAATCATGAGGTCAAAGTCTAATCCAGTGACCACTGCAGTAAAAAGAAAGGTTTCCACCAAAAGCAGTGTATTTGGCAGAGATTCACTTAAGTAATTATCCTAATTTTGTCCATATTACACAAGTTCTGTCCTACTAGTTCAGCTGATGTCTACAAGGATGTCATCAGTTCTGGTAAGATTTTATTTTCTCATTCCAGCATAGCTCTAATGTAGGTGATAGATCGACGACACATTCTCTGGAAACACTGTTTTCCATCTGAGCCCTGAAAACAGATGCTTTGTCCAGCTTGGGACAGCAGTCATCTACACTGAACATCTAGCACCTGTTGTGTGCAGTGTGCAAACCAATGTCGTCTAAACTGAGTGTAGCAGCAACCCCAACATGATTGTTTCTGTCTGCTGTTCTGGATACCTCCCCCACACAGGATTTTCTAGTACCTGCTTCTTATAATAATCTGGCAGTACAAATGATCTCATCCTTTTAATTTCATTTGATTCCATTAAGTCTGGCCTACAGCCTTCACCTATGGATAAAAGGGTTGGCCTATTTTGCCCTGCAATGGTTCCTCCACCTTTTCTTTCATCCTCAAATATGACAGATGCTGTAATTTATACTTCCTTAGGTTTCTTCCTCAACAGTGATTACTTGAGTTCATGCATGGCAGGGTCTGCATTTAGAGATTACAGTGATGCAATGTCACAGGAAATACACTTTCAGAAACATTAAGGGAATGTTCAAAAAACATCTTCTACTGTGAGATCCGCCGAACGACTCCACTGTCATTGGGACCTAACCAGCTTTACAGACTCAAGACCTTTCAGTGTCATGCTTTTTGCTAGCACACATTCATTGCATAGAAACCTAAGGTTTGATATTTTTATCTTTGCGTACCCCAGCTATATGGAACAGATATGTTCTGTAACCTGTGAGTCTTGCTGATACCGGTAATGTTAATGTTTTAGAATGGGCCATGCTTTTTTACATGCTATCTCACTTTATTTGTGCCTTACTATGGTACTACTGCATCCATTTGTCACTGTTTGATAAGAATATGACAGTATCACCGCTGCTGAGATTCTATCCCTTGAACTGTTCTCCAGTAATACACACTCTATATCTTGCATTTTTCTGCATACTTGTGAGGTGTATTTGTGAAACAGTGAAAACCATTTTCCACCCCATACATATATTCTATATTTTCTCATGTGCATGACATTCATGTTGCTGTGCATGAGGCAATTCACATCTACTGTAAGCCTTCTGTCTCTATGCCCTTACATGATTTTTATCTTATAATGATGGATATGGCTGGTACCATCCAAGTGTTTCTTTATCTCTTTCTTCATGGTGAGCCTGATTGCTGGTTATATTCACATTTCTATTATATGTACATTGTGATGGTGCTACTGGGTACTTTCATCTGCTCGCCTGAAATGGTTTTGACACTATTTTTTTTCCTCTTTTAACAGTTTTTTCTGTATTTCTTTTCGACATCTATGAAGTTATCCAACAACAACTACATCTGTCAAAGTCCAGGCTTTTGCAGTTTTCCCTATGGAAAACAACAGGCTTTGAGTAGTTTGAGCACCCTCATCAGTTCTATCTGCTTCTGTGCGCTTACCAGTGTAGACTCATGCTCTTCCAGGATCTCTTTTTGCTCAACCTCTATTACAAAAGAAAATTGCCTGCCTGTCAGCTATTTTCCTGCCTCAGTTCCTGTGAAGATCAGTTCTCATAATTACTTACTTCCTCTTTGTTCAGTTCTTAAAGTCTGTTTCACTTCATACTCTGCAAGAGGGAGCACAACTCATCTTTTCTTCTTTTGACGTTCTCTGTTCTCTTGATTAAAACTGTTCATAAGAAATGCAGACTCTAGGATGGGGCAGAATAACCAGATATTTCAAATTTCTGTTTGTGCTTAGCTGTTCAGTTCACAGAGATGAGAGAAATGGCATGAAGGAATTAATACCTTAGAAACATTTTGCTAAACTCACTTAAAAACATTCACCACCTATCTAACCGTGACAACACTTCAGTGTTTGCTGCAGGTCTGTTATTTTAATCTGACTAAGACTCAAACTTCTTCTCATTTTCCCTTCTCTCTCCTTCTCCTCTCATCAGGGATGGCAGCATCATCTTCCTACTCACTAAGCATAAGCTGGGCACAATATTTCCTCATTCCCCCTCCCAGATTGCCTTATATCTTGGCACTGTTTAAATCTTATCACCCCTTCCTCCACAGCTTTGCAAAGACCATCATGTTTTGCCTGAGAGACTGCCAAAGTGTTTGTCGATGGGCTGATAATCTTGTTGCTTGACTACTGTCACCTCTACTTTTCCAGTTCTGTTGCCTCCAGTCCTTTTGCCACTCATCTCTACGCCAAACACTACTGCTATTTTCTACTTTGCTTTTTGGTTATGTCTCCAGCTCCACCTTGCTTTCTTTTTACCATCTTACTACTTTCAACATAAGCTTCTTTCTTAACACTTTGAAGACTGCTACAAGGTAACACCACTATGACAATTAGATCTCCTTTGATACAAAGATGACAATGCCAGTCCATGTTATTCTGCTAAGAAACACCTCTGTGAATAACTTTCCTGATCTCTCATGACTGATATGTGACATGTTATGAAAATCCCTGCCAGAACCCATGAAAACTTTACCAGCACATTCTCTGATTTCCTTCTTAAGTCTTTTCTTCTCCAGGTCTTCCAGTTAATCATGAGTATTTTGGAAGGTGAACTAAGACCACTGCGTAGCACGCAGAATCGCATGGATGACACTGCATCTCCTCCACCACGGAAGCCAGGTAACAGGAGGCAGGCAGGAGAGAAAATAGGAAAGACGGCTTAGTAGTCATGGCTTTAAATAAGGTCTCAGGCAAACTGCATCCTGACCTGGCTCTACTCCAGACTGCATATATCAGGGAAACTCAACGTCGTTCCATTTTCCAGGCTGGAGAGTCAAAGGGCTCCGCAGCCCTGCAGGGACAACCCTGGTGCAGTGGGCAGGGGGCGAGGGCAGCGCAGTGGCCAGTGAGGTCAGCACAGCCACTCTCTGCGCGTGGCGCTCAGCTTGGACGAGGGGCACTGAGCTAACCGCAGACAGGCTTCACAGAGTCCTCTGCAGGGAGAATGGGCGTCTTGAGAGACAGAGGCTACTATTTATGAGCACAGCATTAGTTTCTCTGATTTTGTATCTAAGTTCTCAGCGGTAAGAGTAATACTGTCTAGTTTTATGTTTACTCACTCTTTTTTACGTAGACTCTGAGCTATGACAGGGTTTAATACCTGTGACAGGGAGAGTTTACCTTTTCTGTTTGATCTTTTTTTAATGAAAGCTTTTGTCCAGGTTTCCTGTACTTACTTGCTAAGTAAACAGGTCTTCAGACAACATCCATCAGCTTACCTTAGATTACATCACTTTGAAAGGGTACAGAATTATGCAAGTTTACAAATGATGATGAAAGTACCCAACAGTCCTTTCTTTAAAACTTTATATGCAGCTCTAACTAGATACCTCCAGTTATAGTCAATATGAAATTGTTCTCTTCTGAAAACAAGGAGAAAGACTCTAAAGGTTTAGTCATGAGGATACAGGGCCTGGAAGACACAAGAAAGTCCAAAGCAGAAAAGTCCATGTGATATAACGGACTCAGAAGTCAGATAAGCTTCAAAAAACTAGGTGGGAAAGAAAACAGTGTAGTTTCTCCTAGCTTTTTTTCTGCTTATAAGCACAAGTGATGTTTAATTTCAGACAAAAAAGGTAAGCGTGCCATAGTTATCCTACCAGATGTTTGTACCATCACCTAGACCTCAGTCCCACATTGCTGGTTTGGCATTTGGCACAGATGACAGGGGAGGACATTTCAAGCAAGAGAAGGGACAAGAGCCTCTTAAATTGATAATTAAGTTTGTGAAAATGGTAGTAAATAAACTGCTTAACATTGATAAGCTAAACTCCATGCAACTTAGAGATGCTAAAATATTCAGAAAAATGCAAAAACCACAATGTAATAATCTAAAATACATGGTAACTCCAGTTTGTCATGGTTTAACCCCAGCCAGCAACTAAGCACCACACAGCCGCTCACTCCCTCTCCCCCCGCAGTGGGATGGGGAAGGAAATTGGGAAAAGAAGTAAAACTCGTGGGTTGAGATAAGAACAGTTTAATAGAACAGAAAAGAAGAAACTACTAATGATAATGATAACACTAATAAAATGACAACAGTAATAATGAAAGGATTGGAATGTACAAATGATGCACAGTGCA
>JAVJGG010000055.1:3751716-3784513 GCA_035590195.1 Aviceda cuculoides | reverse complement strand
CCCCCGGAGTGCCGACCCTCCCCGCCGGCCTTCAGATGGAGGAAATGTGCCTTCTTTGGCTGGGAGGGAACTTGCTGCCTCAAACGCGGCGGGTCGGATAGAGACCTAGAATGCTGCAGCTTGCCTTGTTTACGCTTTACAGCTCTTAAATAGCTAAAAAGAGTTGTCCAACTTAAAGGTGGAAAATAATAAAACGTAAGTCTCAGCCACCGCCTTTCAGATAACCTGGGTTTCTTCTGCTATCCCAGACAATTCAAGTAACTCATTTGGTTACAATTATTACAGCCTGTTGTGAAAGACGCTATGTCAGCATGAATCTTAAGTAACTTTGATGATGGATAAAATGCTTGATGTTTGGAGGGGTCACTGGTGTGGCGGCTACTGAAGGGCTCCATTATTCAAGTCACTTCTTGGTCAGCTGAACTTGCATGGCACCAGCCATGGGCCGAGCACAGTCTCCTGGCTTAAACCAGTCCCGGCTCTCTGGAGATGCCTTGTCGGAAACAAATTAGTTTGTGAAGGGCCTGACGCTGGGAGGTGCAGCTGTCTCCCAAGGAGGTGCAGAGTGTATATATGGAAATGCCACATGGGTTTTGTAAAGTTGTGTATTCTTTATATTAAAACTTCTTCTTGCAGTATGAGCATGTGTTTTGGTCTCACATGACCTCAGGCATGCTTCCGTGTTGTGAAGAGCAACTAGTAAAATAATCTCACTGGATTTGCATAGACTGAAGCCATATTTTTTAACCATGTTATTCCTATACTTAATTGAACAGCTGCTGCCTAAATTAGTGTACCTTTTTAGATCTGCATACAGCCTTAAGTAAGGGAAGCAGCATTTAACCAGTCTTTTATATCTTTGTTAGGCCTGAAATCAGTAATAAAATTAATTCTATGAGTATTGTAGGAAACAGCTTCATTTCCAGAAAGCTGGTACCTGATGGGTATTCCCAAAAAGACTGACTTCATGGTTGTCATCTCACTGACATAAACAGAAACTAGTCAAATTTATGCCAACTAAGCGCATTTCTTATTACTGTCATAGTCCTGTTTTTCAGTAGTAATTGGTTCAAAACACAGCTTGTAAAATATTGCTTAAGTAGGTTACAAAATGAGGATCTATTGCTCAGGCAAATAAAGCATTTGGTTAATACGCAACTATTTTTCTCTTTTTATATAATGAACGTTGGAAAATGTGAAAGTGACCCTAGCACTACTGTACATATGCATCACTTATTTGTGGATGCTGTCTCAAACTGCTTGTGCTGGCTTGTTGCTATTAATGGGAATGTGTGTTGTTAGCTCTGTGTGGTTTTGTGGTATCCCACTCTGCCTGAATGTGCTGAGTACAAAACCGAGTGACCTTTGGCCTCCTCAAAAGCTAGTAGGGTAAACTAGCCAGTTTACAGCAAACAGCAAGCCAAGGTATTCCTGTTATACTAAGAAAAACTTTTTAGTGTGAAATTGTATATCCAGATGTGTAAAAAATTCAGGTAATCTTCCCCTCCCCCCCCCCAAATTCCGAGAAGCTGAAAGCTTAAGTTTGAATTACAGAGCAGTTTCTGATGTACCCAGGACCAGATCTTGCTGTCCTAATTCAGAAGAGCCTCAGCTCACGTAGAGTGTTTTAATGAGGCTACCTTTACAAATATATCTGGTCTTGGCAAACTTCCCTTTTAGTCAGACCTGCAGTGCTAATAAAGTCTACCATTATCCCCATCCCACTTCAGCATGTTTGGGGAACTGATGGACATCTGGGGCTGCCCACGGGAGCCCTGTCCCAACATCCAGCACACCTAAGGAGGGGAGCCTGTGTGAAGATGCCAGTTCAGCAATTTCATTCAGCTAAAAGCTGCTTTGTCAGAGAGTGTGCTGACAAACCCGTCTTCCCAGAGCTATGTGATAACAGAAAGCTTACTTTAAAGCTTAAATATATATAGTAAAGAGCAGGAAAGACATGAGCTGATGGTGCCTTCTCCGTATTGAGGAAACAGCGTGCTGCATCTGGTACATACCTGCTGATTGCACAGATTTCTGTATGGCTCAGATTCTTTGGTGCTTGAAGTTGGGACTTCTGTGCCAGCATACATCAGTGCTTTTATTTCTAATTCTGTCACCCCCAAATACTTTTACTGTAAAATACTGGCCTGATAGTATCATTTTATCAAAACTTGGCAGTGCGTGATCACTGTGGTATCTAAGCAGCTCCTAGTCTTCAGTGTGTTTATACTCCCAGCTCTGCACAGAGTACGTAGGTACAATCTGCAGATCTCATTTCGGAGGGGAGTGAGGGGGTAAATGGAGGTTCAGACAGTAATCTAGTCCACATCCATGCAGGAAGCCCATAGAAGAGCAAGGATTAAAGACCTTTTGATTTCTAGCTGGTGCACAGCAGGCTCATTGCCCTGAAATACTGACTTAACAGCCTGTGGGTCTCTTTAACTTGCATGGTTATGTATTTAGAAACTTGTGACAGGCTTCTCCTTCGCAGAGGAGTTGCAAGCTTTTGAGTTCATGGCATTCAGTACTCATTCTAGCTCACTTCTTTACAACACACACAGGATCATGTGTAGTAACTAAACTGATACATAATGTCTCATATCTTTGTGAGTTTAAAGGAGGTTGAGAATAAATCTATGAAAATCCCATTTTTTTCCAGGTTAAATATAGCAGGAAAAAATGCCACTAGTGGTTCACAAACTTCAGTTCACATGCAGACAGACCTTCCCTGCTTTGGGTGTGTGTGAGTTCAGGCAGGCTTTTCCTTGGCTGAAAATACTGAGGCCCTGGTTCAGCAGAAAATAGCCAGTACAGCTGCTGGGCAGTGGAGGCTCTTGGAGCCCATTTGGGTTTGCAGCTGTGGAGGCAGGCTCCCGCGCCAGGGAGGCAGGTGGGAATTCTGTGCCGGTGGTGTCTGAGAGGGCATTCCTCCAGCAATTCCTCCTAGAGGTGGAGCCGGCAGCTCCTTTTAGCCTTGCTGCTGCACATAGCCATGTACTGAGACTGGATGGGCTTTGAGTGGGTCCTGGTTTCCCCAGGAACATGAGAACTGTGGAACCTGCCTATATTGCCTGGAGCTGGGAGCATCAATGCACTGAAGTTTAAACGTGAGGTGCTTGTAAGGCTGATGCTTGGATGCCTTTGGCTTTGCAGTAGCCTCTCTTGCTCTGGGAGACTAACTGCGTGTCGGTACTGCTCTTCATTGAGCAGGGGTATGTGGCAAAATCAGCCTGGGAAGAGAACTGTGGCTTCATCAGGGGTCTGTTAACTTCACTGTGTTGGAGTGCTTTTGAACTAGTGACAAGTGATTATCCTTTTGATTTTCCATTATACTAAAACAATACTGCTAACTCTCATGATATTAAAACTTTTGGAGAAATGTCTGTAAGCACTAACGAAGAAGTGTGCTGCGTGTCCCCTTGCCACATCCCAAATGATCGGGATAAGTGGGAGGACACACAGGATTTACCTCTTGGAGATTTTGCTCCATATTGAAGGCTGCTGCTTAAAATGGCAGTTGGGGTCCATCCTCCTCTCAGTCTCTTCTGTTGTGGGGTTTTCATTTGTGGTGTCCCTTTCCTCCAGTATGTCCTGACCACATAGAGGTAGAAGCCTTGCTCTGCTCCTGTGTCTTTGCTGTGAAGGACTGTCAGGACTGGGAGGGAAGATGGGGGTGATGCAGGAGCAGAGCCTGTGCTGCTCCCACTGCCCCAGGAAGAGAGATGCTGAGGCATAGCATGGCTGCCTGGTGCAGGTTTGGCACCAAGCCAGCATCTGGGCAGTGCAGAGTGGGGTACAGCCAGAGCAGAGTGAACCTTACTATGGTGCAGTGCCTAATAATAACATTTTTATCCCTCAGATCACTTACGTTGTGATACTAGTGTGGCCTGGTTGGACAAAGCTGAGGTAAACTGTGTTCCTTGGCTTTCCACTTTTATTTCTCTGCCTTAAAGGCCCTAACACACGTAGGGCAAGCTGTAGGTCTGATACAGTGATGCTCTTGGTGCCTTCTTAACCGTCACCAAAGCAGCAGCCACAAAACATGCTAAAGCACAAGAGCAGACCAAGCCACTTCTTGGTTCCTCTCAGCTCAGATACCGATGGCTACTCTGGTTGCAGCTGCAGCCATCTTAATTCAGACACACTGATTTTTCGGTTGTAATGGAGGCCCTGATGTTAAAAGCAATTTTATATTAAAGTTGGTTGGGCTGCTGAAGTGTGTAAAGCTAACTCAAATATTAGCAAGATCAGTGCCTGCATTAAGGCCAAGTGTAAAACCAAATGGTTATAACTGTGAATGTGCCTGTGGGAAAGAGAGGGGGGGAGGTGTGGTTATTAAAATGGATGGTCACCAAACTTGCAGTGGTTGCTTTAAATAAAACAAGAAATAGCAGTAATCTTTCTACTTCTTGCTGGCTGTTTGTCTTGGCTTTGGTAGGTAGTCCTGGTCTAGCAGGTACCACTTCAGTATCCTGCTGAAAGGAGAGGCAGCTGCTGATCATTTTGGCTGGTCCACTGTGAAATAGAAACGTCCCTCCTCAGACCACATTAGTCCTTCCGAGTTGCACCTACCACACAGCCGTAGTGCCAAATGTGAGCCTGGAACATGCAAGCACGGACTCATGCAGCGTGAAGCCTGCCACCCTTTACTGTAGAGCTGTAAACACCAAAACCTATAATGTGATTTTGGCAGACCTAAAAATGACATGTTAGCAATTAACATCCTGTCGCCTTTCTGTCCCCTGCTGTGCCTCCCTCCTCCCACATGCATTTTCCCTCGCTCCCTTTACATTGTCCCAGCCGATCTGGCAGCTGTGAGCTCACTCACTCACGCACTCAGTCCCGGCCGGCCAGCATGCTGGCCTATGAATAGCTCAGCCTCTGCTGAAGCTGCTCTGTGCTTCAGGATGTTGCCAGCCACGTAGATTTAATGGCTCTGCAGCAACAACTGGATGTATGCAGATAAAATAAAAACGTGCCTAGATTCTCCCTTCGAAATTTAAGTTTTTCAACACCAAAGAAGGAGGTGAAGTGCCTGAGCTTACAATCTCTACGTTGAGAGTTCTCTAGACAAGCGTGTAAGCAAAGACAGGCATTCCCTTTAAAAGTAAGGGGACTTGTACCTTCGGATTTGTTTTTAAAAATGGCCTTCCAACAATAATAATAGCAGTGCAAAGCTTACATTCAGACACCCCACTTTGAGCTGTGACTCACACTTTGGAAATGTTGTGGCTTTCCTGTAAAGATTCGCAAGTATTGTTATCGCCAGATGGGGAGTCTCAGGACAGGAGATGCCGCTCTGAGTTCCCCAAAGCATCCACTAAATACATGTTGGAAACTCAGGACAGTTGTTTCATTTTCAGTGTGTCAGAAGCCCCACAGCACTTCTGAATAGTAGCACTGAGTTATGTTAAAATTGAGTGTAAGGGATGTGTTTGAAAACGTAGATCCAGAATGTCTTTGCCAATTTAACAGTAAGTTAATGGCAGACCAAAGTAAAGAACCCAAAGCAAACCAAGTTTGAGAGGTTCTCTGAAACTTCAATTTTTGATAGGTTAAAAGCACATTTTTATGAAGACTACTGACCTAGAGGGATTCTTGCTAAACATCGGTTATGTGGTCATGTAAAAATCCCCTTTTCCTGGGTTAAGTCAGTAGATATCCTTTAGTTTGTGACAGTTCTCTCTGAATTTTACTAATTTATAATTTCTTCAAGGTACAGTGACATCTTTCAGTGCTATCCAAACATCACTAGCTAAAAAGGCAACACTGAATACAAGCAATAATTATTGCTCTTCCAGCACAATGCTATTGCACATCCTTGTACTTGCTGACTTCATTTTAAGATGGTGTGTGCATGTGTATTCATTTGAGTATCATATAATCTACAGCTGTATTGCAGGAGGCAGGAGTGATGGAATAGGGACAACTGGGTAGGGTGGCATGAACTGGCAGAGTTTTTTCTGATAGAGAACATATGAGACCCTGGGAATTTTCAGCAGGTCCATAGGCAGACTTCTTGATCTTGATCAAATGTGTTTCCTTTGCAAAGAGCTCTTTATATTTTGGTAAATATGAAAAGTATAAAAAATACATATTTTTCATTTATACCCTAACTCCTGATTCAGCCTCTAAATACATCTTAAACTAAAGATAATTTAGACTAGAGTACTGTCTCCATAGCGCAGACCTGCAATGCAAAAGGATGTACAATGTGTGTTAGGGTCTGATCCAAAGCTCTGTGTTAGCAGGCACCCCATTGTTTTATTTCAGTAAGCTTTGTTCCAGTTCCTTTATTGAGAACACATGGACAAAGTGGATGTAAAACTTCAGCAATACTGAGGTTTTGTCAGTCCCAGGCATTCAAAATGATGAGTCAGCTATTTCTATCCACAGACACCACTACCTAAAAAACCTAGGAAATCAAAATGCTTTGAGACTTTTTCTTTTGCCCTTGGCTGGATGTGGGTTTTCTTTAAGCCTTTGGGCTTAAAGTGTTCAAGTTTTCTCTGTATCTGTGGGGTACTAGAAATTTATCTTTCATTCAAAGGTGAAAAGGATGTGTTTTTTCTTTATCTAATCATGAGACTCTAGGAACCTGGGCTTTAAGAAATAATATAAAGCACACTGATTCCAAATCCTGCAGTTTTATTGTGAATTACTAAAATGGATGCTTTGGGACAAAGCTTCATGACTTTTTCTTAAACCTCCAAATTAGCAGTTACATTTCTAACAAAACTACCCTTCCTCTAATTAGAGAAAACGCAAAATTAGGGAAGAGAGATGGGGAACTGTATCTTTTTACTGCTCTGTTCTGTGGTTTTATAAGCAGTCTATTGGTTTGGATTGGTGACCGGGTGATTTGTGTTAAGAAAAATATGTCTGAATGCTACACAACACTTTCAGCAGTTCTGAAGAGGTTGTGTCATTTGATGTGTTAGCTGCTACTGTCCTCAGTCTGTTCTAGTCCTGCTCTGTGCTGCATCCATGTCGTGGCACATGTGCAATAATTCTTTGCGATGGCTGGCACTCACTGCTGTGTGTATAAAAATGCAAGTGGCAGCATTATTCTCCAGAGCAAAGGACCATCTATCAGCATCCTAGGTGAGCTTACTGCTTCAGATGAATAAAACAGACTGAAAGTGCCTCAGGCAGCTTGGGCTCTAAATTAGATGTAGCTGTGCATGCTAACAGATCATCAGTGGGTCTTAATGCTAGTTCCTTGTTGGTCTGATTTCCATTTGGGATGCAGTGGTGGAGTCAATAAGAGATGGATACCGGGCATGAACTGGGTGGCATCTTTAGCTATGACCAACAGATAGCCCAGCCATGGGCAGTGAGATGGCTTACATATTCTTCACTTAAGAAAGAAAAATCGTAGGCCGTTTTTCAAATGCCTAAACATCTGCTGCAGTGAAATTGTTGAGTGTTTTACTACCTTCTTCCATGGAAGCTGTTAGCCCTGACAAATTGGGACTTGACTTAAAATAAGGTGCAGAATACTCTTAGGAACTCCTTTAATTCCAGGAACTGTTTCACTGTTATGTGTTTATTCAACGTGCACATGATGGCACCAGTACTCTGGCACTTCGTCTTCTGAGAAGTTGCGTGATGGGAATTAATCTTGAGGAGTCAGTGTGAAGGCATAGTCTTCTGTCTTACAAAGCTGTTGCTCAACACTGAACTGAAGAACATGTTTTTGGGGTTTATTTATAAAAAGTGAAAGGGAATGAGGTACCTAACTGATCAGTCTTTCTTGTCTGGGCAGGATTTATATAGTTAGTAAATGAAAAGACATGTCTGATATGATATGGAGAACTATACTAAATCATCTTTATTCCATAGTCTGTTTTCCCTGTGAGAACAGATTTATTGATGGTCATATTCCTCTGTAAAAACAAAGTGAAAGAACCCATCTTTCCAAAGAGCAGGTTCTTCAGAGGGTAGATCTGACCAGATCCCCTGTGCCAGGGTGAATTTTATATTTTTCCTTTGATTGCCCATATCTGAAAGAATAGAAAATCCTGATTGTTCATGGCTGCAGTCACCAAACGGGGGTGAATTCCTTTCCTGGAGAAAGTGGAAATCCTGTGTGGGAAGAGTGCTGTTCAGAAGGTCATTGACAGTGAGAAAGGAACCAGCACAGGAACACACTGCAGCCTTGTGATTTCTCATGGCTAAGGAGTGAAAGGGCTTGTCCATGGCAGTTACTCTGCCACTTCTTAGGAGCTCCATAGTGGATAAGCAACTGATACAAGGTTTTTAAGCAAAATTGTGCTTGCTGATACTGCTCGCAGTCAGTTGAATCCATGTTCTGTTGTTACAGATGCTAAAATAGTAAGTCTTACAGAGAAAATTCAGGGACTTCCACTTTTATAAAACCATGAAGAAGCCAGCAAGTTGAAGTTCCTTTGGTGATGGAGTGGAGAGAGGGAGTGTTCTGTTGAGACTGTCTAGGAAAATTGTTTAGCATCACCACATGGCAAAATGTAGGATTTGGACAGTATTTAATCCCACATTAAGACTGGGATCAATTCTGATCCCTTAAAGGCAATTTTGTGTATAATTAAAGGAATATTCTGTCCTTCTTGTCTCCAGTGCTCTAAAATCCATCTTACTAGGCTCCAGCTTCCAGCTAGTTACTTCTCTATATATAGAAAATGTTTTCAGACATGTAAGCAGCTGCACAGTCCTCAAATATGCCAGAAGGAAAGTTTTGTCAAAAAAAAAAAAAATCCGTAATTCACAAACCCTGGGCTTTTTCAATGTATAATTCATACCTCCTTTGAACAGTCCTCCTCACAGGAATTTAGAGATGGATTTAGATCAGCTTACTTAATTTTTAGAATACAATGGAAGAGCACTTACCCTGCATTCTTGCAGGCTTTTCTATAAATTAAAAATAGATGCTGGGCCCAAATCGGCAGCCTTTTGCACTCCCTGGTAAACTTGTGCAAACAAGCCACAACAGGACAATTCTGCTTTCTTTAGCAATGCAAGCTATATTGCCAGAAGCCTGTGAAGAGACATAGGGTCTGTAGTGCACTTTTCCCCTGCAGCCAGGGAATAATCACCACATCTTGTTTTGCATGTTCAGAAGCTAGTGGCTACAGATATAGGTGACTGAAAAAGAAAATGTAGCAATCAGTGTTAACAGGGCTTGGGTTGCAGAATTGGACAAGCAGATGTTTTATGGCAATGCTGTGTCAGACGAGATTGCAGCTCGCCAAGTGGTCCTGCATTAGTGGTGCCTTGTGGGTGGCAGTGCCAGGAAGCCAGCATCCTAGGGACGCTCCACCCTCCTTCCTTGCAAAGGGTTACAGCATTATACAGCCCAGACTGAAAAAATTTGGAGAATTTTTTTAGCCAGGGAAGCAGTTTGTGCTTGGCATGGAGGAGTACAGACCACTTCCCTCTTTCTCCTGCCCCACCCAAGCATCTCGTAGAATCAGAAACCACAGGGTGATTCAGTGGGGTGAAGTCTGTTTCCTGGTGTGCTTCTGGAGTAGGCAGTTGCTCTCGGAGGCTTTGCCTGGTGCTTACGGCAAAGCTGCAGATCAACCTTTAATTCTAAATAATCTGAGGGAGATGGCAGGATGTGTCCACTGGGGTAACTGTGAGCTGGTACCAAGTCCCTGGGACACATGTTAGATGCAGCAGTTGTTATGGTTCACTTGTTACGTTTTCTGAAATATTACAGGGGGCCTTCTGAAACAAATTTATTTTCAGGGAGGAAAACTACGAAAAATGCAGTCTTGAAAGACAGCTTTGAAATGCACTTCAAAAATTAAAGCATGGCAATTCATACTGAGAGGACTTGGAACTGTTGTCACCGAGACCCAATATGAAATGGGTTAAAACTTGGACTTTTAGCTGGGATTTTGTTCCGCAGAAACCAGCTAGTTACATATGTGTGCCTCGCTGAGACCCTCTGAGCAGCAGTAGTGATTACCATTCACTGCATGAAGGTTGGATTCTTCTAGCAACTCTGCCCGATGTCTATTTTTGGCTTCCCCTCTAAAAACAGATGGTTGGGAGTGAGAACTCCCTCTTATGATTGCTGTTGTAAGCTCTGAAAGCAACAGATGGTTGCTAACACAGAGATCACAAACCTAGTGTTGTTGAGCTCCAGTTTTTCTTCCAGTGGCACAAGCTCTATTTTGGTCCCTCCCATCCATTTTATACCTTCTCAGAATAGAACAGAAATAGGCCTAGCCTTTTGTTTATAACAGTATGTCAGTATGATGTAACTGGAGATGTATTGTTAAAATTTCATTCCTAAGCTGCAAAACACATAAAATCATTAACTGCTTTGGTTCTATCAGAGTACAAAACACTGGACCTGGATGTGTCACAAGCATGACACACCTTGCTCAGGGCCCCTGCCACAATGCTAATGACATACCAGAACTTGGATCCTCCTATTTGCTTAAAGACGCTAGCCCTCATATTTGCAAGGAAAAAAAAAAAATCAAACAGATCTAGGTTAACATCTTCTTTGCTACCTGTAACAGTAGATCTGAGAGGTATGAATTTCCCCAAAGGTCTTGGTCAAGGTGTGGGAAGGTATTGACTGCAAAGGTGACTCCTCTAATTGCCCTTCGTCTCTCCAAATTGGATGAAGAGACCCTAATACCATTCCAGAGGAGAAAGAGGCCTGTGGTCTTGCATTACTGAGAGAAGGGTAAGGACCTCTGTCCCCATCACTTTAACCTGGGCAGGGAAGAGTGTGATACCATAACACAGGGGAGCTACAGGGGCTCTAGTACTATGGGATCTCATGCCTGCATCTCTTACTTCTGTTTTCTAATACAAGGAAATAATGCTTTTTGTGGGTCAAGGAGGTTGTCCAGAAATTATTAGACTTCACTTTGTCTTAGCTTTTTAAAAAAAAAAAAAATCCCACTGCACATAATCTATGTACATCAAAGGCTTTTGGAGTGCTTTACAAAGACTAATGCATTATTAAGCTAGCAAACCCCTACAGATGGGAAGATGTAAGTAGAGAGAGGATAATAATTTGCTAAGGGCTACATATTGTGTCAGTGGCAGAGTTAGGAATACAGTTTGTGTGTTTTTAACTATGTCTCTCAGGTGGTATCCGTGGAATTAGGCAAAAGTATTAGTTCAAAATCAATTGTACAGCTTGAAATACGGCACTGCATTCTGCTTTTAGTCTGAGAAAACCCTTGAAATGAAGAACATAATGCTGCAGAATTGCAATACCATTCTTCAGTCTGCATACAAAAAGTTCCTCAAGACCTCTGTTTTTGAGCAGGTAAATGTCAGGAAAAGAAGTAGCCAAATTTTGAACATGTTAAAAAAAATCCACCTGAACATCCAAAATACAATGCAAATTAGTGATTCAGTATTCAAGTACAAGGCAGCAGAAAATCTTAGAGGCAGATTATGATACTGTAACATGGAAAAAGAGACCTAAAGGAGAGATTTTAAGGAGCTAAGATAAAGGCAATGCTAGACTTACCTACAGAATATAAAAACTAGGACAAAATGAAAATTTGAAAGTATGAATTTCCATTGTCCCTTCTTAAAAACAAAACAAAAACCCCAAACAGTCCTTCCCAGTTTGTAGCTGAGAAGCTAAGTCAAGTCATTAGTTCCTCCTCATCTCCTTTCCCATGTCTGTTCTGTATTGGCAGCTGTCCTGGGTTACCACAGAGATACTAGGTAAATGATGGATGATCCTGCTGCAATGTCGTATCTTTTATAAGCAGCACAGCTCCATGTAACGATAATTAAGCCAACATACTTGTGTCCAATTTGCTTAAAGTTATTACAACTCCTATTTTCAGCATGTTTTTCTATCTGTATTCAGCTGCTTCAGCAAACAGCGAACAATTCTGTTTAAAAGTCCAGAGTATGTTGGAGAATGAGCCATTTCACTATTATAGCCTGGAGTTTTTGAGACTTGTATTGCATATTGTGATCCTTAGTGGCTTTCCTACCCATCTAATTCACATTCTTAAAATATACCAGTTAAATTCTTTAAATATTTCTAATGCCTAAATATACACACAGTGCCTCCCCCAATTAGATTGGAAGTGTAATTGCTGTACAGTGGTGTGTACATGCACTCAAATTGGAATTTATATTGACTGGCGAGTATAATTAGATTTTGCCGTTGCATTTAATTTTAGAATAAACCACATTTATTTCCCTTACGCTAGATTCAGGAAATAAATTAGAGTTGAAGCAATCAGATTTTTCCAGCCTTCTCTAATTTTCAGTCTAAATTCATTTGGTATTTCAGATTCTTCTGACAAGTGCAGCAGTTATTTAGACCCAATACATCAGAGAAAGTTTTCATGTTTGATTGCTATTTCTGAGGGCCTGTTGGGGAACAGGAGCCTTGAAGCACAGATGGCTTAAAGTTACATGCTGGTAACATTTAAGCCACGGTATCTCTTGGGAGAACCCAGGACCAGTCTAATCATGTGGTGGGAGGATTTATTAGAATTATCTGCCATTATTAGTATTAACATGAACCTAATTTTCACAGCACAGACAAAATTTAAAGGAGAGCCTGACAGCACTGACTTGCTTCAAGCAGCAGGATTGGCAGATATAGCCAAATTCTCTGTTGATTTAAGTAAGTGTAAATGCATTGAAGTCACTGTAATGAATACCACATTCATACATCTTTGGCTGTGATACATGATGTATCCAATCACACTGTACTTGCCTTCATTTTAACTTCTTAATTACACAGGATGGATCCATGGCTTGCCCAGTGCAGATGGGACAGGGTATAAATCAAAAGGCATATAAATAGATGCAGGGGCAGGAAAGGAGTTCAGCAACACATATGCCTTGAAAAGCAGTAACATTGCTCACTCCCAGATGACCGCTGATGAATATATGGGAAGTAAGGTACAGTACCAAGATGTGGCTAAATGTACAAGGATTTGTATACAATGGGATTTAAAAAGATAAACTAAATATGGAAGTTTTGAAGTAAACCATGCAGATGTAACTCAACTTTGAGATCAGAAAATGATTAGTATTTGCTATGAATAAAAGGTCCGTCTGTAATTTGAAATGGATTAACTAAAGAGATTTTTTAAGGTCAATGGACTAACAGTAATTTCTGGTGACAGCGAAATGTTTTCTCCATTCCAGTATTTAATGCTGACAATATTCTAGTTACTGTAACTCAGATGTGAGATTTTTAGAAATGTTGAGTGTAGTGAAGGCAGCACTTCGTTGGTAGGTCGAAAGTACAATTTTAAACCAGATTTTTTTTTTTTTTTTTTTTAAGAAAACCTATTCAGTAATACCACACATACAGTTTAGTAGAGCTGAATTTGAGAGCAACTGACAGATCTGCCTGCATGTTCTTGCATGCAGATTTTGTACTCCAGGGACCAGTGTAATTTGCAGTTGGGAAGCTTCTTTTAGGATTTTGATCTCCACCCCAGAAAACAGAGTGAATCCTGAGCAAGATCTAACTATATTCAGTAGTAGAAGTGAAACAAAAAATACATGCTTAAAAAAAGAATTGAATGTTGAATAGTTTCAAGTTGCTGTTGTGATGTTCTTAAAGTTATTTCTGCTTTCCATGATGAACATCCACAGATGTGGAAAAGACATGGTTACTGTTTTTTTTCTTTTGAATCGGGATGGGAGCCTGACACTAGAAGGTAAACAACTAATCTTCAGAAAGGCTTGTCAAATGTTGCAGTTTCACAGTAGTGTCAGTTACTGTGGTTGTGAAACTGCAAGCTCATGTTTACAGCTAAGCATGCTCTAGCTAATTGACAAAACTGAAGAGCATACAAGACTGGCAGTAGAGTGTATAATCAAAATGGCACATGAGAATTACAAATAAGAATATCATATAAATAGACACCGAAGAGTACTGGCCAATGGTCACCTCATTGCTAGTACAGACTCTCCTCCAGTGCTTGTCTTTTCTCCATTTCATGATGAGGGTAATAGTCCTCTTCCCATAGCTGTTGACTTCCAAATGAAAAGATGGGTCTAGCAGAAACTGTTCTGAGGAAGTTCTCACATGTTTTCTGAAATTCTAGTGACACCATCTTTAAAACTTAATCAATGAAGGGCTTTTTTGAGGGTGCAACTATAGGTTAATAATCTGGTAATGTGACTGTTGCCAAGGAGACAAAAATTTAATTTTCTGGCTTGTCTCAAACGTGGAGTTGAATTACATTTCTGTCTCTACATCTAATGAACAAATCATTCCAATATTTGTGAGATTTAATTAAGATGGGGAGCTTACATGGAGAAGAGAGAGGCTGCTGCAGCAGTCATAATAAACTGGCGTTTATTGTGGAAGAGGAAGTATAAACCGAACATTCTTCACTGTCTCTGCAATGCCTGGGCTCAGGCTTAGTTATCTATATTTAAAAAAAAAAAAAAAAAAAAAAAAAAAAAAGTAATGTAGGAATGATAAGGCATTGTTTCACTGCCATAGGCCAAAGGAAGCCTTGCAGAGAGAAGCTGGGGCATGTTGCCTCCTGCTCTTAGCTAAAAAATAGGGCAAAATCCACTCTCTCTCTTGCTAGAGAGAACTCTGTTTTACAATAGGGACAATGCTTCTAGGTACCTCTGTTGCCACAGTATTGTATGCCCTGGCTATGGCTCTAAATGACCCAAATAATAATCTTTTCACACTAACTTCCCCCCCAAAGGGCATTAATGTTCCCCTGATAGTGTTCTTGATCCTTAATTTCTGTTCCTTCCCGCTCTTTGCTGGGCTTGCTTACAGAAAGCAGTGCGGACAGAAGAGGTCCCTTCTGATCCTTACTTTGTCTGCCCTGATCACTAGCAACAGGACAGTAAGGTTTCTAAGAGACAGAAAGAAAATTCTAAGGAGGGCTTTAAATATCATCTCTACATATGATCTAAAAGAGAACATTTAAGCGCATTAAATAGCCTTAATCTAGCCTAGCTTTGTATCACCTGTATAACCTACAGCAGCCACATCTGCTTATTTCTCTTTGGTTGAACAAATGCTAAGCTTTGATCTGCAAGTATGTTTGAACCATAAGTCTTTTTTTTTTTTTTCTTTAAGTGTAAACTTTTTAAAAGGTAGTCTTCTGTATATTCTTGTACAGAAGTAAGTTTCTATCAGTATTAACACACTTTTTGAAATATTTATATTCACATATAGTTACCCTTATATACAGATTTTGCTCTAACAGCCACACTAACTAACCTGGAGTAGTTGTAAACATTCAGAAAACTTGCCTCAACAAAATTCCTGAAATACAAAAACAGTTTCTGAATATAATTGTTAAAATTAACAAAATACAAGCAACGATTTAATATTGCAGATAACAGAATTTTTCTTTCTCAGGAAGACTATGATCGTCTGAGACCTTTATCTTATCCTATGACCGATGTCTTCCTTATCTGCTTCTCAGTGGTAAACCCTGCTTCATTTCAAAATGTGAAGGAAGAGTGGGTACCGGAGTTGAAGGAATATGCACCTAATGTTCCCTTTTTACTAGTAGGAACACAGGTATATCTGGTTCTGTTCTACTTTATTTAAACAATTCAGATCATTGTATGGTGCCTTTTCTTTGGGCTGGAAGTTCAGGCCCAACAGGACCTGAGCTGCACCTCGTCCTGGCTTTGGAGGAATGACCCTAACAAGTGGCAGAAAAACCTAGATCTCTGTTGTTCTCTAATGAGCTACCTCCATTTGGTTAAAATAGATTCACCGTAAACAGGGTGGCAAGATTGTCTGCATCTCTCCATGTGACTTTATAGAAAGTAATGGGAATAAAATTGTCTGTTCCTACCCGTGTTACTGGAATTACTTGGGTCTACAACTGTTGGTCATATCCAGTACCTGCTGAAGCAAAGGAGCAAGGGGAGAAGTGAGACAATTTCCTCTTGCTTCTTGCGGGCAGTGGACTGGGCTTCAATTATGAAGTGACCCACATGTTGGTATTATGTTTGGGTTAATCTTTCTGCCACTGCTGGATATACATTCTGGTATCCCGAGATGATCACATCTAATTGAAGAGCTGAATTACAAAATAAATGTATGTTCCTTCTGGATTAAAGGTAGTAGTTCACAGCTTAAATTTCCAGGGCTTTTCGATCAGGAAGGGTCCATGATCTGAGTCATGATGTGACTCCATTCTTATACATGTAATATTCCATTAAATAATTCTGCTTTAAAAAGAGGGCATCATATAGCCTGCTGACTTTTGTTTAGAAAAAGTATTCCAACATAACTGCAATCTTTCTTGCTAGATTGATCTTCGTGATGATCCAAAAACTTTGGCAAGACTGAATGATATGAAAGAGAAGCCCATATCTGTGGAGCAAGGACAGAAGTTAGCAAAAGAGGTAAACTGGACACTCCTAAATGAAACCAATTAGCAAAGAAGCAAAAAACCCTATTTCCAATTGACTTTTTCTTCCTTTACTACTTTGCCCATTTCTTTTACCAGTCAACATATGAAACCTTATGACTGGTTACCAGTTAACAAAATTTACTTACATTGTTGAATACAGCTAACAAGCAGACCTGTGTAATAGCACTTCCCTGTTAGTAATAGTTCTAACTTTCTGTGTAGACACTTGTAAAAACTATGTAAGCATTAGTCAGAGAGAATTAAAATCATGGAGCGGTTGAGGTTGTAAGAGGCCTCTCCTGCTCAAGCAAAGTGTTGGAAGCATCTTCAAGAAATTATTTGAGAATGCTGTACTACCATTTTAACACACTGCGTGGATAATGCTTATCAGGATACTTATTTATAGAGTCTTATTTTTGAAACATAAATTTGTCATGTAATTCTGTAATTCTTTTTTGCTGTTCAATTATCAAAAATACCTTAGGACCCCACTGCTAATCCAAAGAGCTTGTTTAATATGCTTCCTTTATAAAAAAAACCAACTTAAATACATTCCAGATCTTTGGCCAAAAGACAAACCTTTTCTCCCGCGGGGGGATGCACTTGCAGATAATTTTTCTAGATCACAGCCAAACATTGTGATGTCACTATAGAAAAAAAAAAAATGCAGAAGTGCACAGATAGAACTGAACATCTAAAATACATTACTATTGAATTAACTTATTTTCTTGACAGATAGGGGCCTACTGCTATGTGGAGTGTTCAGCTTTAACACAGAAAGGACTGAAGACCGTTTTTGATGAAGCTATTATAGCCATCCTAACTCCAAAGAAACACACAGTGAAGAAGAGAATAGGCTCAAGATGCATAAACTGCTGTTTGATCACGTGAGATATATTTGGCAATGGCCAGGCTTACTGTGAAATTCTACTGAATTTAAATACAATGCATTAAGTACACAGCAAACTTGTTACAGGTCTGAAAGCTAAAACTACAGTTCTGCCTTCTACAACCAGTGAAATCCAGAGGAATAAAATCAAACTCAATGAACTTGTAATAAGAAGCCACCACATCTGTTAGAAATATTTTATTCAGACTGGAAGGTACAATCTCTCAGGGTTACATAGTCTAGAGGAAGCAAAAACTGCACCATGCTGAAACAGCATCTGTGTGATTTTATTGAGTGGAGATGCTTGGTCTGAAATACTCTAAATGAATTTGGATAGTCTTCTGCTTTGACTATCTCTCTCTCTCTCAAAAAAAAAATCCAACTTTTGCACAGTCTGTATGGAATCTGCACAAAGAAATACCTTGTCTCTCTCTTTGCTCCAGTTATCTGCTTTTGTATGTAAGCTGCTTCCGGTTCCAGTATATCCACAGAGGTGCAATAATCAGACCAGCCACATAGCCAAAAGTAGCTCCAAGGGAACAGGAAATAGGCCATACCTGACGGGAGAACACAAGGTAAAAGCAGGCAATGAGGAAAATGTTTGTGGTTTTTTTGTACTTCATGAGCACAAATTCTCAGTGTAATCTAGGTACTAAAAGACAGTACAGTCTTATTCTACTATTAAGCTTGATGTGCTTTCCTAAAAATGCCCAAAGTGTAAACAATCATCTTCATGAACACTAAATGCTGTTGTACAGGTTTTAATTAATATGCATTAAAATGTAACCAGGCTTCTGGCTATTGCAGACTTTAGTTCAATATTCCTAAAACTGTGTGAAAAAAAACTTACAACTATTTATATTCCCCGAAGTGTTCAGCTAACCTAACTTCCTGTTCTCTTGCACATGTTTGGAAATCTACAGATTTCTTGGCAATTTCTCCTTCCAATCTCTCATGGTGTTCTGAAACCTTTAGAGGTGTGTATAAATGAATGAATATCCAAATAAGGCCAGAGACTGAGATGGACAGAGGGTTTATTTTTCTTTTTTTTTTTTTTTGGTCTTGAAAAGTAGGCAAAGGGATGAATTTCCCTCTAGCTAGCAGTAGGGAGGGAACATAAATTTGGAAACTGACTGAACATCTTGCACCCAGTTCAGCAAACCTGGTAAGCCAAGTTATACTAAAGAGAGCTTATAGTTAAAGCTTTATGTCCTAGTATAAGAACAGGGAACTGACTCAATACAGCTGACAAACCATCTAGTACTGAGGCAAAGAAGTAACAGGATTCTCCCCCTGCCCCCTTTTATTTTTAAAATTGGTATTAATTTGCAGGGAGGATTAGAGGATTGGCCAAAACAAAACTTAACCAGTCTGTCCTCAGATGTAGCTTATATTACCAGTCAACTGTGTACTGCATTTGATGAAAGTGTCAACTAAGCTAGTGATTAAAAATGTTTATTGTAGAATAAACCGAATTCCCATCCCTCTTCAAAATTCTCCTTTGCATATTTTTTTTGCAAGGACAATTTTGCACTTCCTGCTGTACAGTGCTCGTTCCTGAAGCAAGTACAGACTGCACTCTCCTATTTTTTTAAGTTTTAAATTAGGGGGGATATTTCCACCTTCTGTCATACTTGAGACTGAAAAATGCACTAGACATTAAAGAAAATATCCACATCTCCGTGTCCAGCCTTCTTTTCTACTTCACTTTGACTTGTAATTCATGAATATCAAATTAACTTACTCTTAATGGTAATGGTTCCTACTTTCATTCATTTTCCTAGCTCTGATTCTTCTCTTTACTTCATTATCACTTGGAAAAACATATTTATTCACATCCTTTGATCACGGGAATTTTAACTAGGAATAAGTAACGTATTTTGTCCTCTGCTGTTTCATCTTCACAGTCTCCTCAGTTGTTTCATCTTCACATTCCTTAGCATTTGCAGTTTTATATATTATTTGGAGGTCTTAAGGAGTGTAGCAAAGATGACTATAAACAAGGTGCCTTAGGTACTCTTTATTGACCTTGTTTCATTCTTCCATTTCTGGACATTCTGTCTCTGCTACTTGTTTTTGTTGCTGAATATTTTGGCTGTTGCCTCTCAAACCAAAGACTTGCTTGTTTTCATTCATTTAACAGTGGTATTGTAGATCTTCTATAAAAAGCCTTGAGAACCTTTGGCATGGTAAGACACTATGTGTATTTAAAACTCACATGAGTTTGTGGCCTTCGCTAAACCTACACTTCAGGTGGATCTTTTCAACTTTTAAATGAAACGTAATTAAGTTATTTCTAGCATTTTGCATATTACACGTCTAAAAGACAAAACAATAAAAAAAGTCCCTGCAACCCCAGCAGCTTATTCAGTAACGTTCTGTTGGAATAGGAGCCGTACTTTCTTATCCACTGATGAAGTCAAATACCACTCTAATATCTGTAAAACTATGGACAGAGGGTTCATAACTCAGTGGTCTTTTTACATCAAATTCTCTGAGTGGTCAATGATCCTTCATTAAATTTTACCTACATTAGGTGAATCTGTATTTGCCTATTTGCTTTTCAGAAGTATAGGTAGATGTTGGACTCCGAATTTTTCATGTTCCCTTAACTAGAGAGTCAATATCCCTGATGACCCATTGACCCTGTACCTTTTGGTATTTTGTGTATAGTGGGTGACTGTTGGCACAATTAAAAGGATCTCTGATGATTGTTGGGTAGCTTCTTTTACCAGGCTGAACTACAACTGGGAACATGGTTTTTCAATAGTTATGTAACTTCAATATTAATTATGCCTCTGACTGTCTTCCAAAGCATTCAATTTTTGCTTTGCTTTTTAAAAAAACAGTGTTACCTTACAGAAGTTTCATGCTGTCTCTCACTTAACACATGAGCCTCTGACCTCTGAAATCCAACCCTCACCACTGGCAGATGGCAAAGATATGGGGCAAAGGGAAGAAACCATAAAACACTCCATCTCACTGTCTATGAATGAGACAGAAAAGAAACACCACCTCATCGCTTCCAGTGGCATAGAACAGAAAGGTGCTAGGCCAGGTACTCATTATGCTGGTCAGATGGCCCAAAGTAGTTCTGAAGGCAGTTTGATTGGCCTTTTGAAAACTCCCTAAGCACAGGAATTAAAAGCCTGGACTTAAGAGTATTGCTGTCCTTATGCCATTTTCTGTAACCCTCAAGGCAGGGCAAAAAAGACCCTAACAAACAGGTAATGATACTAGTTCTGCACCTTTTATTCTTGACTGCTGGCCTTTGGGTTACATATAGCCAGATGCACCACTGATGGGTATATCTAAAGCAGATAAGATGTGGCTCTTAAGCACATCAGCTGCACTAAAGTAATAGCCCTTGCAATAGCCCTTTTTGTCCATCTATGAAAGTGGGTTGCTTTATTTTGCATTAACTACTGGCCTTGTTTTTCTGAGGCCCTATCACTTTCTGCTGGACCTTTTAAAATTAATTTGACTTGCTTGATCAGTCTGCTTTTGCCCTGTCTTTCATGTTATCTCTTAAACTTGGTTTAGCTTCCCTGACTTGGTATGAACTGCCTCTAAGTGATAAAAATTTAAGCAGTTAATATCCATCTGCCTGTTCTAAGAGATTCCATTCCGCTTGTTTAAAGTATGCATCTTGTAATACACCACTCTCACCCCCTGAGAACTATTCAGCTCAGTTTCTCCTACTTTATGCTCCTTTTTGCCGTGACAAGCTGACATATCCTATCCCAGTATTGATGTCACGTCTAGGCTGGGTCAGCAGCAGGGGAGTAAGATGTTAGGCAACATTGCCTAACTGCACTTCTTCTGAGGGGGAAGAAGTTTGATCTGGAGAGAAAAGTGTGGGGAGTGCAGGACACAGGACAGAGCATTCTTCATGAAACTGTCATGAAATGCTTTGTCTGTCCCAGCAGCTGGGAAGCATCAGCTACCATCCTCACAGCCTAATACAAGAAGAATCAGTTTACATATCAAATGCAAGCAGAAAAAGGCAATTTTAACAACCTGTATATGATTACTAGAAATCTGAACAGCAGCTTGGCAAAAACATATCTCCACCTACATGCTTAACAAGCACAAAAATTGCATTTTAAGGGACAGAGCATGAGCCAGTGGTTAATGCAAAACAATCCTCACTTCTGCTATTTGTTTAAATTTTCTTTTTGCCTTTTCATCTGGCAGCAGTGATAGGACTTAGACTAGCTAAATAGACACTGCAGAACTGCCAGGTTTCTAGTATATGTTAGAACTCATTTTAAGAATAAGGACTCAAAATAGGAATTGCCAACCTTTCAGGACACAAATAAGCTAGTTTCCTGAGTGCTCTTTAGAACACCTATGAGCTAATGTGAGAATGCTTAGCATATTGCATGGAAAGCAGAGCATGTTGCAGGAGCCCAGCAAGGTACCTAGCTCTGCTCTACTATGCATGTAGCTGGTTAAACCACAATTCTGACTGCATGACAGTTTTGTCATCTGTTACAAGTCTGTAACTTGCATCCTATGCAATAGGAATTACATAGACATTGATAAGGACATAAAGGCCAGATTCCTATAGGCCAGAGCAGCAATACCCTAGTAAAGTTTTTAAAGATACTATAAAGTAAGCAGCTGACTGCTGGAACTTTAATTATACAAATGCAAATACAGTGGGGCAATCTACGGTACTTACTTTTTTTTTTTTTAGATGAGTGCTTTCCTCATAT
This sequence comes from Aviceda cuculoides, assembly GCA_035590195.1. Classification (NCBI taxonomy): domain Eukaryota; kingdom Metazoa; phylum Chordata; class Aves; order Accipitriformes; family Accipitridae; genus Aviceda; species Aviceda cuculoides. Next base: position 3,762,551 of record JAVJGG010000055.1, on the reverse strand, counting down.
TCCTAAACTCAATTTTTTTTTATGCTTACTATTTCAAACGATCCATTTCTGACTGTCAATTAGAAAGCTATGTAATAATTTGTTTCATTTTAAAACTGAATAAATGAGCACAATTACTTTCCCTCCCCATTTCTAATATGCCTTAAATTCCTGATTGTTTAGTCTGTACTGTCTTAAAAATTTCAGTACATGCCTTTAATCTATTTTGGTTGCATGGACATGTTAACTAAAAGAATCTTATCACACTGTGCAGAATGTGTGTGTTGACAAGCACATGCTGAGCAGAAGAAAGTGTAAGATTTTTTTCAGGCTGGCATTTGTAACCAGAAGTTGTTTTTGTGGATTTGTGTTCTAAAGTTATAGCAAGCATAACTGCCTTTGATCTTACTATTAAGGTTTACATTAAGAAAACATGTCATTAAATAAACAATAATAACCACACTGAAGTGGAACAAGCTTATACCTCTGTTTAAAAAATACTAAAGCACTGGATATTATCCCCTGTACTCACATAAAAACAAAACTTTCACAATAGGTAGTAGATCCAAAAGGAAATACAAGAAGGAAACTCTCTGACCTGTTTTAAGAATAACAAAGTACTATGAAGGTTTATAGTCCTATTTCAGCTTACTCGAGTAACCACCAAGAACTGTATCCAAGATTCTCCAGATTATTTTTCAGGTTACAAATATCTGAGAGGTATCTAGGTTAATATTTACAGTCATATTGGCTAAATTACATGGCAGTCAATCAACTCATTTGAGTTACATCAGCACTACCTATTATGTTTCTGGTATCTAGTATAAAGTGGGAATACATCAATTTCACTTTTACCTAATGATACAAAAACACTGTAGGCAGAATATTGTTTCAAAGTCACCTTTTGTGGTTAGTAACAGGTACTACGTATCACAAGTATGCTACAAAAAAACAGATGGATGGGCATGCACACAGTAAACCAGGAACATGTTTTAAAAGTCTGTTATCAAAACATGCAATAAATCCAGGAACTTCACAATTTCCAAAATTCAGTTGTTGTCAGTGATGAATGGGATGTCTGGAATACTAGTTCCACCACTTATAAAGCCTGCTGATAAGGTTCTGGTCTTTAATTATAACATCTTGTTCTGCAACTAAATTACCTCCGCTGAGCAGAGAAAGGATGTGTCACAATGTGTCTAGTAACACCTAAATGATCCCCTTCTGTTACAGTGGTGTTGTGCTTTAAGGTGTCATTTTTCATATGACACATGAAGCCAGAATCATATGTGGTTATTAAAAGTACACCATCAACTTGAAATAGGCAATCTGAAAAAATTGAGCAACTGTAACAAAGGAAGTTGTTTTCTATTTTGTTGCTAGAACTGTCCTAACCAACCGTAATGCTTGGATACCCACTGTGCATCAGAGGGCTAGAGGTAACTAGAGGTGAATGTACAACTCTCTAAACCTTTTGAACGTTGTCTCAAATAGCCTTATTTAAATTATATGATCATAATTAAGTGTTGTAAACCTTTTTAAAAATTGTTTAAGAATTAGATACTAATCTCAAAACAGTGGCAAAATTATTCTACCAGTCTGATGCTTGTAATAAACTGAAACATGTCTTGCAGAGTAAGTCTTGAAAAGTTTGGGGGGTATTTTTGTGGTTGGTTTGTTTTTGTGGTTTTTTTTTTCCTTTAAGTACAGAAATGTAACTGCTGTAGGGACTAACTTGCATTCCTGTAAGGCAACTATCTTTACCTTTGTCTGAGATTGGCTTAATTCTGCAGACCTATAGGCAGGAACAACCATAGAGTAGACCTCCCTGACCAACTGTTTTGCATAGTTACAAAATAAATTTTTCTGAAAACTAGCAGGGGGGCAATAGGCATGGCCAACTTATGTTAAAAAGTTACTTTAAGAACAACAACAGAATAATGAAGAACAATGAATCATCAGAATACCAACTGACTTTCAGCAATATATTTTATACCTCCAACAGAAATGCTTTATATATTTTTCATTTCCATTCTGAAAAATTATTCAGATAATTAATGGCATTTTATTTCCAAAACAATATTCTGTTCCTATTAAGTAATATTTACTTGGTGCAAAAGTTGTTGTATGGTAGAAAAATGCATTTTACATTATTATTTTTAAATGTAGACAGGCCCACTAATCTGAATATCCCCTGTATACAGTATTTTTCAAACAAACATGGAAAATAAAGTGAAGATTTTCTGAGGAATCTGTATTTATCTCAGTTTTGTTGCATGTCACAAGAGGTATGTGTAAAGAACCAGTATGTTTTCTTTGGTTTATGAATAACTCGGGATGAAGTAGCATTTTGGCTTTAGCCATTAGCACATGAATTGGAACTCCTGATGATTAATTTCATACCAAGTTTACTCCACAGAAGTCTGAAGTACTTTGAATTAAAAACAAATTCTAGTGAAAGATAGACAAAACATTGACATCTGATTTTCTGATCAGGTAAGATATAGGTAATGGTACTACAAACTTCTCAGCTTCTACTAATATATCTTAACCATGATGGGATGACTACCATGTAATTTTTCAGTTCTTCTATTCAGATTGCAGGAAAAGATGCTAGTCACAATACAGACAGCTAAGGATGGGAAAATAGATTAGCAAAAAATGAACCTAATGTTGCCCCCAATTGCTTTTCTTTTAAGGCCACAAAGCAGCAACAAAGTGACAATAGAAGAACTGCCATATTTATCAGTGTGGCAACTGAGACAACAGGTGCCTTGCAGAAAAATGCAGGCAGCTTTTTTCAGTGCTCTGTTGGAATTCCAGCATCCTCAGTACTCTCTTTCCTTCAATCTCTTGCTTCAGGTGAGTGACTACAGGCCATTTTCATTTGAAGCCATTTCTGTGAACAAAACTGACTTCACAGAAGTGGCTTTACATACTCCACTCTCTGAACTGGACTACAGTCAATTTAAAAGTAGACAGTAGACACTCAGAAGTTGTCTGCACTTGGAAGTATAGACACTAGATTTGATAAAGTGCTAAATCCTGATCAAGTGGAAAAATGTACCAATTCAAGACACAGTGCTTAACTTTTTGTGTAAACCTCAGGTTATATTAGATTGTTCTAACAGAGCTAAATCAATAACAATAGCATTTTTCATTCCAAACTCATAGAGCATTTCTGCACCTGCTGGATGTCGGATGTTTTTGCCAACTTTTGACATAAACCACAAGGCAGGGCTATAGCACAAGGGCAGCAGCAGCAGCAATCCTTTGGTTTGCTTTATAACATATTTCTCAACTGTTGTTGACCCATCTAATTCTTGTAATATCAATTTCATCTTGTCTACAATACTCCTTAAATAATTAATTGTCTGAAGCCAAATGTACAAATGCAGCTGTGTTTTTCATAACATGTTGTTAAACCACAAACACTAACCATAACCAATAGAAACAACAGAACCAGATTTTGCAACAAGCAGGCTTAAAGGCCTTAACACTGCTCTCTAAAATTATAATACCAATTTAGTCTTGCCCGTATAATAAGATTTAAACCACATTTTCTGTTCTAAAGCAGAGCCATTTCCACTACAGATTTAAAAAACAAATTTGTTTACAACAAAAAGTCTAAAATACAAAAAGGAAAACAATCACTACTGAAACCCGTTCTTATCTCAAAAGCTGGCCTTGAGTCCAAAGACTAAGCTATTCTGTTTAAGTCCCTTTTTGGATCTGAGAAGGGTAAATCCAAAACCGTAATCCTCAAGCTTTAGGCTAATACTCTAGCCTCTACTTCTAGGCTAATACAAGAAACAGCTGATTTCAAAAGTATGCAGCTTAATACTTTATTCATACAGATGCCTAGAAGTAATTTGGTTTTGACTGGGCTCTGATAACTTTTAAGCCTACATCAAGATCTACGTGATTTTTTTTCAGACCTTGCTTGGGACTTAATTTGTAGGTGTTCCCGTAAGCATGCCAGTTGGGTTAGGTTCTATACAAAACACTGACAGTCCATGTCATTTGGGGAGATTTTTTGTCTGTTTGTTTGTTTGTTTTAAATAAAGAATTTCTTCCTGCAACTGCATTATGTACAGGTATTTTTATGTTCAGTAAGTCAGTGGTTAGATCGGTCACTCAGGAGATAAGCAATCTGCACTAAAGATACTCTTCTCCTCTTTCATTGCTACAGTGAGAGAATCTACTATGAATTTCTGTAATCACCTGACATCAGGTAGCAAAAAGAATACTCTTGTAAAAAGGGGTTTTGTTGCTAGTGCCCAGTGAACTTCTGAAGAATAGAAGTGTCTCTTGGCTCTGAATATTTCTGAGACAGCAATGCAGAACGACTACACACAACTCAATACCTGTGTTGAATCCATACTACTCAATGGGGTTAGAAAGACAAAAGACTCACATCAACTGTTGCATGAAGTTCAGTGTTTCCAGAGAACCTGATTAATATATATCTCAGTATGGCTGAACTGGGAAACAGTGTTTCCTGGGCAACTATTGACAATGCCTAGCCGAGACACCTTTTTTTTTTATTCCCCCTTCTTCTGTGCCTTGGTGACCAATATTTAAGAGATCACCTTCACAAAAATATTAAATTATCAATAGGTGATTGAAAACTTCCGAGAGTTGTGAATAGGATCTCTAACAAGCTACTTTAAAGAGGTTAATTTCTGTCTTGAAGATTTGTTACCATTTTGGTGCTTCACCGTTGCTTTGCTGAGATAATTTGACTTTAAAAACTACATTACATTTTAACAATAACTTCTTTCATCTCCCTTTATATAGCAGATCTTAAAAAATTAGCACTTAAAACTGCAGTTTTCAAAGACAATTGATGTGGCAGCCTGCAGGACTGATAAGCAAACTTCTTGAATTGCTCACATGATGATTAATGATCAAGCAGTTCAGACCCAAAATGAAAAGCAAGATTCCCCCCCCACCATTTTAAACCCTACAAGGTAAAAAGTGGAGAAATGGGAACGCGGAAGTAAGGGCAACTTAAGGGAAAGAACATAGCAACAAATGCTCTGGATCTAGGTACAGGAAAACTGCTTTGATGCAGGACTTGATAGTCAGAAACTCTCCCCTGCCAACTTTGATATCAGGAGTATATCAGATATGCGGGTGGAGACAGTGAAGGAAAAGGGAAATGCAGACATACAGTTTCTGTTGCTGCCTGAATTCTCTGGGGAGCATTCATGCCCAGAAACAGCTAGTGACAAGTTACAGCATTCGAAGTTTCTGCAGATGCTTTGCTGTTCTGAAGAGTCAGATAATATCTTTTTAGGTGTCTAAGTATAGATTATAGAGCTTAACTTCTGCCAGTCATGTTTGGCTTTTATTGACTTGGAAGAGTTTTCAAACAGAAAGAGCTGCCAGACCATCACCAAACTTGTGTCTCCTACTATGGGAGGAGGGGGAATGGACAAATAAAGTAAAAAATTAACTGTACTTGAAGTATCTGTCTTAATCTATCAGTGTCTTTGTTTTGTTAATCAGAGCCTACTGACTTATGATTAGGTTTTCCTTCTATCATTGGTGCGTAAAAGGTGAGCTTTTTATACACAGCTTATTAGCAAAGTCTGAGATTTTGGGAATGAAATAAAACCTGCCAGATGTGACATGCCATTTTAAAATCCTAGCTGAGCAAGAAAAAAAGCTCTTGCCTCTCATTGGAACAGGAAAGTGAATAACACTTTACAAGAAGACCTGAGATTGTATTTCAATGAATCCCTTGATTTTTGGGTTACATTCATGTCCATCAACAGTTAACTAGTCACAACACATACCTATGTCAGGCTGATCATGAAACACCTTGCAAGAGTAAAACCAAGTGTTTTTAGGGAAGAAAACCTGATTTTTTTTTAACTTAAAAGTATTGACCTACTCCTCTATTATTTTTTAAATAGAAATTTTAATATCTCACTACATTGTTGTAAGGAAAGGCTGGTGGCATAAAAGAAGTCTGTTAGCTACTTACAGAAGACAATTTTCCATTGCAGCTATAAGCCACAACATCTCTACAACATCAGAGAAAACTGTGTTCCCTGTTATACTGTTTTCTGAAAGAAACCTTTGAAACCATCTGCTTAAGTACAGGCCTGGTAGATACTACTCAGCTGAGAGTGTATGAGTTCAGTAACCCGAGGAAAGAAAACATCCACTGAGGACATTTAGGAAAAAGTGTCTCATCATTTTGTGGCAATTGGAGACTTCAGTTATGTTTAATGGAATCAATTCTCCATGCCAACAAAAATATTAAGAAAATAGCACAGACATTTGAATTTATAAAGACAGAATCTGTGATGCTAGCTTCACATTTTTTTATCATGCAACTACAAAGCTAATGCTTGCATTCCTTTGAAATCAGAAGTTAAGTTTTTAGTACAGTGCGTTGGCCACACCATTTCCACAAATCAATCCAAATCCATTTAAAATGCATTCTGTTAAGTGCTTTTATGGAAGATGGAGGGGAACTAAAACACTAGGAAAGCATCTTTCCTTCCCTACCCATAAACAATAAAAGCTACCAGACTGAAGGAAGACAAACTCAGAGCCATCTTCATCATTTCACATTTCTCCTCCTGCTTGTCTAGCTGCTTCTTACCAAAATACTTACAGTTCTATTTCACGATAAAATTTGCATGCAACAGACACTCATAAATCTATAACAAAGAACCTATCAAAAATGGAGGTAAAAATTTTGCATTTTACTTCTTTACACTGTAAGCACAGATGCTTCCAATGACTTTTTAAATGTCTGGCATAACCCTGTAGGAACAACTTAGGAGTAAGTCCAATATACCTATACAGTTTCAGAGCAATTTTGTGTGGCATGCATATCCAGAAAATTAATATTTTTATATTTATAATAAAGGTGTACATACTAACCTGCCAAGGCCGATCCCAATCAAGAGGAATAGGAAATGCTCCAAACCAAGCTCCAAGTATACTGCACATGGTAGTAATCTGTAGACTGCTTTCCCAGATGGACGTAGCCCTGTAAAAAGTGTATTACAAGATTTCAAGAGCAGAAGTTATCATGTCAGAATGTTAGATCTGATTTCTCCCAAGATTTTTGAGACTACAAACAGATATAAAAATCCATATATTTGATAAATAGCATGCAGGTTTCTCCTAAACGATACAAACTGTACGTAAAATGTAAAGTTGCATATTTTAGCTATAATGACAATCCTTCTATACCAGACATTCAGGAGATTTTTTTTTCCCCCCTTGAGATGTTTACTGCAAAAGCTAATTTATTTTACCTGGAAGTACTCCTGTTGAGCTTGAAACACTGACTGAGCAAATGAAAATATCACAATGATATTGTGTGCATTGCAGGGAGAAGCAGACATGAAAGGGTAGCTTGGGATTGTACAGAAAAATGCAAGCACAGTCATGAAGTACTCTGTGATACAGACATGTTATTATTTGACAACTACGATGATTTGAAATTTAAAATAGAAGTCCACTGTGTGAATATTCCAAAACAAGTTTCCATCAACTGAAAAGAAACACTGCAAATAAATGTAACCTGCATGTTGCAGTGCTTCACCAATATTGCATCCAAGTTCAAGTACGCTGGCTGCCCAATGAATTTATTGCACACTAAAGAACTCTTGCATTGCCAATCATGGCACATATCATATCATAAGAGATGTTAATGACTTCAGTTCTCAGCTTATAGCCTTCTACCACTATTGACTTCAAAAGTTTTGGAACAGTTGGATTTCTATTTAATAGATAAGCACTTACAGTCCATCATCAGCCTACCAAGTGATTGCTTTTGCTTTTCTCAAGCCATGATCATTTGAGTACTTGGTACCAATTAAGAAACAAGAACAGCAGAAGTTCAGAACACAGCAGGGCACAGTTCTGAGATAGGAGAACTAGGCTGAAACCCCTGCTCCAAATCAGTAAGGTAAGAGATCTGAACACTAAGTTTGCTACATCTCGGATTATAAACACAAACCTAGCTTTAGCTAACAGAAGAAAAAAGGTATGCATTTTTATGGCTAGAAGACTGGATGGATAGTAAACTCTGAACTTCACATGTGCTGTTTAGGTTGCATGACATGAAAGCTTTAACCCTACACCTTGTTTGGAAGAGTCTAAAATTTCCGACTTTACTTCTGAGTACACATAACTCATCACTTCATTTGCTATTGACCAAACGGCTCACAAGTGTAAAGCAAACATTTTTTCATTGTTTGCAAAATAAAGGTCATACAGATTATACTATTTATGTGCAAGGTTGACATTTTGAGCAGAACTGTTTCTTCTACAGTAACCCCATCCCTTTAACTTAAAACAATCAATTTCAATTAACAATCCTACTACCTTGAGATTTTTTTTAAAGGGAAAGGTCCTGATTTAACTATAAAACTGTTCAGCAGTCAGCACATAGAAAATTCTTGTAAATTATTTTCAGAAGCCGAATAACTGAGTGGAGAGCTGTTAGGCAGCACAGGGAAGAGAACATTCACTACAGCCTTAAAGCAGTGAAAGAGCCAGCAGAATACACTGAGGACTGACTGAGGTGCATTTATACCTCACAAGACATCTTACCTGGTAAATCTACATGCACATTGCTGCACCATATGGACATACCAGACTAAGTCCAAAAGCAAAACAACAGAATTAGCAAGACACAGTGCCCAAGTGCAGAACAACCATTGCTAGTTTGGCAACCATTTGGGCTGCTAATTCAAATACTCTGCAGCATGGACACTGGCTACTCAAATACAACCTGACTTGTCCTCCAATGTTATCCCAAAGGTACAATGGTTTGATTATTCTTTTCTTTCTGGAATGTCACCTACTGGGATTTTTGAGGGTATTCTTTAACCCATTAACCCATCACATAAACCCCGCATTTGCACGAGGCTAACTGCAGCAACATTTATAAACTTTGAGTTTTATAGATTTCTTTATTTTTTAACTATGAATGAACTACAACTAAGATCATTCTGCAAGCAAAACTAGCAATACTTAAGGTAATAAATGATCGCTAGTGGCACAAAGGCCCTTTAAAGCCTAAAGTAATTATTTAACCCCTTTAAATAATACAATACATTAAGTGCTGTTTTAAATAATGTTTGAATTAAGAGGTTAGCTAACATAAAAGAATTTACTAAGACAACTCCTGAATAGACAAGATCTGGAATTTTGGGCTGCAGCAGCACTTAGCATTTGATGATGCCTAACTTTAGAAAGGATGTTTCCAAGACTCTATGAGTTTGCAGTTCACAAACAAGTGATAACATAGATGAAATGAAAACTGGAAGGAGTCCTGAAGTTATGTTTTTACACTAGATTTTGGCAAGCTCCAAATAAAATCTATTTTGCATCCAGGTGACATCTTATAATTGCTATTATACCACAAATTTCAACACAATTACTCAGACTAGTGATTTGAAATAACAGTCTCCAAAAGAAGCGATAAAAATCAGCAATTGAAAGCTGATTTGTTAAAGGCTTTTATGCAGGAGGCTATTTCAGCCAACAATTACTGAAAAGCCATTTAAAGAATAGTCACCTGCTTCAATTAGTGCCGATAACCCTTTCTGTAGCTTTTATTTCCCACTATCTGCTTACAGCAGCACATGATAGCATATGAACAGTGTCATGACATTGGTCACAACACTAGATGTCAGAATACGGCATCCAGAAATAGCTGGCATGGGCCTACCCCTTCCCAAATGCAGAATTAGTGAAAAGAGCCCTATTTACAGCCTAGTTCGAATTGAAGTTTTTATGATGCAGAATACACAAACTTACTTTTCTCACACATTCTGTGTGTACACAGAGTATAAATATGTGGGTAAGAACAAATAGTTCAAATTTCTTAATATAAAGTAATTAAAAAAAATCTAGTTAGTCTATCAAATTAACATTTCCAATTCAAAAGTGTACTCAGTTTGAAAACGTGGAGTATGTGCAATTTTCTAAGCTACAATTGTTTTTCATACAATTGTTTCATGTATTTAAAAAAACCCACACCAACCAAACAACACCTCCCCTCTACCCCACCAACAACCCGAACTTTATAATATAAACATTACACCTGCAGTGTCACAGGTTACATGTTGTCATGAGACAGCACATATAATCCACCTCCTAGAGGCATGGGCACTTAATGACTGATCTTGTAGTAACCTTATTAGAAGTGATTTTAATAGCAGTGACTGCATTTCCAAGTGCTGCAAGTAGAAACAGAGAAAGCTAAGCATCTCTGCAGAAAAAACAAGCACTTTGCAAGATTATACCCAAAATATTTGTCAGACTGACTCAGTTGTACCATAGCTATTATGATGCAATAGATTACATGCAAGTTACATGAATGTAACTTTATGAATGGCCCTATGAAAAGACATTACATACATCAGTATTTTCATACTAGACCACCTAAAACATTTCAGAAAGCTATCCAGAGCAATAGCTAGGTAATTAATATCTGTTACTCATTTAGACTTGGTATGTCAAGATAAACTTTCTAGATGTCTTTTTCTGTCTTTCTGCAAAGACAATAGCACAAGCACATTTTGATCTTGTAAATATTGCACAGGCAAATAAGAGTAACAAAAATAAATGCCAGTGGTTACTTAAGTCTAAATTGTATTCAGATATTTTTAAAACACATTCCCTTTTCATACTGTCCTGGTTTCAGCTGGGATAGAGTTAATTTTCTTTCTAGTAGCTGCTATAGTGTTATGTCTTGGATTCAGTATAAGAAGGATGTTGATAACACACTGATGGTTTCAGTTGTTGCTAAGTAGTGTTTAGACTAAGTCAAGGATTTTTCAGCTTCTCATGCCCAGCCAGCAAGAAGGCTG
>JAVJGG010000055.1:3728752-3748979 GCA_035590195.1 Aviceda cuculoides | reverse complement strand
CCCCCAGACAGTCACCCTTCTTCCTCCAGCCAGGAGTTTATGCTTTAACTTCCAATGTACCAGGAAATACACAAGTACTTATACCAGTATCTGCAAGGAGAACTGCCCCTTAAAATGTTTAGAGAAAGATAGGGTCGTCTGACTTACTCTATGAGAGGTGCTCCATAAAGAACAATAATCGCATGAAATAGTATGCAAGACATGAAAAAGTATATACAGCATTTTAGAAATCTGGATATCTAAAAAAGAGCAATAAAATATCAGAATAATGTTTCGAAAGAAAAGAGAACATAAGTAACATACATAGTCTATACCTTATCAATAGCATTGTACTCTACCTTCTTTAATTTCAGCTACAGCACAGTATGATAACAGTATGGCATATTTCAAAAGTTCTCCCTATGTTTAATACTTTAAATAATTAATTAAAATGATCACACTTCATCTAAAATTTTTTCATGCACCCTATTATAAAACAAACATACAAAAAGTGTAACTGGAAATAACAAGATAAACAGAGATTATTTTATTTGATATTTTTACATTTCTGTTTTACAGAATGAGTGTTATATATATATAATAATCTGAGCATTATATCCATTCATTAAAAGGCATCTTTCACAGAAAGTGAAAAAATATTTAAAAGCAGGAAAATATCTAATATGAAAAAAACCCACTACATTTGAACTTGGCATCTTAAATTCTAAAACCATTCAAGAAATGTCCATGACTTTCTATAAATCTGCAAAACACATATAATTTTCTTTGAATTTAAGCAACAGTTTCTGGGTATTCACTATGTCATATAGAAGCACAGCCACTTGATAAACAGTTCTGGTTAGGTCAGTTCTGATCAGGTCACCAATGGAAATCCTTAATTTCACCTGAACACTTATTTTTTTGACATTTATTCCTTATGCTAGGCTAGGATGAAATCTCACCTAGAACACGAAACCTGCTTAATTTTTAAATCACAGATGGTTAAAATACTTGTTTTCCATAATGATTTTGTATATGTCACATCCCCCACTCAGTCAGCAAAACTAGACAGAAGCTTTGCATACAAAGACACTGCTTTCAGGGATGTTTGCTTAAATATTTAAGAATCACCACATCAGAGCACTAAATCTTGTCTGACTTAGCAAGTTGGGAGTACAAGACTATCCACCTGACTTCAAAATGCTGGTGTATTCCCCCACTCCTGAACAAGTTGTGTGCTGCTCCAAAATTGCTTTGTTCAAACCTAATTTCATTGGGATTCATACCTTTAATGCTCCTGTTACAAACTGTAACTACAAAAATTTCTCCCAGATTTAGATTCTTCTGTATGCGTATTTCATCATTCAGGGAAATGTAGCCATTTCAATACTTTCCATGTCATTTTTTAAAATTTATCAACCTTGTTTAAATTGTAATGAGCTAGTCTCTCTTTTATGTCTCAAATTCAAAAAACTACTCCTTTTCCTTTAAAGTTATTAGAAACTTATAACTGCACATGAGAATAGTGTTTCTTCATAATGCTGAAGGTCAGGCCTGGACTATGAAAGGAGTTCTGCGCCTAATCAATTTTGCCAATTTTTGCCACCATGCAACTTGCCTGGAAGATCAACCACTAGGACTACAAACAACAATATATCGACAAGAAAAAGGACAGGCACAGAATCACTCACCTGAACAGATTATTTACAGGTAGCGAAAGTTTAACATCACAAAACTATTGGAGAACTTATTTCAAAAGATGCTACACTCATTCATGGAAAACAAGAATTCACCAACAAAAATTGTCTTCTGTCTTTCTCATTTGATCATTTCAGTGAAAGAATTCGCTTCCCTTCCATACTGCCTGGCAGCAATTTAAGAATAAAAGTCTTACCTTGTGAGCAAACGAACTTCTCTTAGGAGACAGATTTGGTTTAAGGACTAAGTGCAAGATTATATTAAGGGTACTAACACAAACAGAACAAATACACAGCCATGTGAGGTGTGTTCCAAAAACTGTGAATCCGTCCCAGAAGGAAGCCGGAACAACCGCTGACAGAATAATTGAAAAAACACAGAGGAGGTTGGCAGCCAAGAGCCTCCTTACTTCTGCTTCTTTCATTATGTTCCTATTAACCGGCCACCTGCAAGACAGCAAGTCGCACCCCGTTACTGAAGCACTACAGGGCAACGTTTTTCCCAGTCGCACTACACAGGGCAGAGCTCTGAGCTTAGTCTGGAGGTAAAAGTGATTATTTGAGGACAGAAGAACGTCATTCGTTTAAAAGCCACCTCCAAACCCACGGACACAGCAGCACGGCGCTGCGAGAGCCGGGCGAGCTGCTGAGCGCTCCCACCGAGCGGGCAGGCCGGCCGGCAGGCAGCCTGCCCCGCATCAGCACTGGCACCCCTGGCGCCACCGAGCTCCCTTCCTAACAGAGGCAACCATCTCCCCTGCCGCGCTCGGGCTGGGCTGCTCCTCACCGCTCCCTCTTCAGCCGGGAGACAGCTGCGGGGCGGCCTCCTGACAGGCCTCGCTCGCCGGCAACTGTCCCAGGCCGTGGGGTGGGGTGGGGGTGCGGGTGCCAGCCCGCCTCTTACCGCAGCGCCGCCGCCGCGGTGCGCGCGCGGGGCCGCCCGGCAACGGAAACCGCCGGCTCCCTTGCGTCAGTTCCGGGGTGGGGCCGGAAGCGGCAGTTTGTTGTGGTGGGGGCCGCCATGGTGTGCGAGAAGTGTGAGTGGGGGTGGTCCGAGGGAGTAGGGTCGGGGGGTCCTGCCCGAGCCGCCGGTCCCTGCCCTCGGGTGTCCTGGGCGTGAGCTGAGCTGAGCTGAGCTGAGCTGAGCTGAGCTGCAACAACAACAGCAGCAGCAGCAACGGACGGCGGGCTGTAGGTGGCGGTTCTGGGAATGTCTGTGTGCGAGCTGTCATTCTCCCGCAGGCAGCGATTGTTGCGGGTGTTAATGCAGTATAGTTTTAATATTTTCCTTTGTAATGTTTCCTTACGTAGGTGAGAAGAAACTCGGTACGGTAATCACTCCCGATACGTGGAAAGATGGTGCAAGAAACACTACAGGTAATCTTGGGGAGGTTTAACGCTTGTTTTTCAGGTATCTTAAAGCCAGTTGGGCACCTGCGCTATCTTACAATCTTAAGGGTAAAATTAGTAAGAGTTAATCAGGATAATTTTTAATTGCCGTAGTTTTCTTTCTCTGCTAAGTTGATGCATTGGGAATGTATTTGTCCTGAGCTTTTCAGTATTGAGCTTGTCTGGTTTTTTTTCTCCTCGTATGGAATGAGAATACACAAACAGAGCACAGTAGAAGGAATCTTGCAGTCCTGTGCTTTAATGCTGTCTTACATGTTTTACCTCTTTTTCTGGCTTCATTTGCACATGTGTAAAGCCTGTAAACCAAGGGGGTTTAAGTATGCTTGGAACTGGGAAATTTATTGGTTTATGGTTTTATTCTTTTCGTAGAAAGTGGTGGCCGCAAGTTAAATGAAAACAAGGCATTGACCTCAAAGAAGGCACGGTTAGTATTTAATACTGATTTTGGCCAAAAAAATTTGCTGTAACCAAGGAGTGTATCCTGCATATCTGGGCAACTGTTCAAAACTTGTCCAAAATGGCTTTTTTTTTTTTTTTTTTTTTTAAATTTGTGGGGATTGTAACATTTGATTAGTTGGTAAAAATATATCCATACATATATCATGGGTGCTTTCTGCTGAATCATAGACTCTGGGCAACTATTTTACTGTAGTTTTTACTGAAATTGTTAGAGTTTGATGCTTTTGTTAGGAAAGAAGCCAGGAAGGCTTATTTTCTGTGCTAAGATTGCTTTTCCTTAATGTCCAGGGGACATTCTGTTATGCAAGGGGGCAAGGTACTGCTGGAAGATGTTTAAGTTCAAAATAGTCCAGTACCTTAATAAAAAGACGCATTTTTAGTTCTGCTTTTGTTAAGTTTTTGTGCGTAATGCAAGAAATCGCTTTTAATGGGGAAAGTGGGAGCTTTTCTGTAGACTTTGTGCAGCCTATTAGAAATAATCCTTTTATGTCCCTTTTCTAAATTATAGTTTTTGCTAGAGTTTTTGTCTGTACGCTCTGGGTTAGACATTTTAGGATGAGACAGAGGAAACACTTTATTTCAAGGTGTATAAATAAAATACTTTTGCTTTTTCCCAGGTTTGATCCTTATGGAAAGAACAAATTTGCAATATGTCGGATCTGTAAGAGTTCTGTCCATCAGCCAGGGTCTCACTATTGTCAAG
Source organism: Aviceda cuculoides (assembly GCA_035590195.1). NCBI lineage: Eukaryota > Metazoa > Chordata > Aves > Accipitriformes > Accipitridae > Aviceda > Aviceda cuculoides. Next base: position 3,744,731 of record JAVJGG010000055.1, on the reverse strand, counting down.
GATGTGCCTATAAAAAAGGTGAGTTTCACTGAGTACCAAATTACCCAAGTTTGGTTTGAAATTAGAGAGCAAGTGGAACTCTTGATTTTGTTTTGCCTTACAAAGAGAAGGGTAAGATGTAATTTAATTGCTATCTTCAATTACTAGTAGGAGGGCATAGAAAAGATGGAGTTAGACCCTTCTGAGGTGCACAGTAATAGAAGAAGAGACAATGTGGGTTAGAATATGGAAAATTCTAATTACATACAAAGAAAGCAGTTTTCACTATGAGGGTGGTCAAATATTGTAATATCTGGACCCACAGAGGTTGTGGAATCTCTACAGGAGGTATTCAGAGCTTAACTTGAAAAGCCCTGAGCCAGCCTCATCCAAGTTGGCCATGTTTTGAGTGGAGCAGGGGCAGTACTATTGACTGCTGGAGATCCTTTCCAACGTAATTCATTCTATGATGCTGCTTCTTTTAGAATGTTACTGGTATCTAAAGCAGTATAATTGGAATAATAACTATAAGCTTAATCTTGGAAATCACATAGAAAACTGTCATCTAGCAGTTTTTCTGATTTTTATTAGTTCTAAACAAAAAAAATTAGATTTTGTAAAAGGCAATTACTTGTTGCAGTCCCTTTTCTACTCCCTTCTCCCCTCTCCCCTTCTTATAATAGCTAAATCTCAATAGTGGTCTCAAAAAAACCCCCAAACAAAACCAGCAACAAAACAACCCACCCAAAAAAAGAGCCCTCTCTCCCCCAAACCACAAAACAAACACCCCAGACCTATCCACCCTCACCCAAAACCCACAAAACAACCAAAAATCCAACTTCTGATCTTGGTACAGTGGTAAGCTAGCTTAACAAAAGTAGAATACATGGGCAATAAAAGGCAAAGAGAAAAAAATAAATCAAGTTGTAAAAGCAATTAAAGTTATGTCTGAAGGCATATCATGCTTATGGTTGTCTTTGTGCCTGCATGTATTCTTATGTATTCAGTGGCTTAACATAAGCCACTGAAAGGTTAATTTCTCTGAAAGGAGTCTCTGGTCCAGTTGGGAACATGCTTGACGCATTGTCAGTCAAGCTTGGCTTAAGGCAAAAATGAAAGTGAAGAAGAATAATATAATCATCGTCCCTAGAAAGCAAGATACTGCACTGTGCAGTACATAATATATAAAATCTTTTTGTACTTATGTATGAATGACTACACTGAAGTTCTGCTTATACATGGAAGCCTTTCTATCTCCCATATTCGTAATAAGTCTTCAGTATTGTTAAAAACTGTTCAAAAATTCCTGAGGGGAAAAAAATCATTTCAAGCAAATTTGATGGAGAGCCTTCAGGATAGAAAACTTTTACTAGTCTTGTGATTTTGAGTAGGTAAGCAAAAGGGTTCAAACTTGTAATTCCTTGAGGGGCAAAAAAAGCAACACACACTCAAGTTACATTACTAATACCGAGGAACCCACATAGCACACAGACATGGGGTGAGCCAATTGCTAGATGTAGAGCTACAGCTAACCAGTAGTAAGTTTTGTTTATGAAATTACTTTTAATTGTTCTATAAATGTGTACTGTGTCTTGAGTCAGTGGTTTAGCAGCCTGCTGTAGGAGGGTTGCCTTTTCTAGTTGCTAGATGCTGACCAGATGGCTGCCTGAATCCCATATGATAGGACCTTGTTCCCTTTCTTAAACTTATGGCTGATTTCGGTGGGCTTCAAGATTTCTTTGTCTGCTTGTGTATCCTTCCAGGCTGAATGTGGTTTCTTCACAAAGTTCAGAACTTTAAGTGCTTTAGGTTCTAGTTCTGACTATCAAAGATGTGGTTGTGGCATGTTTCTTGAAGCAAATGCAGTCTTAGTGCTTCCAACTGTTGCATATCACTGAAATTGAGAGGCAGTCTAAAGTTAATTACTCATCAATTTAGACATGAAGTGAACAGCCCGTGGGCTGGATTTTGCTCTCCAAAGTAAAACATGTGACACATTCCCTGCTGTTCTCTTTCCTAATGGACTCTTAAATACGTGTCCAGTCGCATGCTGTCAATATATGAAAGCACACGTTTTTGAGACAGTTAACAGAAGAGTTGCCGCTTGACATTTTTTTTTGCTGCTGATGAATGTTCTTGTAAAACGAGATGTGGCCCTACCAGACAAAAGATTTAGCACCTTTCTGCTTTAGAAGAGGAGGGAGACATTGAGACAACCACCACCTCTACCCCTGCTAAACTTGTGTACTTTTTGCTGCTCTAGTCTTCTGACTTGCCACTATTTGGGTTTAGGTCAAAGTCCTCTGGGACATCAGTTGTCATCTTCACTTCAACTCTCAAGTATTCTTGGTGTCCATTGTTTCTCATTTCTACTCCTCTATAAATAGCTTAATTCTATGTAACTGTATTCTCAACTTTCTCCATTATCTGAAGCTCCTTACCTGTTAAACTTCCATTTAGCAGTCAGTTTGTTGGTGACTGTTTTCTTAGCCTAGCTACTTCCTGTTCATCTTGGGCCTCAGTTTGGTTACAGGACTTACGAAGTTTAATAATACACCATTTTTACCTGTTTGCCAGATGGGAGCCTTTCCTGTCTCTCTTCCAATATTCCAGCAAATTACAGAGGCTTTGGGCAGTGTTGTGAATTGTAATGCTCTCAAAATAGAGTTTATTTTTTTGAGCTGGCAGTATTACACATATGCTGCAAATACTAATTTGTATTAGGAGTCATATTATTACTTCTGAATTTGCAATATCTGGTGAGAAAATGCACGGATAGATTGTTAATGAGAGCTCATTTAAACAATTTTTTTAAAATGATCTTTACAAAAACATAGTAACTATGTTTTTAAAGAGAAACTAATGATTTTAAAATAATTTACACACATTTTGTGTGCTTATAGGTATCTGCTCAATGTGTGGCAAGAAGGTCTTGGATACGAAGAACTACAAGCAAACTTCTGTCTAATTGTATTCACTAGTCTTTTTATGAACTTTAACTTCTGTGTCTTTGTACAGTAACTTTTCTCTAAAATAATTTGTGAATATTAGTTTCTGGAAGACAATACATATACTTGGAATGAGATGAGAGGTAAAGACAGCCTGATTGTTTGCCTCGAAATGTACATATTTGACTTTTGTTGTTTTAGCACTAATGTTAACTGATATTTAAAGGTAATCAACTGATACAGTTCAAAGTGAATGAGAAGATCCTAGCGGATAAGCTGAAACTGTTACTATCATATCACAGATCTTTGAGATTAACACATTTATTCTTTTACTGTATATTGAGTCTTCTGCTTGTCTGATAGTAATATTTTATAGATGTATAAAATATGAGCTTGTATCACCTCATTGAAGTAGTATCTTCATTTAGTTCTGTGCTTACAGATATTTATAATTACTCTCACCCCAAACTATTACATCCTCCCCTCTAAGTGTTGCTCTTCAGATTTTAATGCAATTGTCCCGTTGAGTTTTGTTTCTGCCTACAGTTGAGTTGGTTAAATCACAAATTGTTAAACTACTGAAATCTAGTGTGTTACTCTGCCAGTTCTTACTTTGGCAGTAAGACTGATTAGCTATTCCCTTGTTAGCCTCTAAGGAAGCTTTACATATGGCATCTGGTTGCCCAAGGCAATAAAATAATGAGCATCAATTTCTAATGCCAGGTCTTGGTCTCATCATTTCCTAAGTTAGTCTGGCTTTTAAATACTTGGTTTGAAACTAGCTGTTCAATTCTATGATGTATTTGCTTATATACATGTCAAATTCGAAAAATCAGAACAGGTTGCCTTCTTTCAGCATTGGTTTGATCTAAGACTTAAAGTGAGCCTCTCTGAAGATGAGAGACTGAGCATGGCTCTGCATCTTTTTGTCCTTTGGTTAATTTCTACATAAGAAAGCAATTTCTGTTATGGAGAGTAGTAATTTTCACTGTTTATACATTTTAAGGGAAAAGAATTGAACTCTTAATTCATGGTGGGGTTTTAAGTTTTAACTCCTCCCAGCAATCTCCTCTTGGCAATCTCTTATGCTTTTGCAACTTTGTTTCAACTGTAACACAGAAAAACTATCAATGGAAATTTCCCTATGAATAGATACTGGTTTAGGTTTCCTTTTGTTCTCATATCTTTTACTGAGACAACTGCATGACTAACAGCAACTGAAAAATCAATGTTCTTTCTATGTGTTAGTGGGCTTTTCATTTTAAAAGCTTCACCTACTTTAACAATTGAATGGAGGTACATGGATTAGTTAGCTGGTGATTGCTGGCAGCCTGCAAATTTATTTCCACGGGGTGGTGGCCACTTGTTTCCAAACACATCAAGGAATTCTAGTGTTAGTGTACATCTCTATGGCACATCCTTTGTATGGATGAAAAGGAAATATCTATAATTGGCTTCAAGTTTTGCAGCAAGTGCTTTCAGTAGAGTGTGTGATGATTTCAGGTGGCAGTTTCTCTGATATTCTCTGAACTCTTCACCCTTTATGAGTGTGTGCTATAAAACGGATTGATTTTTCCTATTCTGTGAATAAAACTTCTTTTCTTGTCTTCCTAAAACTTGCCGATATCTATTTCAAAAGCAGTGCTGTTTGTAATTCTTGGAATACATGGTATGAATTGAATGTTTATTGCACTCTGTAAGTATTGGCACTAAATGAACTCTTACCTCATTTTGTGACTTATTTAAGAACAAAAAGGATTTAAATAATATGATCCTTTTTTCATAATTATTTTGTGAATAGAGCTTTTATACACCTGTATCCTATTACTGGTCAGCTGCTTTTGCATGTTAGAATGTATTTTTGTTGGAAAAGGAGGACAGTTTTTGTTTTGTTTTTTTTTTAAATAGTTGATACAAACAGTGATTTGTTGTTCTAGTGGTTTGTACAAGCTTGGGATCTGCCATTTGTAGCTCTCAACCTTCTTAGCTTTGTGAGAGCTTCAGTTCCTGAGATCTGTAAAATTTGCTGATGTGACAGTCAACTTTCAGAAAAGCCCATTTTCCAAACATTGTTTTGGAGACCCATTGCTTTAAGTTTAGATCACAAGCCCTCTCCTGCACCTCTGAGATGCACCACAGTTTAAGGCAATCTTGTCAAAGAAGCACTTAAAGTTAGCTTTACACTTATATACACCTTCAGTATAATTGAATTGTCATATAAAAGCATTTTTGTTGATACTGAAAGTGTCTTGTTTGCATGGGATGCTTCCCCTGAGACATTATGCAGTGATAAACAGAAGCATATCTGTAATGGAAAGTTGCCATTTTTGTTTAATGTACTGAGAAGAACACATTAATGTTCCCAAATGATCAGACTGTCCTCTAAATTGCAGGTTATGTAAGAGATTTGTGCTGCCAAATTTAGTAGGATTAGAATTTTCCTCAGTACTGCTGAATTCCTATATTGTCCTTGCTGTTTCTGCATGTTCAATGCCTAGAGCTATTACTGAGCTAAGTGTAAGCAGTGTTTTGATGCAGATTATTGAGAGAAAAGAACAGATTAGATATAAAAATGTTACTGTGCTTGTACAGCCAGTCAGATGAAAATTGAACAGGGACTGTTGGAGGGTCCTTGTTGTATCAGAGTGTTCTCATGTTCTTCCCCATCCTTACCATTTGTTACTGTGATGGGGTTTTTGTGGTTTGTTTTTTTTTTTTTAACCCTGTTCTTTCTGCTGCAGAAGCTGGAGAAAGAACCATCTAGGACAGTAATTTGGCAATACTGTTCCAAGGCATTAGGACTATTTTAATTGTTTACCTGTAGAAATGTGGTGGGTTTTTTCCCCTCTTGTTTTTATTCTGTTCCTTCATTAACAGGGTAGCAAGAAAGACTTTGTCTTAAATACAGGGATGTCACTGAGCACTTTGCATTCAGTTTTTCTTGAGAATGGGCCAGACTTGCACCAAAATATCTTATTTAGCAAAATAAGAGATGTACAGGTTTCAGATTGTTTGTTGCACCTACATGCTTCTGGTATCACTGCTATTATCAGCCCATCTCTTCACAGTGCCTCAGATTACACAAGTATTCCAGTTCTGTACTAACCGGGCATCACTCTACCCAGAGACACTTAAGCCAGGACCCTCTGGCAATGTCACTGTCATAAATTCTGGGCAAGAATGACTGGTGCCTTTGTATTGTCAGTGGACATAAGAGGTGTATGCAAAAATTAAAAAACAATAGATTGAATTAAGCAGCTGCACAAACAACGAACCACGTTGCTATATTTTCCTAATACAAAGCTGTAAGTTTCACAGCCGCAGAAGGAATCGCCGGCATGAGAGATTCATTATTCATTGAAAGACAGTAAGCTAAGAGCAGGAGCTGTGGCTCTTTACATTTGGTATGGTGAAACTTGGTTTGTGATAGAGCCTCTACACTTGAGAATAAGATTCTGAGGCTAATAAAGTCTTTAAAAAAAACTCCTCAGACAAGTCACTGTATTCCCTGAAATGAAACTGGTCTTTTTCATCTCCTCTAAGTATATACAGCCTAAAGATGGACTGTTTTCTGTCATTTGCTTTGGATGTTGGAGAATCCAAGAGTCGGTTTTGGGATGTTGCTGCCCAGTCACTGACTTACTGGTTGCTCAATAGAATGGTCTGCTCAGCAAGCACTGGTTCAGCATGGGATCATGCAGGAATCTCTTTTGCTTATAGTATCTTACCAGATCACTGGTTTAGAAAAAAGTTGTGGCAGGGTGCAAAACAGAATACGGGTGACAGGAAAACTCTCCCTGAATATGACAAGAGAATGAACGCTTTGCCACATCACAGCTGAGGTTTGCTATTACGCAAAAATATTTTTGCTCTCCCGATTGGTAGAACTGGTTGGACAATCTGATAAGACATGATGACAGCCCTTACAAATAGCAGAACCAAACGTTTCTTTTAGTTAGGATTATAAATGTGCCTTGTGTGAAGTCCAGCTGCTTTTTGAACTGATTGTCTTCCTACCAGACTGTTGCTTTATGGAAGAATTTATCATCTGAAATTCATCAGAAACTGATTCTGCATCAACTTGTATGGGTGGGGGCCATAGTTCACTTTACAGAACTTGCATGAGGTATACACATTTGTCATGTCTGGCTAATGCCTGTAGAAAATATGCCTTCTGCTTTGACAAGGAGTGCATCCTTCACCCACTTAAGGGCAAGAGGAACAGATGTGTTGAAGGGACCTAGAAGAATTTGTTTGAAATCTTGCCAAGAAACTGAAGGAAGAGCTTAGTGGAGTATTCTCCATGTGGGTATTGGTGGTAAAGATTACTTTCTTACATCATTCATGAAGACACTTCTGACATTTTTTTGCCTTGCTGCAGTTCATTTGTGATAAATAGCAAGTAGATTTTTCAGGCACCACTGAATTGATGTTCAAATAACTACCTAATTAAGCAGACATTTCCAGATTGACTTTCTAGTAGAAAAACTCTAGAAAGTACTTCTCCTTCCTTTCTGTCTGTCTCTTTGCACTGAAAGATGCAGACTGAACTTAGTAATTTTAGGGATTCATTAAGCCTAAGCACTTCCAGCAAATGCACTTACTATATGCTCATCTGCCAAGTGGTATTGGGAAAACGAATGTTGAACTTTCTTTTTCTGCCTTATCATGGTGGTTATGATGATTAGATATCTGTATTGTTAACTGTTTCGGGTCACATGCAAACACACAGAACTCACAGTTGTCATTTTCTACTGGCTAATGGGTCTCATCCCAGGCATCTTAAATATATCATTATCAGTCCAGTCTTCAGGAAATCACTCCTTTTGCTGTTAATTTTCTGTTACTCATTTTGCTGCCATAGAACGTAAAGATTTTAAATTTATACAACTCCCAGATTGTGTCGTGGACATTTACCATTCTGGTATGTTTGCTACTGTTCAGTAACACATCAGCTCTACTAAGATTATGTGTGACAAAAGGCATGGCTCTCAGGGTGTTGGCATCTAGCCCAGTCCAACCATCATCTTTTATTGATTAAAATATTTAAATGGTAATTGGATTAGCAAAGACTTTGCTGTCTTAAATCTCTGTCTTTCTGTGGAAGCCTTTTGAAAAAGTGAAGACATGACATTTCAGTGATGAATAGTATCTTTTGATGACTTCCAAAATAATTGTTTCCTAAAGGATGGAAAGTAAGCAAAAGCGATATAGGGGAAGAGTTATTCTACTGATTTTCAGATTTGTTTGTTTGTTTTGGTTTTTTCAGGTAGCCCCTACTTACAAAGGTTTCACAGAAATCTTTAAAAGGTCAGGCATATTTTTGTGTATGCAGTGGTGTCAGCCTGAATTCGCAGAGAGCCTGAAGCAGTGACTGAGAGATTAGTTGCTCTAAATTTAAAAATAGATCCTTGTTTGGATAATGAGATATTAGTAACATTACTTGCTGCTGTTGTCATCAGAACATGTAAAATCTAAATTCAGAAACTCACCAAACGGGCACATTTCCCAGCCTAGGTTAGGAATAGTGGACAGGTAAGTAGATCAATATGAATTTGCATAGATTTGGTAGGGCTGCAGTGAAGAGGAAGAAGGGGGCATCATGCACTCACTCTGTGTGGCATCCTTCAGTGCTGTTGTGGAGGTTCTGGGCAGAGAGGCTCTGTGTACCTCTCCTGGCGGTAGCTAAGAAGAAAAGTGTCTGCTACTGAGGGCAGCAAAATTCAGGCTTTAGGAGTCAAAAGTGTTCAAATGTAATGTCTGCTGCAGATTCTAAAACGTTACAAATAGTGAACTGTGTGAGTGAATCTTTGCAGCTTCTAGGAAAACTCTGTAGAGAAGACTGAAAAGAATTGATTTCTTAAGATTTGCTGATAATGCTCACCCCATTTCCTTCTGTTTTATCCAGATTTCCTGTTGTAACTACCTCTCTGCACCTAGCTAACATACAAGCATATGTTATTGCTGAACTTTGAGTAAGTGCAGCATTGATAGCTGCACTGAGGAAAAAATAGACAACCAGGTATTATGGTACATGAAGAAAAAAACCCTGTTTTTTGAAGACTGTCACATACATTCATTATAAAAGAGAAAACTTTTGAAATTATTTTTCTTAGCTAAATTAAAAACAAATGATCATGCAAATATTAAGGATATGAACTAGCTTGCAATCTCCATGCCTTTTTAGTCTATAAAAGATTTCTGAAGATTGGTGGTTTTTTTCAGAAACAGCTGGGTGCCAGGGACAATTTTTTTAAAGGTTAAGTTTATTTAAGCAAATAATCAAAAGCTTCAAGTCCTTTCCAATGTAAGACTATATATGGCAAGGTCATGAAAATTGTTTGGAGGTGAATATATAGGTTAGCCAGGTTTTGTCAGGTGCGCCTGTCACATGCTAGCTGTGAAATGCAATTTTACGAAGACTGCTCTACCATAAAGGGCCATATGCTCTAGCTTTATTCCTGACTTCATATTTGTAATGAAAAATCAATGCTTAGATTGAGGGAGGAAATTGTAATACTAGCAAAAAGGGTGTGGAGCACAGGTGCATGCTTCTCTCATTGAGCACTCGGTAAGCATTAATTTTCCCTCATAAATGTCACGCAAGGTAGATAAATAAGAACCATTCAGCCAGTTTGTCCAAGGCTGCTGAGGAAGTTGATGTCAGGTTGGGGTTAGAACTAATTTTAAAAAACTGTGGCGTGTATATAGATTGCTAGGAGATGGCTTGTCACTGTGTGTCTTTTGCATGTGTAATACTTCCAATACCTGTATGACCAGGGCAGACTAAGGCAAGAGTTTGACACAAGAACCCCTGTATTGAAGGAATTAGTTAATTTGGAAAACAAATAGAGGGTAGTTTTCATATGGGACTTTTTTCCCCTTGAGGTCCATTCAAGCAGTTTTCCATAACATTTTGTGAGTGTGTATGTGCATGTGTGTGTGTAAGTAAGTTTCACCACCAGTACTTGACACTTTGGGCTACACAGCTGTTTTATTTGTGTAAGCACTTTCTCTGTAAAATTGTTCAACTTCCAGCATTGATTAAAGTTAGGCATGAAATATGATATTTATTAAACATTTCATACATAAAACTATCAGTTTAACTTGTTCTTCTTTGGACACATGGGTTATGATATATTACCCCAATTCTGCCAAAGAGTAAGGCATATCCAGGTTGTTGTAGGACAACTTTTTCTCAAGAAGATGGGTCAACAGAATTACAGTACATTGAGGAACAAACAACTGTATCTCAAAGTACGTTTGTGTGTGAAACATGGTATATTTATAAAATTGGTAAAACTAAGAATGCTGAAGAAAGAGCAGGTATTAAAGTGAATCAATAATCCGATTGTAAAAAACCCAAACATCTCTAGAAGATAAACTTTTGATTCAAATTCAGGTTAACAGTCAGATTTTGCCACTCTTCTTGATGTAGAATAGTATCGTTTTCTCCAAGTATTGCTGCTAGTTTGATTTAGAGGTGCCAATATTTGAAGGTAGTTAGAGGCCTAATTCCCATTGAATTGGTTTCATTGAGAATGCGTGCTTGCATCAAGCTGTGTAATAAGGTACTGCACAGTATGAATAAGGTACAAAATGTGGGATATCATGGATGGTATACAAAAAATGCCGCTTGTTCTATCTAATTTACTGTTACTGCAGGTTTATTTCCAATAAAGCTTTAATAAAATTCAGCTTGCCACTAGCAGAAAAATAGCAATATGGTAGCAACTGATCTTTTCCCTTTGTATAAGACTATTTGATCCAGAGATCTTAAGAAACAGCATCATGTTACCTTGTTGGTTCTGTATTCCCTTCAAAAAGTGGCAAACAGGACTTTTGAGCTGGAATTTCCAGGTAGTATTAAATAAATTGCCTTCACAGGAGGAATGAGGCAGCCCCTTCACTGATGATTGAGCCTTTTTCATATATCAAAACAGGCTCATAGTACAGCAGTGATTTACTACAATATATACATTTAATGGTATATAATTTCATGATACAGTATATAATTCAAACCTTTTCCAGGCTGTCCTAGGAAATTGCTTTAGGTTAAGGAAAGGGATTAAAAGTATTTTTTGAGGGCTAAACAAATACAGCTTTGTCCTCTTTGAATCCTGCAGAAGGCCCCATAACATTTCTACGTATTTGAGAGTCCTAATGTCAGAATGTGGAAGCATTTGTGCAGAGGAAAGGGGTGGTTCTGGAGGAGAGTGACTCTCTGCAGCCATTTACCCATATTTTATTGTAGTCCACCTAAATTTCTGCTAGTGACTTTTAGGAATGGGCACATAATTGCCTTGCTGTTTTTCCAGTGTGCTGTGACTTCCAAAGGGCAGCTTACACTCTAATTCTGCGAACCAGAAAGGATAGAGGACAGTGTAGAAGCAGATTACATCAATCTTATATCTTTTGGCTATTCACAGGGGGAATGCTGGCCGGGGAGACCTGTGGGTGGTTTTTGGTTTTTTTTTTTTTTTAATCAAAGCATCTTTTGGAGAGTAACCCATAGAATCCTTTGAAATGGGATAGAATCCTCACAAGCAAGGATTAGGGGTCTGGATCCTCAAAGGAGTGTGGTCATCCAGCTCTTACTGAAATCTGGCTGAGTGTGTCTTTGGGGATATGTAGTTAAATTTGTCTTCTGCAAGCTTTGTTAGTAGTTGGGATGAGTTGATTTGTTTTTGATTTCTTGTGTGGGGATGAGTAGGTGATTTTAGATTCCAGCTAGTAGAATATTACAGTGGCATTGTGCTGTAAACAGTGAGAGAACACATTGTCTTGTTCTTGTTGGGTAGCTATGAATTAAGTACTTTTATCCTTTAGCGAGAATTTCAGGAGACTGCAAGGTGCTAACAAGAAGTGAGAAGAAAATTGTGAAATAGCTGTTTCTCTTGTACAGAGTCTCCAAGCATAACACAAACACATCACATATCGTAATCACTGTCTGGCAATTGTTTTTACTGTTAGTGCCATCAAACTGTGATCTGGAATCTGCTTCCATTTAATTCTTGATCAGCATGAGAAAATTCTTCCTTGGATTTTGGATCTTCTTGCAAGACTGCAAAATGATGCTGGTGACTGTTTGTCAACACTGAGCAATACCATGCATATGTGTCTACAAAGTGAGTTGTTAAATGTTCAACCTTAGTCTAATATTCTAAAATATTGTAAGTCTGGATAAAAGTTCATAGGAGTATCATTCTTAACTTCTGAGAACAGCCCTGAAGTGAACTGTTGTTTTTCAGTAGTCAATATTTAAACGTTTCAATTAATCAGAAAACCCATATATCACCCACTGTGTATTCCTCTTTCCTATAAGAATGATCTGCCTTTTATCTCTAGAATGGAGTTCATGGTGAAAGTCTGACTGAAGACATGTTCCTCCTCTTCATATTGGGGAATTTGATCCCTGACAACCTGTAAGCGTTAAGACCTTAACACAGCTTAGGTAGCTTCTCACTCAGATTGTTGCCTTTTGAGGATTTGATCCTTCAGCCCCCAGTAACACACAGGCTTTTGTGCAGGAAAGCTGTAGTGCCCATCTCAAGGCTGAAGATGAATCCCATTGCACATAAGTTGGCCTAACAATGAAGCGCTGGAACATTGATGTCTCTTTTGTGGAGCTAGCTGCAAATGACTTCACCAAGGTCATGGTACCTGGGTCATTAGCAAAATCAGCTTCAGGAGCTGGCTTAAAATCTCCCCTAAAATCTTCCTAAAAAAAGGGAGAAGACAGTGATACACTGGGACTGTGTAGCTGTTCCTGACTTTTTAATAGTAGGCACTATGATTAAACACCAGGAATTCTTTTACTTCTACAACTGTGGGCACCCCAGCAGGTTTCAGATCTTCAGTGACTGTAAGAGCAATCTGTTTTGTAAGCTACTTTTAAACTAGAGGAAGAAAACTAGGATCTTGCAAACCCTGCTGTTATTGCCAGTACTTGTGAAGTAACATTGAGATGGTCCTACTGCACTCCAGATACACACCATCAAGTTCTAACACCAAGAAACTAAGTGAGCTCTTGTGCTAGAAGCATTTCTTTAATGCTTTGGAAAGCCAGTAAGTGTAGTGCTAATGAGGAGTACTGGGCTGGCAGCTCTAAAGCTTGGAGTATTTAAAAAGGTGTTTTCCTGATTATTAGTGAACATAAATGATTGTACACCACCATGTGTAGTCTGATTAAAAATCAATTTTAGACATCCAGGCCTATTTATAATATCTTATATACTAGTTACCATTACTATATTCTTCTTCGTAGAATTCTCTCTCAAAATATTTCTTCTTTTATTTTTTTTTTCTTTTAATACTCAGATGCTATTGCAGTTTAGATTATGTGACTGTTGTGGCAGTTCTGAGGTGCATTCAAAGAAGGCATGGGACTCCCAGTCCTATTAGCGTAAGCCAGTGAAGTACATGCCTGTCATTCTGTGGTTCAGCTATGGTCAAACCCATTTGCTCCTCCTCTCCAGTCCAGTCTTTGTCAGGCTGGAGTTACACCAGCATCCACTTATTTTAATCCATGTAGTTTATAAATGTAGTGACAGTCTTCTGAAGTCAGCATATGAAAACTGCTGCTTTTTCTGTGGGACATCTGTCAGACAAAACAAAGAGATATTTTACCAGTGTGATCTATTTCCAGTGCCTTATCAGCCTTGCTATCACAGATATAAAGCAACCTCCAATATCACAGTGTGTTTGTTGCAGTTCAGAGTACAGTAGGAATATAGTAGGGTCACTGGCAAACATTCTTATTATTTCTGGCTCTTTGGTATGTAGACAATTTTTTCAAATATAGGGAGTGTGCTCATTATTTGATAGCCTCAGCCCCTTCAACAGAAAGGAGAGCTCCTCACTTATGAGAAATCTTTTTTTCTATCTAGAAAGAGGCACCAGTATGAAAGTTACAGGTATCCCTGATATGCTTACAAAACTTATCTGGCAAACCTAGCAGATTACCACCAGGGCCATTAGCAGCTGCCAGTAAAATATGTATGCTTGGTGGTTAGATCTTAACTACATAGATCATGGAATCTACCCTTCATAGAGACCTTAGCTTCCTGCCAAGTCCGTCCCCAGTGAGAAGTCTGGGCAATAGGAGAATATTTGCAGCATGCCTGTGAGGCTATTTCAGTTCAGGATGAGGTGCCAATTCCTCAATTAAGTACCTCTCACAGAGAACACTCCTGCCAATCTCTTTCTGATTGTAGAAGAGGGCAAGTGTTTTGTGTGCAAGCTTTCAAGAAATCTGAGTACGAAATGCTGTCAGAAGAGATAGCATCTCTGTGGCATAAACAGTCCTGCCCTGAAAAAGCTGCAAATAACTATATAATAAAATCATATTATGTAAACCCTACTTTCCTACTGAAAAAAATATCGAGATCACTGTCATAATCTTTGTTACTGGTATAAACAAACCACAGACAATCTATTGTTGGCACTGTTCCTGTTGTCTGTAAAAGACCCTTGCCTCCTATGAGAAGGGGAACATATTCCTGGAATTTGGGATGGAAATGGATTTTCACCTGTGTACGTTGCAGCTGCTCCCTGGAGGTCTTTCCACTTCTTCAAGTTGGGAGAAGCTGCAGACCTGTCTGTCAGTTTTTTCATGGCTCAAAGGAGGCATAGCACTACCACAGTGTCAAGACTTCAGTCCTAGCTGTGAATCTGTCCATTTGAGTGGTTCACCACCATGCAGTCTCAGTTCTGAAAATGAGACTTGTGTCTTGCACCTTACCTATAGTATTCCACAGATTTGGTTGTCTGCATTCATCCAGTTACCTTGCAAGCTTGCATAGTGGAAGTGTCTGACACATACCTGCAAAAAGAAAGGGTATAAGTGCTGAATGACTAGTAGGAGTGATCTTAGAAGGAAAGGCGAAGTCTAAATAAAGTAAGGACTGAAGAGGATTTCTGTGCCAAGTCTTTGGGGCTGCCCATGGTCACAGCAGTATAGGTGCAAATCAGAAACTGTAAACACTGAGCTCTTAAGCTGTGGTCTTCAAGCCTGCATGTCTTCCTATTAATACCAACATGAAATTCAATACTGCATCTAAAATTCAGAAGAGGTTGTCAATAAGTCAGACACACAAAGCATGGTAGTTGTAGAGGTAAACTGCACATGTAGAGGTGCGTTACAGCTGAGATGCTAAGAAGCTGAGAAACTCAGTTTCCACCAGTTTCAGAATAAAACCCATTTCCTCCAGTTTCAGAATAAAATTACCTTTAACATTGTGAAGGGTGGAATGCCCAGGAACAATCATTTAGTTCATGAAGATAAGGTGACATTTTAAATGGAAATTTTGTTTTGACAAGCTTTTTTATTCCCATAGCTAGGAATTTAACCTGATTTTGTTCAGCTAATAAAACACTACTTTGATATTCTGAATATTTGTATTATATTTTAATTCCAATTTGCACCTAAATGTAGCTTAACACTAATCACGAATGAAAAAGAAATCAACTCTTAAGAAATATCAGCTACCTTTTTCTAGCATCATAAAATATAAACATTAGAAACTTGAATAAATACATGTCATATTAACTAAGTGCTTGTGTATGTAGAGAATGTGTTTTGCTGATTAGCAAAAAGAAGACCCAATTTAATGTAGAGGCTACATTCTGCTGCAAATGAACACTAGATTACTAATCAATGAGAATCCAACTTTTTTCATGAAGTAACGAAAACATAGGAATGGAAAATGATAAACTATTCAAGTCAGGTACTTCCATTTGCCATTAAATCATAATTAAAACAGTGATTCAGATTATTAATCCATCTACTTTGAGGCACAGTTTATGCATGTCTGGATCACAAGTAGGATTTTTGGTAAGGATGAAAGCAGGCAGGTATATTTTTGCACATTCCAAATGATTCAGGCTGCCAAGGATTCGGATGGAGTAAGTTGTAGAGGGCCTCGTCTGGACCGAGGGGCCTGGGGAGGTTATTGACCTTGACAAGATTACAGTGTTCCCTTGAGAGAACAAGAAAGAATGACAAGCATGCCTGAGAAAATAAGCTAAGGAGTGTGTTGACCAGTTTGCAG
>JAVJGG010000055.1:3690721-3723199 GCA_035590195.1 Aviceda cuculoides | reverse complement strand
TACTGAACTCAAAACACAGCACCCTACCAGCTACTAGGAAGACAATTAACTCTATCCCAGCTGAAACCAGGACAATATGTTAAACATATATCTTCCTTGCTGAAAATTAGACTGATTTATTTTCATCTTTTGATTATATAAAGTGCTAAAATAGGTTGTATAGGGATGCTGTATAATTGCTTTCATTGCACCTTTTCAAGAAAATGAACAGATACATTTGTGGTTGGTCTAAACACACTTTAGCTGGCTTTAATGCATGGAGTTGGACTATACTATCTCCTGAAGAAGTCCTTTCTGTCTCTGCAGTCTTATGTTTCAATAATTCTGTTCTAGTACATCTTTCAGACATAAAACTCTCTGAGGCAGGGTATATCACCATTGTGTTTGTGCAGTGTCTGAAACAATGATGTCCTATATAGTACATCTGTCTGCATAATTATCTAGAGAGTAGTCAAGAATTAATGATGCAGACACAAAAGCTAATGTCATGACAAGTAATACACTGGAAAAGATAAGGTAAATATATCTAGAGTGTTTATCTGAGTAAGATACATATTTATGTTTGTTTATATTTTCTGGTATGGATGTATACAGATACAGATCTTCTCTATGTTATAATATCTTAATCTATATACTTTTTTTTTCTTGGCATGCAATGTTTTATCATCATTTAGCTAACATAGTACTATTAACGACGTTTTTGCAAAGGTCTAAGTTTTAATTGGTAGGCACGCTCTGGAAAACAAAATTGTTCTAATTCTCCCAAAGTTTCCCTACAACCTTTGATCCACCCATGTATGATTAAAGCTGAGTACAGAAAATTTTCCTGTCTCATAAAACTTACAAAACAAGAATAGTGTTATTCTGCAGTGTGGAACTTCCACCAGCTTTCACAGTTCTCCATAAAAAGCAAACCCAAAACCCTAACCAACTAACCATGAGGACCCTTAGTCCTACAGGAAGGTCCTGCTACAGGAAGACCCCTTCCCACCACCCAAACAGCCTCCTGCTTACTGCACTTACGTGCGGTGAAGGGTACTTGGGTAGGATGCCTGGTTTACTTTCATTAGATCAGCACATTGAAGCTCCCTGTACTGTATTTTAAAAGAGCCTGGTTTCCACCTCCAGCTGGTCTTCACTTTATGAATAAGAATGTACGAAGGTGCTTAGAACAGAGCAGGTAGTTAGAAAGACAGATGGGGAGGACCTACCAGCCCACAAGGAGAGGAGCAGTCCCTCAAGAACTCATGTCTACCTGTTAAAGTAAGCATGGCCTACTAGGCTTGCTGACTTGGGAATTTTGGCCTTACGAATCTAGATTACCAGATACTGGTTTTAGAAAAGTTTTCTTGCATACCTATTACTATTTCTGCTAAATCCCCATTTTAGTGCAGGCTTAGGTCACAGAGTTAAGCAGAGGCATGGGTGTTTCCAAACTCAGAAATGAAAGAAGTTGCAAAATTCACATGAAGAGCTAGATTCACTGGATACTTGCAGAGGCTGTGTAAAGTCCTGGGCCTACATGAAAAATGGTTGACACAAACCCTGCCACTCTGAGAGGCAGGTGAAGCCTGGAGACTGAACATGGAGAAGCCTCATTCGAGAGGTGAAAGCTGTTCTGAGAGGCACATCTCCACCTCCAGGCAGAAATGCAGCTAAGAACAGAGCCTCTGCTCAGAGTCGCAGAATGGCTAGTCAGTTGGAGAGGAAGTTTCACCTATTTAGAAAGGTGGGATGCATCTGAGTAATTCTAGATGTCAACACCTAAATGTCAAAATCTAGATGTCAACAGGAGTATACACATGAACTATCTAACCTAGTCTCCCTATATATTCACTAGACTTCTGCACTACTGTCTTTTTCCCTTTTCCTTTGTGGCGATTGTGGTAGGTTGACCTTGGCTGGACACCAGGTGCCCACCAAGCCACTCTATCACTCCCCCACCTCAGCTGGACAGGGGAGAGAAAATATGAACAAAAGGCTCATGGGTCGAGATAATGACAGGGAGATCACTCAGCAATTACCGGCACAGGCAAAAGAGACTCAACTTGGGGAAAATTAATTTAATTTATTGCCAATCAAATCACAGTAGGGTAATGAGAAACAAAACCAAATCTTAAGACACCTTCCCTCCTACCCCTCCCTTCTTCCTGGGCTCAACTTTACTCCCAAATTCTCTATTTCACCCCCGAGCAGCACAGGGGGACAGGGAATGGGAGTTGCAGTCAGTTCATTACACGTCTCTGCTGCTCCTTCCTCCTCAGACTCTTCCCCTGCTCCAGCGTGGGTCCCTCCCATGGGGTGCAGTCCTTCAGAAGCACACTGCTCCAGCATGGGTCCCCCACGGGGTCACAACTCCTGCCAGAAAACCTGCTCCAGCGTGGGCTCCTCTCTCCACAGATCTGCAGGTCCTGCCAGGAGCCTGCTCCAGCATGGGCTTCCCATGGGGTCACAGCCTCCTTCAGGCACCCACCTGCTCCGGTGTGGGGTCCTCCATGGGCTGCAGGTGGATATCTGCTCCACTGTGGACCTCCATGGGCTGCAGGGGGACAACCTGCGTCACCATGGTCCTCCCCATGGGCTGCAGGGGAATCTCTGCTCTGGTGCCTGGAGCACCTTTTCCTCCTCCTTCTTCACTGACCTTGGGGTCTGCAGGGTTGTTTCTCTCACATATTCTCACTCTTCTCTCCAGCTGCAGTTTCTGTTGTGCAGCAACTTTTTCTCCTTCTTAAATCTGTTATCCCAGACATGCTACCACCATCACTGATGGGCTCAGCCTTGGCCAGCAGCAGGTCCGACTTGGAGCTGGCTGGCATTGGCCCTGTCAGACACAGGGGAAGCTTCTAGCAGCTTCTCACAGAAGCCACCCCTGTAGCCCCTCCCGCACTACCAAAACCTTGCCACGCAAACCCAATACAGTGATTGATCACACATCATCTGGAAGTTCAATGTCCAATCTGAGCTAATCACCTTGTGTTTGCCTTACCATCAGTGGAAAGAAATATGTATTTCCAGACTGTAATTCATCCCATCTTAGATGTGCCTCTTACACATCTTCCCCTGGCATGGCTTCTGCAGGCTGGAAACATACAGTGTGATTGCCCCCCTGTAACCGGCTCAGGAGATGGCTTTGTGCACGGCCAGTGGCCGAAACTCAGACACCCACTGCAGACTGAAATGAGGGTCTCAGCATTTCAGTGGAACATTCAAACTGAACTTTTATGTCCTCTGTGAATTTGGCTCACATTTCCTTCTCATTCCCTGCCTTGAGAAATAGAACCAGGTGTCTTTTAGACTGTAGATGGTAGGGAGAGGTGTACAGAAAACGCAAGTAAGTAATGGATGGATTTTAGATAGTACTGCCATAATTCAGGTATTTATCAGTTGTCAGCCAGTGAAATGAGCTGGCAGTGGGCTGTAGGAATGGATTTCTAATACATTGACTGTTACCTCTTCTGAAATTCAGAGCCGAAAATATTAATTAAAATCCCCTAACCACAAATCAGGCTAGATGCCATAAACAGAAGTTCCTTTTCCTACTAGTGTTGTATCAAGGTTTTTCAGCAGAGATGAACCTAAAATATTGTATTAGGACTTGCAGACTTAGGTCTTAATCAGACAGATAAAGAAGTAAGTAATACACAAGAAGTTCGTTGAAATTTCATCCGCAGTCCCCTGATTTGGTGGGAGAGTCTGCATGCCTCTTACGGATCAGAATGCACTGGAAATTCACAGGTGATACCACATTCCTCTGAAAACAGCAAGCAGTTTTATGAATAGCAGAGTAGCATAAGATAACTAGGTATGCAGAGATAATAAAATACTTAGACATTTTTGGAGCAGTATATCATGTAGTTGCTCTTGCAATAGTTTCTGTGTTGAAGAAATTTGGGTGCAGTGGCAGATCACATACAGAAATAGGTGGCGCTGTCAGTAATCATTTTTGTACCAGTAACAGAGCCTTGGAATTTCAAATAGCTATTCATATATGCATAAGCATTTGTATATATAAATGTTTGCCAAAGCTGTATTATATTCTGTATGTGACACAGGTTTCCCTCTAGAAAAAAATAACCTGATGCATTCTCAGGTATTTTTTGCAGGTCTGCTAACATCTCTTCCAGTTTGATTTTATACAAGGATTGAGGCAGACTATAATGTTGTAGTTTAAACAGCTTTTTCTTAATCCATTTGCGTATTAGCTTATGGTAAAATTAATTTTGCTAACAAGCTACATGACTTTTCCCCTTTTTAAATTTTTAGGTTTTGGACAGCCTCTGGCATGAAGGGAGTGCTGACTCGGTTGAGAGTCTTTAGGAAATGTCATAGCACAGAGAATAATTATCCAGCACAGTGAGACAGAGTCATTAACAATACTAAGCATTTCAAAGTGAATCAGACCTCCAAACTATGAAGCAGATTTAAAAATCATAGCATCTTACCACAAATCATTTTGGGAAGAGGGACTTGGCCTTCTTATTTTTGAGCTCTTAGGATTTATGGTTTTCCACCTTTCTCTGTAGTCTTAAAAGCACTTAACTTACCTTTTTCCTTTTGTTCTTTTTCTTTTTTAAGACGAAAGCTGA
Source organism: Aviceda cuculoides (assembly GCA_035590195.1). Classification (NCBI taxonomy): domain Eukaryota; kingdom Metazoa; phylum Chordata; class Aves; order Accipitriformes; family Accipitridae; genus Aviceda; species Aviceda cuculoides. The sequence goes on along the minus strand of JAVJGG010000055.1, from coordinate 3,718,613 downwards.
GAGTTTCACAGAACTCTGGAAACTTGTATCAACGGATTGCATTTAATGAAATTCATGCAATTGCAAAGAGCACTGGAATCCTACCTTCTCTCCAACTCAATAAAGACTCAGAAAGGGCAAAACCATTTGTTTTTTACATTAGGTTTTCACTTTCTGGAATAAATCTCAGAATAAATGTAGTTCTGATGTTCAGCTCTAGCTCAGCTTCCATCACAGTAAATGAAACAACTTCTGCTGATTTCAGTGAGGCCTGGGGCAGACCCTCACGAGCAATGTTTTTTTTTCCCACATCTCTGCTTTCAGAAAACAGTTCAGTACTTTGTGACAGTTTCTAACTCACTTTAAATATGGGGAACCTAATGGAGGAAAAGGACTTTAATGTTAGATCAAACTAGGCACATGGAAGTGCCTTAATCAGCTTCCTTTTAGGTCAATAGGAACTTTCCATTGACTTCACTGGGCGTTGAATCAAGCCAGATAAATCAAAGCCTAGCCATAAATTTAAAATCTGAATGGAATCTAAATAAAACTGATAGCCTCAAGAGAGGTCCTAGGTAATAAGCTTCATACATTGCTGAGCCAAAATTCAGAGGGCATGTGCACAGCAATACAAAAAATTTAGGCAGAGTGCATCAAAGCGTATGGGGAAATTGCTTTGTTGCTGAAAGCATAAGTGAGTAGATTTAAATATAGCAGCAAATCAAACTTAAATTATCAAACATATTATTAGGCTATATAATGTATAAAAAATACTAGATGCATCATTTGACCAGGTTATTGCTACAAGAAATATTTTTCAAAAAGTCCTATGGAAGTAATATCTGCAGCTCGTTGCAGTATGTATCAGCACATTCAATCAAAAATGACTCAAAGCAGGACTTGTGTAATGTCAGTAACAGATGTGTCAAATCAGGGCCTGGGAATACTCTACACAAATGGCATTTATTAAGACTGGATTCTGTTAATGACACTGCATAGGATTGCATTTGGCAAGCAGTACAGATAAAATGTAGTAATTGTGCATTGGCAGTTTGTCTGCTTTGTCCTGCTGTCACTTAGATATGCCCACAGCTTTCCCCCTTTCAGTCCTGACATGCTTTTGTGTTTCTGGTGTCCTTACTTTTGAACTGGTGATGATTACAGTAATACCATATGGTTCCAGTGCAGATGAGGTCTGAGTAACCCTAGTCCACAAAAAAAAGGGCAAATGGAAACTGCTGCCACCACAAGCTAAGATACCACTGTGTGTGGGGAAAGATGCCAGCATTGCCACTGTCATTTTGCCAAAATGTCTAAGTACCAATAAAATGTCTACATGTGAACAGAGAATATGGAAATGGCATCACTGATTCTGGGTGATTCTTTGTAGAATAATGAATGTTTCAATTTTTCATCTCTGGTTTTTCTCACAGTCACTTTCTTCAAAGCTGTGTTTTGGACCACGCTGTTTCTGCTAATCCTTCATTGTTCTGTGGGAAAGCTGTGAGTTTCAGTTAGTATTGTAAATGTTTATTCGGGTCTACAAGTGTTAATGAAGGTTTTGCGATGACTCATGAGAGTTTAGACCATGATTCATCTAACCTCTACTGAAAATTCTTTCCAGAGCCAGGTCTCTCAGACTGCGAATGCTTTGTTCTACACTCTCACATGTTGTCTGTGAGGCTTTGAGATCTGATTCATTCCCTCAGCAGAATCCTTGGGCCTTTTAGCTTGAATGGCTTTCAAAGTGATAAGATATACACTTTAGCTTTTAGTCTTAAAGTAGTTCTTCATGCAGTATTCCTATCACTTCAGTGTATTCCTACTTATTTCTTCCTGCAATTTATCCTCCAGATTACTACTCCTTTTTCCTTCTTGCCTAGCCATCTCTTACACTCAGAATATAATGTTCTCCATGACTCATATTCCAGGCAAAATGCCATTCATCCTAATAGAGTGGAACAGAGTATATTTTCCTCCTATTAATTTACCCAAATCTGTTTTTTGTTCAGATCATTTTCTGTACTTTCAAATAAATCTTATTTGTTCCTAACATCTTCTAGCTGAGAATCTCATCACACTTTACAGTTTAATAAATTAGACCTTATAACTTCACCATGAAGCATGTAAATACTAAGATTTGTTGTATTTTTTTTGAATGAAAAAATCAGATCTAGATAATTTACAAAATGTGTTAATAGGTAAATGAGCTGTGATCTGATTCAATATCTCATTATTCCTTAGCCTGAGCTTAACTCCTACTTACTTGGTACGTAAGCAGAGTTTCCTAGGTGAACGTGTGTGTAAAACTCACTTTTGAAGTGAAAATTCTGGTATAATCTGTATCACATAACAAATTTAGTTTTAAGTTGGGAAAGAAAGTTAGGGAGCACAGTTCTGACACCCATGGCCATTTTAATGCTCTATAATAGTTCCATATTGTAGGTTGAAAATACCGATGTGGTCTGTATCACAAAATGACCTTATTTTTGTAAGCTGCTTGCCAAGTCTAGAGAATGAGCATCCTCTTTATAGGCTGCTCATAGATGCACCCACCAGTTCATCCTTTTTGAGGCTGAACACTGAACCATGAGCAGTAGCTGTTTATCTCAGCCATTCCTGATAGCTTTTGGAGAAGAATTATGACATCTATTTCCAACCTCATGTTGGGAGTGGTGTGGTTGACCTGTGCATTATGTACTATTCTAGTGGATATGTTGTTGTCTCCAGTAAAAAAGGGGTTAAATTAAAACCATTTATTTGATCTTTTGCTTGCTAGTGGGGAAGTTTTTCTTGTTGAGCATTGCAGCAATATCATTTAGTTTGCAGATTCCTGGCTTTGGGCTTGAGTTGATGCTGTGTAGGTGGTTTTGTAAGGACTTTTAGAAACTGAAGCTAGCCTTTTGAAGCTAATCAGTCTTTGGCAGATGATCTACAATTACAATGTTAGGAAATGAGACTCTGTCTGCAAAGGAGTGCTTAAGGCAGGACTGCTTAGCATCTAGGCAACAAGGCTGCATTTGGCCCACAAATGCAGTACTACTCTGCAGCTTGTGCTTATCCCCAGATCACGTGAATTGTAGTCATGTGTCAGCAGTACTTGCCTATGTACTCAGGACTTCCCTGGATTTTAGGGAGTGGTGTTGCAGCAATTAACTGCTCAGACAGACAAGACTTCAACCTTGAGGTGGCTGATTCTCAGAACAGAGTTTTTAACCAAAGTCCTTATTTCCATTAGATGCCTAATGAAAGGGCAATAGATTCTTCTCCTGTCACAAGCCCTCTCTTTCTTTAAGAATATTTAATCTAACTTTGCAAAATGTAACTGTGTCAAAATGAGATTGAAAATGACCCCATCCTAGGAACTTGATCTACCCATGTACTGAAGAGTGACACAGTGCACCCAGTGGGCATGTTAAGTAGTGCTAACCTGCAGAGGAACTGCACAGGAGGTTATGGACTTACGTTTGTTTCATAAGCAAAGCAAAGCAAATTCCTGAAATATTTCACTACAAAATGTTTTCCAATTTTTAATGGCAACTGTGAGTCTTCTCTAAACCTTCTCAGTGTCTCAACACTGAATTTAGTGGAGATCAATCACACAAATTTCAAATAGGTCCCTTCACTTTTGATTTAGGAGTACATTTATGGATTGCATTAGTGCTCTTGGCTACAGAATCAGATCAGAAACTGAATACTTAGCTGAAAATCCACCTTACTCATTGCCAAGTACTTTCCAATGTCACATCTTCACAGGACAGATCTTCCAGCTTTCACTTGTTGTCTGAATATGATCTGCATGCTTTCGTCCTAGATCTGTAACTTGATGTTTGATTATATTGTCTGCTTGTGTCCAGTTGACCATGCCACACAGATTATCCTGCATTACTGACCTGGCTTCATTCTTCACAACTGCTGTAATCTTCATTGTATCTCTAAATATCATCATCATTTAGGCATAGGTATACTGTTGTTTTCCCTTTGGTATGTTTGCCTGTCTTATGCACCCTCCCACCCCAGCTTCTGTATACAAGTTTGTTGAGGCAGCATAGTTCTCGTAAATGCGAGATGTACAAGCAACGGAGAGATAGTGCCTTCTGTTTGCTCAGTCTGCTTTATGGTGGGCTGTATCACATCACTTCTGTTGCCTATGGACTGAGCCTCACTCTGTAAGCCTGCTGGTAAGAGATATCTGTAGTCTGGAAGACCAGTCATGTAAAAGTAACTTTATTTTTTTACATACGTGATGCTGCCACAAAAGACACAGAGACACAGCACTGTGTAGGCATCACAGCCCAGTTTCCAGGAAACTATTTTACATCAAGAGTGGATCCAAGGATCCTTCTTAAAGACTTCGGTCAGAAGGATTTAAGAAATGGTACTTACTTCTCCACTGAGAAAGTAAACTCTCTGTCCAGCTACATTGACATCTATGAAAGGTTCCTTATGATAATCCCTCTGATCACAGAACCAGGATCTGCCATCTGTACTGACAAATAACTATGTGAAATGAGCCCTTCCCCCAAGACTCAGATAATTTTACCCTCTTGTATATCCTTGGTAGACAGAAATTCCTCTTCCCACAGAACTCCAACTGTATACAAACAGGAAAATCTGGACTGGGAAAAGAGAACACTGTCAATAACTTTGAAACAATAGAGTATCAGAATAGAAATGCTAATGAGCTGTCAAATATTCCTTCTCTTTATGTCCTTTCTTGCTAGTAATTTAATAACAGTCTTCCTACAAACTATCAATATCGTTAACTCGCAGATAATAGTCTCATACAAACTGCCTCAGGAAAGTATGATACTGGCTTGCAGAATGGCTACAGATTTTTTCCCCAAATAATATTGCTGTAAAGTAGTATGCAGTGGATATTATACATTTCTGATTTAAAGATATGGTAATTTGTTTCTCATTCCCTAGAGTTTGATCATATAGTGAGACCAGTAAGACTGTCAGATAAGCAAATCTGAAATTTTATATTAAAGAAAGCAGTAAATCTAGAAAAAGTTAAAGATTTTTATCATCTTTGTTATTATGTAGGCGTTGATACAGTTTGCAGACATTTGCATCTTTTAATCTTGCAATTGGTGTCCATGGTTAAGTTATAAAATAGGTCAACTAGTTTTTTTATATCTAGCAAGAACAACCAATGTTTTAATTAGAAACACCTTTTTGCAATGTTTGGCTTTATATGCTAGAGCTTAAGCCAACCTGTAAGTGTTAGGTACCATGCTAAGACCAAGGGTAAGACTCTGACTACCTGTTTGCCACAGGGCTTTTACAGGTTTCTTTGAAGCACTTTGTACCAGTCACCACCAGCGAAAAGGTTTTGAACTAGATGAATCTGGACCTGCCTATGCTGGTTACATCCCTGCATTGAAACTTCATTTCAGAATTGTTGTCCTCTCTGTAGACTCCAGCGCTAAATCACTCGTGAGTTTACTTGGGTTACTATCATCTCGTGCAGAATTTTTTTCTGTCACTTCCTAGGTAATGAGACATTTTTAACAGTAGATTTTGAACTAATTGCCAGAACTGCACAGAGACAAAACTATGTAAGTATTGCCATTAAAATGGAACATTTTTGTTTCATCAGCTTTTCTTTATTTGCGGACCCTTGGCACCATCTAGTGTTTGAAAATGTAGACCAACACCAGACCACTGAGCACAGAACGTCATTACAAAGAGGTTTCAGCCATAATAAAAGCTAGTGGTTCTCTGAACCATCACCTGATTAATTTCACAGAATTACATTTTTCCAGTTACAAATTATGAATATACCAGACCAGGATATGGAAAAGACTTTCCATGGTCGTGATTTCCAATCCCTTGTCTCTCCCATGATGTTACACTGGAACTAATAGATCAGTTCAGTGTCAGAAATGGACATCTGTGTGTCCACTCATGGCAAATGTACAATACTTTTCATGGAAATAAGTATGGCGTTAGAAAAATCTTCAAGTACAGCTTGGCTGGAGAAAATTATTTTCTGCTACTGTTCTAGATTAGTGGCGGCTTCTGACCCAACCATAACAGCAGCCCTCTGCATCCCAAATTTAGCTGCTGTTTATCCCTCTTTCTGGGGAATGATGTTGACCTTTCAGTTCTTGCACGAAGTTCTGCAGAAACAGAACCAAAATTACATATATGTGTACTGTGTAATTACATGTGCTATTCTGCAAAAAAATCTACCAGCAAAGCTTTTCTGTTAACAGTTTGCATTTCATGAGTTTGCTGCCAAAAAAATCTGCTTTAATAAGATCAGTAAAGCATGTATAGTTTTAGCAGAGAATTCTATGGCTTCTAACAAAGCTGAGACAGTGTAGTCTCTGATTTCTGGTACCTCAGGACCATTACTTGCAGCAGCTGAGTGAAAAGATCTGTGTGAAATGTATAGTGTGGTTAGCCAAGTGTGAAAGGGAAAAATTGCTGTGATAGCAAGTTACACTTCCTTCTACATGCTATGAGAAGTGTGGTCAGGCAAAAAAAAAATGACATCCCTTTGTCAGTTTATGCCAGGCTGAATGAAAGCCAGGGAAGGGAGATATTTTTAACTGATAGCTTTGTCTTCTTGTGACTCTATGAATGTGACTCAGATACTGGTTACTGAGGTATTGCCAGGAATGGCTGGGAAAAGACAATCTGCTATAGATAACGAGCTAGAGGCAGAGGATGTGTGGAAGACAGAGAACAGAGAGGATATTCAGCATTTAAACTAAACTTTATAGTTTCTCATACATACACTGAATTTGGCTATGTGTAGAACAGATTATGAGAGCTTTCCTGGAAAAGAAATCAGCTGGACTAGAGAGCCTGGGCCATCGTTAAGGAAATAATTGTGATTGCCTTTCCATGGCTGTCAAAGAATTGGACGCCCAGCCTAAGGTTGTCCTGGTCACTCCCTCACTGGTCAACAGAGAGAGGCAGCACGTTTGGGAGGTGATTCATGCCTTGTGTCAAAAAGACATTTATTTTGGAATAGGGTGAATCCAGAGCTCAGAAGGTAGTTCTTCCTTTCCCAGACTGCAAAGGAAACCAAAAGGGGCTCAGACACAACGCCAGTTTTAGATCAGTTAGGTGGGATGAATCCTCTGCTAAGTTGGATGTAGAAGCAAGGCGAGAAGAAGACACCTGAAGAAAAGCACACCATTAGTGGTGTGAATCCCCTTCTTTGTTCTTTATTCAGCATACTGAGGGTAAAGGTAATAGGCATGACAGTCTTGAGACCCATGCCCTGTAAGCACATAAACTGACCTGCATGCGCTTGACATCTCTCTTCCTCACTGCCCTCTGCCCATGGGCTCCATTTAAATTTGTTTCAGTCTGTTTTTGTTGTATTAAATGATCTGATGAATGCAAAGGTCTACTCGTAAAACCAGTGGCAGGATCAAGCCTTTCTTTGGGACTGACTGCACCCAGGTATCTGTGCAAACTAATTGACAGCACTTTGCTTGAGCTGTGTCTAGTCTGGTTGTGGCTGGTGGATACAGGCCCTGAGGCTCTCTTTCCTCACAGCTGTCACAACAGGATGTGATCTACCCTCTTCTATCCCTCAGAGTCAGCTCAAGACCCTTATGCAGGGCTCACCACAGTCCTGTCTGCAGAAAAGAACCCAGGGTTACATGGGTCACAAGCTGAGCGTGAGTCAGTTACGTGGCAGGATTGCAAAACAGACAAACGGTGTTCTGGGAAGTATTAATAATAGGACCATACATAAGCCAAAGAAGATAATTTGGGGGGTCTGTTTGGCACTGGCTTTTTCTTTCACAGCTGGAATAGAAAGTCCCATTTTGGGCACTGTGTTTTTAGAAGAATGAAAAACTAGAGAGAGCGGAGAGAAAAGCAATGGAGATGACAGGCTCTTCAGAAATCCTGAGCTCTGAGAAAGGACAGAAGGAAGGAAGGCTGAAAAAAAAGAGGAAACTGAGGGAAGGGGAAATATAACAGTTTGCTAAGTATGTTTTCAGTTGTCATGAAATTGATTCAACTGTTGGCTGTGTCCAGTGCAGGTACAAAGTTAATTTGCAACAAGAGAGATTTGTATTAGCAATTAGAAAAAAATTCTAGTTAGAAGGACAATGAAGTAATGTGAGAGGATGCTGCTTGCCATCGTCGTGGAATCACCTTCACTGGAAGCTGTTCAGAAATAAGCATCTGTCAGGAATAGCTTGATATGCTTGATATACGTACATCATTCTGTGCTGGTGCTGGGGAATGGAGTAGATGATACCAGGAAATCCCTTCCAGCTATAGATCTGTAAGTCTTGTTAATGCTGTCAAAATTCAGGAAAACCTGTATTTACTTTGCTCAGATGGAGTGACAGATATATATGACCCTTCCCATCCACTTTAATGATATGCTGACCCCCTTTTTCCCCCCCTAGAGCTTGCATTCCTTGGCTGCCTCTAGATGTGCAAATTGCAGTGGAGGCAGGAACCCCTTTGTGCCTGACAACCAAAGTGTGAGTACCTGTCTTGGACAAGGACTGTGCTGCCGCCTTCTGTGCATTTCTCATTTCCATCCTGGATCACTGCACGCATTCTCATCAGAACAAAGGTAATCTGAGATAATTCAGAAGTGTGCACCTGTACTCTGTATTGTATCATACACAGATAATAGCACGGCATGGGGGTTAATCAATGTAATGCCTGCCTCATTAAAAGGCAGTAAAAACAAAATGCAGTGAACCTATTTAAATGTTTATATCACTTATATTTTTAAACTACAGACCAATACTGAATGTAAGATCCTGTGAAGGATACATTCCTCACTGAATTGTGCCATGTAGGGACCACAGGGGCAGGAGTTTACACTTTATTGTAAAGTGCTTAAGAAGTTCTCCAGCTACCCAGATATCTGGAAGACAATAATTAGCTTTTTCTGTCTGATGCAGAAAGAGAAGGGGGGGGGGGGAGTTATTAATGGTGACTATCCTTTGGTAAGAGGAAGATGCAATGGAGTCATAAGAATGAACCATTTTGTATGCTCCCATTTATTTGCTTGCACAGCTCCTGCTAGAGAGACCATGCCTCCGACACAGAATATAGATATCGGAATCCGGTATTAAAAGGGATCTTTTACCACACTACCCAAGGTGTTTATAATTGTCCGTCATCCTGCAGATTTTACAGCTGATGCTAAAAAGAGAACAGTTTATTGCCATATTGTGTCTTGAAGGTTATATGTGCCAACACTCTTTAAATAATGACCTTGTCAGATAAGAGCTCAACAAAGGAGGATAACATAGTAAAGCATATAGTTCTTCCAGTTCTGCTGCATAGTATTTTAAATAGTAAGCTGTAGTATTTAATAAACCAAATAAGCAGGCTTACAAATTGGCAGGAGACATAAATTGTGGAAGAGCTAGAAGTATGTCTGGTAGGATACTTTCTTCTCTTTCTGTCATCTGCAAGGAATGTTCACAAGACAATATACTCTGAATTCAGTTGGGAGAATGGTAATTGTTTTCCACTCCTGTCTTCAGGAAACTGAAGTCAGAGCAAAGTACTTAACTCCTGTTATCACAACCACAGGTGTATGTAGCATTCCCCCCATACCTCATACCCCCAAATTGTTTGGAAAGTGTTTGTATTCAGTGAATTTAGCGCTTTAGGATAGGTATGTGGACTGTACAGGCAACCTGAATGTCCATGAGTGAAAAAAATTAGTGTGGAAGTATTACAAATTGTTGACCGCAGCTGCATGTAACCTTCAGTGCACTTTATTTCAAGTTGTTCATTCAACAAGGTTATACCTGGCAAAAATTAGTTAGGACCGAGAGAGATGTATGGAAAGTTCAGGAGTAACTTTGCAGCTTTAATAGGTCAGATTCTGGCCAACTCCAACAATCATTTCAAGGAAAAAGAGACTCCTTCCTGAGCATCTACTGCTGAACCACTGAGGTACTGGAGTGTTTTCCAGCTCCTTGGAATAAGAGCTACTCAGGCTGGAAATGCAAAGCTACTCCTTGGTTTCTCCAAGGATGAAACTTCTTCTGCTAAGTCAAAAGGAGATTTGCTACTGTTTTGAATAGACAGGAATTCTCAGCAGGAAGTGATGTGGGTAGGAGGCAGTGTTCCCCCAGCAGTCCCAGAGGAGCAACAGAGCCTGCCTTGCTGGGGAGCAGGGACTACAAGGACTCTTCCTCAATCTGGATAGAGGCTCTCGTAACTCTCAGCTTGGTCTCAAAGGCAAGAAGTGGAGAGGCTGCAGGCCGTCCTGCATGTAACCTTTTCAGTGGATTCTCTAAGGTGGATTCTTTAGCTGTTATCCTATAACATCCTGCCATGGTATCCATACTGGTAAAAAAAGCCTTTTTTGGAGGCATGTGGTAGCTTGCTGCAGGAGCCTGCCAAAGACTGGCTGAGCGGCTACTTCTCTTTCATCTTCATGACCATACTAAGCACCAGGCCTACTGGCATGGGACATCACAGGTCAGAAAAGAGAATCTCATCTAAGGACTTACTACTCCTGCATTGCTGCTTGTGTCTCCTAAGTAATCCTGTTCAGCTACATACCAGTTCTGGTGTCTGCTCAGCTGTATGGTGTGTGAGTTACTTCAGTCTCTGGCTCCTGTTTGTGCCTTCTATCATCTTTGCAAGATTTCATAAACGGTTAATGGCAAAAATATAAAGGACAGAGAGGCAACTGATCCAACACAAGCTCCTGAACAAGGCACAGTCCCTGAAATGCACGTGTGCAAAATCGACAACTCTTCTAAAAATGATTGCTTGCATATACAGACACAGGAGCTGGTGGGTACCCCAGTGTACGGGTTTTGTCAACTATCCTGTTTAAGTGCAGCTCTGAAATGTTAGACACTAGGTGATTCAGTTGTCTAATCAGAAGCATCTATTGTCTTCTTAGATCCTGACTAGCCTCCAGCTGCTGCTGCAAAAGGGCTTAGATCTCCTTGAAGTCCTTATCATACCCGCCAGCCCAATGCAGATGTCTTGGACAACCCAGGTCATCTAAAACTGTATAGATCCCTAGCTCAGATCTGTCCTGATCACTTCTAAGATGTCTGTGTAGCTGGGAAAACGGGATACATTTGACATTCATAGCTTGTATTTTCTGTATAGAATAAAAGGGTTTCCTTTGTGTTAGTTAAATGGATCATTAGGAGAACTATAAGCCCTGATGTTTTTGCACATGAAAGGAAACCCAGAAGGTCATGAGCTGTCACATGCAATGAAAAACTGTAAGTCTGTAGTGTGTCTATAATCTGCATGTAAACCACAGTGAAAAGTGCCAGTTTTGATGCCACCTGACTGTTCTCATGCAATCAAAGGCTGTGGAGTCCTTTGATTAAGAATTTATGAAATTTCAGTGGCACCAAAGACTGTCACTATTTAAATGTGAGTAGACTCTTGTGAGAACTCAAGCCATTGTGTGACAAGAGGAATGTACTGGTTATATGACTTGCATGCTTCATCGCCGTCTTCTACATTTATCGGTTTCTTTCCAGAAATTATTTAAATATGCTTCTTGCCATATGACTCAAGCAATTTCATGAAAGAAGTGAAATGACATAAAATGGAAATAACCTAAAATCTTAATCATTTCTCTAGAAGCACATAATTTGATTATGTCTCTTACAATAGTAGGACGATATGGAGTTCTTAAATCTAAGTCCTGGAACCATGTTATGTCATGTGTAATGGCAAAGAAAAAATGATGAATTCTAAAACCCTAAAAATGTTAACAAAAAAACCCTCAACTTATGATTTTGGGGTGCTGCCTTATGAATTTTGAATACTTGTCATTAGCAATACTGAAATAATAAGTTGGGCTTTAACTTCTCAGGGTCTTCAGGTTGTTGTAGTTGTTCAAGCACAGCAAACACTGTGTCTTGCTCCGATGGTCTACACTGGAAACCTCAGTTTTTCCAGTAGATCCAGGCTGAAGTTCAGCAGTTCCTGGTGCACCAGCAATCCCACACATCTCTCTGTGCTCCATAACTTCTATGAGCTCAACAAGAATCCCCTACACCAAAAGTGGAACTGTAAAGGCAATTCATTGCAAAATTTCCTCACTCAAGACATCCAGACTGAAGGAAAAGCAACTGCAGGGAAAGGACTGTGTGTTGGGAGAGGGTGAGTGCAATGCCATGCTCACATGGCACTGCCCTATGGGCAGCTTGTGGCATTTTGGAAAACACAGCTAGACTTCAACAATCTTTCACAGCCCTGTTTGACCCTATTAGAGGAGCAATCACCCTTCAGTTTTTCCCTGACAGTCCCTGCTTTCCCTTTGGAGTCACTCCCCTACATACCCTAGTCATCATTGATGATGACATCTGTGCATGTGACATCATGGGCTAGCCCTGAAGAGTTCATCTGCTGGCTGGTAATTAGACTTCTCCCCATGAATCCAGTGCCCGTCCGGGATTGTCTCTTTTCTTGTGGGATCTCCCTCAGAGGGAACTTCCCTTCATGCTACAAGAATCAACCAAAACACTTGCCCTGCCAGAGGGCTTTGGCATGGCTGACACACATATATGTCAAAGTTCTCCACAGACTACCAAGTAAGCAAATGACAGCTGTGCCAAATGCCAACCTTTTGCCCTCAGCAACATCCTAGATGTTTCCTTTCTGCCTGCCTTAGGGCTACAGCTCACTCAAGTGTTCTGGCTGTTTTGGCCATCACCATACTGGCTGCTGGCAAGGCACCCTAATTTGCTGGAGTTGTCAGCAGTAGTGTCACTACTGTGACTAGCCTAGAAGTTGATCTGTGACACACAGCCACTTGGGCTCTGCATGTTCACAGGCAAATCAGTCTGCACAATAACTCTGGCATAGGCTTGACTGGCCAAAGCTACTGCACATGCAGAGTGTCTGGTCTTTGCATCTTTTTGTGTTTGGGTTTTTTTGTTTGTTTGTTTGTTTTTGTTTTGCCATCCTGGTTTCCTTCTTCCAGCCTGGGTGGACTGAGAACCTTCCACCTCAGCTGGCCTTGTGGGAGTAAAAACCAAGGGATTAGGTGAGACAGCATGCCTTGTAAGGTAATCAAATATTCTTTAGCCTATGGTATACACTATGACAAGCCTTGTCCTAGAAGAAAAGGTAACTCTTGAGAAAAAAAAATCAGGCTTATTATATATAAGAGCTGAAAAATGTAACCCAGAACTGACCCTCAGGATAGGAACTGAAAGAACAGATGTACTGCTAAGCAGTATTTAGAAACACTCTGATGGACATTGTGATGGGCTGTGGACTCCCAGATTAAATGAGAGCAGAGGAACTAGGCTGTTTCTTGCTCTCTGCCTTCCAGAAGAGACACTAGACTTGCCTGGATATACTATCATCTAAGTCTGGTTGCACTGGATGGGCATGCCTGGAACAGTAGTATGAGGGAAGGCTGAGGGTATAGCTAGATTGATGCATGTGGCATGCATACTTCTGGTATGCAATTTTATGAGTTCTGGATAAAACGCCACTCTTCAATGCAAAGCAAGTCAGTTGGGCTGTCCCAGACCCAAGTCTGAGTGCATAGTGGCTTCTGGACAGCTTGTGGACAAACAGCAACTTTGACTTTGAAAGTGGGTTTGAGAGCAAGCTTTGAAGCTATGGCTGTATCCAGGAAGAGCTAATTCTGCAACCTTCACTTCTCTGGAAACTTACTCTGCAAGTCACTTAACTGACTTTCACATCCTTATTCACTGATTCACGCAGCAGTGTACAGAGGAAAGATGACAGAAGTAGCAAGTCTGGGATTTGTTTACTTGTGCCTCAAGTCATGCACGCTACATCAAACTAGCGGGATTCTCTAATTCGGATTTTGAATCTGCAATGAAATTTTGTACATAAATAAGCTGTTGAATGGCTTCCTTATGACCAGGCTTGTCTTTTTTTAACACATGTATGCATTTTTTCTCCCTCAAACAGCTCCTTCTCTCCTGCAGGGAAAGAGGTAAACACGCCTTCAGAGAGAAGGACCTGTGGCAAAATTGCAGGATCTACTGAAGGAACAGAGTGGGAGCAGGAGGAGTGAGGGGACAACAGGTCATGCAGGACAGGACAATAGGGAGGAGATTTGGACACTGGCAGAATTGGTCACTTCAGAAGTATGCAGACTTATGCAAACTCAATGCTTTGTTTGGGTCTCTTTTGAATCAGTGTGAAAGACTGACTATGCTGGAATCTATGGAATAAATTTCAAGGAGGTGAAAGCTAGGCCTCTAGTCTCTTTTTTTCTGGGGCTTTCCTAATTTATCCATAGCTTTGCTCTAGATCCTTAGGTCTCCAAGGTGGAATTTGCTCTGTATGACCATAAAGGCCAGATGCTCAAAGAGCACAAATGCACCTGCTCATGCAGCTGCATGCAACAACTGCCTTGGTGGTCACTGTTACTGCATGACCAAGAGCCCTGAGTTTATTGTGTGCCCAAGCAAGGAGAGGAGGGATGGAGCACACACTGAATCAGCACGTTGCACAAATGGATTGAACAATACATGGGAGGTGAGCTTCAGGCATGTGCAACAATGGTGCACTTGAAATGTTGCCACTAAGTCATTCTGAAGGATCTGTAAATCTAAAAAGAACTATTAAATTTGTATGTCAGTTAAGCAGACATCATTAGTTCAAATAATGTTTTAGATTTTTTTAAAAATGAAAGGGAAATGATTGAGAACAGACAAGGTAAACAATTATCTAAACAATGAGCTTTATTGCAAAAATATATAGTGGGCTGGGAGACAATTTCATATGAAGCTATTCTAAATCCTAAAAATCATGTTAGAACACTGAAAAGCTAACTAGCATTTAACTGTAATGGAGCTGTAACACTAAGACAAATTTATTTGAAGAAATATTAAAAGTGCCAGGATAATTAATTTATTTATAATGCTCTCTACTCTCTTGCAAAGCCCTGTATTCTTCCCTGCTGATTTTTCCTCTAAAGCAAAACAAATTTAGCAGTAATAGTGGCTCATATCACCTTACAAAGCTGTAAATTCATATATCATAATAAATGGGTATTCTTTGCCAATGAAAATAGAAAAACACTTTTGCATTCTCAAATGTCTTAGCTTTTGGCATTTGGAGTAAAATCAACTCTTTTTGAAAAATAAAGCATTATTTTATGGAAAACTTGTGTTCCTTAAGAGCCTAGAAGCTATAAAAAGAGGCTTTCTTGAAATCATGGCAATTTTTAAAAACAATAATGCAAGCACATGTTTTCTAAAACAAATTAATTAGTTTTAGTAAATATCTCACAAAAAGAGTAAATCTTTCTAGCAAGCCAACATATCATACCAGAATCTGAAACTGTTTTTCAGTGTCTTTCTATCGTAGCATATCGATGAGATCAGTCAGTAAGAGTTGAAGAAAATTTCAGAGGTAGAAAAATGTGTTGCAACAGAATGAATGCCACATGGGAGTCCCACAGCCACAGTGTCAGTGCTGTTATGGTGCTGTGTCAGTACTACTCTGTCAGGAGCAGAAGGCAATTACTACACAAAAATAAATCTTTTCAGTTTTCCTAAATGTAACAATAGAGGTGTCAGATGTGTTCAAATTATAGATGAATTCTATGGAAAACCTTCACCTTAAAAAAGGTAGGAAGCAAAGTTCGCAGATCTTGGGAAATAATAATTTGAAGGCCCTTTAAGCCTCTCTAACTCTGCTTCTTGTGCATGTGAACATATTTACTGTTCCTCATGTGCGAGAGGACTCCCCAAGAACATGGACTCTTTCTCTATGGCTCTTCATCTCTTAATTTATTCATAAGCCCTGCAGCCAGAAGAGTCATGGCAGATCATCTTGTCTTACTCCAACATAATAGAGGCAGTTGGATTTCAAAAATCAAGCCCGCCACTTCCAGTAAAAAGATACCCAGCCTGGATTTTGAAATGGCAAATGCCAAGGAGTTCACAAGCCATCCTTCTCTAATTTCCCTGCAGCCCTTAAGGTAAGCCCAAGAGCTCTGGCCCCCCAAAAGAAGGGAGCTTACCTGTGTGGAGTGAGTGACTTGCAAAGGCATAGGAAAGTAGGAAGGATTCCCTCGGAGTCCCTCTTCCTGAAGGAAAGCTCCATTTATTAGAGGAGAATTTCCTGAAGTTACATGCAGAAGCCCAGAATGAAATGTACAGTGTTGGATAAGAGTAGACTATTGAAAATTCAAGGAGAGTGAAAAGTCCTTTTCAAACTTTTCAATTTTGACAATATTTACTGCAGATCATAAAAGTCACATCAGCAAACTGAGTGGGTTTTTTTCTGCCAGAGAATCTCAAATCACACATCAGTGCTAAATGAATAGAAGAAGAATAATTTCTAAGTCCTTTTCTTGGCTCACTTCATCATAAAACACACTTCAGTCATACTACATAAAGCCCTCTGAGCAGAGTATGAATCTGCCAAATTTTAGGCCCAAGGAAGGGAAAAAATGTTAAGAGAGATCCACAGATAATCCCTCAGATCAGAGAGAGCTGTATTGCTGCACCAGTAGGTATCAACCTGCTGCAATAACACCATAATTCTATACTGTGTGAAATGATGGCAAAGAAAGTCAAAGAGATTTCAAATGCATTCAAATTTGAAGGGAAAGTGAAAAAATCAGTTCTCTTCATTCATAGTGCAATGAATTTCTGCAGTACTTTGTAAAATGCCCTTAGTTATCAATGTACGTTCAGATCATGCTGAAAAAAGATACGACCACCTTTGTAATCATCCTGAAGACATAGTTTAAACACTAATAGGAATGAGCATCTTCCTGACAATGAGAGAACTGCGCTGCTGGCTACACATTAAAGCAAAAATTTTTATCTCATTTGAACTGAGATACTTTAACCACAACTCCAGAGCAGTCAGCAGAGATCTCTGGATTTACTCCTGCAAAAAAGAGGACAGAGCCTGGTCCTGAATGAGTTCATTGCTTTCTGCTCTGCATGCACAGAAATTATAAAGAGAAGAAGGATTTAGCTGATTTTAATCGAGCACTTTGGTAAAGAGGCAAGTCTGTTCTAACACACTTCTTATGTTTGTAGGGATAAAAGGGAAAAGAATAATAGAATGAAATGAATCTTACAGAAAGACAAGTAAAGATATATAGAAGTCCACATTATTGCTATTAAGTAAAAATAATCTTTAGAATTTCCGAGACATGAAACTACATAATCATGGGAAGGGGGGAAAAACGCATTCCACTACCAAGAAGGAGTTACAGAGATTTGGGAACACAACTGAACAGATCTGAAAGTTCATATCTAAACTTGCTATCTTGATAATGTCCATCACAAACATACTGCAAGCATTAGGAGGAC
This sequence comes from Aviceda cuculoides, assembly GCA_035590195.1. NCBI lineage: Eukaryota > Metazoa > Chordata > Aves > Accipitriformes > Accipitridae > Aviceda > Aviceda cuculoides. The sequence goes on along the minus strand of JAVJGG010000055.1, from coordinate 3,701,364 downwards.
AAAAAAGAAGTTTATTATAAGCATTATTCCTGGTTGTTGAAAAAATTGTGAAATCTCTGCTCTGACACAACCTGTTAACTTTTAGCAACTGGTACCTTTAAATCAGAACGAAAAGCTAATGCGATCCACCCAGAAACTCATCTAACAATCTTCCAGCAACTCACTACCAAAAAAAAAAAAAAAAAATTGAAGGCAGAGTTAAACTGAAACACTGACAAAACTAAATGAGTTCCCAGTAATATGAAAAATAGAGCCAAAGTGATATTCCAGATGGAGATTATTTGGTGTTACAGCAATGAACTGTGTAAAGCTAAAGGAATGGTAATAAAGAATGAAAATGAATCTGACTATTAAATGGAGAGGATCAGAAATGGTGCCATTGAGAGATGGGTATGTTATTCAGCAGTGCAAATGGGGTACTCGACTGGCTCCAGAGCTGACAATTCTGCAACGTGTCAATTCTTTTCAAAGCAAAACCAGCAACTCATATTAAATATCAGAACATCCGCGCTGAGTTATGAAAGTCGACTTGCCCATGCACTATTACTTGACAACAGGGAACAGAGAACGGGTAACATAACTCCTTCCATCCTTCCCTTGCTCCATAGGCTGGCCAGCAAAGCTTTGCAGTACTGACTCTGGGAGCCTCCTGCTGTAGTAGTGAAAGCTGATAGAGGACTCCATGCCTCAGGGAGATGGGTGCTGCAGCACCTTTGCACTGGAGCCCTAAGTCGCAAAGCTTAGTGACAGTATCCAGTGAGCATTCACCAATTTCCTCTTCACTCTTAAAGGTGATGGGATAAAGGATAAAGAAGGCATCTGGAGTGAGAGAGAGTCTGAAAGGGGCTCCCTGGTGCCATCAAAACTAGCCATAGTCAAGGTCTTGGGTGCTTAGTAGGGTTTCTGAACTTCTGTGCTCCAGCTGGCCAGACAGTGCAGGCCTCCATCCCAGTAGGGGAGCAGCAGCAGCAGCTGGGAAGAGGATCCCAGGCACTGATCTGCCATGCTCCAGGGCATCAAGGCATCCAAATCTTTTTTAAGGCCAGAAGAGTTCATTATAAATGTATTTTATTTCAATGTGATGTTAGGCTACAGATGACATTCACACTTAAAGGCCTCTGTACAGCTCAGCTTCTAGTTTGCTTTCACCTCTCTATCAGAAACCACCTCCACCCTGCTCCATTCCAGCTGGATCCTCCACTGCACTCACAGCCAGCCTGTGGCCATATTAAATATTTAACCTGGGGAGTGGCAACATCTTTTCCCTGCTAAGGACTGAAAACCTCAACACATTACATTTGCTGTTGTTCTGTAGCACTTACATGGCAAAATCTGAAAAATGTCTTCTCACATCAGTTTTTTTCACTGTTTTGCAATTTGAGAAGGCATTGGGCAGCAGCAGAGACTCTGGAATTATTTTCTGCAAATTCAGGAAGATGGTACTATACTGTGTCATTCTCAAATCAAATTTGAATTTTTTTTTTCAGGAGCAGCACTAGAAACTTTTTTAAAAAATGGAAGTTACTGGCATTCACAGGGGGACATCCTTACTACTGCTAAGCAGATTTTAGACACTTTTTATTGGATCAAATTCTTCTATCTGTCACCAAGTCATGGAGATCTATTAATATTGTTTGAAGGATCATGTATTGTACTCTTGATCTGCAAAAAGTATAGACTAGGAAGGTTTCCTACTTGCAGTTTCCTCTTGCACAGTTTACAGGATCCTGTGAAATGTTCCAGCAAATTCAGGCTGGAGTAATACTAGAAGAGCCACAGAAAGTACTGGAGACACAAAAACTGAACAGTGGGCAGTAGGGGCCTTTTCAAAATGAAGGTTAAGAACACATAAATACATTTCAAACAAAAGTCCTAAACCTGGTGAAATTTGTGCAGATGCTTAACATTTTACTTTGTGAGTAGCTCCATTTAAATCAATGAGGCTTTTCACAGCATGTAAAACTTGACACATACACAAGCCTTTGCAGGATGAGGGCCAATTTTTTTTTTTTTTTTTTTAAAAGTGTGACTTGCTGGGAGACATTCCAGAGTTAAAAAACATGTGAGGCTTTCTATAAAATTGTTGGCACCATGCTGCTCATTAAACAGACATTAATTCACGCAAATAAGATAAGGTCTAGACATTTATATCAAGTATGTGGAAGTTTGTGCCTATTCCTAAGTTTAAAAAAAAATAGCAATAATGCTTCTAGATTTGTATGCTAGGTTAAATTCTTGATACGTATTTATTTAGAGTTTTATAATATTACCTCTCTTACCTATTTTACTATCGTATCCATAGTTCTGCTACCAGGCAAAATTTGCTCTGTCAGCTAATAAATTGCTATAACTTTCAGGCAGACTCCACAGAAAACAGTTTCTATATTTACTTTGTGACCTTAGATATGGCAAAAGGTAAATCTTCCTATCTTACCTCAAGCTAATTCAACACTAAGCATATAAGACAAGACTTTATTGTTCAGTTGCAGCTTGCATATTGAAGAGCAATATATTCATTTCAGGAACAGAGTCTAATTTTAGATCAGCATTGAAGGTGCGATGAAAATGCGAATGCTGAGAGTGTCAGTAGGACTTTTCAAGAGCAAGCCCAGTATATGTCTTGAACTACAATGATTGTGAGATAAAAGAAATCATAGGATAAACTTTACTGGTCTAACTGGAACCTGTTACATACCTGAAATTATTCACCCCCCAGTTGTTGTCATAGGCATGGCCTCAAACTACTTCAGACAAATGCTTTGACATTATAGCTCTTCAAGAAAACAGAAACAGTCGTTTGGCTCACTGGGTGCTGGACTGGTTGGTGGTAGATGCTGCCAGTGCTTTCAATAAGCAGCCTAGGGAGACACGTGGAACATCTGGTGACAGCAGCTACTTCTAATCACACAGAGGTCACATTGTACCACAGCACAGAAAATCAGTGTCACATTTAGCAAAGCACGTTTACTTGACCACAAGGTGTATGGAGGTCAGATTTAAAAGCTTCTGCAGATGTAGACAGGAACCCAGCAGGATCTTCACAAGCCCCTAAGTGCTTATTTCCCATTGGTTTCTCACTAGGGCTGTCTTTGAGGTAATACTTTAAAAATACTTCAGAAATATGGTGTTAGATGTCTCAAGGCACACTGCCTTGCTTCAGGCTGCAGAAAGCAAGATGCTGCCAGTTGGGTAACTGGTTTTCAACTACAGTTACTTTTAGGGCAACTGTCCCGTGTCCGTACCAAAATCCTCTGGGGGTCCTAGTCTGGGAACGCAGGAGACCTGGATGAGTTAACAGGGACAATTGCTATATGAACCAGGTTCATTTTAAACAGAATTGCACCACAAGTCTTGGAAGTCTTTTCATCTCCTGGAGTGTGGTAATCCCTATGGATTTTTCAACAGATACAGCACCCCATATATACAGGGAAAAGAATAGTTTCTTCACCATTTGGGCTGGGCTTGGTGCTTCAAAATGATCTTTGCAAGCAAGAATATGTCCCCTCTCCTTGCTGGTGCTCACCAGCCTCACACCCAGACTGGCCATACTGGAAGGTATCAGGCCCCTTCTCTAGGCGTGCTTTCCTGGGCAACTTCTGCATTCCTGTTTTTAAAAGTTGCACATCTTGAAGATATGGGAACACATGCTTTTTGCAAGATAATCTCCAGTTCCTTCTCCACTGCACACAGTCACACTGCTCACAGCCAATTTTAATGCATTGCTGGTAGGTCTGCTATAGAAATGTATATAATCTATATTATGACTTGCCTGAGAAAAAATGGAGGGAGGAAGACAATATAGCTTGTTGTCTCTAACGGGTACTGCAACAAGCTGAGTTGAGGGCCTGATTTGAGAGCTTTGCAGAAGTATAGCCTTTTATAGGAACAACTGAGTGATTGTGTAGCTTATATTATCAAATACATATAGGAGAAAATAGAGCTTGTTGAAAAAATGATACTCATTCTTGTAAGTTGGACTGAATTAAACTAAATTCAGGTGGTTATTGCAATTTAAAGGACATGGTCTTTCTCAGATTTGAGTTCTAAAACATTGTAGAATGAGACTTATAAATTTTGTAAATCCTTTTAAAGGAAACATCTAAGTGCAGAATATTCACTACAATAGCACTACAAGTTATTATTTTAATATCATAATTATTTTTCTATTATGCATTTCTGTGAGTTATATTTTGCCTTCTGTTATGCTCCAGGTTCAAATCCTCTAAGGGTAATTAGTATCTATTTCACTGGAATCAGTGGGAGTTAGATATTTCAGATAGGGAACTCTGACATTTAAGTTTTAAGGAGAGATTGGCATGAATGTTTAAGTTTCTTCAAGTAAATCTTATTCCAGTCATATAGCTACATACCCATGCCAGCTAAAAGGCCGTCTACTTGTCAGTTACAAATAAAAAAATCTAATAGAACATTCCTTTACTACAAGAATGGTCTTTATCAATGGAAATAGTCTGACTGGAGACAATAGGATTGCTTAGAAAAATAAGCACTGGAACCAGTAGTATTACTTGACCATAGGTTGTGCTCCCACACAGCCAATATGTAGAGGTTAACCCCAATGGGCTTTCAACACAAAAAGGGTGGAGAAGAGGGGTCATAAAAGTCAGAGCATAAAAATCTAGCATTGCACCATTGCTTCAAACTGCCAACATTTAAATAGCATAATTTATAAGAAATTAAATGCCTCTTGTGCTGGAATTGGACTGTTTGCCCATGCAAGGCTAAATCTGTGGTAAAGATAAGAGACATATGATGTTGAAAAACACTTTAAACTGTCTCTTTAAGTCATAAGCCACTGCTCTTTTTGAAACAATTCCTGTGTGGTTCTCAGCACATCCTGAGAAAATGTTCTAGTTGTCCTACTTCTTCTAATGTGTACTCTAATAAGGGCTCCTTTAAACTGTGCTTTAAATCTCCTTTAATCTGGTCACTGTTTTACACTTTGAGATGTACCCCTGAGGTACATTTTGAGAGGCACCCCTCTTGCCTCAGAAGAGGCTTGAAAACAACCATAACTTGCTGCTTGCTTTCTCGGACATGTCTATGTCTACATTCTTGGAGTCAATGTTGGTCCTGATAGACACGTCCTAAAAGCAGACTCCATCCTAGATGCAAAAGTGGTCTGTGTAGCTGGCAATGAAGCATGACACTCACGGAAATTCTCACTGGTGAAGTGGAAGTCTGATGAGACATGCAGTTTGTTGCTCAGCCCATTTTGCAACTTGGGTGACTTAACAAAAGTCAATCCCAACAACCCATTTGATGTCCAGAAGAGCAACTGGAAAAGTTTCCCAAGCAGTGTGGTATGCCTGTGGGAAACAACAACAATGCCCCGAAGCTCACTGTTTTCACTGTCACCCCAACAGTACAGGGTGACACAGAAGGAAATGAAGCAGTGCCTAGCCTTACCTTTAGCAAGTACAGCCACAGTGGTGGTGTATCGCTGCCCAGCTGTGCAGGCTTGGGAAGAGGTATGTGCTTGACAAATGTGCTTGGTTCAGTGCTAATTACATTGCCAAACCACTGTGTGTGTGGGGGGGTGTGAGGTAGGAAATCAGGGAGTTGTCTTACCTATCTCTATTATTCGAGCACCAGATATCTTGCCTAAACTAGTCACTAATGCTCCCTTTATATCAATGGCAAGGTAGGTAGGGTAATACATCCTGATCTAACCTAGGAGATAAAGCTTAGAAAACTAATTCAGAAAATGAATAGCTACTATTTAGTTAGCTGAACATGTGATAGAAACCTCCCCTCATTTAAAAAATAAGTCAAACTATCATGAAATATTTTCAAAATACAGCACATTTAAGACAATTTAATTCCCTTTTAGTTTTAAAATTTACAACTAAAACTTTCTCAACTTCTTTGATTTGTCTATTGCAATGAATTTTGTCTCTCTCAATTTCCAGCCTAGCCTGGTTCACTCCTTCTTAGGCAGCCTGATGATTCTGAGCTCCCTGGGGATCACCATACTGATGCTGGCCTTAGCGCAGATGTCTGCTCGGCATAGCACACTGCAGCCCATGACTCCTGGGCTCAAGTGATCTGGTGGACTCAGCCTCCCAGGTAGCTGGGACTGCAGACATGTACCACTGTGCCCAGCAAACAGCATGCCAACAACATCCTGGGCAGCATTAGCAAGAGCATCGGTCAAGGGAGGTGATCCTTCCCCTCTATTGAGTCCTGGTGAAGCCACATCTGGAGTATTGTGTCCAGTTCTGGGCTGCCCAATACAAGAGGGATGTGGACTTACTGGGAAAAGTCCAGCCAGCACAGGGCCACAAAGCTGATTAAAAGACTGGAGCCTCTTTCATAGGAGGAGAGGCTGGTAGAGGTGGGACTGTTTAGCCTAGAGAAAAGGAGGTACAGGGGGATCTTATCCATGTGTACAAATACCTGATAGGAGGGAATGAAGAAGAGGGAGGCTGACTCTTCTCAGTAGTGCCCAGAGATAGGACAAGAGGCAATGGGTACAAATTGAAACACATGAAATTCCATCTGAACACAAGAAGACAATTTTTTACTGTGAAGTGATCAAACACTGGCACAGGTTGGCCAGAGAGGTTGTGGAGTCTCCATCCTTGGAGATATTCAAAACTCAACTGGACACAGTCCTGGGCAACCTGCACTAGCTGACCCTGCTTGAGCAGGGGCTTGGACATGATGACCTCCAGAGGTCCCTTCCAACCTCAACCATTCTGTGACTTTGTGATTCTGTGAATTTGCTTCAAGAAAAGAAAGCTTCAAGTCTTTCTTGAGTTGGTACTATAGGGACAACATCTTTTAATGTCCCATCTGACAGCCCTGATACAGGAAATAGGTGCTAATTTTAACATAAACCTCGTTTACCCATATGTAAATGACACTGGATTCACATGAATTGTATGCTTATTAGTATTCTATCTCATTCACTTTCATTTTCCTATAATTTTCATTTGTGCAGCTCTCTTCAATTATGGCTTTAGTTGTATTTCCCAGTTTGTATTCTCCCCTCAACAAAAAAAACCAACCCCAAACCCAAAGAAATAAATAAACGCACTGTGTATCTTCTATGTTTCTTGATGGAGAGTTAAGAAAACTGGAGACATGTCCTCTCTTTTTTTACTACCTTGCTATTGATTACTATCTATATTTATCTTTATGCATACACACATGCACATGTTCAAACACAAGATCATTAAATTAAAACATCCAGGTGTTTTGACATTATATGGACTCCTTCAACACTTTATTCCATTCTTTAAGTTTAGCTGTCAGCCTTCAGAAATCACATTAGTAGCCAATAACACTGAACATTACTGATTATAATCAGGTTTTTATGAGAGTAAGAGATCTAAATCCTCAATCCTACATCACTGATCTTCAGTGCTCTGAAAACGCAGAGAAAGTTCAAAACTTCTTTGCTGCAAGTGTGGAAATCTCCAAGTGGAGTGAAGCCACCAACCAGAATGTCTTCTAAACCACCTCCTGGTAGGCAGTGCCACAGAAGAATATAGCTTGCACAGATATTCTTGGGAACTGTTTGGCTGCTTCATTTTATACTCAAATTATGCTGCCAGTCAAGTGACCTGGGGAGCAAAGAGATATTTTAAAGCAACTTTTTAGGTTGCTCATACCTATATTCAGAAACCTTGGCCCATGTCTCTTGCATTGATTCCTTACCTGTTTGCACCTAAGTTTCCTTCTAAAACTCAGAAAGATGAAATAATGCAACCCTGTTCATGCTGTTGTCAGGCATCTGAGTTATGCATCATTTTGCTTTATCTCTTTCTAACTAACTGTGACTTCTACAGATCAAAAGTGCTATATCAATGCTGAAAACTGGTCTTCCATGTTGAATCATGGAAAGCACGGTCTGCCAATCTTGCAGCACAGTGCGCAGTCACAGGGACCGAGCGCTGAAAATACAAACCTGGACTGTATTTGGGTGGCATTAACTAGGTTTCAACCCAATCTTTTCCTACTGTTGCTGTAGCCTGAAAAACTATATGAATGCATTGCTGCTGAAGAAAGGAGGGAAAATGAAACAAGTCCAGACAACAGAATCGACAGCTCACATTAGGATTCTGCCACGGTGAAATAAACCAGATTGTTCAGACAAAATAGGCACAAATGAACGTCTCACTGGGAATATAGCTGCTTGAATAGGAATGGTTCTAATCTCAGCAGTGCCACAAATCCCCTTTGAGAAAATGAATTTTGGAACACTTTAAATTTTTAACTGTTTTTCAGTTTCCATGGAATAGCACCGTGCCTCAGGCCACTTTAATAACATTCCTGGCTTGCCCTGCTGTAACAATCTGTAAAAACTCACCCAGTCAGATGATTAGGGTTTTAATATCAAGTTGCTCTGGAGAACATTCATGGTTGGAAGTGCATAATAATATGTTTTATTACTGCTGTAAAAAAAAAAAAAAAAAAAGAAAAAAAAGAAAAGCTAGAAGAGAAGTGGTTTGCTTTTGCCCATTGGGGAGCACTGGTTTGCTATTACATTCTATGCAATGATAATTAATGACTCCGCAACCAGCACTAAAAAAGTGTTCCCTTGCTAAAATTTTCAAAAGTAACTAATGATTTGGGGTTTCTTTGCTTTTACGTGTTCAGTCTGAAATACCTTAAAGAGGGACCTGGTTTTCAGAAAATGCTAAGCACTGACTTTCTGCAAATTGTCAGCCTTCCTCTTAAAACCTTCGGACCCTGTCATTTTAAGGTCATGGTAGATGCTGCTTACTGGTAACAAAAGAAAAGTATGTCAATTCACAAATTAGTAACAGCACCAGAGTAGATCCATTTCAAAGGAAAGTATTTTAAACTGATACTCTCCTTGCACCTGCAAGAACAGTATTCTAGACTCTTGGGATGATTGGAAGCTCCTTAATGAACAAACATGTAAGCAAAAGAGGTTAAGCTAAGGACTGGTTCTAGCAGTTGTTTTGTATTACTCAGTAAAAGAAAGGTCAAGACCACATCCTACAGTCTTGGGTGGTGCTTGGACATGTCAGAGTACTTTTTAATGTCATTTGCCTGAAGCTGTCCTGGAGCCTGGCTGTCCGTTGCCTGGCAGGAGGAATAACTATTAACAACTGTGCAAAGTGGGGAACCTGCAACTGAATCAGAAAGCTGATGTTTCAGCCTTGGTGTCAATGCTTATTCAAGGTATGCAACGATGGAGAAAGGAGTATCACAGATGTTCTTACTTCATCCACCCAAATTACTCAGCTTCAGAAAAAAACAGAAAGGCTTCTAGTCTTTCCCTCAGCTCAGCTGTACTGGAGCAGGCAGAAGAAAGCAAAGGACTGAAGGAGAAAGTAAGTAACTGTTTCTGAGCTCTTCCTCCACCACAGTGATTACACCGGGGTATCCTTATTTCATGCCCATCTACTTCTAGTCATGTTCAGTTAGCCCAGATTAAAAACCTTTGGTCCTATGTCTCCCCAGCTTGGTTCCAGTCATTTAAGCAGCCTTGCCTTTTCTTTGAAGGGCAGTCCCTGGCCAGGGTAGGTGTGCTGGATGTTCAGGTCAACATTTCAAAAATATATCTCTCTTCTGATACCTGAGGTTCTCACATTTTTAAGTGCAAATTTGCTTTCTATTCATTTGGGCAAGATGCAACTTTTGGTTCTGTAAAATTAACAATGAATATGCTTGCAAACAACCAGATCACTGTACTATGGCTCATTTTACATGCAAGCAAAACTGTCAGAGGTCAGTGAAGGCAGAGCAGGGTAGCACTTGGTAGCTCAAGGTGCCCAGCTGCATGGAGCTGGCTGGCCTGCTGATGGGGGTTCCTCAATTCTTAATCCAAAATCTGTTCCATGTTGGGATTTTTTTGTTGGATTAGACACCAGGCAAGGCTCCACACTTGTGTGAGCTTGCTTTGCGTTCCCCGGGATTGTCCACTTTTGCTTTGCAGAGGTCTCTGTCCCTATTGCAAGTCCCTCTTTCCAAATCTTGTGGTTTATCTAGTACATGCTCATAATTCTTTTGCTTTAAGATGTCCTTTGCTGACAGGATTTATCCATAGACACCAAGACTTCCTCAGCAGGATAATGAAAGTGGTTATTGTTTTACACCAGCTCTCTTTCCTTGCTATTATCTTAGATTTTCCATCACTAATTCTTCTCTGCCTGGCTGAAGGAGAGAGGGGTGTACATCTAGTTCCAGTCCAAAGGCAAAAAGCCTGGAAGTAAGGAGGCAGCATTAAATGATCACACTTCTGACAACTGCTCTGACTTTCATGGGCAATCCTCTGGCTGTGTTACTATGACCTAGAAGCAGCATGCTAGCACAGGAAAGTCCTACCACTATAGCTGCACCATGGTTCACACAGACTTCTGGGCACAGGGCAGGGATGCTGGGTCTGCAGAGAAGGCTGCTTGCTACGTCAGCCAGAATGGAAAGGGCACTATTTTGCTTTGCTGAACTACAATTTGATTTTACAACTCCTGATGCAGTAACTGAGGTTTTGTATGTGACTTTTGCTGCTTCTAGGAGTGAGGGGAGAATCAGAAAATCACAGAAACATTTAGGTTGGAAAAGACCTTTAAGATCATCGAGTCCAACCATCAACCATGCCCACTAAACCATGTCCTGAAGTGCCTTGTCTACCTGCTTTTTGAATA
>JAVJGG010000055.1:3672029-3684298 GCA_035590195.1 Aviceda cuculoides | reverse complement strand
GGGTGCCCGCGGGGGAGAAGGCCGCCCCGGGCGGGGGGACGGACGCGCAGCTCCGCTCTGTCCCGGCCACCCTCCCGAGAGAGGTGGGGCTGGGGTCTGCAGCGAAGCCCGGGGGAGCACGGGGTTAAACCTGCCCCAGCCCGAATGCGGTGCCAGCACCCCGAGGCGGTCGGTCGGGGGTGCCCCGTGTCGGGCAGCCGGTGGGACGGCGGCGCCGGGCTACTGCTCCTCTGGGGCTCGCAGGGTAATTTTGAAGCTGGTGCAGGAGCAGGGGAGTTTGGTCGGCGGTCTGTAGATGAGTTTGCGCGCACGTTTGTCCGTATGGAAATCACCCTTGCAAGATTGCCATTAAGGAGTCTTCAGGGCACACTACCTACTGTTAACTCCTCTGTGGAGGGTTGTACGTTAAACGTTAGGCAGTTTCCCTCATGAGCACTCATAAAAGTTTGGAAGTCGTCTTTATATGCATCTAACTCAAAGTTATGAATTGTTTCTTGGAATTGTAGAAGCAGTAAATAGTGTTATTTCTGCTGCTGTTAAATTTGTAATTCGATACTTGCACTGAATCACAATAGCTTAACCCCGTGGAATACATTTCTGTCTCTGATATGTTTGTTTCATCGGGTTTGTGTGTCATCTGATCATTTATTCTTATGAACACAGCATGTACAATAGTTACGCTTCCATTCCCTGAATACTTACAGAATGCATCTCTTTTTTTCTTCTTTTTTCCCTCCTCCTCTAAAGCTTGTTGAAGTTTTCTGCAATGTTTCTATGATTGTAAGCTATAAATTTTAGGCTAATCATCATATGGGGTACCATATCCCATCATTTGAGGTGTGATCCCTGACCATGCCACACAAACCCTCGTATGACAAATACAGTGCTTTTCCACTGAAGCTAATTACAGTATGGGTTGTGAGTTTGGTAAAGGTATGGCTTTTCTCACATAAATTGCAAGAACTTCAAGAATGCTTTTGTTGGTGCAGTATATTCCTATAACAAGAAAATATTTTGGGGATGGATATGGTCCAAGTGAACTATTTGCAGGGAGATAGTATGAATGGAAAGTACTACTGAAGCTTGCATTTATATAACCTTACTTAAAAATAAGTATGTTCCATGAATTTGCACGGAAGTTGACTGCATATAATTTTAAATTGATCTGCCTCCTTCAGAGTACAGGTGAACTAAGTATGTGCATTGGGTATCAAGATGAGAGTGAAAATTTTGAGAGGTTTTTTCCTGGCTTTAAAACATTGTGCAGAAAACTAAACTGCATTTTCATGGCTAAATACTTCAAATACATTTGAGTGTTCTGTTTTCTTGAGTTTTTACTTTAACTTAGCATCTTTTGTGTAATTATTTTTTAAACTTAAAATTCCCTTAGAGATGAGCAATAGCATTTTTTTTTTTCCTTCTGGTTGAATGACAAAAAAAGATCCTTCTGTGGTTACTACGTTTTAAGTGAATTATCATTTAAAATGTAGCTTTAGAGTAGTATCACTTTAATAATTTTGTCAATTTCTACAATGAGGGTATAATTCCTAATTTCCTTTCATGTAAACCTGGTTAACTTCAGTTTACGGATGTTACTCCAAGATACAGTACAGTTAACAAAAGAGACTTTTTAGTCCCATTGCACCTCACAAAGTGTATTTGTGCAACATGGAGATTGTAATTTATGGGCGCCTGAAGTTTTGAGTCCAACAAATTATTGAGGAGGATGGAATGTCCTTTCATAGGTCCATTTCAGGAAGGGAAATTGGGGTTGTGTCACTAGGTAATGACCATGGAGTACATCATAGCTGCCAAATGCTGTTTGCCTTACTCACTTAGATCTCATAACTTTTCTTCTGAGTTCAAAACTGTCGTGGGCCACTGTGCACACAGATGACATTAGGGCAATTTTGTAGCTAAACTGTTACATCCGTAGAAACCTTGAGGTGTGGTTCACGCATCTCAAGATCTCGTGTTGTGCAGGTTTCTGCCATTAAAGGCTTCCTGCTGAAGATGTCATGCAGCCCTCAGCCTCAGCATAACCCCTGTTACCTTGAATATCCCCAGTTGATGAGGTTGCTGTAGTGAGGTATTGAAAGAAGGCAAGTTTCCAAGTTAACAACCTCCTATTTCATTCAGTTGTCAATCTGTAAACCAAGATATTCAAGTGGACCTAGTATCAAAGCAATAATAGCCTTAGCAATAGGGTCTCTGTCAGAACAGATTTAATTCTGTCTTTTTGTGGGTTTTGTACAATAATAACTATGGCAGAGTGAATTTGCTATACTTAGGGTGTATTCTTTGTCATTCCAAAGCAAACTACAAAAAAGAGAAAACAAAACAATTTTGAGACCAGATGGACTGAACTGCTGAAATCTGTTCTGATTTCCCAGTTGATCTAAATGTCTTGCATCTACTCTGGTTTCAGAATTGCATTAACAATGCAACCAACTAGTGGAGTCAGACAGCTGGGTGGCATGCAATAGCTTGACATGACTTCATATGTATGAGAGCATTGGAAAAATGGCTGGGTTGGTCCTTGGAGGAATATCTAGAATTTCTCTTCTCTTCCTCTTTTAATGATGGCAGATGCATCTAAGAAAGAGAGAGAGCAGATGGGAGGGATTAGAAATCAACAGTGTTCTATTAAGAAAGGGGGTTTTTTATCTTCTTTGAAACCTGTCACTCTGCAGCAAGGTTCTAGAGAGATGACTGTTTGTTGAATTTGATGTGGCAATTCATGTGTTTCCCTGATGGACTAATAACCCAAGATGGTATAACATGCATTTTACTGGTTTCATTCATTATGCTTAGAGATGTATTTTAGGCTAATCAAAGGATAGTGATGATTGCTGTTAATAGTTGTAAACCACGTTGTCCTGTGATAGCCTGTTGCTAAATAGCTCAATTTTTGGTAGGTACTTCATGGGTTTCAGATAACTCCATGTAACTTTCATACAGTAGGTTTATCTATCCTTAAGATTTAAAGTGGTGATGTTTCATTACTGCTACAAATAGTGAAAACAAACATAAAATCTAAACAGGATGCCTTTTTCTTCACTAAAATGTACATTCATGACTTTGTAGAGTGAAAGAAAGAACTTTTGATGTAAAGGCTTCACCATAAACTCCTAAAATATTGATTCGTATTCCAAGATATTGGAATAGGCTAGCTAGTTAAGTAATTCTTGAGTAGCTGTCTATTTTAAGCTGATTTCCTTGCCTCTCGTTTCCCCAAGAGCTATGTTTGGTAGTTTCTTCAACCTTAAGGGGAAATTAGCACTTAGTATTATGCTGTGGTATTTATGCCCAGAGGTGTCATTAAGGCCACAAGGTTTGGTTGTGTTGAGCAATATGCAGTGCCTCCCCTCCATCTGATCATGGCCTGCACTGTATTGAGATGCCTGCTGTCTTCTAAAGATGTCTACCTAGTTTAAAAAATGCATTTTGATTTATGGGGTTTGAGGTCAGAAGGATTATCAACTTTTCTGATGCTGTTAACATATGCATTAGTTTGAAACAAACATGCAATTGCTCCATTAAATAAGTGCCCTGAAACGATATGCATTTGTATGGTTTGATTGTTGGACCACTTATTTTAATCTTTGAGCTATGTCTAGTTAAAATATTGTATTTAAAATTTAGTTAGTAAATGTATGCTATACCTTCTGGAGCCCTTATACTTTGTCAGCTCTATAAATTAACTCTGACACACTGAATATTTTTCACCAGCTAACATAGCTGTTAGTTAAGTTAAATAAAGGAGAAAAGCCCACATGCTCTCTCCAAGCATACAGCTGGACATCTCTGTTAAATTTTTCAACAAAAATGAAATTTTGATTGCTTTTTAAAGCTTCATGAATACACTAATTGGTGAATCATCTAATGTGCAGTTTAATTTCAGGAAATATGAAATGGCTTACAAACTTCATGGTTATAAGATTATGCAGACCTCCTGAAAATCTCAATAAGGAAATGTGTGCAGTGGTGGTGGTTGGTATTTTTGGTTGTGAGAGGCTGGCTAAAACTCAATGTAGTTATGCATAGTCTGCACTAGTTTATATGGTAGAAACTCCTTTAACAAATTATCTGGAAGGAAGGAAGAATAATTTTACAGGTTTATCTGCTCTTGGGACCTTATCCAGATTTTGTTAAAGAAGTTTGCAGCCAGGAACCTCTTCTGGATCTGTAACTGGTCCTGAATTCCTGGATAACATGGTAGTTGATTTGCACCCTGTGCTTTTACATGGCCATGGTTGTTGAATTCTTCAGCCTTAATGTTGGACAGCTGCAAAACATTTAAAGTCTATCTCTGAAAGATTGGGATAAGAAGGAGGGGGAGATGGAGGCTGCCCAGATAAGTAATACTTCTTGAGGACTCTGAAGTATTTTCTTTATGTGGCCATACATGGTGTGTTCCTGGCTAGCTGGATACTACTTGATTATGTACTGTGTTGTCAGCTGAAGTATTTAAACCAGTAGTCCTTTGTTGTGAAAGTTTGAGTCTCTACAGCAGTTAAAGAATCAAAGAGGGCAGGAATTTGCTTTTCTTTTTGCTGCAACAGAATAAGAACAATTTCAGTGCAGTGCATAATGTCTCTTTGTAAACTCAGGGTTTTTATAATAAATATTCACATTGTTGAAGATGCATGGAGCATTCTTAGAATATTGTTTTATTACAATACTTATGGTGAACACCAGTTTCTTACAGGAAGAAGCTTTTACAGTGTTTGGAAGTCCTTCAGTGATTTCTGATTGGAGTATATTTACAGAGGTGAAATTTGAAATATTGTTTAAAATTTTAAGTACAGTAGAAGCAATTGAAAAATAGTTTTTTGCAATACTAAATCTGATAACATTTTTGTTCCTTTTTAGCAGAATGAATTCTGATAGTAATTCAACAGTCAGCCTGGCTCCCAGATGAAATCATTTGGGCCTCATTGCTACAAGACCCAAATGTCAGTCATAAGGACTAAGAATTGTGATTCTGGGATAAAAAGGTCTGGCATTTAGCACCTTTTACATATATCTGTTAGGCTAGTAGAGTCTCAAGGACTGCAGTTGAATGAATTAGGTTTGATCAAGATAATCTCTTAGAATGCTTGGCCTTTAATAATAAGAATTTAAGTTGTAGTGATTGCTTATGCCACTTTAACTTAATTTTGTTCATGGCACTTGGCTAGCTAAGGATGAACATGTTTAATAGGGCAGACCTGCAAGTACCCTGTTTCTTGAAAAAACTTGAACACCAGACTTCCATCTCCAAGATGTCGCTAACTTCTGATACCTTGAATTCTGTCTGCTTAGGTACATCTGCTTTTATATCTAACTATATATACTCTGCCTCTGTACCTTAGGTTTTTGGTTTTGCAGTAAGGCCTGCGCAGCAGAGTGATTTACTGACTGACTTGCTTATGGAAAAAGTATCCATTACTAAACTTTGTTTTTGGAGAGCTTTTACATTTGGCCTCTGTGAAGAAGGAAGTATTTTAACCACTCCACTAGTGCAGTAAGAGGTCTCTTATTCTTTTGAAGTAGCATATGGATAAAGTGAATTAATTCTAGGCTGCAAATTATCTTTAATCCTCAGTTGACTGGAATCTTTGTGTGATAGATTTGGTTAAACACTTATATTGCTTAGTTGATGCTTTGTTTCCTTAGATCTTTAATTTTCACGTTTCTGTTGGGGAATGGTGAATTATGTACTTTTTTAAAAAAAATATGTTAAACCTCACTTGGACAGAAAGTGGAATTCAATTAAATATACAAATAGCATTTTAAAATTGGTTTGTAGTTTATTGCTTCACATGTGCAGGAATAGTTAAACCAGCAACTTTATCAAAACACATTTTTTATTTAAAATTTGCTCAATAAGTTAAAATTTCTATTCACTTATGTCTTGCAGTATTTTAGATTTGGTAGATCTCATTTCTCATTCATTGGTCTTACTCATGGCTTGGAAGAGGAAAATAACTGTGCATTTGTAATCTGCCAAATGGTTGAGGTGGTAAAATTATTAATACTTAGATTGAGAGGTCTGGCTAAGAGGTTATCTTTACTAAAAGAACATTCCTTTCAACTAAAAGCTAGCAGTCTATGATTGTTTCCAACTCCCCACTTCTGAGCTAGCATAATACCTAGTGGGTGTGCCACTCCTGTAGGTTCCACCAAGAACCATCTCTCCATATTGTCATGTTATTTACTGCTTGACTCCTCCTTAGGATTGTGGCTGTTTAGCAAGGGACTTAAGGAATCCATCCCTTCCAGGGATGGGTACTTGGCTTTGTTAACATTGAAAGGATCACTTTTCCTCACCTTTTTCCTTTTTATGAAATAGTATATAGTTTGGGTCTCTGTGATCACTTGGCAGAGAACCAGGAGAGATGCTGTCAATGTTCTTTCACTGTCACTGTTGTTAATAAAGCTTCTGTCTGCCCTATCCTAAATTGTACCTACGTTATTACGCACTTGGGCGTCCCCAGATTCTCTGGCACAGTTTCTCAATCTTTTTTTAATTTAACCAGTTTGTTTAATCCATGATGTTCTCCCTTCTTTTCTCTTCTAGGTTAGTTGCTAATGGCTTGTTGAAGGAGACCAGCTTGCTAGGGAGACCAACTCTGAAAGTTGGCATTGGCCTAAGAGAGTGGGCTGTGGTGTGTGATGGGGTGAGGAGGTGTAGAGGGGTGGTGGTGTTGTGTTGTCCCTACAGACTGCAGTGACTTGTTCTCTCTTAAGTCCCTCTCATCCAGCCACACTCTTAATGTAAGAAAAGCCTCTTGAATCCAATGAATAAAGTTTCTGCTGCCAAGATCTCACTGGGTATTTCTGCAAGTTCTAGCCAGTGGCTTAACTCATTTGGACCATTGACATTCTTTTAAAATTTGGCAACAAACATGATCTGCTTTTATTTTGCTTTATTTTTATTTGTTTATTTATTAATAGTAAGTCAAGGCGTTAATGCAAATTGTCACAATGCTGGGTAGATTTGGATATAAATTGGATTTAAAGTTCCAGTATTAGACCAGTTTTATCTTCAAAAACATATGTGGTTTATCTACTGAAGAAGTTCCTCATAATTATTGTCCTTAAGATCTGGATGCCTTATTTATGGAAGCAAGAAATTTGACAACAGGACCTCTGGTTCTTCCAGATGTAAGACAAATCATATATAATAATTTAGATTAAGATTATGAGATTTCTCTTAATATAATCTTAGAGAATGCAAAGGTACTGCCTCTGGGTTTAAGGCCCTGAACTGCAAAGTACTGACTCTGGGAGAGGATATCAGAGATGTGTTAACAAGTAGTTCACCTGTTCTTGTATTCTTTGCTGAGCAGCACGTGTTGGCCAGACAGGTTTTTTACTAGGTCTACCCTTTGATGGTCTGCGCTATGTTTATGTTACATCCCATTACTGTATTTCAGGAGTGCATCGTCTGCCTGTTAGTATTTGCTGACATTATTAGCTTATAGCCTGGTTTGGCAACTAACAAAATTCTGTCCCATCTTGGATTATGATATTGTGATTGTTGGTTTCTTTTGATGACTTAGTTATCTTGAGAAGAGAATGTTTGAAATGGACTTTTGGAGAAAATCTGCTTAATGTATTGTGCACTGGTAAAACTGTAGAATTAATGATTTTCTAATTCCTATTCACTTACTTTGAGGATAAAAATTCTTTTTTGTTCTTGTAAAGATAACTTGGCAATTAGTCCTTCAGTATGACAATTCCAGAATAACTCCTCTTATGGTCTTCTATGGTGCTTTCATATCTCAATTAAAATGTTTGCAAATTCAGTAAATCCACGTGGTAATCTATATTATAGAGGTATTTTTATTGCCCATTGAATTGTATCCTAGCAAAATTTAGTTGATTAAATACAAGGACTCTTTCAGATTGACCTGCTGATCTATTGTTTCCCTTTACTGGAACTAAAAAGAGAAAATCTAGGTTTAATTTTTATATATATATGCTGAAACAGTTGTGCTATAGGAAGTGAGAAAACTGCTTTGCCTCAAGAGCCTGGGTTGACCAGTGTCATTTCTCATGTGCAGATGATATGGTTTTGTTCTCTCAAATTCCTTGGGGTCTGAAGCATCTGTTAGAGGATTTAGCATTTTTGTTGGTAGAACTGTTAGTCCTTATATGCATAAGACATGGTTTTGTTCTCCTTTGGGAGCGAAGCATCTGTTAAAGGATTTTCAATGTTTTTGTCAGAAGTAATGTAACTAAAATTCAAAACTATCAAGTAATTACACTCATTTATAGCTTAGGGTTGCTTATGGGGATGAGTGGATGACTGATGACCAGTGCATTGAACAAGTTTTCTATTTTGGTATTTGTCGAACAGTTGTGAACAGAATAAATGAGGTTAGGGGCCTTAAGGTCCAGACCAGTAGAGTAATATGTGTATGAAAAAGTAGTAGTCATCTTGTATTTTACATTAAGGTTTAGACTTAGATTCCGTATGGCATGTGGTTTTGGAAAAACATTTTGTTCTATTGTAGACCATAGAAATGCATATAATTCAGGAAAAACTGACTTTTTTGTTGATTAAACTTATACTTGTTTCCAGGACTAGGTCTAGAAGCCAGCTTCTAGGGACTAATTCTTAAGTGGTCTGAAAATTTGAAATCTCCCTGCTTTTGTGCATTGTTTGGTTCGTCCCTTCCCCACATTTATTGATCAATGTTATATTTTTGGGGGTGAGTGCTGTTTGGCTTTTTTTGCAACTAGTATTATCAGAATTTTAAGAATGGAAAAAATTAGCATAGTAATGTATCACCAGTTGTCATTTTGAGGCTATCTATATTTAACTGATATTTGGAAATCCTTGTTGGTAGTGAGCTCCAGAGGAACTTTACAGCTCTGTTTTCAGCAATACAGTTGGTTTATTTGTGTAGAAAATACTCTTCTTGAGCATCAAAGATGACAAGAGATAAGGTGAAGATTGGCAGTTATACCTATTTTGTAAATGGTTCTTAAGATATAAATGACTTTGGTCTTAGTCTCTAAGTTCTTGCTTATAGGCTCAAAAGTTATCATTTTATTAAATCACATTTTGTTTCTGTTATGCAAATAATTCCCTTATTTCAACAGTGTAGCAGTAGAAACAAAGACTGCAAAAGATCTACATAGCCCATGAATTCTATCATATTTTTTTAAACTTCAGTCAAATATGAGAGATGAATCAATTTTGTACTGTGATAAGGCAATCATCTCAATACTAGTAAAGTTAACGTGGCATACTAATAGTATGTCTGTGCATAGTTGAGGCATACGTCATCCCTGTACTTGCTTTAAAGCCCGTAGTAACTGAAAAGACTCTTGATTTGCCAGTTTCGTTGACAGAGGCATGGTATAATTTCACACAAGTTTCTTAATGGGACACCTGCAATGGTGTTTTGTGTTTTCCTGAGAAACATAGAGTCACTAAGATTTTTTTTTTTCTTTTATTTTCTCATAATCCCAGAGAGCAGTGAGTAAAACAAACCTGAAAATTGTGGAGAAAAGAGAATATTGTTATGTAAGGAGATAAAATACCATACAGCTGTGGTTTACAATTTGTTCATTACTATGAAATTTGATAAGATTACATTCCTCTTTTTTAATATTAATGCTTTGTTTGACGAAAGGTTGTTACAGCAAAGAGGTGAAGAAATAGTTTTGCCCTTTTTGTTACGCAGTACAAATCTAGAAGGAGGCTAGTCTTGTTCAGGGTCTGTTCTCAATTTTTTTCCTGCAAACTCATTGCTTGTATATAATTTTCTGAGTTCTCACAAATGTTGGGCTTTGTTTCTTCTGTTACTCATAGACTTGCTTTTCTTTGTATCATTAAGTTATAGCTCTAACACCAAAAAATCTACTTTGCAATTTAATTTTGGCTGACTCGAAGAGGGTCAGTAATTATAGTTACTGTTTCCAGCAAGTTGAGTTTTTCCAGCAGTCTTTCTATGAAGAATGTTACTGTGGATTAACTGAACATAAAAATGAGTCAAAAACTTTTTTCTGCCAAAGGCAAACATAGGAGTAGGTGCTAGTAAGGTTTTCAAAACTCTGTTACCTAGGTAATTTGTAGATCTACTGTGAGCTGTTGCTCAAGGAATTAAAAAACTGATTTAATTTAGTGAGAAAGTTATTGGAGTACAGCTTACTTGTAAAATAGCCATTTTGTGGAAGTATTGTAATTTTCACTCTTAGAAACAAGTTGATGTTGAAGTGTTTTTAAAGCCTACTACCTCCAAGCTTCCTGCCAACAGTGAGCTTGTCATTTCTAAGGCATGTTACACTGTCTTTTTTCAAGTTATTCTGGATTAGAGAGGACAGCAAGTTAACAATTGTTGGTTTAAGAATATGCTGACATCACGGATGACATACCTAACAGAATTTCTTCTCTTCTGCCTTGCTAGTTTATGCACATTCCTTTAGTGTCCTGGGGGGGGCTCAGGAGGCAACAGTGGCACTCTGCGGCAGCTGAATGACGTACTTTAGTTGTTCAATAGCGTGTGATAGTATCCAGCTGATGCCTCTCTTCTGAAGGATATTTTAGTTCTGTGGTTTCATTAATCACTGTATATTTTCCGAATGCTCAGTATGCGCTTTTCTTTTATAAAAACACCATAATACTGGTATAAGGAATGCTTTAGAGGGAAACACTTTGCAAACGTAGCTGGGTTTGTAATTAGAATGGAAAAGTAGTCTTGATCTTAGCTGTCATTACTGTGCTGTCAGAAACCCTCATGGTTTGCATATAGCAGGAGTTATGGAGGTGTTACAGCTATGTTGGCAAAAATTCTGGTCTTTAATTTGGAACAGTGGTGGAAGCCAAATCAGGAAAAGAGTGTCAATGTACAAAGCTACCTCTCTATTAGAAAATCTTACTAGGCAGGCCTACTGATAGAGTACCATTTGCAAATCCCTTAAACATAGATTAATCCAGTGCTTCTGATCCTTGTTTCCTACTCATTTAGCTTGGCACGTGTATTTTATTTTATAATCTTTTTACTGGTTTTGGAGTTGAACTGTGTATTTAGCTCTAGTGGAAGGTGATTGTACTTCAACATTTGAGGCAGCATAGGTAGTTTAATGCTCTGTGCAGGAGCTAAGCCTGGGGCTCAAACAAATGCATGTAGAAAATTGCTACTCAAAAGACTTTGCAAGCATACCTATCCTATATGTGCAGGAGTTAAGTATATAGGAGTAAGTTGTGTATTCATGTACTTTGGTTGTTGTATGGGAGTGCACAGAAAGAAGGTAGAGTTGAGCCTCCTTGGTGAGGAACAGCAGCAAAGGAGTGTATCATGTAGTGAGGGAGGGGAAGGAGGTAAAATCAAGCTCTGTGTGCATGGAGCCTGCAGAGCTGAAGCTTGCAGTGTGTCAGTAGTAGCACAACGACTGGTGGTGGTGATACCAAACTTGTGTGTCATCCCTGGGCTGTAATGTAGTGCCAACAGGTAGTGTTGTTAAAAGAATTACTGCTGCTTTTGCATCTTTTTCCCCTCTCATCAGGTGGAAAGGACATATGACCGTAGAAATCCGTTGTGGGGGAAATCTCTTGTAGGAACACTTTAAAGTCCTTGAATGTGTCCGGAGGAGGGCAACAAAACTGGTGAAAGGGCTAAAAGCAATGTCCTGTGAGGAGCAGCTAAGGACTTCGGGTTGTCTGGTTTGGAGAAAAGGAGGCTGAGGGGTGACTTCGTTGTTTTCTACAGCTTCCTGAAGAGGGGAAGTGGAAAGGGAGATGCTGAGCTCTTCTCCCTGGGGTCCAGTGATAGGATGTGTGGGGATGGTTCAAAGGTGTGCCAGGGGAGGTTTGGACTGGACATTAGGAAGCATTTCTTTACTGAGAGTGTGGTCAAACACTGGAACAGGCTTCCTAGAGAGGTGGTCGATGCCCCAAGCTTGTCAGTATTTAAGAGGCATTTGGACAATGCCCATAATAACATGCTTTAACTTTTGGTCAGCCCTGGATTGGTCAGGCAGTTGGACTAGATGATCGTTGTCGGTCCCTTCCAAAATAGTCTATTCTAGAAAACAAACTAAAAAACCCACAACAACAACCAACCAGTATTTAGACAAAGGTATAACTTTGGACCAGGTGTAGCTATATTCAAAGGTATTCCAATTTTAGGCTGGCTGTGTGTAGTGCTCTTCTTGTGATAACTTCAAATAGCAATTCAAAGCTGAACATGGAAACGGAACTGGGGAGGCATGGTAGTAGGTGGCAGGGTTTCTCACAACAGGAATTGGCATAAGACTACTTCTGTAAA
>JAVJGG010000055.1:3648413-3663564 GCA_035590195.1 Aviceda cuculoides | reverse complement strand
CATACTGAACTCAAAACACAGCACTGTACCAGCTACTAGGAAGACAATTAATTCTATCCCAGCTGAAACCAGGACAGGAGCATATGATCTTTTGCTTTGTCAGATAGAAGGGAAATATGGGAAGCAGCTGGATGCATGAGAAGAGCTCTGTACGTAAAGGAGATGCTTGTAAGCTGGTGGGGGGCAAGGGTACTATGGTCAGGGAGAGGCATTAGGCAGGCTGTTGAGGTTTTGAAAAATGTAGTGGGAAGAAGTAAGACTGTTAAAACAATATAAATTGAGCCCAGAACAGAGGAGCTATCTGTTTGCAAAATAGCCAATTTACAATTGAATGAAATGCTCTGTTTTCAAAATATCTTAAATTGGATGTTTCTACTGAGCTAGTCAAGGATGTGGGATATGATTGACCCATCTTTTCAACTTTGCTTCAAATTTCCTTTGCTTTTAGTGAGGCATAGCTATTAAGGTATGTTTTTTCTTTAACTCAGAACTCCCAAGAATTACATACGAATAACCATTAGATCACTTATTATATCAATTTGAGACCTATTTATATTTTAGAACTTGACAGAGAAGGATATGCTTCATTAGTGTCCTTAAATGTAGAAACAAATTCTGCCCAACTAGGGGAGAGCTCCATAACTTTTTCTCAGAGTACTTATGGCTTTTGCAGAGGTCATCAAGAGGGCTGCCGTACTGAACTAGAACACTGATTGGAACCATTTATTCTGCTCACGTGAATTTAAAAAAATATTGGCAGCTTCTCTTTTGAGGAGAGTTAAACGTAGCAGTACAGAAAACATTATTTCAGTGAGTCACCTAGAGTTCTCTTCCGTAGTGGGTATCTTACTTTGCTAACTTAATGCTTTTTCTTTTACTTTTTCAAATTATTAGATGAAGTTACAAGTTGCCTACTTAGGTTGCGTGGAGGTAATTTAAAGGGAACTGCTTCTGTTTAACGTTGCTTGTGTGGATTTACATGTTAGTATGAGTGGCCATCAGGATACTGCCTAAATGATTTGAGGGTGTCTTTACTTAGAATTAATATGTATCATTGTCTTGAATTGGCAGAGCTTCTATCATAGATGTCTATCAGTATGTGGAGTTCCCAGTAGATCTGTATAGCATTATTTCTGTATTAGTATCTGAAACTTACGCTTGCTATTTGTATTTCTGTGATCCTTATATAATTAGAAATACTAGCTTTGTTCATGATGGTTGTATTATTATCCACTAGACTTGTGTAAGTACAGGGAGAAGAGTACTCCAGAAACAACTGTCTCTATTTTTAGTTCAGTGTTGTTCACGTTCTCCTCTTCCATTGATGTTTTTCTGTTTAAGTGATTTTAGATTTTTCTGAATAGAAATGGATGGCAACTCTACAGTATATTCTAATCTAACATGTGAACACATGTAGTCCTGACATTGTCCTTTTTGAAACCCCAAAGCCTAGTAAGGGGCTACAAGGATGTATCCCACTGTTCAAAATATCTTGGAACGATATTTTTTAACTGAAGTCACCAGTGTATAGCTGCTTGGAAAGAAACTGGCAGAACATCAGCTATCCAAGCTAACACTGCTTTTTGCTCATTGTGAACCAGCGCCAAGGAGGGGAGGAGATTACTTCTTACTTTCAGTTTGGAATAATGGCAAAATACCATTATTTTTCTTTGACTCGACAGTCTGCCAGCTTCTACAGCCTTGAAACCTGTAGCTTTCCCTGTGTTTTAGAAGGATGCATCAAGCCAACTCAACATTTTATTTTTGAAGTAAAAGTTTTCAGTGGCTGAACTTTCAACATTAATGTTCAAAGCAGCAGCTTAAATAGAGTCCTAATATCTCACTTTGCAGCCAGAGCCCCACATTTGGTTAATATATAGGCTTCAGATTGAAATTTCTCTTCAAAATAGCCATCTTAATATCATGAGTAGAACTAACCAGTGGTACTGTGGAAGAAAGCAGTCTCGCCCTGGCTGCTACTTCCTCCCTCCTCATCTGCTCCTCCCTTGTGTTAACATGACTGTTTATGCAGAAGTCATAAACCAGATGGAGTAAATGATTGAGACTTTTTCTGAGACTTCATTTTAGTCTGGATCAGTTCCTTGAGCTGGTTGACTGAGCAGCCATATGGTGTACAGACCACCTCCTGCACCAGCACAGGTGGCCAGGAAGAGGCTGGTGCCATTTCTTTTGGTTGCAGTGCTGACTTACACCAATTTTGTGTGTTGTTGGAATTACAGCTCGGTATTCTTTACCTCTTCTTGGCAGGTTTGAGTTTTGATTTGGGTATTCAGACATTCAGATTCTTCTTTCTCCCTATACAACTGCACTTCCAAATTGTCAGAGCCTGCTAGGAAAAAAACAGTAGCACTTTGCCCTAATAAGGTTTTCATGAACATTTGAGGCACTTGGCCCCTTTACCTTGTCTAGTTTAAAAAAAAAAAAAATAACAGCCACCTCTTCCAGCCCTCCAAATCAGTTCTTCAAGCTGTCTGCAGTGAGCATATTTGTGTGTGTGTAAAAATGCATGGTTCCACTTAAGCCAACATATTCCTTGTTTTTTAAGAAATGTTGGCTCTAGTATTACAATAGTAATTCATTATTTCTGGAATGTGTGTTGGAAGGGAGGAAATTGCTTTGTAATCCTTAGTATTGCCCTTTCTTCCTTCCTCAAGTGGGTTACTTTAAATGGTACGTGTTTGCCAGCCTTATTCATTTTGACTTAATAAGGTTGAGGAGTGCTTATGTGAGCAGCTTTGTTAGCGCATCTCTAGGAGCAGTAGCCTATAGTAGGCATTTGGCAATGTGCAAATTGGACATTAACCTCTTCAGCAAGCATACCTTAATGGAAGCAAATGTCTTTCTTTAAAAACAAAGTCTCTTATCACTGCTGAGTGAATAATTTAAAAGTAAGGAACAATCCAAGTAGAAGTGTAGTCTCCCTCCATTCCTTTTACTTCTACCTCCATGGTCCAAGGTGATGTGCACCAGCATCACTGAATGTGTTAGCCTGCTTGCCTTTGTAGGCTTGTGCTAACATTGAACTACACAATGTGCAAGGAGTAGAGAGACTGTGATTTCTCTCCCTCCCCTCTTTTCACTCCCCTTTCAGGTTATTGATTTTGTTGACTTGCAATAATTGCCTGGTTTTGTTTTCTTTCAATGTTTTGTCCTTGTTATTTTTCAATGCTTTGAAGCTGCTGTCATATGAAAGTACCAAAACAAAGAATTTTGTAGATTCTTGGTTTCGAAATAAGCATACTATACCTGTTTTGTAAGGTGTCATACCTTATGCAGTATATCAGCTTTTGTGAAGATGGTACATTTTTAGGAGTTAATATTTTGAATGTAATTTACCATATCAACTAATTTTTAAATTGGGTAACACTGTGAGAGTGAAACAAGTGTATTATCTTTAGGACAGAGCACAACCTTGGCTTTCAATGTTCATCTGAGGAAGTCACAGGCAGAAAGCTCCAGCTAGATCTTGTGATACTTCTGGAAAGAGTAGTCTGAGTTTTCATAGTAATCTATTAATACATGATATTTCAGGATTACAAACTGGTTGTAACTGTTGTCTTTATTTAAATCATATTACAGAAATCGTTTTCCTAGCTGTCTTTGTAGTTTCATCACTTGTACACTCAGAATACTTGAAGACTACACTCATGCAAACTTCATGGCTTTGAATGTCTCTAAATTTACTGCAAATAGGAATATAGTGTCAAGATACTACTGCTCATTGCTTCTGTAATCCCTGAAGAGTGC
The DNA here is from genome assembly GCA_035590195.1 of Aviceda cuculoides. Lineage (NCBI taxonomy): Eukaryota > Metazoa > Chordata > Aves > Accipitriformes > Accipitridae > Aviceda > Aviceda cuculoides. The sequence continues at coordinate 3,659,796 of JAVJGG010000055.1, read as the reverse complement.
TTACTACCTGTTATTTTTTTAAGGTAACTTATGGCAGTTTAAAGCAGATAGAAATACTTTTTAGTTGAAAAGAGATTGTTTTAGGAACATTAGTATAACTTTTCTTTTTCTTAGAAAATCTACAAACTGATGAATTCACTTTGTGGATTTTATTGGAATCAAATTTATTTTCTGTTTAGGCTAAAATAACCACTGGCAGTGCTCCTTTGTAGAACCGGGACGGCTTTAGGACCAGTTCAGAAGTAATTTGTATTTTGTCAACCTTAGCAGTGCCACAAGAAAACTGTGAAACCACACATCTGTTGCACATTGATTTAAACTAATTTAAAATTACTAGATTGAATATTAAATACTTTACCAATGACTCAAGTTTTATTCTAATACAAGGTTGAGAGGTTTAACTGAGACAGCCACCCAAATTCAAGAAACCGTATTCCATTAGCAAAGGATGGTTCCCAAAACAACCACTTCTTCCTGGAGCCACTGGGCAGCTTGTCCAACAGGCTGTGCCAGCTGGCTAGCAATGGTGATGTGATAGGCGGTGCATTGGTTGTTCATGTTTCTGGGCAGAACTGAGGAATAATAATGATGTATAAAGTTAAGATAAGTACCATTAAGCATAAAATTTCAAGATAAGCTTCCATATCCTTTTTAGATATTTAATGAGTCAAAATGGTTAGTATGCAGTCCCTTTGCCACCTGTGCCTAGTAAAACAGCATTACTGGTTTTATTTGGAATGCAGGTATGTCTTCAGAGGCCTGCATGACCTACTGTTTTAAGTAAGGCTTTATTGAAAATTGTATAACCCTTATTCTAGCAACTTAACTTTTTGTTTGCTCTGTTAAGGACTTGCTCTGAACCAATTGTAGTAGGTGTTACTGTCTTGTGTTTGTGTTCCTCACTAGGAACATAATAGGGAAAAAGAAGTCAGTGTAAATGTTGAAGTTGCAAAAGAACTTTATTTTTGCTTTAATCTTTTTGTACTTGTAACTCTGTTGCTCTCTAGAAAGATTACTTCCATGGAATCCTTCAATAGTAGTAGTATGGCCTAACTTTAAAAACATTTCAGCAATTTTAGTGCTTCCAGAGGTGAATGGAAATTAATAATGTTTAGTACTTTCCTGACATTACTCTGGAGTTTCTGCCTAGGAATATTAACTTTTAATATTCACCTAGTGATTGTTCAAACCCATAGTTTTTTTTCCAGTAAACATGCATCACATTTGAATACTTCTCTTCCTGTTCTGCATGTAAAGCTTTAACATAAGTTCCCAATGTTTTCTGTTAACTCTTACTCCTGTCCTGGTCTTGGTTCTAGTGTGGAGAAGCAAATTATTCTCTTCCGTTCTGTTACTGTTAGATTTCTGACAGAGGTGTGAGCATACTAAATCCCTCAACTTCTCTTGGATTTCTGAAAAACGATGATTATCTTAGGGAAGTGCTGACCTACTCTTTTAATAAAAAACTTGTGTTCCACTTTCCCGTTTTTAGAATCATGGTTCATATTCCTCTTGCTTCACAATCATGTAACATTCTTGTGGCAAATACAGCAGTTGCTTACCTGGAAAAGTAATATTAGAAAAGTGTGTATTTTTAGCTGCCTTTTGATGTGATGTAGCAGCTGGAAACAAGGAGGAGAGGCGGTGTGAAGTGATCTGACAGCACTGCTAGTCACAACTTGGGAACCACTGCTTTGGACTTGAGACCAAAATATGGTGAAATTATATTTACAGGCCTGAGTATGCCCCTTATGCCTGGCACTTCAGTGATCCAGATGCTGTGGCTTTGCTCTTGGTTCTCGAAAGCTTCATTTGAGGGTCCTCCCCTGAACTCTATTTGACAAATGTTAATAGATGAAAAAAAGTTCTGTGAAGCTTTTTGTTTTTGTTAATATGCATTAAAAATACATAACGAACAGGCAGTTCCAAGCACACATTTAAGATATAATTAGTAAAGTCTCCCTTTGATACCAGTGACTACTTGTAAGTGTCTAAGTTAAAAGATATTCTACCAACTAACAAAAATACTGGTTTTCTCTTTGTAGTAATCATGTCCACAGCTTGGAGAAGGAATCTAGCAAGTTGATGCTGGGGTGTACTCTCAAGACAAGATACAGTGACTCATATGCTTTTCTGGGTAAGAAGGGTATCTGTATTCTCTTGAGTATGACAAAAGTAGTTAACCTTTTAAATTTAACTTTTGAAAAGTACAGTCTGTCAAGCCAGTATGGTGGGGGTTTTGTGGGTGGATTGTTTTTTCTTTGTTCTTGAAGTTTTCTGGGCAGATGTAGAGAACTTTCCATCCATCTAACAGTCTAAAGATGTTCTAGACTAACAGTGCAACAGAAGAGCAGTAATGAGCAATTCTAGAATAAAAGACACCACTGAGTAGTGTATGACTGTTTGGTTAGAAAAGTAATTCCAGTTCATTGTTGCAGATGTGTACTGTTTCTAGCCTGATTTCCCAAGGGAATGGAGGTTCTGTACTCTCTCTTACTTTTCCTTTCCCTAAAATTTTAAACATCCCTGTGACTAGGAAGAGAAAGGAATGTACAGCTTGAGAGAAAAGTGGATAGAAGTCAACTTTATGTATACTGTGTTGACAGGCTGGCAGCCATCAAACATATGCTGCCGCCTGGTCAGTGTAGGTATTCTGAGACACCACAAACAGCTGTGTTACTGCAGTGGCATGGTACATGGTTATATGGTTTCTACAAATCTGTACATGATCTGACTTTATTAGTTCTACTGCTTTTAGAACTCCCCCAGTCCCCCAGCTTGGTCCAGATGACTCCAGAAAAAACAAATCTAGGAATTTTTTTTAATCAGAAAGATGTTCCTTGCTCTTTGCTTACTCACTTTCACGTATGCACAGAACTCTGTAGCATCTTCTATGTATAACATTTCTCTGCAAGCGTGACCCTCTTTGATAACTACTTGGATAGTGTTCAGATTGGCACTAGCACTGTGTTCTAGTTAACTTGTACTAGTCATCTCCAGAGACTGTTAAGGCCTGACTTCCCTGCTCCCCCCTCCTGCCCTGCCCCCCTGCATCCACACTGAATTCTTAAGGTTTTAGTTTATGCAATTGGATGTAGATACCTAGCTTGCTGGGTTTGCTGAAGTATCTCAGGAGGGGATGAAGAAGAAAGGTTTTGCTCCTTTTGCTGTCCCTATAACAGTTAGGTGCTTCATGTTCATTATCCTTTCACGATTCTCATAAAATGAGAATGATTCTCCGACTCTTCAAGTGTCAGTGGATTCTGCTATAAAGTTTTGGGCTTACAGCTGTGCTTCTATCTTAAGGGACTTCTAGACTGGATCACTAGAGTATTGCTTATTTGTTTATCAATAATCTACATTATTTCATGAGACCCAGTGCATTCAATCACTGCTTCAGATTCCATTCTAGCTGTGAACAGAAAAGAGCTGCAGCAACAGAGGAATGCTGCTTCAAAATAATGTTTCCAAAGAACAGAGCAGTTTCAGTTAAGAGTTAATTTAATAAGATGACATCTTTTAGTCCTTTAAGTTTAGCACTTCTCTCAGAACTTAATTAGATCTAATTTAGCTTGGCATTGCCTGGCTTTAAGTACAGAATTAGCCTGTTTCTCTGTCCTAGGGCAGTCTTGTGTTTTTGGCAATCTTGGTCCAATTATTGAACTCAAGTTTCTAAAGAAGTAGTTGCAGAATACACACTGCTAATGTTTTTATATTTTTACTGTATCTTCATGATTCACTGTCATTGTGTTTCTGCTGCATATCTGCTTTCTTTTTAAGTGCTTAGACTAAAGACAGAAAAGCTCCTTGGGCTCTTTCATTCTTTTATATCTTAAGTAATAAAGCCAGTCTTTTTTTTTTTTTTTTTAAGATGTTTCATATGTATGGCTTTTATTAATATATTGGAGACTGTAATTGTGAAACTCTGCTGATACCTTGCTGTCTTTCCTTGTCTTTTGGTGATTGCCTCATCTAAGACTGCTGAATGCTTCCCCCACCCCCCAAATTTCCATTTTTTTGCTAATTTTTTTAATCTTGTCAGTTATAGTGGGGAATTTATCTGACCTGTGGCTGCAGCTTTTGCTCTTAGATGGTATATCTGAACATTTGCAGTGCACTTGTTGGATTTCACTAACTGCTGTCATCATTTGGAGTGACTTGAATAGTTCTTTTTCAGGATTTGTTTTACTGCTGCTTATTGCAAGCTTATCAGGGAATCATACCTTACATATGACTTAAATATTCTTGCTATAATGAAGAATTTTAGACTGCATATTTCCTGTCCATGAAATACAACTATGCGGACCTACCTACATGCCTACAGAAAAATGGGAGGGCCTGCTTGTAAATAAAATGTTCATAATTTCCCAAACGTTTTTTTCATAGTGATTTTTCTAAGTATGAAAATGGTGTGATGCATGTCACTTCCACATAACCATACAAACACTAGGGCACTTTTTCAAATGTAGTGTGTTCAATTAACAGTTATCTTGAGTCTAACTTTGTTGATATATCCTCATTTTCTTAAACTATATTTTTATTTTAATATTTCTTCTCCTCTTGAATTTAGATAACGTAATCCATGGATAAAGTAGGAAAGATGTGGAACAATTTCAAATACAGGTGCCAGAATCTCTTCAGTCATGAGGGTGGAAGCCAAAATGAAAATGTGGTTGTGAACTCCAGTAGTTGCTCATCTGCTAAAGAAAAAGCTATCCAGATAACTGATCTGGCTCAACAACAACCCAGCAGCCCTTTGAGAGAAAACGTTGCTTTGCAATTGGGTTTAAGTCCTTCAAAGAATTCGGCAAGGCGGAACCAAAACTGCGTCACAGAAATTCCTCAGATTGTTGAAATAAGCATTGAGAAAGAGAATGACCTGTGTGTCACCACAGGAGCTAGACTTGCTCGAAGGGACTCTTATTCTCGGCATGCTCCTTGGGGTGGGAAGAAGAAGCATTCCTGCTCTACCAAAACTCAGAGCTCCTTGGATACTGAAAAAAGATTTGGTAGAACACGAAGTGGTTTGCAGAGGAGGGAGAGAAGGTATGGGGTGAGTTCTGTCCATGATATGGATGCAATATCAAACAGGACAGTAGGTAGTCGTTCTCTGCGACAGCGTCTACAAGATACCGTTGGGCTGTGTTTTCCCATGAGAACTTACAGCAAACAGTCCAAACCTCTGTTTTCTAACAAAAGGAAGATCCATCTCTCTGAACTAATGCTTGAGAAATGCCCTTTTCCTGCAGGCTCAGATCTGGCTCAGAAGTGGCATCTGATTAAACAACACACAGCACCTGTGAGTCCTCATTCAACTTTTTTTGACACATTTGATCCTTCCTTGGTTTCCACGGAAGATGAAGAAGACAGGCTGAGAGAGAGACGTAGACTTAGCATTGAAGAAGGGGTTGATCCCCCTCCCAATGCCCAAATACATACTTTTGAAGCTACAGCACAGGTTAATCCATTATATAAATTGGGACCAAAGTTAGCCCCTGGTATGAGTGAGCTGACTGGGGACAAAAACATAACACCTCCAGGAAACTGTGACTCTGAAGAGGACACAACAACGCTTTGTCTGCAGTCACGCAGGCAGAAGCAGCGTCAGATATCTGGAGAGAGCCATGGCCATATCAGCAGGCAGGGGGCTTGGAAAGTGCATACTCAGATTGATTACATCCATTGCCTTGTGCCAGACTTACTTCAGATCACAGGTAACCCATGTTACTGGGGTGTGATGGACCGCTATGAAGCAGAAGCACTTCTGGAGGGTAAACCCGAAGGCACTTTTTTGCTCAGGGATTCTGCACAAGAGGACTACCTCTTCTCTGTGAGCTTCCGTCGTTATAACAGATCGCTACATGCACGCATTGAGCAGTGGAATCACAACTTTAGTTTCGATGCCCATGATCCCTGTGTGTTTCACTCCTCCACTGTTACAGGGCTTCTGGAACACTACAAAGACCCTAGTTCTTGCATGTTCTTTGAACCATTACTTACTGTATCTCTGAACAGGACTTTCCCCTTTAGTCTGCAGTATATCTGCCGGGCAGTAATCTGCAGGTGCACTACATATGACGGAATCGATGACCTTCCTCTACCCTCAATGTTGCAAGACTTTCTAAAGGAGTATCACTATAAACAAAAAGTCAGGGTGCGATGGCTGGAGCGGGAACCTGTAAAAACAAAGTAAATGGAAATCAGAATAAGCTTCTAGAATATGTGTGTTACAGTTTAACTGCAGCGAGCGCACCAATAACAGCTAGCTTTTCTGCAATATCCTATTGAAGCTGAGTGTTAGTATCCTGTCAGATGCTGCCTGCTGTTAATCAGACTAAGTTGTGATGCCTCTTGGAAACAATAAGCAGACAGTTCTGCACGTTTTTCATTAAGGCCTAATGAAAATATTTTTGCTAATTTCTATATATTTTGTTTCCCTTTTACAGCTGTAGTAATTGGATAAAGAAACTATGAGGCATTTTCCATGGGGCATTCATGTAATGCTAGTAAAGAAAGGCGTTATTAGAGGATTGTTTTTGCTAATATTTGAAGTATTTTCTTAAAATTATCTTCTTGAAAACTTTCCACTATTCAAAGTACTGATTTAGTTCACAAACAAGTTTCCAAATACTAGTGAATGAGAGTATTTTCTTTTAATGAAAAGCAGTTCATTAGAAGCAGTCCATTAAGAGTTAATGGTGTTTTGATGTTAATAGACGAATCATGCTTTTCTCAGTGTATAAAGTTTCCTAATCATTAAGACTTGATTATTCCTGCTCAGTACTGTAATTCTATTTTAAAACACCTGGAGATTTAAGTGGCATTGTTAGCAAAAGTAATAGTGTCTTGGACAGTTAAGTACCTTCCAATGTGAATTACTGATTCAGTGACAGGACATGGGATTAGATTATTGCCATAAAACAGAAGGTTGCCTTTTTTGCCTAAACAGAATTTGGTGTCTTGACTGCTAGTAACTTATAGTGGAAGGTAATAGTGAAGAGAAAAAAATGTTTAATTATTTAAAGTCGTCTGATATTTTTATGGAGAAAATTACAAGTGGTTGAATTATTATAAGCAGAATACAAAATCTGACATATCTGAAAGAAGTGTCAGGTTTCAAAGGTACTGTTACACTTTATTTGTAAATAACTTTCCATTTGTGCTTGTAAAAATGTTTTAATATGCACTGATTATACTTTCAACAGATTACTTGGAAACAAGATTCTAAGTTCTGTTTGCTTATTTAATTGGAGATGGAACTTAAAACAGTTCTGTCTTGGACATTTTTGCACTAAAATTTTGTTGGAATGCCCTGACCTCTGTTTAATGTTTTATACCAATTATGAGTGCTCCCTAGTTTCTTTACCAGCTGCTACAGTATGTTATTACTTACTTCTCTATGGCAGTGACCTGTGCCAGGTAGGGAACATTTTGGCTGCAAGTACAATAAACGTTATTCTTGTATGCTATGTTAACCCTTCTATTGATGTATTTTTCTGCTTGCTGTGCCTTGTTCTGGCTTTTTGTGCTAATAAAGTACAGTATGTTCAGTGTTATACTTGTATATCTTCTCTGTTTTTATATATTCACATAACTTGTAGCAGTTAACTGAATTTTTAATAGGCTTTTCTTAGTACTTAGTATAGGTAATGCACAAATAGCGTGCAGTTGAATATTGGTTGGTCAGCACACCATATTCCTGGTTTTTGATACATGCTTATCAGAAACCTAACAGTGTACACCATTGAATAATGTTTCTGTAGTCACTGCACAGTAATGGACTTGTCTGCAGACATAGATCATTTTACAGTTTTTATAATGTAAAGGATAAATCTTAAGCAAAAACTATTTGAAAACATTACTGATCCCCTGAAATGGTTGCTGAAGGTGTTTCAGCTTGTTGTATAGCTAACTGCTATGCTTAATGTTTTGATACTCCCTGCTGAGTAAGGAATGGTTATTCCTGTAAATTGACAGTACAGCAGTGGCATTTGTTCACTTTTGGACTATTTTAATAAATAGATGCACATGCAAACTGGCCAAATGTCCTGTTTTTACCAAAGAATACTGTCAATTTATGTTGGGGTATTTTTTTAGTAAAAAACTTAAGAGCGGAGAGGTGCAACTTCTGTTCTATCAAATATTTATCCCAAGCTATGATGAACCAAAGTATTTGACAACTTCATCTGAACTTAACTAATGTATATGTTTTTGTTGCTAGAGCTTAAAACTTTTACATCAATGGTGGTGTAATTTGCTTGAACTCACAATGCACCTGAAGGGGAATGATTTAAATAATTTTGTAATGACTGGAACGGCACTACATAGAAGCTCATACTGCAAGGGGTTAATCTGAAGCACCCAGAAAGCACTTTAAAACGTGTTTATATGCTTGTGGAAAATCTGTGATCTTGTTATGCATTCTTTGTAGTAGCTTATCTTCTTATATGTTTTAAAAGACTTTGACTGCTAAAATGGAACTTTGTTTAGAATATGTAAATAATTTATGTAAGTATATGTACAAATGTGCTAATGGTCACTTAAGATTTGAATTGTGTACGTGTCATTGGATATGCAACTCCTTGTTTAAAATCTGCTCTAAGCATAGAAAGAGGAAAAAAGTCACCAGCATGAAATTGCACCTAAGTGTACCTTCACTGTGCCATACTTACTATTCCCTCAGTTGGATCTGAATTCCAGATGAGTTTACTTTAAATCTTGCTTTCAATATTAGTGTCATACAGTCAACCTGCAACCAAGCTTTGTCCCATGTGGGGAGCTGTTTTTTTGTTTACACCTGTTAGTTGCTTGTCATAAACTAGCTGATGAGATTCTAGCTGTGATATTATCAATGTGATCAGGAAAACACATTCATTTAATTTTTTTTTATCGTGTGGTGGAATCTTTGGGGGGAGGGAAGCCCCAAACCCTTATCTCAGAAGGTTTGCTCTTGCATTTGTGTAAATAATCTTTATGGTGAGGATTTATTGCTCCCTTAAAAGACACAAAAAAGGAATGAGCTATTTCTCTACAACTTTTTTAAAGCTTTGCTTCACTGAATTATACAGAATAACTTGCTAGGGTGGTTATACTAAAAATACTCACTTTTTGAATGATAGTAGACTTGAGCATTGACTACTCAAGTTGCAGTGTATTTCTTAATACATTTTCAGTTCTAAAGGCACTAAAACATTAGTATGTTGAGAATGCAGGTAGTTGATTCCTCATTTCTGTGAGGACTATGCTTTAATCTTCTGATTTTTGTGTAGAAAATCTTATGCATGTTGTCACAAACCACTGATATATCTTTCATTTTTTAACAATAGGATTCAATGTAATAAGGTATGCTAGCATGATTCCAATCTAATTTGGTTACATGCCAGATAAGTATTTGAGCCTCCATCTTGTAAAGCATTCTTTTGAGATTATTGTAATTTCTGCAGAAAGGGCTATAGAAAGGGCTCACTTGGTAGGGTTACTTTGCAAAAAATCTTACAAAGGTCTTTGACTATATTTATAAAGAACAGCGTGGTGGTGCTGTGTGGGAATTAAGACCTTTGAATACTTAGCACAACTTGGTGGTTTTATTGTGTATAAATACACACATAATTATATTTTAAAAATCAGCAACAGCTCCAGTTTACCAAAATACAGAAATTAAAATAATTGTAACTTTCATATAACATGTTATCTAACATTGGAAAATTATTGTGTAAAAAAAAAAAAAAAACCAAACAAAAAACCAAACAAAAAACCCCCAACCAACCAAAAAAAAAAACCAAACCAAAAAAACCCCAATGTCATTAATGCATTGACATGTAGCACATGGAGGTGTTTTACTTTAATCAGATCATTGCAGACCAGAATTACAGTTTAAAAAATTAGGGCTTTAAATCCAAATCTTTTTAGAACTTTATGTCCCCATGGAGTTAGAGAAAAGTAACTATACTATATTTTGACTATGTATGATGATCTACAGGTTGGGAATTTTATCAGTTTTAAAGGCATAACTCTTCTGAAAATACTTTTAAGGACATGTAGACACTTGTCCAGATAATTTACTTGTCAGAATGAAACTTCTCTTAAGAAAGTAAGTTACAAAGCCATGTTTTGCATTTATGTACTTTAAATTTTGTGTGTATTTGAAGACTTGTTGCTTACAAAATGATAGTATTTAAGTCAGAAGCAGACAGTCTTTGAAAGAGCTGTCTGTGTATCAATAGTGTTTGATAAGATAAATTAAAGCCTTTGCTAGGTGTCATCGTGACAGTTACTCAGGTCCTTAAGTCCATATTTAAGGTTTTGCACTACTTGGAAACAAACAAAGATTCTGAATTTCTGTGATACAAAACCAATTTGCTTTAGTTTCCATGTGCAAGCCAAAATATTTGCAGAATGCTTTAAAGCTTGTTTCTGTTGAAAAGTTACATGTCAGACTGAAGCTGTCAAGTCAGAAGTTGCTGAGTACCAGGGAGCTGAATCTGCAGGGAGCATGGTTAGTTTGGTGGGGTTTTTTCCCCCAAGGTTACTTTGAAATACAATATTTAATGGAAAAATATGAACTGAATCTTCTGTGATTTTTTTTTTCTAAACGATATTTGTCTCCTTTTAAAACTATTCACATTTAAAATTATGAAAGTGCTTTTTGAGTCTCATTTTCCTAAAGTAGTGTTGTGAAATGATCATGTATGTGCCAAACCTTAGTCCGCAAGAATCTACATAGCCCATATATATATATGTTAATAAGATGCCTCCAAGCATGTATGCATTCATGGTCTTTTTTGAAGCTACCTGAAGTACCCTAATATTGGTGAACATTAATATATTGGAATTCTAAAAATTCTCTCTTAACTTTCTGTCTGTGCATGGCATGCACTGCAAATAAAAGGACTTTTTTATCTGTATCTTCAGCTGTAGGTATATATTATAGCAAGTTGACTGGTGTGTGTTTTCCTGCTGTTGTCACACTTGCCTGAACAGTTGTCTCCTGACTTTGACCAAAGGAGATTTTTTTTTTCATATTGCTTTTTTAAAAAATCTTGCAATAGACAAAATCAAGTCAGTTGGCTTTTAAAGTGTTAACTCTTACAAAGCATGGTATAACACTGCTAATTGCTCTCCTTTTTTTGCAATATTGATGTACAAAGAAACATTTAGCTTGAGCATGGGTTGTGTCTACCAAATGCAGATGACTTAAAATGTCTGAACTTTAGGGTTTGGTTTCAATTTTTAATTGAAAATGCTACCAGTGAGGCCTTTGAAAAGAAAAAGAATGTTTTCACAGTGAGATACATAAAGTAAATGTTTTGTGATGAAGTTTGGATCTCTTGAAGATGCTTTTGAAGATGTTCCCTACCCCCCCCCCCCATGTCTTAAATCAAGG
>JAVJGG010000055.1:3624111-3641661 GCA_035590195.1 Aviceda cuculoides | reverse complement strand
ACTGAACTCAAAACACAGCACTGTACCAGCTACTAGGAAGACAATTAACTCTATCCCAGCTGAAACCAGGACAGTGAGGAGCGTGCTGATGTGGGGGCTTCCAGGTATGGTGTGGTTTCAGCAGAACAGTACCCTGCTCACTGCTCTCCTACGGACTGCAAAATACTTTACCACTTTGTTTGCTTAGGGTCAGGGGGCAACAGGGTTGTCTACCAAGTGAATAGTCTGTGGAAATGGACATTGTTCCTGGAAGAATGGCACTTCTGTGACCTGTTCTGAAAATACATTTAATCAGAGTGACTTTAATGAGGGGGGGAAATATATAAACTGCCTCTGCTCCAGACACAAGGTAAGCAAAGCACATGCCACTGAGTGTTGTGTAAATGGTTGCAGGAGTACTCTGATACATTTCAAGTGGGATATACAAATATGTCCCTTAACAGATAGATTTTTTTTTTTTAATTAATTTTCTGAAAAATTTCAAGCTTACTGAAGTTGTACTTGAGAGGATGCTTTTCTGTGCCAAACCAATCTCTTTGTGTGGATGAAGAAAAGGCTGGAAAACTTTAAGCAAATGCTTTCACTTAAAGCTTTTTGAACTAATCAGTAAATATACAAAAGGAGCTTAAAACTTTCTTACAATGTTTTCATGTACAGAACGACCTTCCAAAGCTGCATCTTCATTCTACAGCTTACTTAATCTAATGTACTTTTGCATATATGTTTATCTCTCTCAAGCTTCCTCCCTCCCAGAACTTACTGTGCAGTTGTCAGTCAGCATACATGTTAAGCGAAAGTTAGACCATGTGCTTGGCATGTGCGTGATCCGTCAGCAGGTATTATAACCTGGGGGAAAAATGACAGGACTGGGATTCTTTCTGAGTTTTATGAGATTCTGGAAGTGCCAAGCAGACCTGGGTCAGCATGTCACCTGCAATTTTCTGTGGGGTAGCTTTTATATCTAGAAATAGGGAATTTGAAGCTGCTGGTTTTAATTATTTATCTGTATTGTCTTGATTTAACTGGTTTATTCTGCAGTGATTAAATGCCGCTGTTTGAGATGAGAAATTAGTATGAATTTACAATAGGGAAAGCTTTGATGGGGGGGTGTTTTGATTTATTTTGGGAACCTGAGTAAGTAGACTCAGAAACAGCGGTCTGGGTTACACAGCACTGCCTATCTGTGTGAGGTTGTGAAGTGTTCATGGCTTACCCTCTGGCGTGCACCCTACAGCCCTAGCTCCCCAGTCAGCCAGCCTGTCAAATTATTGCAGCTTTTGAGCTGTGTGTTTGTATGTTTTTTGCATGGAAGCTGTGACATGGGGAAGGTGGCCACAGATGGTGCATGCTCTCCTTTTTCGTCAATGTCCCACAGCATGGACGTGCTGTCCCAGACCCTCTCTGTGAGGCCACAGTACTCCAGGGACACAGCTGTGCTTTGTTCCCTGTTAGCGTTAGGCCACTTGTCCAAATAAGAGATTTATTGTTGTGCATTTGCTGGAGGAAAACTTGAGCCTCCGTTCTTCTGTGCTTACCACATCTGGCTTAGGACCCAGTGCTATTTGGTGGCCTGTTACACTGCCTGTGTACTCATCCTCTGTCATATTATAGCATTTCGGGCTGACCGAGCTCGCTCTTTGGCCTCAGCAAATTGTCTGGGATTGTGTGCTGGCATTCCCCGTTTCTCCCATGTCTCCCATGAGTATTTACAGTCAAACAAACTCTTTTAGGATGACACACATGGCCATCCTGGCTTGTCAAAAGCAGTCATATGTGGCCGCAGCAAAGACCTCACATTCAACTCATACTGTTACAGCATTGAGGTGGCCAAAGTTTCAGCCTACTGTCTTCCAACAAGTGAAATCAGCTGTGGGGGATGTTGTAGGTAATTGTTCATTGTATAAATTTCTCCCTGAGGACACACCCCAAGGAGTTTTCTAATCGTGATCCCAGCAATCACTCGTGCAACAGAAAGGCTCTTCAACCTTACAAAGATGATTAAAACCGGTCACACAAACATGAAGCATGGTAATTCACCTACATGTGTTATCACTTGAATGAGGTCTTATGTGTCTCTGTGCTTTATGTGCATAATTATGACTAAAAATGTAGACATATTTAAAAACTAACTTGGAGGGTTTTTTGAAGCTGGCATGGAGACAAACAGTGTAAGTAATTCACTGCCTTTTCTTTTGTGATTGTTGAAATGTAAACAGGCTAGACATGCTCTTCTGGTGATGATGCTTGCCGATTGGGTTGGGGGTTTTTGGGTGGGGTTTTTTGTTTTGGTTTGTTTTTTTACATCTATTTAGTTAAGTTTATGTGGAATTTACTTTGCCTAGAAACATTAAATGGATACATAGGACAAAAACCTTCAGAAACTGTTTTTAAAATTGTAAATTAGTAGCTGTGACAAGAGTTTTAGACCGCAAACTGGGACATACCCATGTTCCCGTTCATAATGGGACTACTCATTTTGGGATGGAATCTCCTATTCGTAAATCCCTTTTATTATGTGAAACATTAATATTCCTTAATGGCAACACCTGAAAAGTTTAATTTGTGAAGAGACACGTTAAAGCTAGTGAGAGTATTGTAGTGTCTTGTCTTGTAAAAAGTAAAGAAAAAAATCAATTAACCAAACAGTCTTTCTGTTGTCCGAGCTAGAGATAATAGTATAAATGTGTTGGTTTTACATTGAATTTGATAATGAAGGAAGCCAGACTGATCTAACCTTGATTACTTCTGAGTACACAAAGCCCAGCTAGTGTGTTTTTCAGGTTTGAGGGTTTAAAAAAAATTTTTAAAGCAGTTTGCATTATTTGCAGATTTTTAAAATCTCTCCTGAAGCCAGGGAGGCCTGAAAATACTAAACTCATCACACAAAAATTATATTCGTCTCCAAGCTTGATACCTTAAAGAGTAGAATCTGGATGGTTAAACTAAAGATGTGCTGAATGATTTGAGGTAGAGGAGAAAATACTCTAAGTGTGGAGATAAGCAGAGTTGTAGTGCTGTTGTAGGATTGCTGTTGTCCCTGTTATAGTGGCTACATGAGCTAAATGCTGATAGCTTTTTTTCTTTTTTTTCCCCTAAATTCAGAGATAATTCAAATCCCTGCACACCTGAGCTTATTTGAGAAACCTTAGCAGAAGCTGGGGACTACCGAATGGGTTCAGAGTGTGTTGCTCCAGCAAAGTCAATCTGTTACCACATTGTTTGTTAGAGTCTGGGGAAACCCCTACTGTGGGTGCCTTGGAACAGCCTTTCTCGAAGCTTCAAGTTTTCTTTGCATGTCATGTATGTTATTCCAGCAAGGCAGAAATCACATTCTGGACAAATTTGGTGGGAGGAAAAAGGCCCAGCTCAGTAGCTGTTATACCTAGCCAGGTTTTTAAGCTGTTAGAAGCAGTAGTAAGCCCTCCAAAAGAGATCATTTTGCAATCAAAACAAGCTGGAGAGCATAATACATGCACAACTGTTATTTCAGACTGCTCCTCCATGCCCCACCTCAGTCTGACTATTTAATATGGCTAAACCTCAAAGTGTTGAGGCAGATAGCAACTGGACAAGGAGCACCACAGCTTAGATGGCCCAAGGACGTTGGATGCAATTGCTCCTCGCTCTTAACCCTCTCCCTTGACATGTCCTCTGGAGTGATGGTTCCATTGAATCTCTGGGGTTACAGGGATGTACAGGTACAAGATGGCTTTCTTCTCCGGGGTGTGCTTGCTGGAAAGCCTCTGAGTTGTCATCTTGCCATGAAGATTTCATGCCAGCCCCATCCAAGGAGTTCCTCAGATGCATGTCTGGAAATGAGCCGAGCACAAGAGTGTTTGCTTCACTTTGCTTGTCTTTCTGTCTTGGGAGCCTGAAGCCACAGTTGCTGTCAAAGGGTCTCAGTTTCATTTGAGAGTTTACTTCAACAGTTATTTTCCTTGAATTCTTTGCTGTCCCCAACTTTTATGGATTTATTTTGTTCTTCAGAAAGTTATAATTCTGTCAGTGAGTTTTGTTCTCTCTGTAAGTTAGAAAGGAGGTGACAGATGATGCCAGGGTTTGCTAAATGATACTTAATGTGACTACATCAGCTGCCTGCCCAAAGCCTGCCCTGACAGCACAGGACTGAAAGTTGCATCTGTAATGCATATGTTTCATGGCTGATGGATCTTCTTGTATTGACCAGACTTTTAATATCAAAACCTAAATTTGTCAGAAAGCATCATTTCCCTTTTAGTTGAACATGTACAGCTGTTGCAAACACTGCTGCATGCTGTGATACCAAAAAATACCATGTTTTTCTTCTACAGTTTGAAGGGGAAATAATTGTGGTTTCTCAGATCCCACTTTGAAGCGGTGGTTGTTTATAGCTGGCTGACTTTAATAACTGTAATTTTATGTGCAGTCCTGCTCCAGCTGTGCACTGGGCACCATGAGTCACTGTCCAAAAAAATCCCTTAGGTTCAAACCCCTCTTAAAAGAAACAGTTCTAAAATTCTGAATATCCTCTGCTCTGTTATCAGGAAGTTCACTTCTGGTCAGCCAGCGATGTTGTGGCCATTTTAGATGGATCTCCTGGAGTCTGCATAGACATATCCTGTGTTGCATGCTCCCAAGCCCGAGTTAGGGACAGAGGAGCAGTGGCTCAGCAACAGCTCCTCAGCTGTCCCTGAGGAGCCATGGCTCAGCCAACGATGAACATGTGTGGTGATCTCACCCCACAGCATAGAGGACAAATACACTGGGCTGTTGCATGAGTCACTAGCACCACCCTGAACCCACTCCTGAGGGCACCTGCAGGCCTTGGGACCGTTCCCACCTCTGCTGCTCACCCCCTTTGTGCAGAGCTATGAGCTGCTTCTGCCTCTTTGCTCTGCTCCTCACTGCTGTCACTTCAGCATTTTTCACAGTAGGTTAATTTGCTATAAATACCAAGAAATCCAGGAATTTTATCCACTTTGTCAGAAGAAGCCACAGTTTAAATACCCTTGTATTATACTGTTATACATCTCACCAGGCTTTATAAATTCCCTTTCATCAGCAGAACTCAAATCAGTTTATTAAGCAGCTAAGTATTGCCTGGTGTGACTGTAAAAGTAAAGAAACTGAAGCAGAAAAGTGGAGTTCACCTCATGTTGCCAAGTAGTCAGTAAGAAAGCTGGGGCAAAGGAGGCTATCTACTTCCAGCTCTCTTCCCAGTAGCAATTGCCATGCTGTAAATAAAAAATATTTAAGTGTTTAAACTTTAAGTTCCTTTAAAATAATTATAATAAATGCCTTCTTATTTCATACATTTCCTGCCCACATAGCGTATTTACATATTACATGTAGTTGGAAGGTATTATTAGAGATCCCTCTTCAGGCACCTGAGTCATAGCACCTTTAACTTGCCACCATAAATAGGCATGTTTTACTGAGACTGCTTGTGATGTGATGCCTCAGCCTGTGCATTGAAGGCTCGCTCTCCTACTGATAGCTAAGGAAGACTTCAAAGTCAGAATTCTTCACTCAGCAAATCCCATTTGCCTGATTCCCAGCAAATGCTTGCACAGGCTTGGGAGCTGAACCTGACCCTCAGTCTGTTGCTGGCCTCATCAGGTGAGCTGGAGATCACCTTCAAGTCAAAATATCCATGAGACTTCCTCTAAATAAAGCATGGTGGGACCCAGGGGATCAGTCACTGTGGTGCCGACATGACTGTCCACCCTGCTGCCCATCCATGTCAGCAATGCTGAGGGCCAGCTGCTAGTGCTCTGGGAGATGCTTGATCGCAAAGCACTAGTTCTGTGCAAACTAGCTGGCCAAAGGCAGAAGTCAGGCACTTCATTCTGATTTTCTTATGTGTTGAGGCATGTAGGAGGTGGGGAAAGAACTAGTTTGAAGGTATCTTAAGCAGCTGGGTCTGAAAATGGACTCTATAGTACTACTACTGTCTCTACTAATACCTATTTGAATTTGCAAATACAGGACTTTATGCAAGAAATGTCAAATCTCCCTTGCCTAAGCTAGGAATATGGTCCAGGTGCTATGTGCGTTATCTGATGCCTTGGGAGGTCCTTGGCTATATGCGTGTGAATTGTACCTACTCAGTAGGACCTGTTTTCCAGCAGGATCAGACTTAATCCACCGTGCAGCCCTGAACAATATGTGGAGTAAGACTTTCCAAAAGTGGAGGCAGGGTATGTGTGCCTTGGATTCCTAGTTTTCTGGTAAGCCTGAATGGATTTACTGCATGGTAGTTCCAATCACTGCTGGACACACAGAAGTGCTGGGAAAACATGGACAATAGTTGTCCACTTGGACAGAAGCTCTGAGTGGGAAAGAGATATATTTTTTTTCCTAGGGGATGCTGAGTATATTTGGCCCATAAGCACACCCCTGCATCTGTTTTGGTTAAAAAGTCAGTCCCGTACATTTTCCTGGGTGATGTGAAATTTTATAGGTCATCAGATCTGACTCAGTTGTTGGGACTGCAAAGAAATGTTTGCTGTGAACTCTTGAGGTCAGCAGCACTCCTGGAAGACTGCTGAACTTGGGCTCTCTTTTGACAGAGTGCCATCCACATACGATGCAGAGCGAGATGTGGTTTCTCAAGCAAAATAGTCATGTTCTTGCAGGAGTCTAGGGGCAGAGGGAATCTTAATTTTAGTTACTGAACATGGAATCACTTATCTGCTTATGCAGCTCTTAAAAGGGAAGGAGAGCATGCTCATTCTGTGGAGTCCTTTGTGGAAGCATCATAATAGCTCAAGCTGTCCTTCAAACAGCCAAGTGGCATGGCGTGTGTCACCTGGAAGAATTAAGTGCTGGGGAGACCTTGCACTCGAAAGTGGCCTGACCTCGTGCCACTCTCTCCCAAACCGCATATGAAAATCATAGGACTTCTGTAGCGTTAGTATGGTCTTTGCTGGGTCTGAAATGATGGGGTTTTGCAGATTAGCAATCTATATGATGAATGATATGATATAAGAAAATTCTATCTAGCAAAAACTGCTGCCAACATTTTAAAATATGTACCAAATCCTCTTCCCATTAAAACAGTCTTGCTAAAGTTGTCTGCTCTAAACAGAAATATATTTTACTGTTCTTCATTATGTGGTTTTCCTCCTTGGATTTCTGTGAAAGCATGTGTTTCACAAGGCATATTGAAGTTGTCTCATGGGCAAGAATATGTAAACAACAAGCATGTCATTTTCTTGAAATGCCCTGTAAAAGGGCTAGCCATGTTGCCTTAACCATGCAGGCAGTTTTCAGAGGCCTAAAAGGAAAGAAGGACTTTGCATACACTCTGAGCCTGGGGCTGGGGGACATCTGAGCCGTGCCTGTGGCTCTTCAGTTGCTCATCAGGAAGTCATCCCATTGTGCTCTCTATGCCTCAGTTTCCCCATTTGGGAGGCAATGGCGGTGTAAGGGATCTGGGTTCTGCTAATGAAAAATATAACACAAGCTTTATGTGTTGCTGAGTTGACTCCTTGGGTCCAGCCATGCCTATTGTTGTGATATGCAAACTTGGTTCATGCTCCTGGGAAGAGTTTACTGCAGCACTTTCAGGTGTGAAGTTTCTCTCTTGCGCTGACTCCACATCGAGCTCTTTTTCCTTAACGCAGCCAATACATGGAAGGAGAGCAAGCCCTCTTATTCCTTGCCTTAGTTCCCTGCCAGGTTGTTTAGGGTGAATTATTAACCAAGCACTTAAGTCTGGCAAAGCAAAAATGTTTGTCAAAGTGCCTTTTGCAGACTGCATGGAGCCTTGGCCTTCTGCAGGAGGAATGGCTCCACTCTCCCACAGGAACTAGAGCACCACCGAGTTCCTCTGCTCGCTGACGCGCTTTAACCAGACGTTGCACTTCCAGTACATTTATATGCTAAATTATATATATATTGCAGTTCTGGTGTTGCTCCTGCTTTGTGGGTGAGGAAAGAGAATGGTGGATGTGTCCTGAAGAAAGGAGTTAAGAGGTATGTTCACTTTTCCTTCGATTCCTGCTTTGTAGCTGCTCGGGTTTTTTTGGTAAAAGGAATTATGATCCTTTTCCTAGCAGCAGTTAATAAGCTGAAACTGTTCTTTGGGGTGATGCTGACATGACAGGTCTCTATATATGGAAAATGACTTCTGAGGTCCCACAGGAATGTAGTCTGCCGAAGATCACAGAAAAGATACCCTTCTGTGAAAGAGTTGCCTTGGTGTGGGGGGCTGTAAATCCCTGGGGGCAGTGGTGAAGGAACAGCTTGGTCTGGATAAAACTCTACTTAACATGCTTATTCAGATGGTGGTGGATTGGCTTTGTCCTTTCTCCATGAGCCAAGACTGAAGAATTACTGAAATACTGCAACATTATCAAGTGGGCGAGTGCTTTCATTGTAAACCTGTAAATCCTCTTAACCCCTATTTGTAAGGGATGAATGGGAGCCCTGTGAGCCCACCTTTTCATAGACCATCAGTCCCACTCATGCCACAGATACAATGGAAATACTGATTTCTCCCTTTTAAATGCAAGAACATTTATCTGCCAGTCCTCAAATTGTATTTCCATGAAATAGGAAGAGTTGTCTGGATAATTAACAAATACTGTTACAACACATCAGTTCGAACAGATATTCTTGTCTGTGCTTTCAAAGCAAATGGCCTTGATTTTGCCGCAAAGTCGGTGAGATGGCACCTGAATGCAAGGGTTTGGGTTTGTGAAACTGCAGAATGAGGGCCTATATTTATATTTCTTCCAGAAACCTTCGCTATACTGCACACAAACCTCATTTAAAGAGTTTTACTGAGGTGGCACATTCAAGCCTTCATTATTAGGAGATGTCAGCAATGAGATTATCACTTCAATGTTAATTCTTCCAGGTGTGCCTCTGTGTATTGTAATTGCCCTGATTTATTTGGTTGCAGTTCATTTTCTGCAGGGTCCCCTTGCCTGCTCAGTGCTTGTGGCGCTGAGGTTGAACACGCTGCTGTGTGGCAGACAGGGCTGTGGTGTATCGGACTCACGCTTGGGCTGTCACAGGGACCAGCTGGCCAAAGAGCGGCAGTGCCTGGCTGGTGGGGCAGAGGTGCTGGGTGTCCTCCAGCCGCTGGTGGAAACTGCTGCTCTTGTTGGCCCTCTGAGGGTGGGTGACCACAGTTGTTTCATGAGGAGCAAGAATCAGTATTTCCTCAACTCTTATCAGCTAAAAAATCATCAGAATTTTGGGCCTGTTTCACACTGAAATTCAATCAAACATGGAAAAATATGGATATGTCAGATGGAAATGCTGGTCTCTCCAGCCCACCGTTGGCTCCATACCTTCATCATCTAGCCATGGAGGGGCTGTGCAGGCATAACCAGCCAAGGTTATGGGTGAGCACATGCTGCTGCTGGCTGGCAGAAGCAAACCCCTTTCTCACCTGCCCTGCTTCCTCTTCTACCTCTGCAAGACCAGGTCTCCATCCCTAGCCAGTCCTATTCCCAATCCCTTTCCATCTTCCCTCCCCTTTCCTCTGCCCTTGCTAGCTCCCAAATGCAGGGCCATTTTGAAACAAATCTCTGTCTCTTTTGGTCAGTCCTTCCTCTTACTGGGGCTCTAGGCCATGTCTCTTCGTTGCTCCCAAGCTCCTTGGTTTTTAGTTGTGCCTCTTGCTGCAATAGGTCTGTGTTGTTCTCCTCCTCCACAGCTCAAAGTGCGCTGTGCTCCTGCGGCTCTGCAGGAGATAAAAGACCTCTTGCCCACAGCAGAAACAGCAGGTAACTGCCATTCTCAAAAGCCTTTACTGAGCCCTTAACTGCAGTTTTTCTTTGTTATGTAATCTGGCCAAAGTTGGATAGATTTTAACAGGGATAGACACATTTCTACCACTAAGGCTACCTCTCTGCCAAATTTCAAATTTTCCCTTCTGAAGATAGAGATCCTCATACAAAAGGTTGTCTGAATTTATTTAACGTGTGCCAAGCAGTATATTTTTCCTTAATATTCATGGAAATGGCTGAACTGTTTTGGCTAAAGCAGATGCTGAACTGTTTGGAATCAAATTCTCAGTGCTAGAATTTGGCCAAGTTGTGTAACATGCCATTTTCTGTCACTGACACCGGGGAAGGCTGAGCACCACGGCAGTAGGGAGGGGAGGTGGCACTGCCAGTTGGCAAACCAACTCCAACCAACAAGTGTTGCTTTTAAGAAGCTGTCAGCTTGAAGCTGGTGAGGAACATCCGTGGCGATGCACCCAAAGCGCCATGTTGTTTGTGCCTTCATCTTAAAATAGTGAACATGGCAACCTAGAAGCATTGGTGCTGCTTCCAGCTGCCTTGAACTGCTTAAATCTGACCTTTAAACCACCCAGGCTTCCTCCTCCCCACCTTTATCGCTCCTGGGCTTAAGGCTGGATCTATATGTGGAATCTATAGGTATGTATTGGAGTTCAGCCTGAAGTAATTCGTATTGCCACCTTGGTGCTCAGTTCCCACCTTGGAAGTCCGTCTGCAGAACCCCTCTCTGCCAAAAAAGAGTGTCCCCCATGGATGTTTCACCATATAGTTATATCTTTGGGGTTAAAGCTAAAGCCTTACAAGGCTGTAATGTGAATGAGGACAAGGCTCCTTCCCTCTGCTCCGCTCCGTGCCCTGGCTCCTTTCTCTGTTTTTAGTACCTGAGGCATAATGACATAAAGCTCCTGTTCTGCTTCCTGTGTATATATAATGCTTTAGTACATAAATGGACTGTGAAATGCTCTGGCACCCCTTACCAAATTGGCTTTGTCAGAGGCAATACTATTATTTTGGGGGTAGAGATGAAGTTCCCGTCTCCAGAATTTCTTGGTATTTTAAAATGAAAGTGAATAAACGAATGACCGAACAAACAAAACCTGTTACATTCTTAAAAAATGATGCGCCTATTGACCTCAGCACCCCAAGCTGGATTATCGTCCCCTTTCCGAGTTTGTGCTGTGCAAGTCCTTTCCATAACTTTGCTTGCTACACAGCAGTTTTCTCAAATGATACTGGTACCAGAGCATGGGCCCAACACTTTTATTATCTGCAGAGCTGTGAATATCTCTTTTCATGGATACAACGATCACATGCTGTGACTTTGGTCACGGGGTACATCAGTGTAAGTGCGGAACTAATAATAGCCTCTAAAGACAATTTCACAAGTTGCTTACCTTCCCCCAGGGAATGGGACATGTCTTTGTATTTCTTACCTTTAGATACATAACCTGCTCGTGGGCTTGACTGCATAGCAAATGCAGTGTGAGAGTCATCCTTGCTTATATATCTTTTTCTTTTTTTTTTTTCCCCCCCTCCTTTATGTTCTGCTTTGCCTGCTCAGCTGTTTTCTGCCTGTTTTCTCCAAGGCTATTGGTTTCATGGCAAGTTATTGCTCATAACCAAAGTAAGGTAATGGGCAAGCAGTGACTGCTGTGCTAGGTAGCCCAGACTGACCCTTCCACTGCTTTGGTAGGAGAAAGGAGCTGTTTCAGAAGAGCACAGCCATCCTGAGGATGCCTCTGGACTTCGTGCACACAAGGGCTGCTCAGAGGAGCCCCTTGACCCTGCACTGTCTCTGTGACCTCTGCCACTCTGACTGATAACAGTGAGTGCAGTTTGTGTTGGGGCTTTGTTCTCTGCTCTACAGAGAGAAACATTAAACTGCAGAATGACTAAGTGCCTTTTCAAAGGCCACATAATGAATCAGTGAATGAACAACAACCCTCAGCAGTTCCAGGCCCCCTTCTCTCTGCAGAACAATGTCTCTTTCCCTGTATCAAGATGTGCACGTAGTATACGTTGCATACAGAATTATGTATTTTGGAAGAAATTTGGATATTAATATTTATATTGTAGTGATGCCACTGTCCTCTGGAAGTAGCAGCACCACAACAATGTGAATTATTCCTTATACAAAACCCTGGCCAGTGAAATAGCTTGTCAGTGCAAAATAAAATTGTTGCACAAAAGTTTGGCAGCTACATTCATTATATATGTCAATCAAAGGATCCTAAAGGCTTTATTGTCACTGTTCAATGTCTGAGCAATCTGCTAGCCCAATATGCCACAAAGTTATTTTCTCACTACTCCTTTGATTTAAAAAACAGCCACCAATAGCTTTTGTCAAACAGTCTGAGAAAATGGCACGAACAGCAAAGAAATCTTAGATTTTCTTGAGTGTCTGTGGGCTGGCGGCATTCCAGGCTTAACTTGCTGTGCTATGCTAACATAGCACTGTGCTTACAGTAGATGAGATCTGATCAGAAACACAGGAGACATGAATTAAGTTACTGCACATACCCCAGAGCAGGCTGAGGCTGTGAAGATGGTGTGGTGAGTTAAAGGAAAAGTTACGCTAAAGAGAAGTGTATTTAACCACTTAGCCTGCTTTTCGTCTGCTTTTGCTAGGTATCAGCTCTTCAGGCTCTTCTGTCCCAAGTCTTCCCCCAGGTTAGGATCGGCCTTTTAAATCGTCCCGAGTCATTTCCTGAAACATGGGTTTCGATAAGGTCTTGCTCTCCATAGACTAGCCCACGACTTGGGGCAGAGTTTTCCGTTTGATTTTCTCTTTCTAGCACGCTCTCCTCACTGAACGTGTCAAAACCCAGCCATCGGTTATCACTTAATCTGTTGGAATGGGGGGCAGGGGGCAGGGACGAGAGCGTGGCTGTTTCCCCAGGAGGCGAAACTGGCCGCGGATGCTTCTGCAGCAGCGATGCTGCACCCCGGACTGCCCCGCCGGCCCGCGAGAGGGGAGCCCCAGTGCCAGGCGTCTTGGGTTTGCCCACTTTTTGAGGGCAGGAGGTGCCAGCTCTGCGGGTCCTCCGCGCCTTTCCGGCAACACGCCGGACAGCCGCGAGAGGGAGCTTGCACCGCTGCAGAGCGGCAGCGCATCCCCCGCGCACCGCGCCCGCCGCCCGCTCCCCGCGGGCGGGAGTGGCTCCGCGTCGCCCCCGCAGGGGCTTCGCTCGGCGGTGCTGCTGCAGCGGGCGGTAGGGAAGTTATGGTGGGAGTTCACCTCCCCGCGTCCTCCCCGGAGATAATGCAGCGTCGTGGTCTTGTGCCATGACAGCCCGCGTCGAATCTGATTTATGAGGGTGTCGTAACTTGACCAACTTTAATTTGCTCTGGGCAGGAGCCTAAATTACGTTTCCCGGTTCAAAATATTTTGGAGGTTGGTTGCTTCCTCTAAGTGGTCAGCTTGGTTCTTAGGGTGTGCTGGTGCATGGCTTTGCTTTCAGACCTGGTCACGGGTACCGCAGCAGCAGCAAAACCTTGGGAGGGTGCCTCCTGTGCGTGCCTCTGGCTGCGCCTTTCTGGTGGCTGCTTTTGGGATGAAATACTGCTTTTGGCCTGGGCTAAAGGGCACTTTTCAGCTGCTGACCTTAAAAGTGTTAAGAATAGTCCTGCTTTTATGTTTGGGAGTGAAAGGTGGCGATGTTCTGTGGGGATGCACACAGAGAGATGTTGTAAGAGGAATGGTGATCGTGACAGCTAATGTTGCTACTGAAAAAGCATAGTGAAGAAATGGAAAAAGGGAAACTTTTAAAGAACTGTGGTGTTAATTCATGTGCTGAAGAGCTGTGCTGCCCACTCACAGTCCCCAAAACTGTGTGACATTTCCCTGAGGTGCGCTGCTTGCTGCTGCATCATGGGCACATGTTTGATCACAGACAAAATTAAACATGTTTTTGTAATCTTCAGAGTCCACAAATAACTTCAAGGTACATGGGAGTAAAATACATAGACTAATGCTTTCCACAGTGTTGAAGTTTGTAGCTTTTAGTGTGTTCTCTCCCCGTACAGAGTTGCCCTCTTTTTGAGGTCCTGCCCCCCAGACTCCTTTTATTAATGTTTTAAATAATTGCTACCAGCATGGCAATGTCCTAGAAGTTTTTCAGCACGATTACTTTGTGGTGAGCACCAAATGTCGTGCAACACAATGCGTGTTACCTGTGACAGAGCTGGTGGCCGAAACAACTATATTTCATTTCAGCTTTGCAAGGCTGAAATCAACTGAGCGTAATTAGGTGATGCTGACAGGATGCAAAAGGCTTTCTGTAGGAAGTCTAGGCTGTGCTTTTCTTGCTAGTCCACCTCCGGCCAAGGATAGGCTTTGATAAAGACATTGCAAATGCTTTTCTTACTGTGGTAGGGCTAGGAGCTGCAGTTGCTATGACTGGTGCTGTACACAGGAAAAAATCCTACCCAAGTCTGAAGCCTCATCTGTGAGCATCACTGCTTCAGTTTGTTCATTCTGACCCTAAAGGAAAAGCCTTCTGAAGGAGCTGGGGATGCATCAAAATGAGTAGTGAAGGAGAGGGGTACCCAGCCTCTGCTTCTGTGGATGCTGCGGTAGCAGCAACTTCCCCAGGGGGATAAACCCTCCTGCGTGTGGTGCTTGGCTGTCTTGCTTCACCACCTCATGGGAAAACATTATGACTCCCTCTGCTTGGGTGATTGTTCATACTTCTGCACCCGTGGACTTTGTCCATAAACTCTTAGCAGAAAATATGTACTGATGCTGGGATGGCTTTTGCCAGCTAGGGGCTGTTTTCCAGTGTCACTCACTTTTAGTTGGCATGTGGAACTGCTGTGGTATTTTCTCAATGTTTAATGTGACCTAATTGTGCACTTCCACTGTCTGGGAGGATCAGCTCTTCTGGTGTGACAGTTGCTGTCAAATTGGTGGCATTCAGGAGCCTCTCTGGCATTTGCAGCTGGGTGCAAGGCCCAAGTTCCTTGATTTTGCTGTATCAGCTCAGCAAAACATTGCATGGCTGTGTGTGCAGCCAACTGCTTTGCATTATGCCTGGTAATGGCTTGTCAGTGTAACCTCCAGCTGTCTAATCTACTTTAGGGTGAAAAAAAAAGTTTCCTAATAATCTTCATGTTTACTTGGCACGTTTGGTTTGAAACAGATGGAGGTGATGGATTGATCTACAGGACAAACGCAAAGCAAGAGGAGAAAAAGTGTGTGAGTGGCTGCACCATTAGAGGGAGAGCAGGCGTTTTTGACACTGGGGTCTCACTACTGGCCCTTTCTAGGGTTTATTTGGTAAGTCAGTTTATTGAAACTGCTGCTGAAACCAGCTTGCTCCTTTGAGCATGGCCAACTGTTTCCCTCAGGTGCCCATTGTTACCTCTGGCTATCACCTACAGGGGAGGGGAAGTTGTAGAGCCCTACCTAACCGGACGGGTGGAGGTGGCTGAGGTGATCAGCACCTCCAGCTCAGCTATGCTGTGCCTTCCTTCCTCTCCCACCCCAAACTTGGGGTGCAGGAGCCTCCCTGTTGCACCACCCATCTCCTCCCAGTGGCCAGAATGGTAAGTCCCTGTGTCCTGTTTTGGCTGAGCTGGGAGATGGTCCTTCCCCAGCCACTGCTGCAGGCACTGGCACCCAGCAGACCTGGGTCTTCCAGGCAGGCTGAGTCTCTGCCCTCCCTGCTGGGACCACACACGCCCCTGCCCTGGCAGGCAGCTGGCAAGTTACAAGATATGGATCAACATAACTTTCTTTTTTAATATTAACTTTTGCTGCTGTCCTGGAAAGTGTTAGAAATCAGTTCTGGAAAAGGCTGCAGTAGTTTTTAGTGAAAAGTTCTGCTGTGGCCTTAATTATTTATAAGCATCAGGATACAAGGACATCGAGTTCACTCTCCAGCAGCAAGAAAGACTGCAAATAATCTAATAAATTACGCACGCAAACTTACACTTTGAGTAGGTTCAGTTGCGAGTTCTGAGGCTTAAAAGTGAGGAAATGTCAGAAATAAGGCTGCTGCTTAGTATTTCATATGCTAGGCAGTTTGTTTGGTCAGGTGGTGGGGCTAGATGGTTCTTGTAGGTCCCTTCCAACTGAGATTATTCGATTCTGTTCTATTCTGTTCTCCTGATGGCACAGCCTTCTCCTACAGGGTCACAGATTTGCTTCCCATCTCTGCCCCAGTTGCTCCCACCTTGCTGCAGTGGGTGATGCTCAGGGGATGAATGAGAGGCAGGCTGCTGCCTGTGGGGGCCCTGCCCAAGGGCGTCGGGGCCAGGCAGGGCTGCAGGAGCACTGTGGAGGGGATACTGGTTTTGGCAGCTGGATGGTGTCAGGAAAAGCAGGCTTGTCTCCCTGCTGCAGGTTTCCAGGAGAGTGCTGAATAAGTCTGGGAAGCCAAACCAGGGCTGCTTCTTAGGCTCAGAAACCTCCATTGTATGAAACGTGCTAGAAGAAGTGGTCCCTGCCCAGAAGGGAATCCAAAGAGACTTGCAGGAAATGTCATTTGCCATGTCCTCAGGGAAATGAGCCTTATGGCAGCGTGCAGCACGGGTGGGGGTATTGTCAGAGCACTGGTATGCATCATCCCCCGGGCACACTTGCTCAGACCAGGGTGCACTGAATCACTGACACATCCTTGGGACTGTTATGCTCCTCCACAATTTAATCTACTGTGTTGCAGAAGAAAAGCTTAAAGGCTTCAACAGATTTTTGAAGTCCCATTGTGTCCTGCATCATATAAAAAAGATCTAATCCCCATCACAAACTAACTCAATCTTAACAAGCTACTATTATACTGTATCAAAGGATACTTAAAGATGTTCTATTTGTCTTCAGCTGGAATATGGAATGCCAGCATACAGAACCCAGTATTGTTAATTTTAAAAATTGTCTGAGTGTTGACGATGCAATGGTTTGACCTGGTGGTCTTGGAGTGCTCAAACCACTTCTACCTTAGCAAACACATGTTTAGAGCATTTCTGAGATGTCCCAGTGCAGTGAGAAGAGGACTCTGGAGGTCACGGCTGGAGAGAGGGAGATCCCAGAGGGGCATCACCCCTAAGCGACAATGATCTCTGCTGTCCTCCATGTGGGCTTGGCAGAGCAAATGCCTCATTCTTCACTCAAGTCAGAGAGCAGGGAAAGCTAATTGCCAGGTAAGGTTTTTAAGTGTTTCATTCTCAGCTGAACCAAGAGGTATCAGCTTAAAACTTAGAGTGATAAAGTCAGAAGCTTCAAAGACAAAAACTTGTGTTTTGTAATACCCAGCAGAAGAGAAAGGGGGATTGAAATAGAGATTAATCCATGTCACATCTTTGAAGCTGGATGCATGCCTGTAGCTGTGGTTCTGAATTACTTCTCAAGCTGGAAGGCATGTGGATGGGAAATCTTGCAAAATATCTAATCTCATAGGATTTCTTCCACTTGAAATTGGTCACATGGCAAGATTTGGGCACTGTCAAGACTTAGACCTGTTTTAAAGTGAAGACTTACTTTTAAAGTGAGCGCAACTGTTGCCAAAAACTCGGAATAAAGAACTTATCAACACCAATTTAGTGCAGATAAGCAGACACGTCTTTATTGACGGCCGGGTGTGCGAGTGAGTCCTCTCACTAACAACGTACACCAAGCACCAAAATTATGTATCTTATATAAGACCTATTCATACATATTCACTAAATTTCTGAGAAATGTTATACATATTCAATAGTTTTCCAGGAAACTATTAACATATGCAAATGTCCTTCATGCAGGCGCATTGAAGGTCTCTGGTGGTCTTCTGGAGTCCTCTAGTGGTCTTCCATAGTCTTCCTCACTTGTCCGCTT
>JAVJGG010000055.1:3596190-3617901 GCA_035590195.1 Aviceda cuculoides | reverse complement strand
GGGATTTCTTATGAGCTCTTAAAGAACATGTGGTGGTGGCTTGTGATGAGAACAGGAGGCATAGGAGAATTTTGGGAGTGTCTTGGGGTTTGTTTTTTTTTGTTTTTTGTTTGTTTGGTTGGTTGGTTAGTTTTTGGGGTTTTTTGGGGGTTTTTTTTGTTTTTATTCTCCTGCATTTTCTGTCTGGTGGTTACCTGCAATGGTCCCTCCACAGTGGTCCCTGTGCAGCGGGAAGGGCTGTGGTGGGTGAGTCTGGAGCAGTCCCTGGGCTGCAGTGGCTGTGTGGTGAATGAACAGGTGAATTTCATTTCAGCCTTACTAAGCAGTTGGTTCACTGGCATATGAGAGACACAAACTCCTAACTTATGGGGTTTTTCTTCCTTTAAAACTCAAAAAAATAGAAGAGTGGAGAAGTAGGAAGCATACTGAACTCCTTGCAGACTCCTGGCTGGTGGTGACTGGTCCGGATTTCATTGTGCTTCAGTATTTTCTTACTGCTTTTATACTTAAAAATGCATGTTGACAAGTCCTCTAAGGGACAGACAGTCTGCTGACCTGAGTGCAGAGAGTGGTCCTTCCTCATCCTTCATCTGTGAATGCCTTTATTATACAAATGGCTGACTAAAAGAAAGAAAACTGCTTGCAGTCAAATGCTGTAGCAGGAGTTTCTTTCTGGTGGTTAAATCCATGGTTTTTTATTGTTTCTAGCCAAGCAGTGAGACATGGGATGACTCTTCTTACTGCCCTAGCTAGAACTGGACAAATCCCAGTCATCTCTGCAGATGCTACAAACCCTTTACACTGCCAACACTCACTAAGGATCCTGTTTTAGTATCTGCTCCATTCCTATTTTAACAACTAAACAAAAGTCTCATTTTAAGCAGAGATTGGTCCCCACCCAGTTGTTCCCATATTTGCATTGTGGTAAGGACAGCTAGTTTGGAGGCAAACTCTTTCCAAAATCCTTCTGCTTGTTTTGTTGCCCAAAGAGGAGGCTATGCTCTTTTGAAAATTCTGGCAGCCTGCTGCACTACTGCATGGTGGCATGGCTGGGAAGTGGTACCTTAAAGAAGCTCTTCCTTCTTTCTGGCTCATGCTCTGTCTCAGTGCAGCAGGAGAGCTTTCCTCCTCTGTTTACTGTCGGTCGCTCAGAAATCATCACTTACATCACTTTCACATAACGCTTTACTCTGGGCCAATAAGCAGTGATAAAAGAGCCTGTTTTATTTTGGTATCTTGACCTGAGTGATTCACTCAAAGAATCTGATGGTGCCTAGAAGGCATGATTAAATAGCTATGATTGATTAAGCAGCAATGATGGCTCCAGCTCTACATTGCATGGACATTTCTTTGCACTTTTAAAATCCTGGCCCTGTTGATAGCTGGTGTGTTATCTAAACTCTCTTTTGTTGGGGTTTGCCAAAGTGCCTAAAAGTCCATCTGAGAGATGCTGTGCTTGGGTCAGTGTTTTTAGATTGGGGTGCAGTGAAGAAACAGCTTGTCCTGTTCTAAATATACCGTCCTTGACAGACGTGAAATAAGCCCACTGATTAAAATAGCTGCCTATTTCCCAGTTCAAGATCTTACTGTATAACATCAATGTTTGTCTGCCCTTCTGATAAACTTGGAGAGGGACCGATTTCCATTTTGCTTCTTTCGAAAGAGAAGAGGCTGGAGGGTTGTCATGCGGCAGGAATGACAGATTTAAGAATTTCTAAACAAGACCCACTGCATCGCAAATGGCAGCGGAGCCAGGATTTATGGGGAGATTACTTGGTTAAATGTAGCCTGAAGGAATGAAAAATGAGCAGCCCAAAAAAGAAATTTGTTTAATATCTTGGCAGTGAAACGGAGTGGCCTGATTTATGAGCGATACCGATTTATCTTTCTGCAAACAGATTTCTGAGAGTGATTTTTCAACCCATGCCCTTTGGGGGTGCAGCTCTTGGTGAGATGTATGGTTGTACCTATTGCTAGTGAAACGTGATGGGACAGGCTCTCTTTTTCTCTGAACTGCTAGGTGGAGTGCTTGGTGGGCCATCAGCCACCATAACAGGGGTGCTGGTGCTTTCTTGCCTTTGGGCCTTCCTCAGTTGGTGGCTGTAGAGGGTGGGAAGGAGGGCTGGCTGCAGGGGTGCTCCTGCTGCAGAGGGGGACAGTGAACCATGGGAGGATGGAGATGCCAGAGGTCCCTGCTGAGGCTGAAAGGGTGTCTTGCAGGTTCAAGACCAGAGTGGGGAGATCAAAAGGCGTTTTGATCCCTCTGCTGTGTCATGCACTGCCAGAGGGACAGCCCACCCCGCCATGGCTGCCTCCCCCCCCCAGTCACCCACACACGTGTGGCTGGCATAGCCTGGGACAAGCAACGGTGAGACTGCAGGGTTAGAGGTGACGAGTCCCAGCCAATGTGTGTAAAGATTGTGGATGAAACCATGGCTTCATTGGAGTCTCTGAGACTTCTGCTATTGCCTTCAGTGGAATCCCAAATTTTCCTGTGATGATTTCTGCATGTGTGTATGCACCGGCATCCATGTATATGTGAATCCAAGATCCACACAAAACTGCTTTCCATTGGCAAAGCATCCTGTAGGTGCCAGTTCCTCTGAAATTTTCAGTTCAGCTACCTGCATAAATTTAATACTGCGTATGTCTCCAGGAGTCTTGTTTTTGCTCATGTGAAGCTAACTGTCTTTAATGAAGTCATGAGTTATTTGACTAAAATAAGAACTCAGACTGCAAAATAAGAAACCCAAAACCAAACCCACAGCTATTTTTTTCAAGTTCTAAAAAAAAAAATTGTATTTCCTTTTTAAATGAATCTCCCACCACTTAGTATGAACTTGCAGTTCTGCAAGATGTGGAGAGCTTTTTTCAGCAGATGCTAAACCTGAAGTCAGTGGAAGATCTGAGCATGTGGCTAAAGGTGAGCATGTGCTCAGGCACTTGCTGAATTGGAACAGAGCATTCAGTGTTTTCCTGAGTTGTATCTTATGTTTCAAAGGAAGGACCTTTGTTTTGCCAAACAGTTCATTTCTATTTTGCCATGCGCTGAGAGCTCAGGAAAATCCCATTTGGAGAGAAGCAGAGAGGAGGGAAGGTTACACTTGGGAAAAGCTATTTTCAGTAGCTCTGTTTTCTCTAACTCCATTTTCCTAATTATGATCAGCTAATGCTGACAGACTGATTCACAGAAATTAAACCCCATTGTCGGTACAAACAAATCAATGAGGCCTGGAGTTGGACCCTACTTTAACATAAGTAAAATAAAGATCCCCTGTGGCTTTTAATTCCTTTTTATCTAGTTACTTAATTGAACCTGCACTGTTCGTCCTTTGTAATTGATTACCACACAGAAAAGGTAATAAAACAGAAAACTTTATTTTCTCCCCAGTGATTTTTATGGTTATCATGGAAATGTTTTTACTGCTTCCTTTTGGGACATAAAAATTCTCAATATAGGCAAAGGGAAATAAATGTTAGTTAATTGAAGGCATTTACATGATTGGAGGATTAAAAGTTGTGGGGGTTTTGTTGTTTTGGTTTGCGGGTTTTTTTCCCTGTTGGTTTTTTTTTCCCTCTGGTAAATCAGCTTGGATTTTTCAGAATGAGAAGTAATCTGGCATTTTATTGTCCCTTTCTTTTTTCAAAGCTGCATCTACAAAGTTTAGGGACCTGGTCCAAAACCCACCGAAGCCAAATGGGACTCGTTCCATCTAATTCAGTGGCTTTGGATCATGCTTTAGAAGCACATATTCAAGATATAAATATACATGTATACACACACACAGATGCCTAGCTGCTCCACATACCATTTGTCATAACTGGTATTAATGTCTGAGCAAGATAAGGAAGAAAAAATGGTTTGTTTTTTGGGGTTGGGGTTTGGTTTTTTTTGTTTGTTTTTTCTGGATTTAAAGAAAAGCTGATGTTAGTTCCCCAATTCTATTATTTCCTTTAAATAGCATTCCTCTTGCATTTCTGTCTGTTTCTTTAATTTGTGAAGTTTGGTTTTCTTCATTTTGTAGGTATTCCCCCTTATCCTCTTCTTCCTTTTTATTTTGGTATCTTGGCTACTTTTGGCAGGGCAAGGCTTTCATGGATGCAGTTCACCCAGTACCCAGCACTGCACTCAGCTTCCCTACCCTTCATGAAGCTATCAGTATTTCTCATTAATGCACAGAGCTGGCTGAGAGTTAAAGAACTCAAGTCTGAAAGTCTAAAGGAGTTGCCAACTTTCCCCACCCCTTGCCTTTGTGCATACAGCTTTTTGCCTTGGAGCAATTTTAATGAAGACTATGTAACAACTTGGTGTTGGCATAGCATGAGCAACATAATTCCATCTGTTTCTAGGGAAAATGTAAAAGCATGTGTTAGTATAACATTAAGGTTCCAATTTTCAACAGTTAACTTCAGTGTTGCCTGATTTTTATAGACTGCTTTTCAAAGCTATTTAGTGGTTTTCATTGCCTTTGGTTTTTTGGAACTCGAGTTCAGACGCCTTTAAAAAATGTTTTGTGTTAGAAGAGCTTTGAGCACCCATCCTTGGAAACGAAGGTTCTGTTAGCTATTTCAGTTTGGGCAGCCAAAATTATTGCTTTCTGTTGATAGTGTTGCAGAGCTGATATTTTAAAAAGTATTTAGTTTCTCACCGTAGAGATGAATGAAAGCCGTAAAATTATATTTGCAAACATTCATCTTAACTTCTATGAGAATTAACCTTACATTAGGTTGATGGCTTGAGCATGCTAACTTTAATATTTTGCCAAACTCAGATTAGTATAAAAAACAGCTTTAAAGGGTATATTCAGTGCTTTTCTGAATCAGGTCATTAATACCTATTGTTTACTTGATTTTTTCGTGTGAATAATTATAAAAATACATCAGGCAGAGTTTTTACTAAACAATGCATTTTAAACAGTGATGCTAGAATATCCTGTCAGTGCAATTGTGGTTATTTGTGCCAAAAATCTCATTTTAGGAGTTACACTGGTACAGTCAGGAAACAAAGTGATGCAGCATGTGGCTTCCTGGCATTCGTACCTCGTGAGAATAGCTTTTGCTGTCAGTGCTGCAAACTCAAAACAGTGTTCACAGGGAGATATCCATTGACACAGAGCAGTATTGAGCAAAGGTGTGATCAAGGAGTGAACAAGAAAAGGTGCTTTGCTGGACCTGGACTATGAACAAGGAAGAGCTGGTTGGAGACATTGTGTCAAGTCAGAGGCAGCCTTGGCTGCAGTGACCATGAGATCATGGAGCTGAAGGCCCTAAGAGGAGGGAGCAGGGCAAAAAGCAAGACTGCAGCCCTGGACTTCAGGAGAGCAAAATGCAGCCTCTTCAGAGATCTGCTTGGAAGAATCCTATGGAATACGGCCCCAGAGAGAAGAGGGGTCCAAGAGAGAGGGGTCCTAAGGAAAGGACAATCCCAAAGAGTAGGAAATCAAGCAAAAGTGGCAGGAGGCCTGTATGGATGAGCAAGGAGTGCCAAACTGAATCCAGACATACAAAGGAAGTGTATGACATTGTAGAAGGCTATTAGGTTGGTGAAGCAAGACTTCCCCTTTGTAAATCCATGCTGACTGTTCCCAATCACATTCTTATCCTTCATGCATCTGGAAATACTTTCCAGGGCAATTTTCTCCAATACCTTCCTAGGGACTAAGGTGAGGTCGACCAGCCTGTAGTTCCTCAATTTTCCTTCTTGCCATTCTTGAAGACGGAGGGATATTTGCTCTGCTCCAGCAGAAATTGGTTGAACTCAAGTGGCTGACTCCTATAAAAGTATTTAAAGTTTTCCGTAACAGTTAAAGGCCTCTTTCGCATTCATCCTTGGAGTGTTATTGTATTGAGTCCCTCCTAAAAAAAAAAAATCCATCTTTTTAACAGATATTATACAAAAGTAGCAGAAAAAGAAATTTCTTTTAGAAAAGACATTATATTTATGCCAGGTATGGATAACACACTCAACTTAAAGCAACTGCAAGTGAATGTTATCCCATCAATTGATGTGTGCAATACATTCGAGATAGATTGTACTGCTTATCCAAAACCTTTAGGTAGCAAGAGGTTCTGGGATGGTCTTGATGGTGGTGATGGTGGCTGCAGCAGTGGGGTGGTTGTTTTTTTGCCTTTTTTATTTTCTTCTGGGTGTTAGGACAATTTACTGTGGATGCCATAGTAAACCATAGCAAGAGAGAGAAAAACGTAACTTTACAATGGCTACTGTGCTGTCTGATATGGTTGCTTGCAAATAAATCCAAGCACATGCTGAGAAGCAGCCTCTCTGTTCCTCCTCACCCTTTTCACGAACATGACTCCGCTTGTGCTCCCCAACACCAAGTGCGTGTGAGCCAGTGGCATCCCCAGCAGCTCTGGGCTGGCCTTCTGAGACCAGGGTGGACCTCCTCCCCAGCCCTTGGCAGTGATCCTCCACAGGGGAGGCCCCTGGGGACCATTCACATTCCCCCCAGCTGCTGGAACTGGCTCCTCTCAAATCTGCCTTTTTTTTTTTTTTTTTTTCTTCTCCATGAGGTGTGACTCATCAGAGTCATCAAGCTGCGACCTCATAAAAATGGCTTTTCTAGAGCCATAGAAACCACAAGATCCCATTACAACCCATTTCATTTTCAGTGGCTAATGGAAGGTCAGCAGTAATCAGACAAGCGGAAATTCTTAACTCTTTCTCAGATTCCCTTTTTCCTCTTTAGTAAAAAACAAAGTTCACCAATAAATGAAATTGAGCTGAGATGGGTATTCTTTGTACACACTTTGCCAGTGCCTGGTTAGTTGACAGAAGACCGCCAAATGTCTGTTCAAGTTTCTTGGTTTTTCTTTGTGCAAAAACTGTTTGCCACTTATAAGATGTATTTCAGCTACTTCAAAGGTCTCAAAACAGCTTTTTTTTTTTTTTTTTTTTTTTAATTACATTTGTGATTTTATAGATCATATAAGTAAAAGTCGTAAGGAGCAAAGGATCAAGGTTGCAGGCTGGATCCCTGAGCAGATAAGCAGACCTTCATGTCCAGACAACAGAGCAAGCTGAATTTGGTATAGCCCAGTCCTGCAGTCAAAATTGCAGAGTTGGGACTCAGGAGGTCTCACTCATTAATTTAATTGTAGCAAGTAAAGAAATGAAGAGGGTAAGAAGGCAAACAGACACGGAAACACACTTCTGAGCTTGCAAAAAAATTGAGCTGCATGTGCTGTTGGCCCTATTAATGTAAGTGATTCAACATAGACCAACTTTCAGACCTATGCAGAGATCTTGTAAAATTAATGTGAGCAGTAAGCTGAAAAATGTAGAGGCATGGGACTCGTAAGCAAGGGCTGGAAACTAAGCTTATGGTTGGCAGGATGGGCAGTGCATGACTGGGAGGTGGTGGGCTGTGGAGCATCATATGCATTTTAATTATCAAGTGCTTTTTAATGTCTGTTGGGGGTTTATTCAACTTAGGACAATTATATACATATGCAAGACTCTGTGGTGTAATGAGCATTGGATTGTGCTTAATATTGAAGGAAAACTACTGCTGGGGTCAGAGACCTACCCAGACAAAGCTTCACTAAGTGACCCTGTAGTCAGCATGAGCACATGTAATATAATGCAAAGGAGTATGTGTCATATTTTTCTCCCTCTTTTCCCATATTGATTTCTGCATATTGTTATATCTGTTTTCAGCTCAGTGGAGGCCTGAGGGATAATAACAGATGAGTCATGGACTGGACACCAGTGACAACATCTACCCCATATCTGTTGGCTACTGGCTGAAATAAATGGCTCTAC
Source organism: Aviceda cuculoides (assembly GCA_035590195.1). Classification (NCBI taxonomy): domain Eukaryota; kingdom Metazoa; phylum Chordata; class Aves; order Accipitriformes; family Accipitridae; genus Aviceda; species Aviceda cuculoides. The sequence continues at coordinate 3,610,118 of JAVJGG010000055.1, read as the reverse complement.
CTCAATTTACAGCTGCAAAGCATCTGGTCTTGCTTGGATCTACTTGAGAAATGGCACTTTTTCTCCACATTCTCACTTTATGAAATATCCAAGGGTGTGCCAAACTCACTCATGGCTTACTTCCCCCCCCAGAGGTGAACAGATTTAGGGAAGCTCTAAACAGCACAGGTAGGTGGGGTGACTTTATTGTTTGAGGTCTTCATTTGCCTTTGTATAGAAAACTTCTAAACATGGCTTTCAAGTGATGAGAGAACTGTTAGGGGCAAATAAGTGCCTGTGCAGTTCCTCCCAGCCAGAGTCTGGGGAAATTTAGGAAGCTGTGTAACCACAGGGGTGTTTCTTTCCTACCTTAAGTAGCTAGTGCTATTACAGGATTAATTTTCTGGAATTTGGCCAAAAACTCCTCTGAAGACATGGGCTCCCCATTAGCCACCCGGTATTGTGCCTGGCCTCTGGATCACCCAGAGAGGTCCTCGCCAGGCAGCGTTGTCCCAGGTCTGAGAACCAGCTCCCCCTTCCAAGACCAGTATCACAGCCAGCTGGGGTCACCAAACTGGTGAAGTCTTGTGGATACTTTGGGAAAGCTGTGAGTCATGAGCATCTTTTCCTGTAGCATCACTTTGTGTGGGCTCCGCTTAGGACTACATAAAAGCAAAGGCTGTGCCATCTCCAAGGACACACATGCTGAAATTCAGGGGCTTCTTCTCAGGTGGCTGCAACTTCATACAAGCTGACTAAATGAAAAGAGCATTATCAGAAGTTCTGAATCCTTTGGAGGTCTAGCTCAGTCGTGCTGTTTAGTATCCATGTACCTGTCACTTTGCTTTAGTTTCATCAAGTAAGGAAAGGTTATGAAAACCAAGGAAATGAGCTAAAGTGACCCCATGTGGGATAAATTGAACACAATGGCAGACTAGAGGCAAGGGCAGGCTTCCCTGACTAGAGCAATATACAGCTGATGGATGTGATGAAATATATAAATGCTTCTGCCCTATGTATTTTACTGGAGTTAAGATGTTTCCTGCCTGTGGCAAGTGATGAGAAGAGATTTTTTTCAGGTTTCTTATTGTAAAATCTTTAATAATGCAGACATCTTCTGCATGGTCTTCAGAACCAGCAAAATAGGTGTTTCTTAGAAGCCTGAAAGAGAACCATAAGAACATTTCAACAAAGAACACTTCAACAAAGTCATGACTAGCACCATTCTCTTCACTGTGTGTTGCTATTGATCCTCATAATGACCCTCATTTATTGACTTCCTTTTTGCAGTACCAGGGAATCATTGACTGGGCATTCCTTAATATTTTGGGCCTAGAGGTTTGTTGTGGTTTAACCCCAGCCCACAACTAAGTGCCACGCAGTCACTTGCTCACTCCTCCCCACTCCCAGTGGGATGCGGAGGAGAATTGGAAAAAGGAAGTAAAACTTGTGGGTTGAGATAAGAACAGTTTAACAACTAAAATAAAATTAAATATAATAATAATAAAAAATTTAAAATATTATAATAATAATAGTAACAAAAAGGAATATAACAACAACAAAAAGAAGAGAAATAAAACCCAAGAAAAGACAAGTGATCCACAATGCAATTGCTCACCACCCGCTGACCAATGCCCCAGCATCCCCGGAGCACTCCTCCCACCCAACTTCCCCCAGCTTATATACTGAGCATGTTGTTCTATGATATGGAGTATTTCTTTGGCTAGTTCAGGTCAGCTGTCCTGGCTGTGCTCCTTCCCAGCTTCTTGTACACCTGCTCGCTGCAGAGCATGAGAAACTGAAAAATCCTTAACTTGGGATAAGTGCTACTTAGCAACAACTAAAACATCAGTGTGTTACCAACATTATTCTCACACTCAATCCCAGCTGAAATCAGGACAAGTTTATTTGACTAAAGATGAATTTAGTTATACATTCATTGGCTTGCTTCTGTTGTTTTACCTTTTACTGGCTGGGAATTTCCTATAAGAAAATCATCAAAGTAAATGATTCTGACCCACACTGTGGCGATGAGTCCTGAGCAGAAAAGTAGGCTGCATTGTTTTTAGTAGAGAACTGAAAGACTTAATGTAGGGATGCCCAAAGACATGCCAGACTGCGCCAGATGTAGAATTTATCCATTCAAACCCAAGAGTAAGAAGGGGCTTCAAGTTTCCATGAAATGGATCTCAGCTAGTTCAGTCAGCATTTTGCCTGGCTTTAGAAGTAACTGTTGACAAAATCAATGCGATGTACTGTGCAGTGAACTATATATCACAGTATCTATTAAAAATCCTAGTGCAAATACTGAGTATTTGAAGATTTAAAGTAATAGACATCCTGTCGGGAGCAAAAATGGGGACAACATCAACACAGAGAATGTGATCTAGATCTTTTCCTGGGGCATTGATTTACAGGCTTCAGATTGGAACATCAATAGAAGTGACTTAGAAATGGTCTCACAATGATGGAAGAATTTGTGTTGGAACAAAGTATGTGTAAATGTATACATAACACATAGCAGCTGATTGGAAGATAACCAGTTAAAAATATGGATGTTAAGATCAGGTAAAAATCTAGCTTCTGGCCACATACACAAATGAAACACCATAACCCAGAGACTATTTTAAACAATTATGTCCTAAAATCCTACCTTGCCTTGACCTTTTCAAATTTGCCATTAATGTAAAAATGTGGAAAGCTAAGTCATTAGGTTTCTGAATATCAAATTTTACCTTGGCCTTTCAGGTAGGTCATGCAGGAAAATTGTACATGACTCTAAGGACTACTGCAATAAAATATGATGCAAGTGTAGAGTGAAGATGTGAATCTTTGAGATATAATATCTGATGAGCTGCTGTACATTGGCACTCATCAGCTGGTACCTGAAGAGATGGTTTGATAGAAGTTTGCTTAAGATCCTGAGGTTATCCTAGACATAAGCACCAGACATGGGTGAACCAAAGCTATCCTAAGATAGTCGAGAAGCAAAAGCAATAAAGGCTGTAGGTGTGCTCTGTCCATCTGTGGCTTGGCAGAATATATAACTCAACACCACCTGAATGTGACACAATGTAAGTGCTCATTATGAGGTCAGTTTTGGCTTTCCCTGCAAACACCTGTCATACAACATGCACAACAAACTGGACAGAGTGTTTTTAATCTTGTGAAGTGCAAAAGGAGAACAGAGACAGAGATATGCATGAGAAAGGTATTTTTTCACTCTAGGTGAGAGTGTATTAGGGAAGTTGTTTAAAGTTATTGTTTATTGTGACGTTTGTATGCTGTGTATTTAAGAGGATGCTGGAGATTATAAAATCATGCTCTCCTTCCCTTTTTAAAAATAATAATAAAAAGTAGTTCAGCTGCAGAAATTTTAGCACTGACTGGGTACTGGGGGTTAGCAGCATACTTCTGTACTGAATCCCACTACCTCTGTTGCATTGGATGAACTGGGAGTGTACTTTCTCTTTTTGCAGAGAAGGAGCATGGTTTACTCTCCTGCTTTTGCTTGACTGGCCAATAGGTGAATTTGAAGCGAACAGGTCAGCTCAGACACAAGAAGGACCTAAACAGATCAAAATAAAGATAAGTGTCAATGTTCACAAAAGATTTCTTGTAAAATCAGCCTATGAACTTTCCCAGCACTCCTGGTTACTGAAAGCCCTGTTTTGTAATACGGCTGAAGTGGGCTTCAGGCTGTGCCCCTCCAGCTACAAACAGGTATCTCCTTTGGAGAGAACATAAACATACAGTTGTTCATGGGAACAATGTAGAATTTTTTCCTCACTCTTAACTTAATCTAGTACGGAAAATTTGACCCTAAGCATTACATTTAGAGTGCAATTGGTTTAGCAGTACATGGGGATTTGAATAATGATGTAAGTAATTTAAACAGGTGCCACGTCATATTAATTGCAAACAAAGGGCTTGCTGCACCACCTATCTGGCTGCATTAGCGAAAGTTAATGAATTATTTATTTATTAAGACATGTCCTCTAGCATCTGCACATTTTGCTGGAAACTGTTCAAATAGCAGCTCAGGCTTTTCAACTCAGCAGAAGCATAAATCTGTCTGTCACCAATGGAGGTGGGAAGCACAGGAGAAGCATACTGGGATGAGTTTTCTGTGCTGTTATTTTTCCAGACCTTTTAACAGTTTCCCCCTGTGTTGGACTGCAGCACTATCTGATCAGTTTTCTGCATCCTGTTATCTCCCCGGCAGCACCTGGAGCTTTACTTCTCTCCAGTCAACAGCTGTGTGCTTATTACCTTTGAGTCTTACCCACTGCCACCTATGCATAATATATAATTTTTCTCTGGCTTACTGTGTGCTTCTTTTGCATTTCTGCAAGGTTAACCAATTTGTGATCTTAATTTTAAGCATGTGCTTAAATCTTGGGCTTTAGGCCATGCTTGGAGAAAGAGAAAAGGGATAAGTTACTGAATATTCTCTAATGCTCTTCTGAATTTGGCCTGTGGTAGTCTTCAGACCTAAAGTTTTCTTTTCCAGGGTTTATTTACCACTAATATTAACACAGCAGGCAAGTCTGTCCAGTTACATTGCTCTTTATAAAGCCTCTGCTATTTGTTGTTTGTTTCCTTCGGCATTTAACAGATTCTTGGATACCTTCTGCTATTTTCTGTCTCTTGTTTACTCTCGTGTCCCCAGGACAGAGCTCTCCTGTCCTAAAGGAGGTCTTCACACTCACCACAGAGGGGTAGAGAGGGGCTGTGGAAAGCATCTGGTGGGGATGAAAGCAGGACACACAGAGGAAGAAATTTCATTGAACAGAGGCCAACAGGGTACTTGGTGCCCTTATTCCACCCATCTCTACTGCTCTGCTCTCTGCCCTGTTTTTCCTCATGAGTAATCTGCTGCATAAAGACCAACGTAAGAGGAGAAGAAACTCCTGATCGCATTGGAACAAAGAAAGGGTAGCACTGGGCTTTACTGAGAAGATGGGGAAAGCCCATGGTACAGAGGAGGAGGAGGTAAAGGTAGCAGAGGATGTCCAGGTGCTGCCACACAGAACAGGAGACTTCTAAAGGTGCCAGTCCTACAATAAGGAAAAGTTCAGTGGTAGCAGAACAGGGCCAAAGGCTTTTAAAAAACTCACATATTCAGACTAAAATGGCCTGACAGTGTGCTTCCAGTCCTCTGTGGAGTTAATGACAGCCAAGGGCACTCAGCACTAGGCAGGACCAAGCCAGTGTGGTATGCATCCTGGGAGAGAGATGCTATCTTCTCTTTGGTCCTGGGCAGGGGATAATCAGGCCTGGGGGTCTGTGTCTGTGGCAAATAACACTGATGGTACTGGTATCTGATCCGGGATGCTGTATTTGCCAAAGCCTCCAGGAATATGCTCTTTGCTCAGAAGAGGGAGTAAGAGCAGATGTTTGCCAGGTGATCTCAGAGAGACTTTCAAGCAGGGCGTCCTGGTCCCTCCCTGATTTGTCTCTTGACATGTTTTATGTCCTGTGTGCGAGTGGAAAAGCTGTTACACTTTCTAATGGCTGTCTGTGATTTGGTCTGGGCTTTGGGAGAGAGATTTAGGCTCTGAGAGCTGAGCCTGGGCTCACGGCTCCTCTGCAGTGTTGCCCCACAGGCTTGACAGAATGAGGAGCAGCAAAACCAGGTTTTGCTACCAAAGCAAAAATACCTCTTGGTGCACATGTACAACCACGACTATTCGTACATAGCCCCTTGTCAGACCAAAGCTGTCACTTCGCAGACTGCTGGGTGGGATAGTACCACTGGACTGCTGTCTGTGTGCAGGTGTGAAGCTGTCTGGGCATGATGCTGGTTTGCACACTGTCATCAGCTTGCTCCTGTCTCACCATCATTCGTTTCCATGAAAGCATATGTGTGCATAAAGACATACATGGGTACAAACAGGTGTGTATGCACGCATGCCATCCATTGCTCATGTGGTGCAGAGCATCATTTAAAAAGCAGGTCACACTTCAGAATTAATATAAAAAAATCTTTATTAGTAGGATGTGATTAGCAGCATTGTTTGGTATAAATGCAGCTTTATTCAGTAATTTATATTCCTAAAAGTGATTAATTCCTTCAGACTCCATTGCTCAATTTTGGATTTTATAGTGCCAGATGCAAATGCAAACTTTCAATTTGTTGCATGGCATTTGCAGTCCTACAGTCTAACTTTTCCAGACCAGCATGGACAATTGTTTGCAGTACAAGGCAGGTGGAAACGAGTGGATGAAGAAACAGGGATGGGAGGAAATATGCAGGATATCAACATTCCCTTATCCAGAGCTGAACCCTGGACAGGACTTGGGATAGGCAAGCAAAACTCTGGTAAGAGCAGGTCATTCAATGCGATGGCAGATGCTTTCATTTTCCGGCTCCAGACTGCACACTGTGTTGTCATTTCTAACACCATGGAAGAGATGAATTGGACCAAAATAATCCAGAATCGCACAAAGTGCTTATCTTTTGTTGGAGCCCTTGGAAGTAGCCCATGTGCCACATAAGCTGAAACAAATTAATTTTAGGACTTGTCTGTCTTCTTTGAGCTTCCTGACTTCAGAAGCGAAGAGAAGGATTTTGTGTCTTTCACACTGGAGTGCTCTGGGACTTCATTTACTAATGCTTTTATAATAAGGTTTTGATCTTCAAGTGGAGAGCCCAGTAGAAGGACAAGTGACTGCAATTAGTAAAGCAAAATAATCTCTCATTTTAATGTTCAGTTGTTTTATGTACATGATCATAACAGCCAAGTGATTCTCACTTGTCTCCACTGATATTTGGTTTCAGAGAAGAAGGCTGCAGCCTGACGAGCAATGCAATGACTGCTTACCATTTGCTTTCTTCACAGAGATTGGATGTGGCAACATCTTCTTGTCATGATTGTTGCCTGAACCAGCTAGGAAGTTAAATATTTCATTATGAGGATTTTGATACTTGCACTGATCTCCTGCAGATTCATAACTGAACACATCACAAAACAAAACAAACCTCGCCCAAACAATTGTGTATGTCTAAATCACCTACACATGTTTCTTGTTGCCAGTTATACGTGGGTTTCTTTTTAATATAACTCTTGGCATGACAGAAACCATGATGGTGACATTATTGGTATTGTTAGTCTAGAATGTTTTCAGTAACACCAAGTTTGTTGGGACAGAGTGTGAATTAGTAGTCAGTTCTTGAGAAGTCAAAATTTAATTGCTGATCAAGTGTTTAAAATATGACTTGTATTAATGACAGGTTTCCATATCAATTCTTTCTTGTGACCATTAGGCAAGAGGTCTAAACTGGCAGCACAGCAGCTCTGCTCAGCAGCTGCAGTTTGGAAGTCAGCTCCAGGCTTCTATTCTGGATTGAAATTCCCATGGTTTTCAGAATTATTTTTCTTTCTTTCTTTCTTTCTTTCTTTCTTTTTTTTTTTCCCTTTCCCAGAAAAAAACCCTGAAAATAAGTTTAGGTCAACCTGAAATACATCTTTCCCCCATTCTGTTTTTCCAGAACACTTGTCAAGCTGACAAATCAGTTATTATGTAGCTCTAGCTATTATGCTCCATATAAATCTGTAGTTCCTACTAGATTGTTCTCCATCACTCCACCTTCTTTCATAGCCATTGTAAAATCGATGTGGAATCAAAGGGGTTTTTGCAGTTGTCTCTGCAAAAAAAGTGGACTTTTACCTGTGATGTCATAGAAGAAAAGAGAGTAAACCAGAGCAGAAATTTTTACTGAGTTCAGCTCCAAACTTATTGCATTTTTATAGATTAATCTATCTATCCTTCCTGTCTGTGTTGAGATTATCAATGCATCAATACTGTTCTTCCCTTCTGACTTACACATGTCGCTCTTGACAATGTAGTGTACAAACCTATTAGTCACACTCCGCTGAAGTACTGTTAATCTAATAGATAGGTCACTGTTAGGTCAGGGAAAGGGGAGGAGAAAGAGATTTACTGTGAGAAGAGACACCGGTGCTATACAGGAGCCCACTGGTGACGGGGAGTGTAGGGTGGTGATGCTTCCCACTTCATCGGCACACCAAGGTCAGAACTTTCCTTCTGCGGCTGCTGGAAAAAAAAAGTTAATCCAGGATTAATGATGTCAAATTCCCTTAACACAGAGTTATGAGCGTAGGGTAGATGTTCCCAGGATAGCAGACCAATTGGGTAATTTGTCTGTACTAGTACAGCAGTTCAAAGGTTCTTCAACCTCCTTGTCCAGGACCTTTTTGCTTACTCTAAAAGCAAAACGTGAAACCTGCTTGTTCCAGTGGCTGGAAAAGGCCCTGTGGCCTCCCACCTCTGTGTTCAACTTCACAGCAGATTCACAGAAGTATCTGTCTGAAGGTGTGTACCAGAGAGGGTTGACCCTTCATGGCCAAGAGAGTCCTTCTCCAGAGCAAATTCCTTTCTCCTTTTGCTGGCTAAATGTTTCTCTGCGCTCATTTCTTTACCTACACTGTCATGGTCTGGAATTTGCCTTCATGTGAATCTCATCAGTTAATGTCTGTACCATGTTTGAAAAGCCTAAAGTACTACAATTTGTTATTATTTCTTTTGTTTTCTTCCTGATATTCTCTCCAAGTCCAGATCACGTGGCACACACATCTCCCTCTGTAGCCTATTGTCTTACATCTGAACAACTGATCCCTGTTTTCAGCTCACTCGATGCCTGCTTAACTCCTGTGTTGGTGGAAATACATTGTGGAACTGGGGGAAGTTAAACACTGTTAATTGCTTCATATTGTAATCAAGGTACTGGCTTTACTTGTGCTCATAGAAGCCAGTGAATACACATCTAGTGCATTTCTGCAGTGCATGCATGTAGCACAGAGCTGTCTTCTGATAAGCAAAATCTCTCCCTCTCTCTTTTCTTCTTTTCTACCTGGCTGTCTGTTGGCCACAGAACCCCCAGGGTCCTCTGTGTTTTTCCACCAGAGCATCAGAATAAAGCAGGAACACACCAAATGGGTGAAGTTTTGGGATGTGAATTTGTGCTAGAAGCTTCTATGGAGCATGTGTGAACTATTAAAGGAGGGGTTTGGTTTTGCAGTTTCTTTTTCTTCCCCCTAAAAGACACATAGTTTTGGGAAATTTTTACATGAGTTTTTACTCTTTAGATACAAAGTCCATATCAGTGTACAGGGATCTTACAAGCATAAAATCACAGACAACAACTTCTGGTTTGGAAACAGACCAGCTATTTTGCTGAAAATATTCCAAAAACCAGTTCAGGCTGGACAGAGCCATCAGGGTCAATTCAAACCAAGTGGTTACAGCCTGGCAAAAGGAATGAGAGCAGGTAAGCGCTGAGTACAAAGCTCCATGATATGAAAGAAATTGGTTACAATAGTGCTTACTCTGGAGGGCCTGAAAACATCCAACAGTAAGAATCCAGCTAGGGCAGAGAGGCAAAAAACCCCCACTCTCTTGTAGTAGTTTTGTTTCCTGAGAGACAGAACTATTTCCAACTGTGATGAGTTCAAGTAAACTGCTCTTGTGGTATCAGAGATAATACTTTTAGTGGGTGTAAATGAGCCTGGTTGCAGTGGAAATAGCAGTTGCCCAAATTATTTTTCCTGTGTTCATTGCAGCTGGTATTGGTGACACTCCATGGTAAGGGGGTAGACCCAGTGGAGCATAGCATGGCATTGCTTGTTTTCCTCGTCTCTTAATTTTCCAGGCTGATAAACAGGGTAGAGGAGATACATGTAACAATTACTATTAAGGTTTGTGGCAGAAGCAGTGTGGCTACAGAATTTCCCTGCAACCGTGAGGACTCAGTTCAGTCAGAAAATCCCAAGGCAGCCTCTATTGGTCTTTGAGTCAGCACAGGCCCACTTGGGGGAATGCTCCTCTCTGGCACTGGTGTGTTCTAGGTTGATCCACCTCCTGCTGGTGTGTTCACCAGCATGGCTCTCAGCTGTCAGGCCCCCAACCAGCACCTGTGAATCTTGCAAGGGCATGTCTCAGGGTGCTCTTGTGTCCAAGAGCCTGCCCCTCCTCTGCATGCTTTTTTGTTCCACACCAAACCTTTGTTTTCTCTGACCATCGCATTTCTTGTTTCTTTCCAAGCTGTTGAAAATCTGCATGTCACTTTCTCCTCTTTGTCCTTCTCTGTACCAAGATCCTGCTTATGCTTGCTTTGTTCACTCACAGAGAAAGGCAATGCAGGACAAAAAGGCCCATGAAGCTGTGAGAATCGCTGTCAAAGTTGTTATCCAGGCTATGAACTCATCAGGTTTCAGAAGATAATAAAACACTTTCGATATGATGCTTGGATAGATCGGGGGTGAGGAGTCGCATAATGGAGGCCTTTGACTTTATTTCAGGTAGTTTACTTGGGTCTCAGCTGTCACTTTTCTATTCCCCAGCAACTCCTACCTCTGACTTCATTCTCAAACTTTCCTATTTTGCCCATGCTGTTTGCGCACTGGGTTGCTTTGGCTTGGGAGAGGACCTGTTTATACTAACATCCATTCGACAAGTTTGGTTTTTCTGGGAGACTTGCCAGTTGTGGCTGAAATCTCTCAACCCCTGAGTTGAAAAACCTATCAAAAGCCCATCGAAGATGGTAAACACAATGGCCTTATCCCACTCCCAAACTCTTCTGCACACATTGCACTTCAGAGAAACTGTCTCTTGTCAGACCAGCGATCCAGCCTGCCCATGTTTCTGTTCTGCAAACACAACCTGGGGCCTTTTTCCGCTTTCAGGGTCACAGCCCACGCATGCTCCAGACCCCCTCCAGCAGGACCCTTCTGCCCTGCTGAATCCACTCACACCCATGGGTACCACAGCCACTCAGAAATTCAAACTTCTACTTTAATGAAAATTTTGAGTTGATTTCTGGTGGGGAACAAAAGCTCACCGAAGCTGTTCATTTTGGCACAGTGACCTTTTTTTTCCTCTAAGTGCAGTCTTAAGCCTGAAGCACCTCCAGTGCTTAGGAGAGTGCTAGAAGCAGCAAGAAAATGCAGTGTGTGCCCTGAAAGCAACAGAAAAATGGATCAGACTGTTCTTAAAAGACTGACCAAAACATCCTGATGAGGTATGAAGGCACTAGTGAGTCACAGCCCAGGATGGGCTAAAAAATAGTAATAGAGAAAAGCTTCTTGTTTCAGTTCCCTGCTGGGGCCAGGAAGTTGATTCTCCACTACTGACTGGTTTCTTTTCCCTCTTCAGTGAGTTACTAGCTGCAATTTATGATGAAATAATTCCTTTGGGAAATTATTCCTTTTGGGGAAAGAATTATGAAAAGGAAAAGTGATCTTCCCCTCCCCATTCATCAAACCAATGAGAATAGCATTCAGAAAATTCTGATGATCATGAGACAGGCTAGCCTTTGCTTCAAATTTTTTTTGGCTGATTATTCTGAAAATGGATTGAGCAGCACCCTGGAGTCTTTTTCTTCCTTCCCCACTGCACATTAGCAAAAAAAGAAATTGTTTTACTATGAAAAACAACTTATATTTCACAGGTGACCTTTTGTCTTTGGCAAAAAGGCTTTTGTCACATCTTTTTGAGAAGGCAGCCTTGCATTATTTATGATAAGCAGTTTAACAGGACAACTCTATTTTAAATCAAATTCTAGCAAAAATGTCCAGTTTCTGTGACCTGAATTCAGTGCTGTCATGGATAGATATGCCTTAGCCAAGGCAAAGGATTGGGATTTTGGAGCAAAATGTGCCAAAAGATAAGGTCAGGACAGAGTTCCGGCATCCATAGTCATGGTCTACATTTCAAGAAGTGCTGGGAGGATTATTGTGGCTGTGTTTGTGCTGTTGTACATACCTCGAGGGCAGAGCTGTATGGGTGAGCACTTTTACCAAATAGTCTTTAGGAAAAACATACAACAGCAATCATAACCCTGATGGAATTAAGGCTTCTTGGTAGACAGGAATGTATTTGTGACTTTCATTAATATGCTCAGCAGTGAGTTCAGTGTACTTGCAAGATAAATTAGATGTTTTCCTCCACCATCCAGTGTTAGGGGAAGCTGTTTTGCTGATACAATGCAGAGAATGGAAACTTGGCTCACTTTGGGTCCGAGGGCCCAGACGAAAGAGTCCAATTAGCAGTCCTGCAACTGGCATGTTATTGTGTGGTATCAGGGAAGAGGAATGATGTCTTTGTTTGGACAGATTGTTTCCATAATTTAAGAGAGAGAAAAATCAGCTTATTGTTGATCCAGATTTTGTCATAAGTAATTTGAAAGTTCTCTGTGCATTCAGCTGAAAGGCATTTGGAGTCAAGGAGAAAATGCATGTTGACATACATTGGAATTTGGTGAGCATCTGCTTGAGAAAGAAGTGTTTTATGACCATCCTGGCCCCGTGGGCTCACCTAATAAAACAGTTCACAATTAATTTGCAAGTTTGGGGCGAGTTCAATCCCTCTTTTCTAGCTCATTTAAAAAAAAAAAAAACTAACCCAATATAATTGCACACACAGCAATAGTTCAGTCCAAGAGACTCCTTGAATGCCATTAGGAGACGTATCATACCCAAATGCTGCCAATGTTAGCTAAAACTTGAGAAGCCTGAGCCAAACTGGGACAATTTTTCCTTCCTTCTTCCTCCTATTTTTCACTCTTTTCCTTGTCACTGCAGCTAAAAACAAGATGCCCTCCTTGCCTCATTTGCTAAAACATGTATACCTGCTTGTTAAGCTGTAATTTTAGCTTCACTTTGATTGATAGCTCAAGTAGGAAAGGTTTAAATTTTTGTCTTGTACAGACACATTCAAATGTCTTGGCAAGGCTGTTAGATGTATTGCCTTTGTAGTCATTGTGCAGACTGGAGCTTCCCCAGTGATTTAAAAAAGTCTAAATGAATGTAATGAGTTTTGGGATCTTTCTCTTTTTCCCCTGTTTTTTAGTTAGTGCTTTAATAAAGCACTGGATGTTTTGGAATGGTGAATGCATACCTTCTGAGTGAAGTGCAGCCAGCGCCGCAGCTGCAGCTCTCTTCCTATATGTGTTGCTCAATAGGCTTGTGGGAACTGATGGAGCAGACTGCTGGGACTGCCAGGCAGGACGGCTCCGCTGTTGTTACTGGCTTGGGCCCAGTTTAATACTTCATGTGTAGCTGAATGTAGGAGAGATGTCGAAGAGATGTTACTAGAAAAATGCTGCTTTGAAATGAGACCCCTAAAAAACCATTATGTTAATGCTTGTTGTAATTGTATGCTCTGGAGCATCGTGTTACTAATTGAGGAAGCAGAGACTTTTTATTTCTAATGGCTTCATGCCTACTTGCAGCCAGTGGGTCAAGTGCTTTGCCTGTCTGCTAGTGCATAAAGGGTCTGGATGCTTTGCCAACCACATGCACTACTGTCTGTCGTGGGCTAGTGTACCAGGCATGGAAAGTACTTGTGTGACTTCTAATGCAGTACTGATAGTGATGTGACTGATGGTGTTTCTTCTCTGGTAGAAGCAGCAGGGACTGGCTTTTGGGGCAGAGTTGCCTTCAGTCAAATTCAGCCTGGATAAGTGTGGGGGACTGTTTGGGTATGAAGTCTTCCTTTGTAAGAAGACTAGAAAAAAGCAGAGAGAGAGAGAGTGAAAAAAAAGGCAAAAGCCAAGTGGTCCAGATTGACTCTGAAGCCAATATTCACTTACTGGTGCTTCTGAATAACTAATGCAGAGCAACTCTGGCAAGACAAAAATGGCCCTGTTGGGTCAGAGTAATGCTCTATAGGTGACTGCAGCTATTCATGACTGCTTAAAGAAGGCACATCAATGTACATCCTTTCAGCAGTCAAAGGCTCTAACCTCAGCATCTGGACCATCATGGTTGTCCTGGTTTCATCTGGGATAGAGTTAACTTTCTTTCTAATAGCTGGTATAGTGTTATGTTTTGGATTCAGTATGAGAATAATGTTGATAACACACTGATGTTTTCAGTTGTTGCTAAGTAGTGTTTAGTCTAAAATCAAGGACTTTTCAGCTTCTC
>JAVJGG010000055.1:3553612-3563949 GCA_035590195.1 Aviceda cuculoides | reverse complement strand
AACTCAAAACACAGCACTGTACCAGCTACTAGGAAGACAATTAACTCTATCCCAGCTGAAACCAGGACAGTTGTGTACACTGTCAGTAAAGCTGTGCTCTTGAACGGTTAGGGATGGTGTGGCCCCAGAAGGTTAGTGGTAGGGAAGAAGAGACAGGGTGTCTGTCACTCTGGCTTGGAGGGAGTGTGCTACAGAGTTTTCATTTTCTGCATGCATGATTAAAATTAGAGGGGAAAAAAAACCTAAACCCTTGGCTCTAGCAATGGGAATCACACAGATGTGAACTGAATGGAAAGCTGATTATTTTTTTTTTGTCACCACTTCTTATGACCTGAAGGATAGATTTGTCTCAGAGTTTTCTGCAGCAGAGGCAAAGACGTTAATTACCCTTTTCAGAAATAATGGAAGAAAAGTACCATGTTTGGTGTTTTACAGTGTGCTTTCTGTGCTTTACTTTAGGTGGGTCTAGGAGCTTTCCAAAATCCCACATCTTTTGGAGATTTTCTCCCTTCCTTCCTTTGAAGTTGAGGATCACAAGCCCTTTCCCAAACTGATTTGTGCAGCCTCTCATAAAGCCAGGTAAGTCACACACACAGATCATGGGTCCTGTGTGTCACATGGAGGAAACCACACGTGAACCACGTGTGCACTTATATACCCCATTTGGTGATGAGATGCATACACGCCATCTTCCTCCCCAGTCAGGGAACTCCATACACGTATGTTTATAGCCAGGTAGATTTCGGTTGTGTGATGAAACTCACATCAGCTATCTATATATTTCCTGGGGAGGGATCCTCCTGGGACCCAAAGGCCCTGCCCACTGAGATGGGTGCCCCGGGAGGGGTATCATTGCCACATGGCACTGCAGGCAGGCAGCTACACCTGACGGAGCGTATTTCCGTAGCTGTCCATGCCTCATTAGCCCACAGCCCCTCCTATGTGCGTGGGCTCCTACTCTATTCATATAACCCTCACACACCATGCAGCTATCAGCAGGCATCAGCTTGCTGCTAATTGCCTCCTAGGGAGACCTCCCAGTTCCTCCGCACAGGCGCCATCCATGTTGCAGCTCTCCATCAACAGATACAGAGAAAGTCTTAGCCTGAAAAGCCAGGCACTTCACATGGTGCCTTAACATGAGGTAACCAGGGTGTATAGACTAGAGTTACAGTTCCAAAGAAGTAGGTTCAAATTTTGGTTTTGGTCACAGAGGGAATTATGTTTAAAGATCTTTTAATCCCTTGGGAAGCTTTCCAGTCCCCAGGGATATCAACTGTTTAATCACACCCTCAACCCAATGGCAGGTCATTGTCTCTCAAGATAGGGCTTTTTCAGGGACTTTTATGGATTTTTGTTTGCTTGCTTGCTTTTTAAGTGGAACTGTTTTCCAATTTAATTTGGGGTTGTTTGTGAAAGGTGTCTGCTTTCAGAACATTGCTGAGAGTTTTTTGGTGTAGAAGAAGTTCTTTTCTTCGTTGTTCCTTCTGGTTAAAAGGTACACGGCATCAGAAAATGTAACTGGGAGAGGGAGTAAGGTGTGCAAAGGAGAATGGGGAGCATGAGCAGCCTAAACCACAGTTGTCATAAGACATTCAGAGGAATTTCCAAATTGAATTTTTTTTTATGTTGTTTTTGACATGAAGTATCACATTTTTCCTAGCAGAAGGAGGGAGGAAAATATCTGGTCATGTGGGCCAGAGCTGATGTAGCTACCTCTTTGCTTGCTTTTGCATACCTCCCATGCTCAGCAGTACAATTATGCTTTGAAAGAGGAGTTCACCCAGAAATGTAAGGAATGACAAATGCATCAGCCCCTGCCTGCACCTTTACATTTCAGCTCTGGACTCAGCAGTCCCCCATTTATGATACAACAGGAACATATTTTGTTCTGCTCCAGTAGTAGCACTCAATTGAGTGTTACTGGCTCGTTAGGAAATTAGACGATTTGTCTAAAGCTTTAGGCAAGGGACACATTTTTTAAGCAAGTATGGAGTGTTCAAGTGATGCCAACAATAACAATCTCTAGATTACAGATGAGGTGGACTGAGCAAGCAGTGTGTTATCTCTCTGAATGTTTAAAATTTTGTGCATTTTGGCAACTTCTTTAAAGAGGGCAAGAGCTGTACTGTCAGCACTGATTTTAGTTTTGCAGTGCTATGGCTTTCTATTTATAATGGACATGAAGGAGGTCCTGAAGGCAGCGTTTCTTGTCAGTGAATTAAAAGTTCCCTCATATCTGCAGTGTTTGCTATAATTTAAATATTTGTCATAGTTAATGAAAGATAGCCTGAGAAAGAGGGAGCAAAGTAGGTTTCCCAGGTCCCATCAGTTTACCTGTGTCTTCTTCCTATTTGTAGTCAAAAATAAAACCCTGTAGGAATGGTTATGATGCTCTATGGATGGCAAAGTGGGTAGCAGTCCATCGCTAAGGGGATTTCACTTCATGCGCTATCTAGCAACCTTGGATGTTAATGTGGAGAGTCTGCCCTGTTTTGTTTATAGCAACTGATCAAATGTAAAGTGCCTACCTTGAATGCTCTGATTCTCTGTTGAGGCAGTTTCTTGCTGTCATCCTTAAGTGGAGCAGGAGACATCCCCATGCAAACACAGGCCATGCTTCCAGCTGCAGAACTGCCCACTACTCCCTGGTGCAGGAGCTGTGTTGTTGCAAATAAAAACCAGGCGAGCTCAAATTACATAATAAGCGTTATAGGCTTCTCTTATTTAGTTCACATGTATACCTTTGGGCAACATTCAGACTCTCCAGTGCCTGCTAATTAATTTGTTTTCTTATACTTTACTGAGATCTGGATTGGCACCAAAGCCCAAAAGGGAAGAATCTAGCTGTCGAAAAGTGAATGTCTATAATGAGTGTAAGGTGTGGATGGAAACCACGTAGTTGTCACACAGCAGCTATGATGTAAAAGATGCTATTGCTTCCATACTCTTTCCCATAAGGGAGAGAGATGTTTGGGGAGGGCAGAAGATGTGATTACAGGAGACAGCTACATGGAAACTATCATTGAATGGTCCACGCACCGAAATGGAGCACTGCACAGGAGCAAGGCTCTTGTTAGAAATATTTTAATAAATATTAAGTTCATGGATGAATAACAAAAATATGTAAGCATTAATTAAACATGGCTGGCTAGCCTGTGAAGCATTGTCCAGTTGAGGAATACAGGGTTCAGAGTGGGAAGCTGAGGTTTTCCTCCCGGCCCTGAAACTAGTTTTCTCCAAAACCTCAGCAAGTCATGTTTTTCACTGATTTCTTATTCTCTGGTCCAGGAACATGTACCTCAGTTTCCTCATGTTTGCTAACATAATCCCCAGACCATTGTCAGATATTGATTATAAGTTATATTAGGACCCCAGAATGAATAGCTATGGAATTCTGAGATACTAATTAATCATCATTGGTTTTAGGCTCCTGGCCCTTTGCTGCATGATGACAGACTTTGCAGCCCTGTAAGAGCCCTGTATAGAGACCAGGCTTCCCTTTCTGTGTCTGAGACTTCTCCTACCAGCCTTAGGCACACCGCTGTGCTCAGGGCTTGCCTGCCTGCTGCAATGCCACCTGGGCTGTTACCCCACTGCTCCCAGGCAAGCGCTCCTGCCTGTGCACTCACACCTAGTGCCAGGCTCCCGCAGGCAGTATCAGCTGTTGAAATGGCTTGGTAATGAACCCTAGGGCAGCTACTCTTTAACAAATTAATCTTAGTGCAGTCTGATGACCATAAAGAGTAATCCTAAGGTGTAGCATCTCTCTCTATAACAGCACAGGATCACAGGTGCCTGTACCTCAGGAACCCTTGGTGCTCCCTGCGGTCAGTACGTATGGTGAGCTCTAGCCAGTTACTTTTGCAACATCCTATTTTCCCTGTGATGCTTCAGGGAATCTGTGATGTCTTCAGAAATGCCCTTGAAAAGGTTCAAGAGAAGCAAGTAAATCTATGCTTTAAATAGGTTGCATTACTGAAAATTACTTGAATGATGAAGCAAAAGATGAGAGTGTGCAAGTGACTAGCAGACACCAAAGGACAAAAAATAGGAGGCTGATGTACAGCTCATTCAGCACCTGCGAGTCCTCTGGCTGTGTTGAGCTAAGGGCTGTACTGCTCATTAAGCCCTGCAAATCCTAGTGAAGCAGGCGTAGAAACCAGCACCTCAAACCTCCTTGCAACCAGTGGAGTTGCAAGGAGGTGGTGACAGTCATTTGTGTGACTGATTTTTCCAGTCCCTATTGTGTAACTGCAGAAATACCAAGCTGTAGTCTCTAGGCCTGCACTGGAAATACAGAGACAGTCCTTCCCTGGGATGTAGTGGGAGGTGTGGGGGCTGCCTCCTGCTCCTTTTTAGCAAGAGAACATCTCTACAGCTCCCCACACCACCTTCTGCAGAATGACAACCAACATATGACTTGGGTTTGAAATCCTTGCAGCTGATGGAAAAACAGTTAAGGTCTCATTAAAATTCTATGTAAAGAGCCAAGAAAAGGAAGATAATGTCAGAGGAAAGGTAATATGTAGGACGGTATGGAGAATTCTCTTAAGTTAAGCCTGTCATTAGGTGAGAGCACAGAAGGTGCTAACTGTACAGTGCATTTCATTCACCCCACAAAGAATAATTAACACTTTGCCTTCTGTCTTCCCCTTCACTGGAATGAATGGATTCAAAACATATGCTCTCTTGTTAAGGCAGGAGTTGTCATATCCTGGATCCTTGTGTGCAGAAGAATTTTACTGCTGGGTTTCTTCACCTGCTGACTGTTGAATGATTCCTCATTATTAGTCATGTGAGAGAGTGCTGATTTCATTAATCTCTTTGTGTGTCTTCATCCCCTGCTGTTACAGAAATTATTGACCCAAGATGCGAAGCACTGGAACAAGCATTGGAACTGGCTTTCAGGCAAGCACATGCTTAAATATTGCCCTAAATAGGGAAGGACTGACCAGCGATCACGCCTACCCTGAGAGTCTGCATAGATGTGCTGGTGAGGAGGGAGCACAGTGCAAACAAGCACTGCTTGGTCCTAAGTGGGCTGCCAGCAGCCTGGCAGGATGCTGAGGATTTTTCCTTAAGATTTATTTCCAGGCTGATCCACCCGTTGACAGAGAAAACAAAGTTCTCGCAATGCTTGGACTCTGACCTGCCTTTCTGCCCTGATCACTATCAGTCCTCAGCAATATTATTGCAACAGAGCAACAGCTGCTTTGCAAAGCAAATCTTAGCCTTGCCAGGTCCAGTTTAAGTGTTTGCACACAGCTTCCTGGCCTCCCACGCTCCTCAAGAAATTGAACTAGAGGTGATAGTCTTCGCTTCCTTTTAAACTGGAGAAGATATCATTGCATGTTACTACGCAGCTGATGCTCTCTACTCCAGTGGTGGCTACACTTCAAGGCTGGGGTGAAGTGATCCATGTTCATGCAGCCCTTCTATTTCACAGAAATAATTCAAATTAATTAGTTAAAGATTACAAAGCACTCTGACATTCCTGGCTGAAAATGCTATCTCAAAGTGTAACAGTAATGATACTTTACACCCTCTGATACTTTTGCAGGAGTCTCTGTAAGAGAAGCTATGCATGTACAAGCTGGTGTGCTTATGTGTTAACTTACTTTCTTCATCCTAACTCATGCCAGAGACTGCCCAAATAACCACTCTTCCCCTCTCCCTCTGTCTAGGCCTCTTCAAAGTTTTGGGAAGTTTGCCTTAGGATACTGTGCTCTTCGTGCCTACCAATGGCATCAGTAGATGACTGGCTCTGACGCTCATTACAGCTGCGGTGAGAATGAGTGAGCTGCACAGTTACACAGACACTCCACTGCCCTGCTATCCCACTGTTTACATTACACCAGCATGGCTAAAGGGGGTCCTTTCATCCTCACAGTAGACTTGCTTCTCTTGGCACTTTGGGCATACAAGAGTAGGCAGCTGCAAAGTGGTAGATTATTTTCAGCATCATAGACACCTGCTATGATTTCCATAGCATGTGGGTTCTGAAAGTGCTGAGCCAAATTCCTTCCAAATGTTTGCATGTGCTCTTGAGACAAAGGTATAAGATGCCCTCGCATCTCTCTGACACAACCTGAGACAGCAGCATCCTGTCCTCAGTCCTACCATTTCCACCAAGGTGCAAGCAGCCTTAGCTGCTGGCAAGCAGGGAACATCTGTACACACACCCCTCATCTGTCCTGTCCTGTCCAGTCCTTGGTTCACCTATTAGCCCCACAACTAACATATGTGGGGCTTATGTTGATTCCATATGGCCGCTTCTGACCCACTATTGCGACCCATCCAAGTTGGCACAAGAGTAATCTCTGACTGAATTTGCGCTTGAGGGAGAAAAAAAAGAGTTCAGGAGGCTAAAAAGTGATACATCAGAAATAAGGTCTCTCACATTTCTTAAAGCAGAGACCATTCCCAACCCACGCACAACGAGCTCTACATGAAGTCACTTAGGAAGGGTCTTCTTTGGGCCAGTCTACCTGTGGCTACATAGTTGTTACTTGGACTTCGCCCAACCTATTTTCATTCACAGACTCCTCACCACCCATCTATGAAGCTTGTGTTCCTCTGAATGAACCAGAAAGCTAAAAGGTAGCCAAATGCGATAATCAGGCAGGGGCAAGTAAGGAAGGAGATTCTTTCGGTGCTTTGCTGAAAGCTAAAATGGATATGGTTGCTGATGGTGAGAGTAATCAGTGTACTGGTAGGCCCAGAGGGATGTGTGTGAGGTGTGAGCATGTGGGGCATTCAGGGGTAAAAGCATGCAGGCTGCCACTGTAGGAGAGGCTCTCTTCCAGCAATGAAGAAACCCTATTTTGTTGGAGTCAGGGAGCTGTCAGCTTACGGGATCAGGAAAGTTTGCAGATATAGATCATCATCTTAGAGGTCTCCAGACCTCTACATTCATACAGTGTGGCAGAAACGGCTAGAGAAGTTCCTAGGGAGATGAGGAGCAACTACCCATCCCAATCTCTCCCATTGGCTGAGGTGCCTGTCTTGGTTTCATTCCTTTGTAAATTGAAACACCAGATAAAGTCAATGAAACCAAAACCTTCAGGTTAATGATACCAAAAATAGACATTCCCTTCCTGCTGGAAAGGTAGGTCAAAGCATTACAAAAGGCTGTTGTGGTTTGTGACACATTTTCTGTGTGGCAACCAAGAGGCATTTCCGTAAGACTTGTGAATGCAACTCAGTCGCCAGTGTAGGGGAGGGAAGATCTCTGTTGGTTTAGGGACAGGAGACCACCAGCTTCCAAAGGTTTGGAAGTATTACTGATTTTTTGCATGCCCAACAGAAAAAAATTCTCATGCTAGGCACCCGAATCCAGAGGCCACTTTTAAACCTTGTTTTGTTTTTTCTGGTTGAAGTGGAAGAAACATTTCTAACATGCAGTCCATTCTTACAGGCACATTGACTTGAAAGTTAATCATAGTTCTGGCCTCAGATGGTTACAGTGCATCTGTTTCTCCGTCTGTGGGAGTCTTAAAGGATACTTGATAGCTGTCCAAGTAAGCGCTTAAAAATTTTATCATCTAAAGGCAAAATAACAAGATAGCATAATCCAGAATGATCCCAAAGGAAACAGTGGTGGAATAAGTGTTTCAAGCCCTCAACTATGCCCTATAGATTTCACCTGAAATACAGATTATTGTATGGCATGCATGAAGTGTTACTCATAGTAGATGTGCACTGAAGATGTATCTACCTATTTTCATCAGGAAAATGCTATAGAAATATACTTCCTGCTTTGCCATGGACAGGAATCTTACAATTAGGTAACATGTAAACAAATGTAAGCAAAAAATTTTTCAGTTATATTATATTGTATATTATACTGTATTGAAACTTGGTGTGGCTGTCTCTAAGTAAGCTTGTTTTGTGAATTGGTTTCAAAACAGCCAGCACTCTTTTCCATACCAGAAGCCCTTGATAAGTCAAGAAGAATGGTGCAAACTATTTACAGTCTCCTGTCCTCCCTGTAATCCCAGGCAAGTTAAATATAGAAATCTCTGGGGCTGAGATTTGAGATGCAGTATTGATGAGCAAATGTGGAACAGGCCTCACTCAAAACATCATTAGATCAACTGGTGAATTAAGATGGAGATGGAGCTAATTGAAATCCTGTTTGGGCGGAGGGGGGGGGCTGCTGGGTCCCTTGCAGGCTTGTAGAGAGGCCAATAATGATGAGGACTGAGACCGTGGGAAGTTTCAATTGATATGAAGCTTGATCCAAAGCTCAGTGAAGCTGAAGAAAATCCCCCACGGTGCATGAATATTGCATGTGTTATGGGACTTTCTTTTTTTAAAGAACAATTATCTCAAATGCAGAAACACAAGAATTCCACTAAACCTCAGTCTCGTTCTGAATGAGGGTTATGATGGATAAGAGGGAGGAAGGAGTTGCTTTTCTTCTCAAGGTGAATATGATGATAAAGTTAATTTCTGCATCATTCCCCAGAGTCATATCCAAGGGGGCAGAGAACTCTGCATTGAGGTGTGAGAGATGAAAAAGAAAGAGAGTCAGTATGCCATACCTGCCATGAGGAAGCAGAGAAAGAATAGAGGGGAATGGGCACGACCTCTTGCCTCATCCTCACCACATCTGCTCAAGAGAAGCAAGCCATCACAGACAGTCAGCAGATTGCATGTCTGCCACGGATACAACACGTTCCCTCTCTTCTGGAACAAGCTGTGAGCACAAAGTATTGAGGTGTCAGTAAAACCTTTAATGAAGGTTGAGCTTTACAACTACACATATTAAGGCCCTATATTAATAGTTTGCAAACAGGAATCATGTGTTTTGCTTTGTCATAATAATAATCAGTGGTACTCAGGAGCTGTCCTACCATCACAGAAACTCACTGCTGCAGCCTGGAAAAACCTCTCTTTCTGATAAGACTCAAAGAAGGGTTGCTAACCATGTATATGATTGCTGGGCAAATGATATGGCAGAAGTCCATTGTGCGATAGGCCAAATAGGTACATGGAAATCAGCAAGTAGTAATACGCTACCCTGGGAATAAATACCACAGTATGCAACACCACTGGGGACAAAATGTTAGTGCAAAATGTGTACATAATACTGTGAGCAGGGATAAGTATCTGTATTTACAACACTCCTTACAATTACTAATGCCACACTCAGCAATTCTGTATTAAAATTGGTATTTGTTGTTTAACACATTGCTGAGGGCTGATTTATGATTTGATTTAAACTCCTAAATTAATTGCAATTATTCTGGCAGTCATTAATTGTGTAAATTGATGTGCAGGAGTTTACCTTGCAGTATCCAATCTGGTTTTTATGGCTGCTATTTTATTGCTCCATGATTGCTCTTGGATTGGCTTTGCTTGCCAATACTTAGAAGCTAAAACCAAGTTTTAATATATTTGTTGGCTTAAATGTAAGATTGGGGGCAGGGGTTGTTTCATTTGTGATTTGGGGATTTTTCCTTTTCATCTTCCTGAGTTTTTTCTATTAATTTATAATCCAGTTGCTCCAAGTCTGTGGTATATTGATCTTCATATAAAAGGAATAATAGCAAATTTCCCTAAATAAGCAACAACACTTGGTGATGCATCTTCTATTTAGGCAAGAAGGAAGAATCCAAGCAGGAACATTGCTCCACAGGGAGAGGGAGGATTGTCACCAGTGCAACATCATAGCACTGCTATGAGTATCTCAGTCTAATGGGATGGGGATAACAGGAAGACCTTGGCCCTTGCTAACACTGTGTGTCCTCCTCCCTTGAATCTCTTTTTTCCTGGAGGGATGCTTGGGGAGGGCAGCAGTTAGAGCCAGAATCAATATCAGGGATCAAGGAAACCCCAGGAAAAGGGCTACTTCTAGTCTGCCTCCAGCAGAGTGAGAAGATTGGGATTAGCTGCCCAAGTCAAGGTTAACACTCTCTAAAAGAACATTAGAGGCATAATCTATGGGAAGGAAAAAGACCTATGCAAAGGGCATACAAACAAATTAAATACATTCACATTGGCAATTAGAAAGTTTCTAGTTGTCGAAACAGTGACCAGCTAGAGCCAGTAAGAGAAATGGGAGGAAGAAAGCTACCTGTTTTTGAAGTGGTCAAATCTTTCTGGGTGCTGTGCCTCTGATAGAGCCTGGACTCAATAGCTTGCTCATACTGCTACATGAAGGCTCCCATGTGGCATGATGAGGTCCTGGCACTTTGTGCGATTTTCCACCGTCCTTCTTGGTCTTGTGGTGACAAGGCAGAAAGGATTACCTGTCGCGGTCGAGACGGACAAACGACACGTACGCATGCTATAGTACAAGCAAAGCAGTTTATAGTAGCCTTTCTTCT
>JAVJGG010000055.1:3523492-3535041 GCA_035590195.1 Aviceda cuculoides | reverse complement strand
TGGTTAAAGAATACATATACAGAGAGGGTCACACCTCACCATGTAGCCCTAGCATGGCTCCATATTGACACGAATCAGGTGATTACATTTCACAGGTCATTTTTAAAGATGGTTCTTGAAGTGTGGCCAAAACCAGAGGCAAACAGATTCATTAGACAATTTTCAGTGTCTCTCACTTTAAGTAAGAGGAATGTGACATCTGGGAACAGTATAGTTGTGCTATACCACTGCATTAATGTGGTCTCCTGGGATCACTACTTATGCACTGCATCATCCCTTTAGCTTATACTGAAGGTTACAGCGTAGCAATGTCAACAATAAAGTCTGCCCAGCATGTACCATTGACCATGGGACGTTGCTCATGTCCCATGAGACCTTGTTTTTAGTTAATAAAGTTGCCAGACTTTAACATTTAAGACTTGATCTTTCTGAGCTCCTGACTTTAGTCAGTTTTGTTGTTGAAGTCAGGTGTCTGACTTTTACAAAATGCTGGAGCCTGTACCGGGACAAGTGTGACACTATGCTTTCTCTGTTTATTATTCCATCAGCATCTGGTTTTGGCCACTATTTGAAGCAAGCTCTTGGGCTAGATGGACCTTTGTTCTGACTCAGTGTGGATGCTCTTACACTATATTCTCAGTGTCAACAAAAATAGTTGCCTATTTGCTGAAAATAGGGCTAGGAATTCACTTTGTCACTTTAAAAACTCTTAACAGTCTTTTTACTGTTGTTCATTTTTGTGAAGAAGCTTTGGTTATCTCTGTGCTCTGCAGCTGGGACTTGATCCTGTGTGAAGCATTATCCTGGAGTCAGGCATACGCTTTTTTGCCCCATTCTGGCTCTTGATAATTACGTTTGGAATGTGCTCAGTAGAAACTTTAGGTAGGGTTTTGCACTTATTGCTGTTGGCAGTGAGCATACCCTGACAGGACTGAGCAGGATGCTGCTGGTTGCAGACTGCTCTGCCACGCCACACAGGAACTCGGTGCAGCAGGACTGTCCAAATGGCCATTGTCTTCTGGGACTGAAGAACTGCCTGACTGGAAGGCAGAAGTGATGAACAATTCTCAGGTGCTTTTAAGAGGGAAAGTGAGTTGTGATGGTAAGAAGATGAGTTGTAAAACTGTTATCTATAGATGGATTAGGGGAAAACTTGAATATGGCTGGTTCAGTAAGAGTCTACAGAGATGATAAGGAGAAGAGGAAAGGCTTACAGCAGGGAGAGAGGAAGATGGTCTGTGATCTTGGAGAAGACCCCCTCTGAGACCTGGTGCTGAGCAAAGGCTTCCACTATTCAGTTCCTGTGTTCAGCTCTTGGCTGTGGAACCCACCATAAGGGATGACTTCTCCCTATACAAGTCCACACAGATGTTGACAGTCATAGACTCGCTGAGAGACTGGAGAAGTCATTAACTCCACCTTTCTATCCCAAGACCAAGTTACTATCATGTCACCCCAAGGTACAGTATCTTATTGTTGAAATTGAAGTTTTGTCAAATGTCTAATCTAAATCTCCCAAGCTGTTTGGTTTATGCTTCTTTATATTTTATTCTTCCTGATCTTTCCACCAAGGACATATTATTCCCTTCTTTGCAACAGCTTTTTAGTTGAAGACTATTAACCTTCCTTCTCAGTTGTTACTTCTTCAGCAAAAACCCCCCACATTTCTTGCAATCTTCCCTCATGTTTTCTGGACTGCTGTCTATTTTTGCTGATCTCCACTGGCCTCTTGCCAACTACATCATATCTTTATTGAAGTGTAGTGCACTAAACAGGATAGAGTCTTCCAAGTGAATCTTTAACAGTAGATATCAGCGCACATGGACTCTTTCAGTAGTCTTTAAGACCCTTTAGACATTCCAATGTGAGGGCTTTGCCATTCATTTTCAGCTTCTTCCACCATAGTCCCTGGATTTTGCTCTTGTGAACTGGTACCTAGACAGTTATGCAAGTACAGATGAGTATTTCTGTGTAAGCATGGTATTTTGCATTATTGCATTCCATCCATTTTAGATTATTTCTCTAAATATATCAAGATAATTTTAAATTCTCTTCTTTTAGTACCTATAACATCTGCAGTCCATCCTTGCTCCATCAGCAAGTTTAATAATCATACTTTATATTCCATATTCTATGCCTTCAATGAAAACATCAAATAAAACTTGGTACGGGACCAAGGCCCACAGAATTCCTTGCAAAACACATGTATTTTGATAGGTTACAATGGAATTACCCTGTGGATACAATTATCCAACCAGACTTGACCTCCTGCCTCTTCCCACAGCAGTTTCATTTAGATAACAGTTCACTAGCCAGTTCATGAGGATATTATAGGGAAGTACTGTTAATGGCCTTGCAAAAAAATAAATAAATAAATTCAAGCTATATGACATCTGTGGCCACTACTTCACCCTCCCTTTAAGACTTCTAGAGTGAAGTTGATCAGGCTTAGGCAACTGGAAAACATCTAACCTAATTGGTTACTCTCTAAGCAGGCTTTGAATATTTGGGGCTGAAATTTTACCCCTTTTTCTTGGTAATAATTGCACTGTCTGCTTCCTGTTGACCTTTTTAGTAAAGATTGATGAAAAAGGGAGGAAAAAAAGGACACTAAACTCTTTGGCTTCCTTAACGTCCCCTGCTGATAGCACCCCCCCCAACCTTGAGTTGTAGTCCAAACTTCCCTTTGTTTTCTCTTACAGCTGTACCTGTAAAATTTCTTTTACTGTTGGTAAGCTTTGCTAGTTGCATCTTGTGCATTTTGTCTTTACTAACTGTATACACATCCCCTAACCCCCATGAATGGAGAATTGTGCTGGGTTCTCAACCAACTGACCTAGTTTCTATCTTACAGATCTCTCTCTCTTATGCTTGTGGTCAATTAAAAGGTTGTGAATTAGCTGACTTCTGCTGAATTTCCTTACTTTCCTCTAAAATGCCATAGGTTGCACTTGGTTTCCTATTAGCATTTCTTGAAGGACCTGACAGCTCTCCATAATTTGTTTTTTCCCTTAATTTGCCTCTTATGAGCTCTTCCCTATCCATTCTCTGAGTTTATGGATATCTGTCTTGCTGAAATCTAGTGCTGTCAGTCACTCAGCTGCAAGCGGCAGAAGTCGACACTGTTTGCTGCAGTACTGATTTCTTGTAGAATGTCATATCTGGCAGTAGACTTTATATGTTACACTGCCCTCTACCTATGTGTAAAACTGCCACTCAGCTGAGGAAGGTAGTGACAATTACAGTCTGTACTAGCCCTTAAGATTTAGGCTGCTGTTCAGAATTCAGCACTAAGAATGGGAAGAAAAATGTAACTTCACAGAAACCTTCTGTAAGGCATTAATAACTGCCCTTATAATGGATCTCATTCAACATGGACAGAGGATCTCTACTGACGAAATGTTTAGAACACAAATTCCTTATGATAAGACTAAGTAAGGTATGCAATGATCCTTGCCCTAATTTGTTTACTAAAAATTTAGAACATTATGCAGCTGTTTTCATGGTGCAATGGGCAGACAATGAGACCATAACGGGGGAGAGGAAGAAAAAAGCAGTAAGCTTCACCTTAAGCAAAAATGGCTGATTGGACCACACTGGACCTATGCCTTGTAAGAACAGTGATAGAAGCTCTTACTGACATCTAATGCAGAACCAGTAAGAAAGACTTCAGGTCTTACTAAAACCCTCTAATATTCTTTAATGTTGCTTGAGACCACTGTAGATACTTCACGGACCCTCTCATAGGTCAACTACAGATGGTCAAGAAGTCAGGCCAAGCATGGTGCTTATATTAGAAAGCCTTCCTGTTACACAATTATTTTTACTGACCTTATTACAATGCAAGTTTCTTTACTATCACTTCAAGTCGATTTGGATTCCCTAAACAATGCAAATTAATTACAAATAACCAGTCCCAGCTATGGTCAATTTTTATGACAGGTGTAAACTAATAAAAATGTGGGCGTCGTACTGGCAATGTGGTGTTGGAAGACCGAGGACCAAGCCTTGACTATGATCAGAGTAGTGGTGATGGTCCAGAGAAATCCAGGTTACTGAGTTACTGCAAGTTAGAGAGGAGGGAACGAATGTGTAGTGTCAACACGCCATCTAGTGTCTCTATCGATTATGACAGGATTCCTGAATTGCTGTGATTTTAGTATTAAAAAATACTTTAGGCAAAATCAGGACTTGTAAGTCTGTAACCATTCTTTAATGAATCTAAGACATTTTGAGGTTATAGGTGATTAATAAAAAAAGGTAATAAAGTCTGTGTCAATGTGCAAACAAAACTGTTGCTGGGAAGTTCTAAGCAGTCACTCTTGTCATTAACAGCATTCTGACAAGGCACTGGATAAGCAGTTAAGATTTTTCTCCTTCATATACAGACTATGTTCTAGATCGACTAATAAAAAACCTGCTCAGTTTAGAACCTGCTTCAAGAACAAGTTTAAGTATTTTCTTTAGCTGCTAAATTATGCAATTTTTTGTGAGGTAAAAGCAGGCAATCTAGATAGATACTTTAAATTGGGCACATATTATATGGTAATGCAAGGCCAGATGTGTTCTCCTCTAATGGGCAAAACTAATCCCCATCCCTTGAGATCACAGACTAGGAAGAAGTGTTCACACACAACAGCATTCTCCCAGTTTTCTGTTTCTGCCTGGGATGTGACTGAACTTCAGTAAATCATACACCCCTTCTGCTTTGATATTTATCTGTGAAATGGAGGTAGTACTATTCCACAGAAGCTAAAACAGCATTATAGTTGATAAGTACTTCTGTTGTAAATGATGTATTTTCTATATTATATATATCTATATGAAATAGAAAATACTATATGTATATATGACCTGTATCAGCATATTTAGGTGTACCACGAGCTACAACTAGCACACAAGTTAATAATATTTAAACATCTGACTCACCATCGCTCTCAGCAATTTTGCACTTTTCTACTTAACTGAGAAAGCAACCTAGACAGCCGTTAAACCATTTATCTTAAATGCACTCAATTATGTGTATTTGTTTTAGGAGGCTGAGTAAAGACATGATGATGCAGGTTTCAGCTTGGGTAGCATTTCTTGAACTGTCCTGTCTAGGAAAGCAGAAATTTTGTTTTCATCTTTCTTCATGCATTGTGAAATCAAAGGTACCAAGTTTGCTCTCCAGTTTTGGGAAATAATTTTTCTATCCATACATACTTCTGAACCATTAAAAACAAGTTTAAAATAGTTCATAAACAAAGTTCACATTACCTGCATTTATCGTAATTATTTCTGTTATAAAGCTTCTATGGTGCATGTCTTTTGCCACATACAATAGAAGTTAATAATCATGTATATGAATACAACATATGTATACAAGTGTGCCCCCCAGGTGGTTGCTGGACAAATTACAGACTGTGCTTGATAAGAAAACCATGATTTTTAAGAGAAGTGCATAAAAGTCAGTTCCTTGGTCTTGCTCTTTCTTCCGAAATAAATCTAAAACTCAGAAGCTTATGCAATAAGCATATAAGGAGTCGGCAGGTCTAAAGACAACCTGCTTTAAGTGCTCAAAGCTGAGGAGCTTAACTTCTTCTCCCCTCCTACCTGCAAGCATTTTCTAGACTTTCTTCTGATTCAACATTCACTCCAGATTAATTAACCTCAAAAGAGGTATTTAAAACATGATTTAACTGAAAGAACTTTCTTTTAAGATGACTGTTAGTAACAGAGATGGGCTTAAAAATACATCAGAAAATTAGGTACATTTCTCACTAGAACTTCCAGCCTTGCGTGTCTAGCTCCAGAGTGCATGAACCCCAACTTATTTTTATTGCTTGTACAACCAGCACAACCCTGGCCACAAAAGGTATCAAAATAAGTAATTAGTACAAGAAAAGAGTCCGATGCTTAGGCTTCATTGCACAAACATTTAAACAGAGGAAATAATTTCTTTTACAAATGTGTTTCTCTTGTATAAGAATAATTTTGTACAGAAAATAGCTCTTTATACATTTTAAAGAAATACACTAACATTTAGATTCTCTATTAATGGATAATGATGGAATGCAATTTAATATTTCAGTTATGTTTTAGAGTCACCAAATATCATAACACAGCAATATATCACTTCTCTAATATCCTTAAACTGCTTGACTTAAAGTATTGAGTCAAGACAGTGAAAACATTCCTAGAACCATGTTTATTGGCAAACACTCAAGTATCTTGAAACTGTTAGTTATTAAATACATCCTGGAAGTAATACCGTTAACTTAAGTGTCAAGGAATATGAATTTAAACCTTGACAAGGCAGCATTACTTGCTCACTCAGATTATCCTGCTGCCTAATACTGTAAAAGCCAAATCGAACAGAAGCTTTTATATCAAACTGATTTACTGTTAACGTGACCTTCAAAACAAGATAGCAGAAGCTACTCTAGTAAATGCTGTACAGCATTAATACAACATATAAATGTAATAAAAATACTTTCATTTTCTTAAGAAAACACCATGGAAGGTAGAGAAAAAAATCAGTTAAGATATAAAAAGTAAAACTGTGAAGGACGAGAAGAAATTGAAAGACACATGTATATATATTTATATGTAAAATGTAAGGGTATGCTAGGAAGTACATATATTTAAAAATACTCAATTTCTTCAAAGACTGTGTTAAAGTCCATATGGTATCACATGGACCTCAAACATAAACCGCATTCAAACTCTTTTCTTCTACAATTGCCGTTTCAAGCACCTGTACACATACGCGAATTTCCTTCACAATTAGTGGGCAGGTAAGGACATTTATCCTTGAAATACAACTATATGCAGTCATCTTTTCTTGCTTTCTATGTATTTTATAAGTTTAAATAGAAGATGTAAGCAAACAAGTACTATATAACCCAATGACAGAAAACCTGAAATTTAGATTGTATATGATCTATTTAATATTCATACACAGCTACTTAAGAGTTTGCCACCTGTACCCTATATGAGTACCATTGACACTTCCATGCTTCAAGATTCAAATGCGTAGCTACATTTAGTCAAACATCACGCTTGCTCTGAGTTAGCCAGTCTCTTAACACATACAACTTTCAAATAAATTCAGCTGGAACTGGTACACACCTCTCCTTCTCACAGCACAGAGGTTGATATGAGACAGTAATGAATCACATTATACTGGTTCACATTTCCATGTAGTTAGAAGGACAAACAAGCCCCCTGCAAAACCTTATTCCAGTGATTTTGCAAATTCTGCATAGTCAATGTATCCATCATTGTTCTTATCATCATCTCTTAAGACATCATCTATTAGACTAATCAGCTCTTCTTCTTTCATTGCCTGGGTATGCTCACCACCCTCCTACAAAAACAAAACCACATTAAACAGTTTAACAGTGTTTCCCATCTAGTGACACATACAACAGATTACTGACAACTAATTTTTTGTTAAGCTATTCACATTTGGTGCCTAATTTGGCACTAAGTTTTATGTAATCATTTATACCAATATAAGCAACTTTTACCAGGTGCAAGCTATGAAGTCCAAGTTCTCTGGACTTCAGAACAAGCCGTCTGTATCCAGTTAATATCCTTAGCCAAAAGTTCTAAAAGCTGAATAGCACAGTGTATAATGATGGAGAATAATCTAACAGATGTATTCTTAATTTGGATCTTGATGTCATATAGATATTATAGTTTTTATACAGTACAGAATCATGTTCCTTGTAAAATGCAGAGCTTGACAGTAAGAGAGTAGTGAAAAAATCCAGCACTGTAGCTTGAAATCAGTAAAATTCTTAGTAACACCCCTTACAAGCAAAGGGGAATACAAAGAGGTGCCTTTGCACAAGAAACAGCAAGTCATTATTCTGTTCTTGGCTAGGTATTTTTTGCCACAGCTGTATGCAGGAAGTTATGCTATTCTGAATTGTGATTTCCAAAAGGTCAGTACAAGATAATGTGTTAGTATTGTCTTCGTAATGGTTGTATCCTCCTACTTTGTCCTTAAATGTTCCTAATTGGAAAGAGAATTTGTGTTTAGAAGGCAGCAGACTGCAACTGGATCTTCTAATACTACTTTTGTGCAGAAAGTTTGTGTAACCACAGCAGTAACAGTTTGGAGTTGAAAACAGCAGCCTTAAAACCTCGAACAGCATGGTATCACATGCTATTTCTATAAACCTTCATGAGCATTATCCTATCTTGGATAATCTCCCTTTCTCCCCATCCCTGCCTCTGTATCCCCTCTGTCAAATAATTTTCGCTCTACAGTCCTTCCTCACTGTAACATCTAAACTACAATGGAGACTTCCTGAAGACTGCAATATGACATGAAAAGCTGTGATAAAGCTAGCACATTTATAAATCAAACCAAAACTACCAGGGGGAAAAATAATCTAATTTTCAGGCAAAACTGTAACTCCACTCAAGATGTATTGTTAACTGTTCCATTCTATTGTAAGCTGCTTTTAGTGAGTCAGAACTGTTTCCAAACACACATGCCGTTACAAAATTCCACCTACCTCTTTGTGGACATGTGATATAGCAGTAGCAAGCTCTAACCCATCTAACAAATTATTGCCATCATAATCATGCATTTTGAAGTAATGAAGCTGCAACTCTTGTGGAGACATCTCAGATTCTGGTTTCTCAATAACACCTTCCAAATGTTCCATGATGTGGCTAAGAAAAAAAAAACAAAACAAAACCACCAAACCCCACAACATATCCATCAGTTAATATTTAATGCTCTTTTTACATCAGATGTAGTCTTTGATCAAACAGTCAAGTACACAGGAAATATTGTATCTCTCAAAGCATCCTGGACAACCAGGGCAACCAAAAGCTACAGTTTTATACTAATATAAAAGGGGCACAAAAGTTGTTTCTTACAGGTGCTGTAGTGGCCTTTAATACCTTTGATAGCTATTTCTGTTTCTTCTGGCCTACTTAGCAGGTTATCAAAACAACTGAAGCAGTGCCCAAAATCTCCTTTTGGCTGCCTTCCAAAGCACAGGAACTGAAGGAAGATCTTTCCCTGTCAAACATGAAGTATTACAGGGAGTCTTATTTGCAGCTACCACTGTTCTGTCTGTATGAAGAAGCAAATGAGGAAGAAACTCTCACTACCTGTTCCGAGTATGATTTTGTCTAAACTATGTTGATCTAGGTAAGCAGGATTCCTGTAAGAAACTCTTTATGGCATGAGTAGGGCTAAATGCTCCAGAGAGACCATTCTAGGTCTAGTATCTCTACAAACTTACTGAGCAAACATATCTCATATCTGACTCCGGCTAGTCATACAACACCCTGAGAAAAAAAGGTGCCCTAAGCTTAAGTCCAACTCATGTAACAAGACTTAGGAGATAAGCAAATCATTAAGAAGTAAAGTTTACATTTTTAGAACATGGAACACATACTCTTTATCTTGTACCAAGTTCTTATCAAGGCGAATATTTGCATGTTGACTCTCTCCTACGTGTTCCTCAGCTAGGGCAGAGATGAAGAATGTAGCCAGAAAGCAGAACAGCAGATGTATTCTACTCCTTTGGGCCATCATGATCTCCTACAAAAAGGAAAACATTCACCACCCCCCCAAAAAAAACCAGATGAAAAATGCAATCTGCTTTCAGCAGATATACAGGGTGCTTAAAAATAACCTAAGTTCTAGAATAGAAGAACTTGCTTCATTTCAAGCACTTAGCAAGCAGAAGGCCAGAGAGCTCCAATTAAGAATTTCTGTGAGGGTCCCTATTTCAAGGCAGTACGGAGTAATTTTCAGAGGATGACTTTTTTTTCATGCAGCAAACATGCACTCTTTAGCCATGCTCCGGTCTTCATCTTCTAAACAACCAACCACACCAGCTTCAGGCAGACCTGCCCCACAGCAACGGGAGCAAAGGTCGCTTACGGTATCAAAGGGGCTGCATCTAATTAGTAGATCTATTAAAACTGCGTGCCCTAAATAACGTACAACTTTAAAAACGCAACGGTCAGTGGAGCGCTTACTTCACAGGCAAGTGAAACCCTAAGGCTCTTCGGCGGGGCGAGCGCTGCAGAGCGCCCTACCCCGGCGAGCGAAGGAGCCGATCGTTGGGTTCCGCTTCCCCCTCTCTCTCCCGCCTCCAGCGGCGCCCGCTGAAGCAACCCCCAGTTTGCAGCCGGTTCGGCACGGAGGCCCCGACAGCTGGCACCGCGCTGGCCGCCCGCCCGCCTGCCACCCGCGGCTCCCCGCCCGGCAGGTCCCCCGGGGAAACCCTCGCCGCAGCAGAAGGGGGGGTGGGCCCAACGCTCCCCCACAACACACCCCGCTCCAGCCTCGGCGGGCGAAGGTGGCCCGCCGCCGCCGCTAGGCTACGCACCCTCCGGCGGATAGCCGCCGCGCCGTCCCTCCCGCGGGCTCCGCGTCACGGGCAGGTGGAGCCGAGCTTGGAGCAGTGCAGCCACCATCCCCGGCGTCACCTTTGACCCGACGCACGCGCAGCACCCCCGCCCCGCCCCCCTCTTCCCACCCATTGGCTGCACCTTTCCGCTGAGCGGCGACTACGTCACCGCTCCTGGAATTCCACGTAGAGCTCTGGCTGAGGGGCAGGTGGAGCGGCCCGCCCAGCGCGGGGCGGGGCCCCGGGCGCAGGTCACCTGCGAGAACACCCCCCACCGGCTTCCGGCGAGGAGAACCCTCTTTCAAAGGGACGCATCGGGAGGGTTCAACCAGCGAAGCCCCGGGCGGAGGGGAGGTGTCTCCGACGAAGCTGAGAGGAGGGACGGCCGGAAGGGGCAGCGTAACCCCAGTGTAAGCCCAGTGTGTGCCCACTCATGGGGCTGTCCCTGCTCTGCGCAGTTCTCTTGTGGCCTCTCACCAGCCCCTTCCACAAAGGACCTGCTGCGCTTCTCCTGCCCTGTTGCTCTTTTGGGAACCGCAGTGCTGTTACCCTCTGTAGTTTATAAACTGTTTGTTCTCTTTGCTTCCCCCTCTCACCAACTGTCAAAGGTCTTGTTATTTTTATACCTGATGTCAGAACAGCAGTGGCCTTCGCCTCTCGAGGTCATAACCCTCGGAGCAAACTCGGATCTCGGAAAGCGAAGTGGGCTTTTGGCTTGTTCGTTACTCGGGCCTCAGGTGCTAGCTGGTTACTCTGTGCTGAAGTTGCTACAGAAGGGGGATGGTGGCTGTCGGCAACAGCTGGCAGAAGAGGCCTGAGGTGATTTCTGAGGGCCTTGGTAAGGGACTGCACCCCCGGCCCTTCCCGCCGAGGAAGGAACTGCCGGGGCCTCAGTAGCAGGTCAGCAAACACACCACCACAGGGGTGATGCCCACCTTCCTCGGGTGCCACGGGCCCGCTGTGTGTGGCAGGCCCAGGGCAGTTGGGTAGGCGCGGGGCCCCCAGCAGGCCGCGATGCCGGGACACATGTTGAGGTACGGCTCTCTGGCCTGGGCATCAAGTGAGAGGCGGCAGGGAGGGGCGGCCGTGAAAGAGCCCCTATCCCCGGCTCGGTCGCAGGCCTCGGGCAGGGAGTCGCCCCGCCCGCGTACGACCCGCCAGGCTCCGGGCGGGGCC
>JAVJGG010000055.1:3497357-3513406 GCA_035590195.1 Aviceda cuculoides | reverse complement strand
TCCCCCTAGCAACCCGTATGGGGAAAAATTCCTTTAACAGAAAAAAAAACCCAGAAGAGTTTCTGAAACTCCAACACCTTTACAAAGCACAGTATAGTTCTAGTCAGGGTTTCAGCATACCTAAATTCCGAGTTTGTAGGAAGGCTCCTATGTTGTTGCAATGTTTGTTGCACAGCCTTTTTTCCTGCGCTGTGTGAGACCATGCTGAGAGCCACGTTAACTGAAGGAGGCTGTTGCCAGCCTGAGTGATGAAGACTCAGGCAGGGCTGATGTGGTGTGTGGGTCCTATCTTTGTAATGAATGAGAAGGTTTTTGGCTTGCAGTCAGGATGTGTAGCATCAGAGCTGCTGCAAGGTGAGTCAGCCCTGTGCAGAGGAGTTCACCAGATCAGCTGTCAGGCCAGGCACTGTACTACTTTCACCTGGAGTGGGGTTGTCTGGAGATAGGTAGCTATCTACATCTGTGCAGCAATGACACAGGATTGCAAATGGTATCTAGCTGGTTTTCTACTGAGTTAATGCTTTAATAGTCCCACTGCCTCTTTTTCTTTTATACTTTTCTCGCAGTTCATCCTGCAGTAATTTTTGTGTTATTATTGGCCATATTGAGCTCAGGATGGGTTTAATTTGTGCAGCTCCAGTCTGAACTCTCTATACAGTCAGAAGTTGGCAGTTCTGGGGTGATTGATCACCTCTTCAAATGGTGTATGACATGGATGAAGTCCATGGTATTGTACAATACAACCTCCTCTTTGGCAACTGTGAGAGGAGGTTGTGGACTAACTTGTTCGTGGGTGTCTAAAGATGGGTGAAATCAATCCCTTGTAAATTTGTTTCTAAAAAAATTTTTTTTAACACTTCAGAAAAGGGACCCATTGTATCAAAAGGCTGCATTGTGGGGTCAGCGTTTTTAGGTCTAGAAAAATCCATGTGGAAGAGAATAAGGTGATACTGTGTCTGTGTAAGAAGCCTTGATCATAGTCTGCGTTTTGGTATAACAAGTCCAACCATAAGTGACATGTACAAGGAAATGAAACTCTGTTAGTTCAGTAGCTTGGAGCAATTTTTATTTTGTTCTTGAGCCCCTTTAAGTCATTTAAAGTTGTTTAAGATCTATAGTGTGACACCTCTGAATCCTCCATGTGAGGGTTTTTCCTGACCTTGATAAACAGCCTGGAGTGTGCATCCAGGGTTCTGGATTCAGTCCAGCTCATTGTGGGTTTTTAGGGGTTTTTGTTTTTGTTTTGTTCATTTTTAGGACAAGTTGCTGAGCTTATGTGTTTTCCTGTTTCTCTCTTATGGTTGTATCTTTTAAAACTTTAAAGATAATGAGGTCAGTATTGCTTGGAAGTATATTGTTCTGCTTTCTCCCCATGTGAAATCTTTGTCATGGGTTTGTAATACTTACTGGAAGTGGTTGTTTGGAGGTTATGGTGGTGTCCTAAAAGGAAAATGGTGATATCACACAGAGATAATAAACAGAAAACCTGACCTTTTACTTGGCTGGTTTGAAAACTACCTGCTTGGTTGTAGTCATGATTTTAAATTGACCAACTGAAGCCTCAAAACTTGAATAATGTATTTTAAACTTCCTTTGTGCTTGTGCTGCTTAATTAATTATTTTGTTGGTTTGCAGAACTCTTAAAACATGTAGGTTTGCATTCAGCAAACGTAAGTCTGGTATTAAAATTGTTCATTCTAGCTAATCAGAGGATTATCACCCACTCGTTCACACACTTCAGTGGAGTCTTTAATTTTGACATTTGCTTGTGTGTCATTCATGTCCCAATATAGTTTTCTACAGAATAGTTAATTTCCTGGGTGAGATTTGTATTCAGCTGCATTTGTTTGGAAATTAGAATAAAATGTACAGTTAAAGATAGCTTTATTGCAGAGCTAAGTTCTGATAAATCTACTTTTTCCTCCTCTCTTTAAAGAATTTGATTTAAAAAATCTTTTAAGTTAAATCAATTTCACTTGCTACAGACAGTGTTTTAACTCAGTGTTTCTAGTAGGTGTTGAAACTGGTAAATTTCTTGTCATGTGTGTATTTTTTTTAATTTGTTGATTGAAATGGGAAAAATAAGCTTTCCTGTTTGGTTTTATTTAGTCAAAGCTTTATTGGTTCATTGGCTTTGAAAAGCTAATCCTTGAACTAAATTAGTGGAGAGAACTGAAAGGGAGAGAGAAAGGTGGGGGTTTTATTGTTTTTTTTTTTTTTTTCTC
This sequence comes from Aviceda cuculoides, assembly GCA_035590195.1. Lineage (NCBI taxonomy): Eukaryota > Metazoa > Chordata > Aves > Accipitriformes > Accipitridae > Aviceda > Aviceda cuculoides. The sequence goes on along the minus strand of JAVJGG010000055.1, from coordinate 3,511,181 downwards.
CCTGGAAGAGAGCACCTCTATTTTAAAGACTCATTTCAGTACTTCCATCAAACTCTTATTTCAGTTCCGAAGCCACTAACTTCTCCAGTTCAGGTTTTTTCACTGAATGCTGCTGATCCCATAGTGCAAGGTTATATTCCATTCAAATAATGTTAATGAGTCATTGTGTGTGATGGGCTTAACTTACACAGCCTTACTTTTAAATAGAGTCCTTCTGAAAGCAGAATTTCCAGTTAGCTTCTCTGGGATGAGATTTTTGACCACTTAGTTGTTGGTAAGTGAGATGGCAATACCAAAACTGTTGAGTGTACTGGAATACAGACTGTGTGGAATGATTTTGAGTGCCAGTAGTTTGAACAATTCCAGGTACAGATAAACTGAGTTTGGAAACATTATGTAGCTTTGCAGGGTCATAATTTATTTTGTAATCTTCTTTTGAAAATGAATTTACACTTCTAAGGTTTTTTTGCAGGAAGCATTTTTAATTCAGGTCATGTTTTACAAACCTGTTAGCAGGCTACATGTGTATTTTCTGAGACTGTTCCGCATTTCAGAGGGCATAACATTTTTCAAGGTGTTATCCTTTTTGCAGACGAGTGTTTGGAATGCTGTTCTGCCTCTTGGATGCCAAAAAACCTTCCCTGTGGTTATGCATACTCTTATGCTTGGGATCTTTTCTACAGGCTGATTTTGAAGAGTTCTTGAAGTTCTCCAAGAAAAACTTTGCTGTAATAGCTAGAAAGAGATAGTGTGTGTGTATCTTACTATGTAGAGACATACCTTGTCTTGTCAACTGAGACAAGTGTAGGAAATGGATTAATGGAAGGTTGATGGCATTTTTTTCATGTTCAAATAAGTAATGTTCTTTGTCCTCTCTGGGCAGTAATGGGGGAAGGTAAAAGCATGCTGTAATTGCATATGCCAAGATAAAAACGATCCATTTCTGTGTTATTGTTCAGTAGCCACATGACTACAAGGAAAATATCCATATCTGCTAGTGGTAAAAAAAGACAGAACCCAGCTCTTCCTCTCCTCCTCCCAGCACAACTGACTCTCCCCTAAAAAGCTGAGTTTTCATCCTGCCTGCTTTGCTACTACTGACTGACATGGAGGCAACGTGCTGTAGTGTACCCATTTATCAGAAATGGGCAGTAGGTTATAAGGGCAGGGAAAATCCTACAAGCCTGAATTCTTTCCCTACCTCTCCCCATTAGTTTCAGTGTCAATTATGATGTTGTTTAGGCACTGCTGACAGTATGGCATGCTTACTGTAGGCTTTTCTTGAGAGTTTAAATCTTCTCTACTCTAATCAACCTGTTTAAACCATGGGGGTTGTTATTTTAAAGTTTGCTGAGTTCCCTGGGGTCCCAGTTCACTGCTGTCTGGAACTTTCTACCTTGGAAGCAACAATGCTGTTTGAGGTGCTTGAATTCCTTGTAGTATTTAGGAGGGCAGATAAGACTTTCTAAAGACAACACCAGCATTCCTTGCAGTCTTTAGGAAAGTTTGTTGATCCTGAAGAGCCAGAATTATACTGAGCACAAAGTTAAGAAGAGAAAAACGTAGGCTTGGGTGACAGTTGAGGGAAAAATTATCTAAAACTTTGCTTACACTTTTTTCATACAAGTATGCTGCTCTTGGGTGATAATGGGCTTCATGAGGATAATTGACACTTGGCAGTATGCAGCTGTGTTAACCTATATGTTGCTTTTGATATGATATATTGGCTTGCAGTAGTCTCCTATTCCTTAACCGCTGTTTCTTCTACTAGCAGCTACTCAGTGAGGTTACTTTCATCAGTATTTTCAGCTGCTGCTGTGACTAAGTAGAACTGCAATGGAAGAAAAAATTTCTTTGCTTTTTTTTTTTTTTAATTTTAAATAAAGGATCTGTCAGCGTCAGGGTACAAATTCCTTTGTTGGAATCCTTCTCTGATGACTAAGAAGGGTTGAGATTCATCTCTCTGTGCATTGAGATCTGTGGGGAAATGGGTTCCTTTAAACAGAGCCTAAATAATAAAACTAGTTTTCTTGCCTGGCCATTAGAAAAATTGAGTCCCAGCCACAAGGATATATGATGCAATATGACATTTTAAGAACTGAGTAACTGAGGGTAAGGCATTCTATTGGTGGACCTTGTTTTCACTTTTGCTTTATAAAAGCTGCATCTTTTAAATGTTAATCCACGTCAGAGAGAGAGAGAGAGACTGTTCTATACCTGGTGTACACTGCGAAGTGCTAGTTTGCACAGTTCTGACAGCTAGACAGGAAGCGTGCTGTTTATTGATGTTGGCATCAGAGTAGCTGATAGGCAAAAGTCCTAGTTTTATCAAGACATCAGCATCTACAAAGGGCCTGGTATTAGTATGTCTTATTTGGGTTTTCAGAATAGAAATTTAAGAGTTTGGAGTTGCTCTCGTGTTGTGACAGTGATGACTTTGAAGCTGTTGCATGTTGGTGAATTTGTGTATGTCCGTGCCACTGCTTTCCAGCTTGGATGTGGAACAGTTGCCAAGCCCAGCCTTGGCATTCTTGGTGCACTTAGGCTTTGCTGTTGCACTCTATGAGCTCTTCTCTGCTGTTGGATAGGATAGTTTACTTTTTGTTCTGTTTACATTTTAGAAATAGTTTGTTTAGCACAATCCACTATGCACAAATGCAGCATGGGTGTGACTTTAGACTTCTGAGGAGAATTAGCTGCAGGGCACTAAATGCAAATAACTGAAATTTGGAAAGTGGATAAAGAAAATAACTTCTTGTTCCTTTTGTTAATGTGATTTGGTTTCTGTGATGGTAAAGTTTTGTTAGTCTTCCACTCCCTGCTCCACACGCAATTCCAGGTGCTGGTTGCACACATGCACAAAACTATGTCTACCTTCTGCACTATGATTTAGTTCTCTAAAGCTGTGGGGTCAGCAGCACCAGGAGATACAAGAATATTTGCACATGCTTTTCTGAGGAGACAAACAAGGAACACACAATGTTTGTGTGGTAACATGAGATAACATGCTACACTTACTTTCTCTAAAAGAAAAAACATACAAATGGACTCTCAGATGGCCTAAGCTAGAGGTAGCTTTTAGATGGGTACAATGCTGTCCCCATGCTGGGGCTTTCTTGAGTAGTATGATACGTGTCCAGTGGCTATGGGAAGATTTCCATGTGCTGGTATACCCTTGAGTACAGTCTGAATGTCTTTGACCATCTTTTAAGTGACAGGGCAACAAGCCTGTTAGTCCTCACAGGCAATGACGGTTCTAACAAATTTGGAGTAGAATTGGCTTGAGTGCTTGATAGGAATCAGCATAGTAAAACTGGAATTACCTTTCCCTTTTCTCCCTCCTGTTCCCATAGTACACATGAAAGTGGGGTAGTCTGGTTCAGTGACTGTGACTGCATCACTGCTGATGATGCTGCCTAGCTGTGATGCAGATGAGCTCAAGCTGAATAGATCTAAATACTTGGTTATCAGCACCATCTCTCTCCCTTGTGCCCCATCCACTTTTCATTTTTTCTCTTCTGCTTCTGCCTGTTGTACTTAAAACAGGGAAAAAAATGTAATTCTTGCAGCATACCATGAAAGTTTATGGATGTGGATGGTGTAGACAAAATCCGTTAGATGTGGGGCTGTAAGAGATTGCTGTTGTCCCCTGTGTTTGCTGTGCCCCAGAGCATCAATCCAGCAAAGATGTCTCCTTAACTGCTATCAGATATGTCATGGAATGGAGGTGGCCTCTTGTACCAGGACAATTAAGACATTTATAACAGTGGTCCCCAAAGTGGGGTGCATGTGTCCCAGGGGGTGTGCAAGATGATCCACTGGCGTGAAGGAGAGAAATATTAGAACTTTATTTATATTTATTTTTTCTTAAAAAAAAAAAAACAAAACAACACATTAAAATTAAGCTTTACTAATGTATTGGATTGATAGTGGTGCCCTCCCTCAGTCTGTATGTCAGAGGGTTCCGTGTCACATACAGCCCATGAAGTGTCTTGCAAAAGAGTGGGTGTTCCACACAGCAGAGGGGCTCACAGGGACATCCTTACTTTTTTGTTCACTGACAGTGTTTTGCAGTTCTCATGTGCCTGGTTAAGAGGATTTATGTATTATATTATCTAGTTTTAACTAAACTAACCCTCATGAAATAGACAAGTAGCTTAAAGATTCCCTCAAAGAAACTGTGGATTGCAGGTAATACTAATAGCATGAGCACAAGTGAACAGTAAGAAAATGGCAGAGCTAACGCTACTCCTAGTGTGAGCTCTTCATCAGGTAAAAGCAATGGCAGACTAATCAGATCTCATCAGTGATGTTTAAAGTCCAATGATACTCAATTCAGTACTTCAAAAAATTTCATTAAACTTAAATTTTTAGAAGCCTCTGAGGTTTCATACATGAGAGCAAAAGATGAAAAACAACATACTATTGGGGAAACACTTGTTCTCCCTGCCATGGCAAAACAGCTGAAATAATACACAGAAGACAATATGGCAACAAACTAAAATGCATTCCTTTGGAAGACACATAGAAGACATTGCCAAAGACTTGAAGAAACAAGTATTAGAATAAATTACGCAGTGTGGTAGGTTTGCTATACAGTTGCACAATAGTACAAATGTTTCTAAGATGTCTCAGCTTAAGGAGTTTGCTAGATTCCGGTTCAATAATGAAATACACTAAGAAATACTTAGCGGCAAAGTGGGACCCAGAAGTGCACAAAGTGCTGTAGGATGTCATCAATGGGGTTAACTATAAACACAAGACTTTTAAATAGAATCTTTACAATACTTTTTAATGAGATAGGGAGTGGCCATGATAATCTTTTGTACCACACCAAAGCTCACTGGTTGTCTCATGGCAAAATGCTTAAAAGAGCTGTCAGATGAATTGTGCCTTTTTGCTTTTACAAAAAGTTAAGTGTTCTGAATTTGCAGGCCTTTTCTGTGATGATAGGTGGCTGTCAGTAGTATGCTACTTAGCAGATATTCTTGAAAATATAAACACATAAATAAAGACATTGTAAAGCAGTGTGTGTAAATAATTATATACGTGTGTTGAGTGTGCATGCTCAATATTTTTTTTTTTTTTTTACTCATAGGGGTGGGTGATCAAAAAAGTTTGGAGACCACTGTATTACAGGTTAAAGCTAAGGTTCAAAGATCTGCCATGAAGTTTAAGAGCAGCCAGCTGATAGGCAGCAGGTCTTGATATGCTCAGAAAAATTAGCATCTTTGGATTAAGGCTGATGATTTCTGCTAGGCAGTAATATATGCAGTGTGATGCAGAGCCTACACGGCATTGATCGGGGTAGGTGACTGAGGTTCCATCTCAGGGGAGTGCTTGCTACCTTCTGGCTTCACGGCCACTCAATCAAAGAGCTGTCCTAGTTTTAACAGCCAGCTTTAGGTGTAATTACAAGGCTAACCAGATAGAGTTCTTAATTTCAAAATAATTGGGAGTAACATTGTTAGCATTGGTTTATTGCATCTAGTGGGAAAGGCTGGGAGTAGGAGTCCTGAGTTCTGCTTTGATGCAACTAGGCAGCCTTGCACAGGTGACTTAAAATTTCAGCCTTCATTCCCAGCTTATGGACAAAAAGGTCTTCAGATAACTTTATTTAGGGTTACTGGAATTTTCTGCCTTTCTGCCTTTGAGACTTACATGAAAATTATCATCAAGATTATAATGGATTGCTATGAATATACAATAATTCTGTATAATAGGAAGCAATGGTGAACGAAGTTTGTGCAGCTTTCTTGCAAAACAAAACTTCTCTCCTCCCCACCTTTCATGAGGTGCAGTATGTATGAATTAATGTGTTCAAAACCAAGGGCTTCTAGGCCTTTTTTCCTGCTCTTCATCTATTTGCATTGCAAATAAATCCTGCTGAAAAACCATAGCTTAATTGCTGGGGAGATGAGTGTTGAGACTCATGATGTGAATTATTTGACCTGCTGTGAACAGTCGTAGAAATAATGCATAGTGGTGGGTCTTGCCGATGTCAACCTAATCCCAGCTGCTGCTTTGGCTTGTTAAGGTTCAGGCTGTTTTGCTTTCCAAGACACTGTAATATAATAGTTTGAGTGCTGTGCTCTTAAGTTCAAACCTTAGCAGGCAGGGTAGGCTGGTCATAATGCCATCTCTAAAACAGCTTGGTTGTGCTTTTAAATTTTGTCTTTGCAAACTGTTTAGTATTCTGCTGAACTTTTGATTAGTCAGCATGCATGTGTATATGTTTGAAGAGCTAGTCTTAAAAATAGTCTTTTTTCAATGCTAATTGATTTTCTAGAGCCACGCTTCTGAACTAGGCTGAAAGCTGCATGCTAGAAATGAAGTCCACCCTCCCCTTGGGGACTGCTACCCAGAATGACCTGGCGTTCACCACAGAGTGAAAACATGCACACAACCAGTCTCTCTGTAGTAGTTGCCATGCAATTTGTTCATATCTGGCTTACCTCAAGACAAATTACTTACCTTCCTGTACGTAGAGTAGAACTATTGCATGCACTTAGCTTGGCAGCACGCTGGCTTCTGGCCAGGATGGCCTTTATGTGTAGCTCAAGAACATAGGTTCTGTAACCTTGCTCTGCAGGCTGGTGCTGATGCAGTTGGCAGGCCTGTAAGTTCCACCCTAAGCTGTCTTTTGCTTCAAGTTGCCATAGGTGTGTTCAACACAAGTGTAGCACTAGGACACAACACAAGAGGTTAGCTTCGTGCTCTATGTGCTGTTGTGTTTCTTTGATCCTTCCTTAGATTGCCAGGTAGCTCTGATGCTCCTGGGCTATGGGGTTTTAGCAGCTGCAGGCTAACACTGTTGGTAAAAGTAGTGTGCTGCTGCTGACCCTGAATTCTTGCACCATGAACCCACCATTCCTCAGTTGTGTAAATTCATCCAAATACAGGAGGCTGGTAGACTGTGTAAAAAGGAAAATGAAAAGAACCTGTGAGTAGATTGGTATAGTCCTCCTACTCAGAAGGAGGAATGCTGCTGTTTGATGAACTAGTTTATGAACTGGAGGAAAAGAAGAAAGCTACCTTAGCCTCCTCTTCTCCCTAGCAATTGTGCAGTCTCCATCTATGTGCTGAGGCTTTCAAGACCAGGGTGGGTAATGCCCTGAGCTGGCCCTGCCTTGAGTAGAAAGATTGACCTCTTGGGATCCCTTCCGGCACGAATTTTTATATTTATGTTGCTGAGAACCTGATACTGTATGTTCATGTGCACATGTATGTTCCAGTTCTGGTAATAACATTGCCTCAGAGCATGGGAGCTACATGATATGATGTCTTCCCTTGACAAGGACTGAGTGAGGTGAAAGAGGAAATAAGCCCTCATAAATTCTCCCCTTTCAGGTTTCCATAAATGAGAGCAGTGCATTTCAGCTTTAGGAAAGAAATCAGTTCAGTGACACCTCTTACAAACCTTATGGGTTTGGTTTTTTTCTGACATAAATGCAGAATAGCTTTAGAAGGGGACGAGAAGGGGCAAAGATTATAGAGAGATCATGAGCGAGAGATGAATCTTTGGGAGAACTAGAGCTGAATGGAAGTCTTATCTTTATGCAGGAAAGAAAAGCAGTGTTTCTATACATAGCAAGTTACTGCCTCTGAAGCGGGTAGGAAGAGTTTGTTCTTTTAAAAAGGATAATCTTGAAGCATGTCTCTTTAAATCTTGAGCTTGGGCCATACTCTATTAGAAATCCGTATTTTCACTGTATAAAACTTTCTTATAGTATATATGTAATTATATATTTAAATTTGGGCACCCGATTCATATGAGAAAAATCTTAGCATAGATAAGTTATAAATTGGTATTATCTTACCATGACTGGTTGTGAAAAATACCCATGTCCCTTTACCTTAACCAGCTACCAAAAAAGCATATGGCTTTATGCTTTACTCAGAAGCTAATTCTGTCTTAGCAAGAGCTACACTTTCTTGCTAAATCCAGTGTGGAAGTAGCATGCGCTTTTGTGGCTTTCTGACACTTCTTGGGAACTGAGCTGAATTTAAAATGTATGTTGTGCTGCAAAGTTTTTCCTGTGCTGATAACTTGGGGATGGAGAAGAGTTAGTGGAATTTGTGCTCTCAGGACTGGAGGGCTTGTAAACAGTCTTGTCCAACTGCACCGTGAGCAATTCTGTAATTGTTGGGGCTTTACACTGTGAGGACTGAATTGGTGGCTGCAAGAGCAGGGAACTTTTGTTGTTATTCTTCTGTTCCTCACTTTGTCTACTGGATTTGCAATTCGTTTGCTCTAATTTTTCTTTTCATTGCATTTCTGTGGTAGGGAAGAATAGCCCTATTCAGATTCTGTAGAAGATTTTATACTCTGATGACATCAGGTCAGTGCATATGGTATTAGCAGAAAGAACCATCACTAATGTTGCATCATGTGGGTCATTTTTCCTTCTTGCCCTTTACAAGTAGAAAAATGTGTGCGATGTAGCATAGTATCTGTTTTAATACAGTGTATATTGTATATACACTGTACTTACTGTGAAAAGAAACCTTTCTGGAGATGATAATTCATTCCCCTGTCTCTGATCAACCCCAGCTCTGTTTTTCTGACAGCATGGAAGGGCATGTTTGTTGTCAGTACTTGGTGATGGCAAAGGCTGCTCGCTTTCCTCTCCCTTGACAGAGCTTAGAGATGGTAGCTCCCTGCAGTGGGCTGTAGCATGTATGTAAATGGTTTCTTATCAGCCTGTTGTCTCTGTGTGACATCTCCCACGATAACCACCCCCATACAGACTGTGCTAGGATAGCTCTTGCAGTTTGATTAAATGCTGCATGTGTATGAATGTCAGTGGATTGTACTAGATTTGTTTCAGGGCCCTCAGCCCCACTTTGCACTTAAGGGGATGGTGACTCTGAAATGAAACACTTCTTAAATTTTACTTTCAATTAAGGGGAATGACTAGAAATTCAGGGGTAGATAAAACTGAGACAGATCTAAGAAGAATGTTTGTAGGCTGATTGTTCTAGCTTCAGCACTGGATGTTTTCTTTTTCTGTATAGAGAGTTAACATCCTCTTTTTCCCTTCATTACATAACAACAGGGTTAGGAAATAGAAGTTTTGAAATAATAGGAAAGCAAACCATGATGTAAAGCCAGAGACTTCATAGATGGACTAGAATACAAAATCTGTTATGTGTTGGATGCTGTACAATGTGTATGTCAGTGGAAAGGAGAGAACACAAAATGGGCATTAGTTAAAAGCCGCAAAATGATCGTCGTCCCTGGCAGTTTGAAGTAAACAGTTACACGCTGGCAGTTTGAAGTAAGTCCACTCCCCCTGCTCTACTCTGGTCAGGATTTTCAAAGGTGAAAGGTACTAATGTGTGTTCCTCCAAGATACAGGTCCTTGAGGGAATGTGCCATGCACTTCTGACTTGGGAGAAGGCAGAAGGAGTGGGGAGCCACCTCCCGAGCTTGCACCAGTGGGGCATCTTCTCTTCTCAACCCACTGAACTAACTGCTCATATCTGGCTCAAATCTAAGACATGAGATAGGGAAACTCCTAGCAGAGTAACCAAGGGGACAAAACAGAAATGTTGAACATGAGAAGTAAACAAAGCTAAGACTGCCTAGGAATCTCAGGCTCCTTCAGCATGAGCGTTCACATGTATTGTTGATCATGGGGAAATGGCTTGGGAAATGCTCCTCTGGCATGGCTCCCCTTTGCTGCCTCACTGCAGTTTGTTGTCAGACTGCTGAAATGAGCTGTACTGTACTGCTGGGCCTCCCGGGATTGCGGGGACCCAGGAAAATGTGGCTGCTGGTACACACGGTGGCTCCTCAGGTGGAGCAGAATCTTTTGCCATATGCTGCAGCAGTCTAAATAGCTTCTTTGGAAAGGCTGTCCAGACAGCTGAACTCTTTCTTCTTTCATCACCTCTGTAGATCTGTGTCAGGAACACTAGGATTTTTTGTTACATGGTACACATTTTTCATTGGTATTAGAGAGTGTTGTTATATATAAAATTTATTGGGAAGCATGTGCTGAACTTTTTACAACCCGTATTAGGCTATGGGGCACCAGTGCAGTTGTATTTGGTGTAAAGACCTGAGTTTCCAAGCAGTGGTGTATTGTAGAGGTCCAGTGTGTCATAAGAACCTACACTGCTCAGAGTAAAATTGGTGTGTGGATGTGTAGCCTCTCCAAATAGATTTAGAGATGTAAAGGATGTCATAGTGTGGTGCCAGACAAGGATCTGATAAAAGTTTTTCATGTAGGGACAATAGTTGTGGATCTTCAATTAACGTGCCCTTTGTTTGTAAGTGGGGTTGGATGATGATACAAGAAAAGAGTTTTAGTAGTACAAAACCTAGGGTTTTTTCCTTTCTTTGGAAAAGAGGGTGATCTTGTGGTTAAGAGTCTCTTGTGCCTTGCCAAGAGCTTGTTGTGTGTCTGCGTACAATTTGCATGTGCTCAGATTTTCCAAGAGAGGCCTCAGATTTTCCAACTTTGTTTTGGTATTTATTTTTTTTTCTTTTTCCCCTCAAAACTGCTGCTTATTGAAAGCTTCGTTTGGTTGGTTGCTTAGAAATTATCAAATCCAGTGCCAAGGTGTTTCTGAAACAGCACTTGTGTTGAAGCACCCAAAATCTATAGCCGTCTTTGGAAATACAGGCCTTAATTTCTCTGCTTGCTCATCCCTACTAGAGGGATTGTATGTCCTTTCTTCATAAAGTGTTTGAAAGGCGCTCTAGAAGTGTGCAGTGGCATTGTGGGTTAGAGCAGCATGACAAAGATGCCTTGCATGTGTAGGAATTATATTTTTCTGGGGGGTCTTTTCCTGAAAGTCACTAAAACAAGGGAGAAACCCACCTATGGAAAAACTTTCCTGTCAGTTGGTAAATGAAGGAATAATACGGCCATACTGCTGTTGGTGGGCTCCAGTTAAAGGTGTTGCCATTTTTCAGGTCTGTCACTGGAGCACTCAACCAACTCAATTGCTTCACGTGCTCGACTGTGTGAAAGAGAGGAGGAAGTCATGGCTTGTTTTGAGACAGCATGTGTCATTGCCCAGGTGTACTTACAGGAGCTTGAAAAGGTAAGAAGAAATGTGCTCAGGGTGTTACCTGGGGGCCTGGGTGGAATTTCCAGGGTTTTGACAGCAAAAAATGATGGGGAAATGCCAAGTGATCATAGACAATAAAGAGTATGAGGACAAGTTGGAACAAGTGAGATGTCTCAGTATAAGCAGTTGCAAAACAGCAATTTTTCTGGTCTCTGCCTGTTTCCTCTGAGAATGAGGTCTGAAAACCAGTTTTGCCTGTGGTAAAGCACTGAAAACTTCAGATATGCTCAGGTGGTATTTCAAGCTTAGCTCTTGCTAAAGAGGGACTACAAACTTTGCATAGCAAGTGCCAGCATGAAGAAATTCAAGACATTTTACATATTTGCTGTGTAAATGATACACAGTAGTGGATATTGTGATCCCTAACGAGCTCAAAGCAACCTTTTTTGGGTCAGCCATAGCAATTTAATTGCCAGTGCTTCACCTTCTCCAAGTGAAACTGAAGGAACCTAGATCCTTAGTTAGCAAGTAACTGCTTAGTCAGTGGTTGGCTAGGATGCTGAGTTAGATGAGTACTGTGAGCCCTCCACTGAGCTGTAATAGGTGCCACTGATTTGCTTGGCACATGCTTAGTAGTCTCTGTCTCTGTAACTTTGTCTAGCTGAGTTTAACAGGGCACACCGTGCGCTTCCATGCCCTTCCTTTGCCACACATTATGCTTGACACCAGCAGCACTCATGGCAGTACATGTTCTTCTGTAACTTAATGGCTTTTGACCTTCTGACAAGATATTTCTGCTCTTCTCAGCAGCAAAGGTGTGTTTCTGTTCCAGGTTTTGTTTTTAATTGCATTAAAAGAAGAAAAAAATGAGCTTAGTACATATATAAAAAATCACAAAGCAAGCCAGCTAATGAGTTGTCTGGTCTGTTTCTTTGTAGGAAAAAACTGACTGGCTTTTTTATTTTTATTTAAAATTAAGTACTGTCCTTCCATTGTGGAAGGACGAGTTCCTGCCAGTACTGGGCACTGTAAATGTTTTTACTGGCAGCTTTTGTCTACGAAGAAGGCAAAAGAGTTTGAACAGTAATTCATTCACCTTCTGGACATAGAGACAAGGATGCAGGATTACTGATAGATATACTGAAAGTCCATAGGCCTTCTCCAGTCCTGGATTTAAAACCCTGCTTTGGAGTCCACACAGGGCAACTTTCAGCAGTGAAAGCTGTTTGTTACCAGTAAGGAAGCAAAAGCAAGAAGAGTTTGATAGAAGAAACAGAGGAAGTGTTAAGATTTTTTCATCAGGACTCCTGATAGCTTACTAACTCTTAATAAATATCTATGTCATGTTAAGTTAGACATACCTACTCAAACATTGCATTAATACTTCTGGGCAAGACACTGGATCTATGCGATTGGAGTAGTACTTCTGAAGCCCTGGGTATTAATGTGTAGCTTTCTACTTACTTTATTAAAGGTTGGAAGGTAATAAGGGATGGTTTTTCAAAACTCATATTGGATGCAGAATACTTCATGGAAGTCACCGTATAGTTTATTTTAAAGTTGACTTAGAGGGGTTTTTGAATACCTAATGAAGGTAGTTCAGGTAGTCTGAGGAATCTGATGGCAGAAGCTACCGTTTTGTTGTTGGAGATGTCTGGCTCATGAGGAACTGGCTAGTTCAACCAGTTGTCTGTAATCCCATATATTTCTTTACTCCCCTCACAGACCTTAAACAACACACATTCAAGGAGTATCAAGGGCAGCAACATGACTTGCTCTGAGTTTGAACTTTCCTACTTCCTGGAAGCAGCTCTACAGAGTGCCTACGTGACTCATTTAAAGAAGGGGTAGGTGGATGCAGATCTTAATAAAAATAGATAATGTTGCATGTTTTGTCTTAGAACAGATGAAGGCTTATTTCTTTGTATATGTTCTGTTCTGACTTTTTTGCTGCTGGCTCACCTCAGCTCCCCTCAGTGTCCTTCCTTCCCTCCTGTTTGTGTCTCTCTGTCTCTCTTAAGAGAGTCCTAAGCCTCCTTTTTCCACACTCACAAGTAGGGTGGAGTAGAACAATTTTATTGTCCTGACTCAGCTCTGTTCCCAGTAGAGATGAGAGGAGTTTGACTGTAAAGAGAGAGTGGAATTTACACTGCTATGTGCTTTTAAAATGTTCAGCCACAGGGCCTGGTTTAGAGCTCAGTGAAGTCTTAAGGGTAGTTTCTTTCATTTATTAGTTTGTTTTTTTATTTAGGGTCTTAAATGTCCCAGTCAATACCCCAAATCTGAGAGAATGCATGTGGGAACAAGTGCTGCTCCAGGGTATTTATTATGCCTCTGAAATATAGCTCCCAGTGAACCTTGGAAGGGCAAGAGGAGTTGGTATCTGCAAGCCTACAATGAATTTTCACCTGAGGAAAACCTTCTCAAGAACAATACAAAAGACATTGTAAATGCCCACTTCCAAAGGCAATTGGTGAGGGCACTCTGTTCCCTACACCAGGCCACGTCTTCAAAACGTGATCAACTCTGTTTTAGCTGATGGAGAGATTGCCATGTAGGGAGAGTGTGTCTTCAACATGTGTAAACAGTACTTTTAAGAATCCATCATTCCCTAGTCCTGCTCTTGCACTATATTATTCCATTTTTTCTTAAGGAATCAGATACTGAATTTCTCACTGCTCTGTGTAATATTGCTGGTCAAAGTTTTATAAACTTTTTATAAGCAAACCATCTGTCGTGGTTTAACCCCAGCCAGCAACTAAGCACCACACAGCCGCTCACTCACTTCCCCCCCCCCGC
>JAVJGG010000055.1:3468335-3481077 GCA_035590195.1 Aviceda cuculoides | reverse complement strand
CCCTCATCCACTAGGCGGGTCACCTGGTCATAGAAGGAGATCAGGTTGGTCAAGCAGGACCTGCCTTTCATAAACCCATGCTGACGGGGCCCGATCCTCTGCTTGTCCTGCACTTGCTATGTGAGTGCTCCCAAGGAAAACCGTTCCATAATTTTCCCTGGTACCAAGGTCAAACTTGGAAGGAGGATGCAAATTGTTGGAAGATAGATTTCTAAATGCAGATTATTGATAGCAAATGTATGACTTTGTTACCCAAGACAGTATCCATAAACAAATTTCGTTACTTTCTTCCCCTCTCTTCCTTTTGTGTAGGATTATTGGGCTGTTTTGGCTGGCGGGGGTATGTCTGTCTTGCTTTCCATGATGTTTCCAGAACTAGTTCTGCTACAGTACAAGACATTAAAATATACCTGGTGAGAGATAACGTATATCTATATGGTCATATTTGATAACCAATAATAATGGGCTATTTTGCTGAGATGTCTGAATGGGATACCAGTAACTTGTGCTCTGTTGCTTACCAGAAATGAGATGGATGCCACACAGTCCACAGGGCAGTAAGTTTTCATTTGCTGTGCTTCTGTTCTGAAGTGGAGTAAGTTGTGGTATCTCTGTAACAGGAGTTTTGGGAGCGGCTGGGGTATGGTATTTCCTCCCTGTTCTACCTGCTTCCCATTTTCACAGCAGCTTTGCAGTCAACCCTGAATATTTTTTTTGTATATGTTAGTGAGGGGAAACTTCAAGTGCTGTGTAGAGATTGTCAATAACTTAAGTGAAAAGTCTGTAGCCTCTTCCATGTGAATGCGTCCTTGCCATTGCAAAGAACTCATTCATTTTGTTGGCAGTACTGGCAAAACAGCCAGAATGGAGACCCAAATGATATGGGCTAAATATTTCCCAACTCTTAGCAGTAGAGGCATCAATTGCATGATTTCAAAGGCTTGTTGTCAATCTTATACACATGGCATTTGTTTTTTCTCTCTTAATACTAGTATTGAATCACACCAATTACGTTATTACAGTACACTGTGTAAAACATGCTGCCGTTCTGTATAGATGGGTTGTAGTTGATCTGGCAATTATGTCTATTACAGAAAGACACAAGTTGAACATTAGAATGCCCATGAATTAGGAGGCAGGCAGCAGGCTCTCATTAAAGATTTTAATTGCTTGTTTTTTCTTCTTTGAAAAAACCCAAAAAACAGGGGGAGCCATGTTTCAAAGTGAGCAATTAAAGGATACTTCATAGCTAATTGCTGTGAGAAGGGGCTGCTACATAGAATATGTTCTACTGTAATTCATATGATTGCTTGACGTTTTATTAAGAAGCACATCTTTGTACTGTGGTAAAATTTTATTTTCTACAGTGTAACTGCATGTGTAATAACTGCTGAAGTAATGGCTGTTCGGATTTGCTGTGGCTTTTTTCCTTTCTACATGTAATAAACATGCTATAAATAAGCTGTAATTATCAGGGTCGTTGATGTACAGCAAATTCTCTGTGAATAGGTGGCTTATCTAGTTTGCAGGTAAGTATATTGTCTATGTGGATAGGAAGGTACAAGCTGCCTGTAGCTCAGCAGAATCGTTAGTTAAATTGTAGATCCCCAGAAAGACAGATCTCTTCCCTGCTGTCAGAGCCAGCATGTGTCTGAAGACAGACCTAAAAAGCCCTGCTGAGCCCCAGGTGGTTCTGTGCCTGGTCAGGTTGAACACCTGAGTTGGGCTTCAGGCATGATACAGAGACATCACAATGACTGAGTGCTGGGTCAGCTCAGGGGTACCAGCCTGTGCTGGAGCCTTTTGGATGCGTGTGGCCTGCAGACAGGTTGTGTCCCTGGGCTGCGGAAAGGGAGGGCTGAAGGTGCTTGCTATCCTGTGTGCTGCTCAGTCTGAGCTGACTACAGGATGTGTCTTGTCTCTCCGGACAGGATTGGTGTCATGTCTGAGCCACCTGCATGCACAGCTAATGGTGTCTAATGCGTCCCAAAATGAGCAAATGCAGTGCGTCTCTGGGTTGCTCCGTTACCTAAGAGTACCTCAAAGGGACATTGACTGTGTATTTTTGCTCTGTATAATGCAAGTTATGCTAACTCCCAATGGTGAAAATCCTGTTGGTTGCATTAGTGACCTTCTCCATCCCACACAACAGCCTTGAACAGAGGTTCTCTTCTTTTAATGGTGTGACTCACCATCTCTCTCCATCCTGCTTGTGTGCTGTGAGGCGTTTCTGGGTGGCAACAGGAACAGCTTAAAGGGAAGAGTCGTGCTGGAGGTGTTGAAAATGTATTTGTAGCTGTTTTACTGCTGCTTATAGTGGAGGAGGAAATAATGCCGTAGGACAAATTGGGAGTTGCTGCTTATGTTATTGATACACTGGAGATCAGTCTTCTACAAATAACCCTTTTTCCACTTGTCTTCAGAAAAATTAGTGGTCTGAAGCAACAGAAACACAAGTATTGAAAAAATGTTGATGTAAATGGCTTAGAATTTATGCATTCTCAAATACAAAATGAAGTATCTCTCTGTACATTTCAGAAAGTAAAATTCCCCATCCAACAGAATAAGTGTATGATGCGTTGCAGTAACTCTACAACTATTTTGCAGCTGTACTTACCAGCAACTGTCAGGATTTCTCACTGCTAAACTGAAGTTTACAAAACCAAACAAACGTAAAGACAAAAAATATTGGCTAATGGTGATCTGGGTCATGGTACCTGTCCTTCTGTGAGAGGCAGGCCACAGAAACATGCCAATTTCCCTGAGTGGGTTTCTAGAAATAGTGATTCACATTCCCTTCTCCACAGTCCCATATGTGACACTGCAATAGCAAGTGATACCTTGAGCCTTTGGATGAGGATTTATATTACCATGTTAGACACACTCCATGTTCTTGCTACTGTTCAGTCAGTTTGGTATGAGGTTTGCACCTTTTGGTATTGTTTGGGTTTTTTTGTATCTCTGTGATAATGTGGGAACTTTTTGATTTTTTTTTTTTTTTTTTTTTTGAGCAGCTGGAATTAGCAATTGGAAATAGGTTCTGTATTAAAAAAAATGGTGGGATAGAAGTGATGAATTTACTCAGTGGCAACTTTAATGCATGCAAGTATAGAGCGCAATAGGTTGCAGAGACCTTCTACGGCTTTGAGATCTGAAAGCTTGAACAAAATAAGCAGGTTTATGACCTTCTTGGAAAGAATATTAGTCATGCCTATGCATATGTTTTTAACTGCTCTCTGCTTAGGTAAAGTACGATACGTATGGTATGTTCAGTATGACTGGAATTTTAGAACGTTGCATCCTTGTAATATGTCTCTCATTACTACTTATTGCAGGATTTGGGCATGTTCTTCCTTCTAGTACCAATATCTGTTAGCAGACGTTAATGGGCACTCACAAATTCTGCTTAATTTTCTATCTGTCCTAATGCATCAACTTAAAAATCATAGCTTGGTACTAGATGGATACCCAAAGAAGCATCAGGCTATAGCTGACTCTAATTGAAGGTTGATGATGGGATTACAGAGCATGGTGGTGTTACCTCAGTAGCTATTTTCTACAAATGATGACAATGTCATGACAATGTAACAGGTGCAGAAAAAATTGTTAATGCCATTGTATATATGTAGGAGGATTCACTCTGCAATAAGGATCATTCTGTATATGCTTTGTCTTTAACTCTCTGAAGTAGCAATCCCAGAATCGTTTTGTATATGCCTTTAACTCCTTTTTTTCCTTTTAAAGTAGCAGCCTTGGGTTAAATCCAGACAGACCTTAAACCTTTTTTTTTTTTTTTTTTTTTCATTTTTATTTATTTGTTAGTTCTGCTAGTAAAGGTAGATGAGCTATGCATTTGTACTCTGGTTGCAGGATTTTCTCTTTGAAGTTGGTTTCATTCTCTCATGCAACCTATTGCTCTGAACTATTTTTTTAAATCACAAATTACATCTTTTGCAATAACATGAAAAAGAAAAATACTTCTGTGGCTATAAGAGTTGGTGTAAGTTTATTTGTGCAAACACTAGGCTGAGTCTGACCTGTCAGTTTGCCTTTAACTGCAGTCTCCATTTAGCTCTTGGTTGTGATTGTGTTAGTAGTCAGTAATTGTGTTTGCTGTCTTGGCTGGAGGCTGTGATGAAGAGTGCTTGGAACTGGGGCATTACACAGATAATATCATGATGAAACAGCTGCAGTTTAATCATAGTGAGATATGCATGGGCTTTACAGGTTGCATATTCTGGAAATCTTTATTTCACTTAATTCCCATGTTTAAACTTTTTAGGAAAAAAATATCTCCCTACAATTAGAAAGAAATAGATGTAAGATTATAGCAGTAAGTATTATAAAATAAATCTCATAACCTTCCTGCTTCAGGGAGAAAACACTTGTTAGCCTTTGCCCCAGGTGAAACTGCTGGCAATCTTCTTCATTTTTCTGGTCTTTAAAACGTCTAAACCTGAATGTTTGATGTTGCACCCGTTACGCTGCCCTGGGGTCCTCAGCTGAATCTGTGCTATCAGTCAGTGCTATCAGTCAGTGGCATCCAGCACTACCTCTCTCGGAGGTTAGGCAGTCTGGGTGAAGTCCTCTGTGTTCAGAAATCAGAGGGACTTTCCTGTTTATCCTGGGATTGAAGTCTCCCTCTTTGTGCTCAGAAAACAGAGAGGCTGGGATCTTAAGGTAGATCTGAGTCTGTGGCATATGGTATTTTGGGACATCCTCGCAAATTGCTAGACTGATCATTTTCTGTCAGAAGTAATATTTCTTTTTGATCTAGGCTGAGCAATGCACTGATAGATTATGCAAAATTAACACTTATAAGATTATTTTAAAAAATAATTTATTTGGTATTGTGTTGCCCAGACTTCTAATTGCATTAAATTGATGACAGGCAAATCTGATTACTAAGGCAACCTGCTCAAATTAAAAAATAAAAAGTGAGTAGCCGAAAAGAACAAAACCACATGCTATTGGGAAGAAGTCAAGTGCAGACACAGAAGGTAAAGTATCAACTGTGGAAGCAGTTATCACAGTTGCAGACAACTGAAGTAATAAGGAATGTGGTTTAAGGATGGCCTTGAATTTCTAATTATTGAGGAAGTGGGACTTGGTAGGTCTGTTTCCTGATGCTCTAATTCTGTGAAACAAATCCAGATGAGGTATTCCTAGCAGTTCCTTTCTGTACATACAGCTACCTTCTTGAGTTTGCTTCATGTAGATACTTTTTATCTCTGTTGAAACACCTTCCTTATGAATCTCGAGATTATTTTAAACAAAATGCCACGGATGATGGGTGGAACTCCCTCTGGAGGGGTACGTTCTCTCTTGCTATTTTGGTGTCTGATGCTTCATTTGTGTCTGCCCAGGCAAACCGGGACGCAGTGATCAGCCGAGCCCCAGACCAGCAGGATGACCGAGCTATCAGCCTCCGGGATGCTTCTGCAGTCTACGACCTCCTCAGTATCACGCTGGGCAGAAGAGGGCAGTATGTCATGCTTTCTGAGGTACCTCCCAGCTTCTGCTGAAACTCCACTGGAAACGTGAAAGCAAAGCCCCTCTTTGCAGTAACTTGTTGGGGAAGGTAAAAATGAAGCACGCTAGTTGGCAGTTAGTAGAAATAGCTACAGACCTATGGCAGCACAGGCCAGAAATGTACACAGAACTGTTTGAGACATTAAAATAATTTATGTGTAGGCACTTGAACAAAGTGGCTGTCATTTAAAGTGGTGGTGTATGCTAACAAGGCCCATTAACTGAGAAGAGGAAAATGATGTCGTTAAAAAAACCTTAAAACATTAAAAAAAAAAATAACCTGGGCCCTGGGCCACAACAGACTGTTTCCCCTGATTTGACTACTGAGGCAAGCGGCAGTCTTGACAGAAGATATTAAAAAAAAAAAAAAAAAGCCTGATATTTCTCCCAACATTTATTTCTCAGTGCTTGGAGAGAGCCATGAAGTTTGCATTTGATGAATTTCACCTCTGGTACCAGCTTGCCCTGTCCATGGTGGCTTGTGGAAAGGTAAGGTTCAAACCAAAGGATTTAAAGGGCATGTTTTCCTCTGGCAGAGTGTATCTAGCTTACTTGTTTGAATGAGTACAGTCATATATTTTGTGGTGATAGGTCCCACCAGACAGGTACGTGGAAGGACAGTGCTCTCCTTTTAGACTCTGATTGCACTTTGTGATCAGGTGTGTGCATTTGTTATTGAGTACCATTCTCTCCATATAGTGTTTGCTTCTCACTATCAAGGAGAAAACAGATTTTGTACATAGCTGTGGATTGAAAAGCATTATACAGCTGTCCATTCTCTGCAGGTTTCAACATAAATGTGCTTCGTATAAGAAAGATACTGATGTCTACAACTGTCATCAGCTCACTCTGTCTTTGGGCAGTTGAGTTAATCTCTCTTTAAGCTATGGTTTCTCCCTCTGATCAAGGAAATATTAATGCTTTTTCATAGGGAGCTTGCAAGGATTAATATTTTTGAAGTGCTTGGTGCAAAAGATACTGTAGAAAAAGAAATGATGTGTGAATGTTTGCAATGACGTGTTTTAGCATAAGTTTGGTTTTGGTTTTGTTGCTGTTTTTTTTAAATTAGCGTAGTATTTGTCAAAGTTACCAGTTAATCACTCAGATGGCTGAAGTCTGATTGCAAAAGGTAGGCAGAGACAGCAGGAGTTTTTCTTTATTAGTCTTAAAAGAGTAGACTTCATGCAGGAAAAATGGATGGTACAAAATTTAGCCTGTTCATTCTGGGGGTCCCCAACTACGCTTTTAGGAGGTGTGAGCAAATTAATGCTCTGTGGTAGCAGACCACTTAATATGGTCCTATATTCTGTGCCCATGGAGTGTAGGGGAATCCATGTGGAACTGGGCAGACACCACCAATTACCAGTCATCTGCCAGATGGTAACTACTGGCCTTTTATGGCTGTAAGCTGAGTTGGAAACAGTAGCTTTGGTGTGGAAATGGCAGATAAATATACAGTGGCATGCTTTTGCAAAGAAGTTGTCATCTTGTGATTTATAAGTGGCAGCAAAGGTTGGAAGATGTCTAAAGGGATTCTGTCACTTCTGTGAGCATACGCAAAGCCTTATCTTGGAAGACTGTCTATTGTTATGCATTATACTTCAAGAAAATTGCAGAACAACCAGTGAAAGTTTAATAAACAGCATCAAGGACAGGTAAAGGTATAGTAAGCAGGACTGTGGAACTATTGAAAGAATTGGATTTTATTTTTTTTACGTTAAAGGGGAGAAGGAAGTCCAAGAGAAACAGGTCTTCAAAAGCTCTTAAAAGAAGGGGTTAATCTTGTCTGTGGTGGGTGGGACAAGATGTGACAGCTTCCAGTTGCAGCAACACAAGTTCATGTTTCCTATTAAGATGCCAAAAAATAAGGATAGTGGTACACTGGAAAAAGATTCCCTGTGGAGGCTGTGTGGAGCCTGCATCACTGGGGGTCTGTGGAACACCCTAGGCAAATAGTGGTCAGTAGTGACCTCAGAGTGAGGCACCAGGGGTGTATTTCGTGTGACCTTGCAAACTCTGACTCTCTTCTGGGACTCCAGTTGTCTCATAAATCTGCTAGATCTGTTATAATCCAAAGAAGATACCAAAACTTTGGCAAAGCATATTGGATCATCAGGGAGCTGAACAGAGATGTTTAGTGAGAAAGAGGCTCACACATTCCTATAGGAGTTTAGTACAAGCATTTCAAAATCCAATTCCAAGCATGGAAACGATGGCTAGACTCAATCATGTATAGCAAAACGCGAAGCTACTGGTGGAATACTTAAACAGTGAGCTTGGTGCCATGGTGCTAATACCTTGCACTGGCCTATGTCAGGTGCGGGGTTTACAAGTCAGGTCTGGCTCCCTTTGGCATTCAGCTGGAGTTAGTTGTGGCCCTCTGTGCCTTTGCAAGTCCTCTGGATACCTGATCTCTTGATACTGAGGACAACAATGTCTAGATTGGCTATGATGGAAAGGTGCAGCATCTTCCTGTAAACACAGGACTTGTCTGGGAGCTTTATTGGCTTTACAGGTTATGTAACCTGTTTCTCAACAGCAGACAATATTGTAGCTCTAGTAATCTGCCGGAGAGAAAATCTAGATTTTTAGCTGCTGATGGCTGAGAGAGTGAGTGTATCTAGAATGTAATTGTGGTTCAATCTTAGGTTAGTATGGGGGAGGGAAATGGGGCCTGATCTTCAGCTTCTAACAATTTGCATGAGAACTCTGTCCTTGTCATTATATGTTTGCATACCTCCTCACCTTCCCTAGAAGTCACTGAATATTTGGTACTTTAGAGAAAAAAGAGCAACACAAGTATCTGTATCTCTGTAACTGTTCCATCTTTTCAGATTTTCAAGTATGTTATGGTTTTTTTGCCTGTATTTTAAATATTTACAAGGTAAAGTGGCCTGATCTTACCTATTGATGTAAAAGCTCTAAATGTTCTGAGCCCAATATGGGGCAGAGGGAATTCCCTTACCCAACAATCCCATCTGTGCAGTATTTCACTTCTAATCCCAAAGTATTCTCTGAGGATTCCTGTCATATACTCTGCAATGCGTCATCTTGCTAATGGGAGATGTGGCTTACATTGTTACATCGCTTCACAGCTTGAGAGCAGGACAGAGGTAATTTAAAAGTAAGTGCTCCAGTCTAGCAGAAAGAACTGATGAGAAAACAGTGTGGTCTGTCTAGACTGCAGAATGTAGAGTACACTTGAGCTTTTATAGGTAAAAGATCTGTTTTCACCTGTCTTGGTCACAGCCAATTCCTGATCTCATTTCTTGGTAATAAAATCTCACATCCTGCAGCGTTACTTGTTCTGCAGTACAGCAAATCATGCTCATAAATCCTGAGTACGACAGGAACAGTTTTATCAACCTGTAGACACTGGAAACTTTGGTCTCTCTTTCTAACACATTTTTAGGATTTGCAAACTCTGACCTTAAAAGTGCTGCAAAATCCTATCTTGCCCTCTATTCTACACTGCATTTGACTGGTGTTACTTTTTTTTGGTTTTGTATATTCATCATCTTCAGGTTACATCGATCTAGTTGAATTTCAAACTATTTTCTTCCTCTGCCAGCCAAAAAATTGCCAAATGGTGACTCATTTTTCACAAGTGATCAGTCTGAATGTCAAGCCAGCCACCTAGGCTCATTACTGTATGTAGGCTTGAGTTTACACATTATTCTAAAAAGCATGTGTCTTAACAAAAATAGGCACATCATTTCAGTAAGTTCTTACAGAGCAAGTGAGGCCTTAGGTCTTCATAAAACAGTGAATGAAAAAGCTCAGAGAAGCATAACCTTCCTGTCTGTCTTCTATCCACTTAAGCTGGAAACAATGGAGTGACAGCAACTTCACTTTCCTGTGCTTCTCAACGACTTGCATAATGAGAAAGACGGTGTGGTCTGGTTGGTTTTTAACCTGTTCTCAGGAATGCATGTATACCGAGCTGTATGTTTTCTGAACAAAAAGAGCATGTTTATTTAAATGATTAAAATCCACCATGAAATTCAAAAGACTTTTGTAGGCAATTTTAGACAAAATGCTGGGAAAGCCTAGACAATGGTAAAGACATAGTGAGGGATGTCCTTTGTCACCAAGTGCAGTTCTGGATATGCAAGAGAAAGGTTTAAATTGGTCTAATGCAGCACCTCTGTTCTTCTGAACTGGTGCTGGAAAACTGAATGCTGAATTCTTCACAGCTGTTTTAAGTTGCTTCTACTGGTAATAACCTTTGTGATGTGGTAATACGACAGCCAGAGTCTGAGTGGGCCCAGCAGCAACCTGGCTCTGCCATCCATAGACAAGCTGGAGTCTGAGTGGCAAGTGGTATGATAGCTGGATGCCATCTGGCAGAGTCCTCAGACAATGAGATGAGTCCTGCTGCCAGAGTAAAACAAGTGCAGTAGCTTGCATCTGTTTGTCTCAAGATTTTGAAAAAGTGACCTGTATTCAGCAGAATGGGGAAAAGGAAGGACCGAACTCTTATTTACAGAGTAGAGAAGACTTTGTAGTCTTCACAGTAGTGAAGAGAGAGACAGCTGTATGGGGCAGACTTCTGCTGCCGCTGCTTTTCAGCTAAACAGTTTCCACTGGAGGTCGTGGAGATTACCTGCACACAGCACTCCTGCAGACTAGGGTAGTTCTATCAACGTATATGAAGTTGGAGGCAAAATTGTCATAGTGTCTAGGTGATGTGTTACAAGCACAAGGGATGTGAAATACGGCCCCTGTGCACTTGCAAGCATTTCCCTGGCCTTGGACCAGTTGGATCAGTTACATGTTCCCTCGTTCAGATTTCTGTCCTCTTCCACACCTAACAGCCTCACACAGGACCCAGCCTGGATGTCCCAAAGTGTCACTGGAGCCATCTGGGAGTAGAGAATCAAGTGCATCGTGGGATTGGGCTCTACGTTAAACTGACTGCTTCAGAAAGTCTTCTAGATCTGGATCATGTGTGTCTTTTTTTACCTGTCGTACTGCTTAAGGGAATGATAAACTGATTTGCCTTGAACAATGTGAAGCAACATTGATGCCTCTCTTCTACCTACCAACCAAGGAGACAAGATTTCTATTTAGTGACAATGATGTGCCATTTTCCTAAGGGTAGTGAGGGAGGTATTTTTCAAGGATAGCTGTGAAATTATTCTGTGAACACTGAGTCTACTTAGTCTAAAAGTGCTAGGTACCCTAATTGAGCCATTCAACTAGCAGCAGTCTTACACTGATCTCTCATGTCCAGTGCATGTTTATTATTATTATTAGCATACGCAGTGCATAAAACAATTTTCATGCTCATATTTAATGTTTCTGCCCCCCAAAACCCCACAACACAACTTGGTTAGTGAATTAAAAGCTTTAGGATGTGTGTTACTTGAGAGGAGGAGTGAGGAGTGATACAGTCTCAGGCCAGCTGAGGGAAGTGTGAAGCATCTGCTAGGAGATGATAATCTGCTCTTAGCCCTCACTCTATACACTCATTTAGGGGATGAAATGCAGCAAAAAGTGTGTAAAGGAAGAGCTCAGGATCACTTAAAGGGGCTGTGGGGAAGAGCCTCTGAGAGCCCAGTGAAGCTGGAAGCAGTTACTTGGAGGCAAGGGCTATGTTCAGCAGACCTTGTACTGGGATTGCTAATGGTGGTTATGTGTTCCTGGGGGTGCCTGGCACACAGCTGTCCAGCCCTTCTTGTCCAGTGTTGACAGAACACATTCAGCCCAGTGCTTGCCTTTAGGACAGCAATTGCATGACCTTAGAAACAACTGCATTGGTGCTGATCCTCCCCCAGCCCCTGCTAGCCTAGGAACAATGGTCAACATTGCCATATAGATAAGATAGGCTGGCAGTAGGGGGATTTAAGCTCCAAGCATGGTACCTTGCAAAACTAGGCAGATAAAGCTGCTTTCAACTAACAAAATGCTCCTCTCTGCTCTTATCCTTTATGTCTGTTCATCTTTAAGGCAGAGAGGAAGAAAGAGTCATGCTTGGTCTACCTGAATGGTTTTCTTAATAATATACCACTTCAGGATGTGTCTGGTGTTATACAAAGGGAAATAATCAAATCCTTCTTGGCATCTGTCATTCCGCTGTTTTTCTGGGGGAGTAGGCTCCAGCTCTTCTCAGAGCTAATCTTGCAGTGTCACTGTGCTCCCCTTGGCTGCTCAGCAGTTGGAGATACTGCAGCCCTGCCCAGGGCTTGTGCTGGCAGCATTTTTAGGGTTTTGAAACCAGCTTTACGCAGACATGAAGTCTGATTTTGGAGCCCTTTGCAAGTTGCTGATACATACTGGTCATAGCCAAATAATGACAAGCTAATGTCTGAGCTGCTTATATCTGTGTTGCACCCAAGAAAAGGAACAGTTCCCCTTATTTAAACAGTGCAGCAAAAGCAGATGTCTCTAACAGCTTTGAGGAGCTTCAAGTTTGACTCAGCCATGCCTGTACTGCCAACATACAGCTTTCCAGAAGGTCAGAAGGAAAGTTCTAAGTATATTTAATACATAATTCTGCAGCAACAGCAGATAAATTTTATGATTTAGGCTGTTCCTTCTGTTGGTTTCCTTGCAAAAGCTTAGGCTGGTTGCTAGGCAACTGGCATAAAAAAAAAGAGTACATTTCTTTTTGCATAGCAGGCAGGAACCTTGGGGAGCAGCAGAGACCTTAGATGGCTCCTTAAATAGCATTGCTGGGGAATGAAAGTTAAAATATTGAACATTCATTGGTTAAAGATCCTGTTACAAAGGTCACCTACCTAGGGGATATTCAATAGTTTGGTTTCCTTTGGTGCAAAAGAAAGATTAGAAGGGGGTATGCCTGTGTGCTGTAGATAGTACAAAAAATGGATATTTCCAAAGATGCCTGACTGTTGTGCAGAATACCTAGGTGGGCTATGTAATTGCCTTCAGACTTAATTCTCTTTTCTTGACAGGATGTGTGAAGTGTGGGGTGTCTGTCACATTAGCAAGGACAAAGTTATGCTTACAGATCTTAAAATTTAAGAGGTGCTTTTAGAAGTGAATATTTGAAGCTGCTCAACTCCAATGCTCTAATTTGCTAAACATAAGGTAAAAGAAAAGGGGGAGGATTGGTCCCTGTGTTGAGAGAAGTAAATGTCTTAGGGGAATAATGTTCATGCTGAGGGATTCACAGAAACCTGGAAATTCAGTGCAAAGCTAACACCAAAACAACTAGTTCTAGAGCTCTCCATTGCTGGCTCAC
>JAVJGG010000055.1:3421378-3466925 GCA_035590195.1 Aviceda cuculoides | reverse complement strand
GGAGAGGCCCAACTCAGGTAATGGAAGTTCTTAACCCCCTTACACAGTTCAATTTTTTTTTTTTTTTTTTTTTTTTTGGATGGCTTTTGATTCCCATTAAAGCAGTGTTTTCACTCTGTAACCTGATTTGAGCTCTGTGCTTTGTTGGTCGTAACAAAGGGAGGATGGTCATGAATCTGCTTAAATCTGATGAGGATCCCAAGGCTGAGAACTCCTGTGTTAGACCTCCCATAAACAAAGTTGAAATCCCCGTGGAGCAGCTGTTGGCAAGCTTGCCATTTCTTTAAGCCATGTCTGTTTAATGGGTTTGTGTGTGTTTGGGGGGACTTAAAAGCCTTTTTCCCAGAAAGAGGCCAAATTAGACCCAGAGGCAAATCCCTAGCTTTCTGAAATCCTTGGGAACTGGTTCCAGTGCAGTTGTTATAATCCAGCAATTAGCAAGCTAAATAGAAAGAACTTAAAGCCTGGCTCTGAAGCTTCAAATTATGAGTAGGAAGCATGCACTCACTTGGAGTTCAAGCTCTGCTCTTCTCAAAACATGCCTCACCAATAAATCTAATTATTATTGCCTTGCAGTGAATCTCACAAACAATGTGCTTGGCTGCCTGGTCCACCCACGCTAAGTGAAAGAATATGTACATTTTAATTATCAGATTATTTCAATGTTACACAAACACTGTTTCATATTAAATATTTTTACAAACCAATGACGTTGCACAAACACTGTTTCATTTTATATATTTTTATAAACCACTGACATCTGTATTCAATACTGAGTGGATGATACTTGTTCCCTGCCTATTAATGTCTGTAATTAATATCTTTAAAACACCTTGATATTATATGTCACGCCAGTCTACCCTAAGTAAGGTCACTATGGAAGTGGGATATTGGCTAATGTTTTCATCATCTATATATAATTTCTGCTGTTTTCAAGGTGAAATTATATAGATGTCTTGAATTTTTTAAAACACAGCTGGAGAGAAAGGCTTTATGTCACCCTGTTTCTAAAACCACGTCTGCTCCATATGTTTAATTGCAAATTTTATAAGCTTCTTTAAAATGACATAACTTTGTAAATGTTTTAGCAGCAGTGTGGAAGCTGTGGCTCTCGCTCTGTAAATCCGTGAAGCTCCTGAGTGCATGTGATAAAGTGACTGCATACGTGAGGTGTTTGGGTGCAGGCACAGGGTGGAACTTTTGGCTTTGCAGCATTCAGTAGTCACTGTTTTGCAGTTGCCGCAGGACAGACATGAGAAGTGCTCTGCAGTTTGAGGCTATTGGAGGCTGCAGGGTTGGCTTGTCCTGAGGACCAGCCTTACTCAATGGACAGGCTGCAGACAGGGAGGGAGAGGAGTTCAAGAGAAATTGGCAAGGAAGAGGGTTGTATCGCTTCTCTTTTGGTGTAGACTCTGGAAGGTCCTACAGCTGTGGCCCAAATTAGGACAGGCCTCTCACTGCTCTGGTTTGTGCTAGTGGCAGCTGTGCTGGCCCGTTAGGCAGCTGTCACCAGCTCCCAGGTGCCTCCTGCTTTCCCTGCAGTCGTGCTGCTGATGGGGAGCTGAGAAACCACCTCTGGGTTCAATTTGTGTCTGTTTCTGAAAGTGTTGGCACTGGACAGTGTATGGTCTTTTACTTGCCTGACCTTTTCAGTTCACTTTTGCATGGTGAGATGACAAGGGTTGGGAGGGGTTGGCTGCAGATACACTGACCAGCAAGGTGCATGTTGTCCTGCTCTACTCTTTAGATTTCTCTTGTCTGGAAACACCTGTGGGGCTGGAATATAGACAGGAGGGCAGGAAGATGATGATACCAGCTGCCTGCAGTGCAGGTAGTGTTCCGTGAGAGAGAGGAGTAAGATGCCATTAAAACCTGAGACACTACTTGTTCTGAACAAATAGGAGTCAGGGAGACTGACTCCTAGTCACCTCATGACAGCAGAGCACAGCAATGTGTTTCTTCCTGTACCTCAGGATTGAATTACCCAAGTCTTTGTTTCTGAGAGGGGTGAGGGAATGGTTTAAGCTCTAGCACAGTTTATTGATTCTCATCTTTGCTCTGAGACAGGCTTCCTTCTGGCTTTAGGCAAATCGTGCATTTGGAATTGTAAAATAGCAAATATTTCCTTACTTTTATTGACAATACTTGATGATCTACGTAGGCGGGAGCAGCCTGGAGAATGTAGGGCACGCTGTTGCTCTTCAGACTATGCAGCAAGTACCCAAACTTTTCAAGCAGGAGGGTTTGCTCTCTGCTGCTGCTGCAGACCTTGTGTCTTTGGTTATGAAACCCATCTTTGCCTTAGCATGGGCAGGGCTGCTGTACAGCTCGTTTTCCCTTTTCCCAGGCTCTCTTCCAAGCAAATTCCCTTCCAGGCTTTTGAATCCCATAGCAAGAAGTGGACCTCCAGTTCTGTGGAGAAAGGAGGTGGCAGGTGCAGCCTGCTTTTGGTGTAGTGTGAGGAAGGGGAGGTGCTGATGGCTGGTGGGAGCATGAAGCTGCGGTGCAGGGCTGTGGGGGATTGGAGCAGACACCAGATCGAGCTGCCTGTGCTGGTCAGAGCTCTGGTGGGGAGAGCCCCTGGGGGTCAGGGTCAGGAGGAGATGCCCAGGACTTGATAGGAATAGCAGTTAGTTTGACTCTACAAGCTTCTGTTGCAGAAGAATATTCTTTCCATATTCTGTAATATGGAAAGACCATGACTTTTTAATGTGCTTCTGAGAGGGAATGCTGAGTGAGAGAGGCCTGTGTGTGGAAGAGTTTGGGAGGAATGGGGCACGTAAGGAGAAATTCTGAAAGAAGAAAACTTCCCCT
This sequence comes from Aviceda cuculoides, assembly GCA_035590195.1. Classification (NCBI taxonomy): domain Eukaryota; kingdom Metazoa; phylum Chordata; class Aves; order Accipitriformes; family Accipitridae; genus Aviceda; species Aviceda cuculoides. The sequence goes on along the minus strand of JAVJGG010000055.1, from coordinate 3,464,111 downwards.
TGAGCTCAAGGATGAGAGAATTTGGGGGGATCAGGGGTCAGTAGTGAGGAGGGTTGGAAATGTGAAAGAAACTGTGGTCCAGGTGGGGTGGTCTGGGATCTTCTGTCAACCTCCTCAATGGCTGACCAGACCTTCTCACCAGCTGACCAGACATCTCAGACCAGAGCTTTCCTCATCTCCTTTTTTAAACCTTCTGAAATATAGCAGCCATGAATATGTTCTGTAAAAACCAATGTATGTAGAGCATATTGAATCAAAGGAGCTATGTAAGTGCTAATCTTAATAAACATCATTCATTAATGGTAACCTAACACCAGAAAGACAGCAAGAGTTTCATGGGCTTTCTTTCTAACACATGCTACTCGGACCAATCACTGAACAAGTGGGTTGCTCTGCAGTTGCTTGCTCCACCATTTGTATGGTGGGATCCCAATTGTATTCTTGTATACTCTGAAACTGGAGAAGACACAAAACAACCTACAGAGCAGATTACTTTAGCTGCCCAAACCTCTCTCTGAGTAGAGTTAGCCTAAAATGTTAACGTACTGGAGGATAAGCTCTTTATGATCTTTTCTGGCTTACTGAAAGATGGTTGTGTGCAAGGAAAACTATAGCAGAATTCTTGTGAATTGGGAGGGCAGAGTTAAAATAACCAGTGCATTAACAGCCGAGGAAAACTGTTTCTTGTAAAGTGCACAGCCAGGGCTGGTTCTTTGGCATGTTTCTTTTGAGTGTGGGAAGAGCATGTGTTTGCTTGCACATGTGCACACACATGTGTCTGTGTGTGGAGGTGGGAATACAGTTGCTAACTTGTTGCTGACATGATTCTTTACTTCATGACACTTCTTCGTACATTTCACTGAAATATCTTGCCTTGGACTCTGTAACAGCATTGTCTAATCAACCTTTTTTATTTCCTTGTCCTCTCTCCCCCTCCTCCTCCAGTCAGCATATGCTGTGTCAGTGCTCAAAGAGTGTGCTAAACTGCGACCTACAGATGCCACCGTTCCTCTTCTGGCTGCCAAGGTCTGCATTGGGTCACTGCACTGGGTAAGCAAGCTGATATAATTCTTACGTAATGGATCAGGTGCTGCAGAGACAGTGCCATAGTGTAGATGCAATAGGGAGAAAGGGAAACCCTATTAAAAATCATACACACATGCATGCCTTATAAAAAATGAAAATCCCAGGAAGAAATTTTGCAGTGAGTTGCTGAAATGTATTTTGCTGGCACATTAAACAAAGGAGGATGGGGTAATCCATAACAGCCATTCTGGGGACTGCTGCTTCAACTGAGTGTCAAGTCGAATCGCCTACTTCAGTAGCCACTGGAAGACAAAAAAGTTAATAATTATAAGTTGACTGTTGGACAGTTCAGGTCTGCTGGACGACTCAGTCCTTTATTCTTGAAGTTGCTGTGTCAGTGTTTTCTGTTCTGGATGTGTTAATGTATGCCCCTAAAGCAGAGTCTGTGCCTGTGAAATTCTGATTATCCCAAGGAACAGAAACATCTCTGTCTTTTGCTGCTTGGTTTAATTAATTGAATGGCAGCCTGCTGTTTTCACCTGTCCTCACCGCGAGGTGTCCCTGCAGTCAGTGAAGGCTTATGATTGCTGATATAAGTAAAACAAAGATGCAGGAAAGCATGAAAGAAAATACCAGAAGAATCTGCCCAGATTTTGGTGAAAAGCTGTAGGGGCTAGATTTGCTGTTGTTATGCTCCCTACCCCCTGCCTCCCCATCTTCTGCATCCCTGTCTGGTGAACGTTGGTATTCAGCTAAACTTAATTGAGTTGTATCAGTTTACACCACCATCAGCGAGGAGATCTGGTTATGTATGTTTTTGAATGAACTATACTGTTCAAACTATAATGGTTAAACTTCTATGTGAGTCAGCAAAAACTGGGAAGTATCTTGTTCTAGGAAAAATCTTTCAGGTCTGAGGGCTTGAGAGAATCCTTGCTGAACCACCCAACCTACCTCTGTTCTCAGTATAGAGCAATTTAACTCTGTTGTGCTCTTAGCTCAGTATCCAAAGTTTGAGGGCTGAAAGTCATTCAGTGATATAAAGTAACATTCACAGTGAATGTTTCTTTTTTAATAAAGCAAATAAGTTTTTTTCTGATTCTTAGAGATGTTGTAACACCTGACTTTCATATTGTTTTAACTGTGTTGAACACTCTTACTAGTATCTCTGATGAAGTTTTCAAAGCAAAATGAACTTTTTGTTAGTCTAAAACATCAGCAAGTATATTGATAATTTTTACTCTGTAGGCTTCGAAGCTAGAGAAACTTAATAGGCTAAATTCCTGCATTCACTTGAAGCCATAGTGGGGGACTGGAAATTCTGCTGTCTCAATGATTGCCAGGAGGCAAAAAAACCCCCAAACAAACCAGCAGAACAGTCATGTTAAATCTGAGGAAAATCATTCTCTGAGATCAGGCTAGTTTTTGCCTATGAGCCTGAATTTTAGTATAGGAGACAAACTCGGGATCTCCATATTGCAAATAAATCCCTTACTCTTCTGCCTTCCTGCTCTGTGAACGCAAATCCAACAAGGGGAAGGCACTGGAGCCATGAAGCCAGTGAGAGAAGATGCTGTTGGACCTGATACTTACAAACAAGGAAGAACTGTTTGGGAATGAAGTTTGGGGTTAGTCTTGAATGCACTGACTATGAGGTGGCGAAGTTCAGTATCCTGAGAGATGGCAGCCAGGCAAATAGCAGAGTGGTCCATTGAGACCTGCTTTGTTTGACTTTGACCACTTCTAGACACAAATAGTGACTTCAGGAAGGCAGTGGTCTCTTGATACTTGCTAAACATGCGACCCCTGCCATAACTAGCCTTTGGACAAAATTGAAAGACTGTGAATGCGTCTTGTGAGACGCCATGCTAAATTCAAGATCCCTGGGATGTTCTTATGTTTAACAGGAGCAATGAAGTTTTAATGGAGGCACTCTACCAAACACTGGGTCATTGATGTGTGTTGAGGTGAAAGGACAAGGTTTCTGTGGTGCAAGAAAAGAAATAGCATGGAATCCCTTTTCTTTCATGTGTTACCCCGGTGTTTACGCAGCTCTCACTACTGAGGCCTAAATTTCAAATGGTTCCATTAAAGTCTGCCAACCGTGATGGGTGAGGAGTTGAATGTGAAATTATGACCCCAAACTGAAGATGCTGCTATGCCAGGAAACGGACAGAGTCAGGATTTGTCCTCCTCATTGGTGCTTCTCACCAAAACCTCTTTGGATTTGCTAGGACAGCCAGCATATAAAAAATACCTTGTTCTAGAGACACTTAAAAAAGACAGTGAGACTGTAATTCAGTCCCAACTCTGTCCTCAGGCAGTCCAGTATCTCCAGACTTCTCATACATGGCAGAGCTGATAAAGCAACAGTCTAACCCTAAAAAATAGGAGAAAGAAGGGAAAAATGAGATGCTTTTGATTATTAAAAAGTAAGAGGGTTTTTCTCTCTATCTACTGCTTTTTCATTGTGTGAAACACTTTTCAGTATTAAATGATTGAGACCCTGGCTCAGAACTAGGGTGCAGTGTGAAATATAAACGTGATTTCACAAGAGGGTAGTTTTACTTCAGTTATCTATAGTGCAACCTTATGAACTAAAACCAAATTTAAAATATTCCTCTCCCCTCTTCCTTTCACTCAGTGGCCTATGCTCTACCCTGATAGCAAACTTGATGATGGTATAGAAGAGTTTTAATTAAGGGGAGTCAGAGGGAAATCAGAGCATCTTCTGAAAGAACTGAAATCATAGGTTCCCATATCTTACAGTCAAAGGGATGCTTCTGATATTGCTGGCAAACTCCTGTGCCTAATAAAGACCTTCCTGCTTAGCAGAGCTGTTTTTCTAAATGTCATCCTTACAGTAATTATTTGCATTTAAATTACATGGCAATCAAATCAGAATTGAATCATTTAAACTGGAAGTGAACAAGCTGATCAATGCCAGTATAAATAGAAAGGAGAATAGACATGGCACAGGAACAGTCTAATGGAAAAATATTAACAGTTACAAATACTCAAATATATCTTGCTTTTCAGAACATATAAAACATGATTAATTTCTCAGTTAGGAAATATATCTATATACTTGATTGCTGGCTAGGCAGGAAAAGGGTGAAATCAGATCACCATTTATCCAAATGAAACAGCTAATTTGTATGTCCTGCATCTGTGTACTATGTGCTTTTGGTGCACTATCGTACTCTGTTTGTTTATGGTCCATGGACAAGGACTACTTTAGTCTTACTTCAGTTACTAGCAATAAAAAAATGCCCGAAAACATTTATGCAGCTGGATAATTACAGAATGTCATGAGGAGCACAGAACAGTTTCTTTCCTGATTAATCCAGTAGTCACTTAACTCATTTTGCTGGCTTTGTACATGGTGTCTCAGCACACTTTAAGAACTAGGGGAAACAAAAAATTAATTGAAGTGTACCATAGTGATTTACAACATTGAGGATGCTCAGATCGCATCTATGAAATAATCTCTCAGTGCAGAACAAATCAAAGTAAAAACATGCATACATTCATATTGTGCCATGCAAATCAATATATAACAGAGCCTGATGTGGAAAAGAACTAAATGCCCCCAGCTTCTTTTGTGACAGTATGACCAGATTATTAGCTGATGTAAGTTGGCACTACTCCACTGGCGTATTATTGGCACCATGCTGGCTTACATCAGCAGATGATCTGCCCCATCAACACTAGTTTTTGGGATTGGGCCTGCAGTAAACAACTGAGTGATACAAAGCTTTGGTTACTGTTTTCAGAATTAAAGGTTTTCACAAATTTTTAAAAAAAAAAAAAAAATGCGGAGTGGACAGTAAATCAATACTTCATTAATTCCAAAGCTTATGCCAGTTGTCTTGGAGGACCAGAAAACCTCCAAAACTAGTACACCTATATAGACCACACTTGTCTGGTCAGGGTGCAGTTCGACCCGTACTTAAAAAACCTCAGGAGATACAAAAGTTTTCAGCAAAGTTGGAACTTTTATACTGTATCTAGCCCATTACACAGGTGTTTTAAATGTCTTTGTAGTGGGCTCAGAATTACTTTTGAGGCATCATGCTGCCTAGTTTTCCAGCTTGCTGGAGTTTCAGCACAACAGTTTGCTGAACTTACATGTGAATGATTCTAGCAAGTGAACACAAAGCCCACTTGTGTTTAGCCAGCTGTCTTTTAGCTTTCCAGAATGCACTATAAAGTTTTTGACTATTGAAGTTCAGAGTATTGTTTTAAATTTTCATAGGAAAGTTGATGTATCTTGCAGTGAAATATGTCCATAGTGAGGTTGTCCTGCCTTGATCCACTATAAATTCAGAGTTGTGCTTACTAAGAGGCTTGCTGCAATTTCCTCTTTCACTCAGCCTTCTCTGGCATGGCCTCAGCTGAATGCTCACTTGCCTATTTTGGCAGTGACTTTGAGTTGCAGCGCGAGTTGTTGTTTTTAGTATTTTAATAGTACAGTACTGTTAATTTCACTACTAATCTGGGTTCTCCAGGACCCTGTTATGGCAGCTGTGAAAATACTAAAACCAGAACTTCTGCCTACAGGCAAGTGTTAAATACTGAATTTCTCCATTTTAGGAGCCTTATTTAAAGGCATTTAGGATTGCTATGATGCTTTCTCATGCCTTCTACTCTACTGATTTCAATGAAGGCACGTTGAAAACTTTGTAAATACACATGGAGACAAATGGACTATAATCCTAGGATAGGACTGAGTCTTCTAGGACTCTGGTCTGACAGAGAGTAGGAAGACATGAGGCATGTTCTTACTGTTTTAATTGCCCCACAGTTGATACAACGGAAATAGTGTTGTGCTAAACTTGTGTAGCACCAAGTGATGCCACTATTATCAGCTAGTATGAGCTTTTGGAGGGACTTCACCCCATGGCAAAAGCTGCAGTGCAAGATGGTGCTGTGCCTATTGGACGTTTCCCTCATTTCTTTTAACTCACTGATCCTAGTGTGCACAATGAAATGCTCTGTTCCAGCACTTTGCTGGGAAGACAGAGACCATGCCATCAGTAAGGGAAAGGGAGAAGAGAATGGGGTCAGGCCAGGCCAGACAATGCATGGAGCCATAAAAAGTGAGTAAGACATACCATGAGGTCAGTACATCATGGGGGGGGGGTCGGGGATGGGTTGGCAGGATGTAGATTTAGAGCTGCATACTTGTGAGGTAACAGCTTATCATTCATTACTTTCACAGACCACTTAATCCAAGAGTGCTTCTCTCTCCTTCTGTCCGTTGTTGGCGCTGTCACTACAGATAATAAATGCTGTGCATGTGCTTGTACCCAATTGCCTAGGAGCCCTGGAATTGCATGGAAATGTTTAGGTCTTACTGCAGTATGAATAATACTGAAAGATCAAGTCTAGTCCCATTGTTGGAGTTATTCTGCCTGCTGAGCGGACACTGTAGAGGACCGACAACAGTAGGGCAAGAGACTGCTGAGAAAGCAGTGAATGGTAAGGAGCTACTAGAGATTTCTTCAATCTTTTAAGACATTCTTGCTTACATCACAGTTACTGTTATTGGAGCAATCCGAAGGGTTTTAGACATAAAAAAAATGACCAAGAATTTTGCCTTCTATACATCTCCCTTGTGAACAAACCACTCTTCCTGCAGTGGAGGAAAGGCCCAAGTATTCTTAAGTGCTGGGGGCTGAGTTTACATGCAGAGTAAGTTGGTGGGCTTAGCACTGGTGACACATGGAGAAAATGCTGACTAGACTGACAATAGAAAGCACAGGACTTTTTTTCTTGACATAGGTGACATGATTCGCTTTGTATGCTGTAAACAGCTATGGAATAAAACCTTTCCATTGTACTGTGCATTATTGGCCACTTTATTCCTATGCATTTTTCTTCTCATTCTCTTTTCCCAATATTTAATTTTTTCTCCTCTTTGAATTAGTCTCTATACCTACAATCCAGTATAATGAAAATTATAAGAGGTCAATCCAACTAGTTAATATCATGTGTAATTTTGCATAGATACCCTTTCTGTAGGATTTGGGTCTCTTATGTGCTTGGGTATCACTCAGTCTCACTGGTGTCCAGACTCCCCTGCTTCACTAACCTTGTCTGTTGTCCTAAGTCCAGTGTAACTTGATGTGCTTCCTGTGTCCTCCCTTGTGCACTCCTCTTTTTCGGAGCAGTAAGGTGCCATTTCCATGCTAATGTACATCATCAATTTACTTGTCCTCAATTGTTCTAAATCCATGCTGGTGAGAATTGCAGCTCCCACTTACAGTCCTGGAGGGTGTTGATTCAGTGGGGTAGGGCTCGAGCTTTTCTAAAAACAAGCTGGGTGGCAGTTGGAAACCAGCTGGGTGGCAATAGGCCAGGGGACAGCACCTGCTGTTCCCCACTCCCTTGTCAGTATGCCCCCGGGCTTGGCTCAAGCACAGACCAAAACCTGCTGTCAAATAACAAGGGTGGCTGCAACAGCCACTCTGTTTCAGGGAAAACATGCCTCAGGGTTATGCAGCTAACAACTGTTCCTTTTCCATCAAAGATGATGGAGGGGGTAGAAGGTGAGGGGGGGAAACAACCCCACAGTATCACAATCTTATCAGTGTCAGCTCACAGTTTGGCAGTCTGTCTCTCTCCAGGTACCAGGTGTGTGCTTGTTTATGCTGTGGTGGAGAGGTTGCTTAGCTAGCGCTTACAGGTGCCTCCTGACAGTTTATACACCTTGAGCTCAAAATACAAAAAGTTCCTTTTAGGTTATTTTTCCCCCCACCTGCTTTCTGAGCTTTCTTCCATGCAGGTCTTGGAGGCAGGGAACCTATTCCTGCAACCTGGGGTGCTGCCCTTCTCTCTACCAGCTATTCAGTACAAAGTATGCAGAAGAATGTAAGAATAGTAAGGGCCAAATCAGAGGTGTATCTGTGTGGCTTTGAGACTTTGGGTTTTGCTTGCTTCTGAGGGAATAACAAGTAGTGATTCTAAGGAAACTGAATTCAAGCTGTTACCGGCAGTCTAACATGTCAGAGCATGGTCATGTGGGAGCATGCAGGAGCTGCAGCTGGGAATGGTTATATCTGGTGAGACTCCAGAGGGGTTGATGCCTCATTTGGAGGCCTTCTTCCTCTTCCTTTCCCATTGCTACAACACAGAGTGGAGACACCTTTTATACTTAAGGACCCCCACAGACACAGCTTTACTGGCAGATCACAGCTCAGGCTCACTACCAATCCCTCATTCAGGTGTATGGAGGGGGATTTTTCATCCAGACTGCAATCTGGTAGTCCTTACAATTTAGTTGGTAGCCCCAAGTATGCCTCGAGGCAGGTATTCCTGGTTTAGTTAGTAGTTTCCAGATTCATAGTTGACTAGGCAATCAGCAAGACTGATGCACTGGAGAGTTGAAACCTCACAGTGGGTGATGTGAGCGAAAGGTTTGGCTTTTCACACTTGCCCAGAATGACTGGAGAATAGGAGAAGAGGGGGCAGATGGCAGCCACAGCAGGACTGGCAGGGGAAGTGGCTGAGTGCTGTAAGAAGGAAAATTAAGTGCTATCATGAACAGAAACAGCTGTTCTGGAGTTTGCAAGGCCACTTATTTTCAAAGCAGCCTTCAGCTCACCCAAGTTTGCATTCATGAGTATCTTTGTGTCTGCTCAAAGTGTCATTAGTGTTTAGTATTAAGAAATGTTTACAAGAGTGTTTGTGCTAGAAGTGCTCTTTCAGCCATTCTGAAAAGTTGTGGTTTTAATTATTCATACAATAGATATTAATCTGACACTCACATGTGGCCTGGGATAACTGGCAGGCAAGAAAGCTGAATGGTGTGCTGCTGATTTATGCAGTGTAGGCCATCAGTCAGAGACTAGAAACACCATCAGGTGACCATTCAGAGAAACAGTGGAGCAAAATCTCTCCCAATATTAAATGTCTCATTTCAACTCCAAACCCTTCATTTATAATCTCTTTTTTCATACACTCTACCCACCCCTACCCTTGTTTGCTGTCATTAGAATTCCTTGTGTAGCTCTTTTCTTCTTCTAATGGAGACTTTGTGGATGAAAGTGTGTGTGGGGAGAAGAGGAGAAACAATGAAGAAAGAGTGGGAATATAGCTGTTTATGGTGGCAAAAGAGGTGCGTAATTAGTCTGGCTGCAGAGATTTCATGTCTTACATAAAAGTTCCTGAGAGCTGAAGAATTCAGTTATTGTTTCATGGGAAGAGTTTTTTTTATTGGTGGGGTTTTTTTCTGTGTGGCAAGTCATGGGATGTTTTCTTCTTCCGTTGTCCTAGGCTCCGGTCCAGAATGCTTAGGCGTGTGGCAAGGAAGTCAGTAGGGCTACTGATACAATTAAGACATTTCCTGGAACAAATCTCAGTCTTCCTGATGTGATCAGAGTTTAAAGGGTCTCATCTGAGCATCACTGAAGTCAGTAGAACTATTTCCAGTGTTTTCAGTAGACTTTGGATTATGCCGTTGAAGACAGTCCTTGCAGTTCAGTTGGTAGTCCCAAGTGTGCCCCAAGAGGGTATTCCTGTTTCAGTTAGTAGTTTCCAGATTCATTGTTAACTGGGCAATCAGCAAGACTGTAATGTTTTCATAGTGTTTTCAGGAAAGAGTTTGATGATAAAATATACATTGGTCGTTGGGCTGACTGATCTGAGGTTTCAGAAATTTGGGAACTACTGGTCTACATCTAGTTTGAATTGTGTGGCCTCAGGAAGCAGTACAAGTGGGGAAAAGACCCAAGCAGTGGAGATTGCTTCTTTGCTTGCACTTTACAACCTTTCTTCATGCTTACATTAACAGTAGATCTTTTCTTATGTTTGATATCATCTAATAAATACCAGCTCCTTTGTTTATGAAGCTGTTAGTTAATGTTGTCACCTGAATGTCTTCAAGTGATGTAACTAGGAGGCCCATTAACAGGATAGTATGTCAAGTCAAGGAGATTTTGTTCATAGGTAGCATATTAACAGATCACTGCAGAAGCGAAGTTTCTCATCTGCTGGTACGTTTTGATTCCAGTTCATTTCGGGTGACTCGTCTTAGATGTTAAGGAGCTATGAGGTGCTGAAGTCTGACAAAGCTGGGTGTTAAGAGAGCATGTTTGTTATGTCTGCAGTACTTGTGTTTAAAATAGTTGGATTTCAAACAAAAATGTATTTCTTCAAAATTAAAAAAAACCATCCCAGCAAGTCAGTTATCATGTAATAGAAGTTTCCAAAAGGAGGACTTTTTTGATAGTGTAATGGTGTCTGGTTCTTGATTAGGGGTGACTGATGATGGTTGACAGAATTTAAAAGCTATCTTGTACAGAAATGAGTCCCTGCTGTAGACTCTTGTGTCTTTGAAGCATTACTTACAGCTTTTGCCTGTACCTCTACAACCTATACCTTTCCAGATATGTACAGTCTACAGGTCTTAGTCTTTTCTACTTATAAGGGGTGAGTGATGTTAACGAGAGTTTAAGGTTAGAAATGAGGGACCGTCTATTCTGTAATAAAATATTAAAATTATTTTTTGTTTAAAGTTACCATTAACTCAGATTTTAAAGATACTAAAGCTTTATATTTCCATTAGACTTAGATCTGCATGGTCAGCTGGAAAGGAAGGTTGCAGGGAGCAGTTTATACTGTAGTAGAAGAGAACAACTTAACATATTTCACCATTTTGGAGGCTGATCCTGAGAGGTTGTGACTGCTTTCTTTTCCTGTTACAATCTGTAATAAAAAATGCATTTTCAATTTGTGTCTTTGCAAAATATGCGAAATGTGGCTAGTGCAGCATGAGCTGCTAAGGTAGTATGGTATTTCAGATCAAAATTTGTGTCCTGAATTTGCTGCCTCCTCCTTGTGGCAGCAGAACTGCAAGCAGCAGCTGAACTCAGCTTGCAGTGAAGTGCTTTCTTGGTTTACTCTTGTAGTGTAAAAGGAAGTAAAATTTGCTAAGGTTTAAAAATATCGTATGCAAAACTAAATGGTCTTCCTTTGAAGGAAGAGACTTGGTAGACCTTTCAATGTACTGCTAGGATAGTATATAAGTAGTTGGTCCAACATTTGTATTTAAGGTTGCATGATTGAAGCGTGCCTGAAGGGAAATATAAAAATAAGATGGTGTCCTTCACTAAGCTTAAACATCTGGAAATAGTTTGGGGTGGATACTTAAAACAAAAAACTTTTCTCAAAACTGTGCATGTGCACCAAGGTCTGCTAATCTGACCTATGTCCTCCTTTCTATGAGTTTTCACTGTGATCACTGAAAGCCCTTGTATGATGGCTCTCAGATCACTTACAGGTAAGTTTAATGGGATAATCTCATTGAAGCAAGTATAAGAGAAATGCCCATAAGTCTCAACCTACCTCTTTTGCAGCTGGAAGAAGGAGAATACTTTGCTAAAATGGTGATAGACCTGGGTGAGGATGCTGGCGAGTCCCTAGCAAAGGGTTACCTGGCACTGGGCCTGACATACAGTCTTCAAGCTACTGATGGTGAGTTATCCTGTTTGTCAGATAGGTTGTATGGAGAGCATCTGTTCAAAGTCTTCAGTGCAAGCAATGGAAATTTATTAGAAACTCTGCTTTTAGTGCTGACTGGACATGAAAAACAATCAGATTGCAAGACAAATGGGGACCGTTCACTTGCTCAGAGAGCTGTCTTCTGTGGTAATAAAAGTGAAATTTTTTAGGTAAAAGAAGAAGTGCAAATCATTACTTAGGAGTTGATAATCTGACTGCAGCTGACAATGCTTTGTGTGCTTTATTTGAATACTTGTAATACATTTCTTTCACTTGTTTACACAACAAAAGTCAAACTTTCCATCCATTTTCATATTTTTGTCACCCACTTGTAAATCACATAAAGAAATACAATCTAAAAACTGGAGTCAGAAATGCCTGACTTTAGTTCCTGGCATGATACTGATTCCCCACAGAGATTCAACCTCTCTGTGATGTTGTTTCTTTCTCTGCTTAGACGTAAACAAGATAAAAATTATTTACCTCACTGATATGTGTAGATGATGACTAGATACAGAACACTGAATGTAATAAGTATTTTATTGTAGTGCTGCTTGCTTGGGTTTTGAATGACTGGACAATGGGGTCTTGCAGATTTGGTGCTTGGTAGCCAGAAGGGCTTGAAATCTCAGTGTCTAGGAGAGTTCTAGCTCTGACCTTCATCAAGCTCACAGGTGGGAACAGTCTTTGTTTCTTCTGTGACTTCTAACATAGGTAGAAAGCCTTCTAAAATAGCTTCTTTGAATAATGGCTGACCTAGTGTGTTTTCTAATAAATTTGGCAGTCCTGCCCACATGCAAAAAATGGCTTTTCTGTCATATGAGTCCCATAAAAATGAACGAACTTCTTCCAGCAAATGACTCTGAAACAACAAAGCTGAAATGACTGTTTGTTATCATGGAAGTATGCTGGCCTTGCAAGTTACAGCAGAATTCTGTAAGGCATGTATATGAGGAAGTGGCTTGTGCTCTTCAGTAGTGTAAGTTGGTGTATTTTTTCAGCCAGCCATATCTGAGCAGCTGTTCTGAGAACTGCTTTCCAACATGGAGGTTAACAGGCACTGTAGCTTTTTTCAGTTCTCCATTTCTCTGCCTCAGAATAGTTCCCCTAGAAGGTTCATGTCAAGAAACATACATCCTTCCTAGTCTGAACTTTCTCATATATATATTTTTTTAAGTTCATTAAACATTGATTTCTGCTTAACAGCATAGCTGTTTAGCGCATTTTGCCTAGATTTTGTTTGATCTGTCCATAAAGCTATAGCAGATCCCAGAAACTATTTTCAGAGATAGAAGGTTTTCTATGTTAGCCCATTGCTATCTATTTGTTATACTCAGTATGGAAAGAAGGTGGTTTCTAAAGAGTGGAGTTGTAGAGGCATGTGTTGTACTCTGGCTCTAAAAATACTTCGGTGCAGCAAAATGCAAGTTGGAAACTTTTTTCTTCTGGAAGAGAAGTCTTCTCTGAGTTTTCAAGAGATTAGTTCAGATGTTGTAATAAGTGTCCTTTTTAATGTAAAAGAAACAGTCTTCACAAAACTGCCTTGGATTTTTTTTTCCAGATTAGCATCTGATTTATGTTGTGAAACAGTGGAATATCTGCCTTCTCCTATCTCTAACCTTTAAGTCAGTAGGGCCAGTCACTCAGTTATTTGAGGGAAATCTGAAGAGTGTATTTCCCTCTTTTAGGTTATATTTTAATAAAATAGATTAAGTTCTTCTAAAGCATAATTATGATGATCATGAATATGGAACAGCATTTTACTAGAAAATGTCAAATTTGCACTAACGAGACATTTTTCATCAGCATTGTTAAAAAATAGCTTATCACAATGAGGAAGCAGGAGTAGAACATGCTGAAAGGAAGATAGCATCTCCCCTATGTAATCCTGCCTCATACTGTCAATCTTGTTTGTTGTTGTGTTTATAACAGTTCATAGTGACAATGCAGACACACAAACATCGGTATTTATATATATGGTTTCCATAACTTTCCACCTGAGCTGACTTCCAGTGAGTCACCATTTTCAATGGTAGCTAAGTGTATCAGAGACATTTGACCAAATGCCTTAGAAAGCTTACAGCATTATATCAAGATGCTTTCCATCCCAGGTTAGGCTTTCTTATTTAATATATCCTTTTAGTAAATATTTCTCCTGCTGTGTGACAGAGGCATTGAGGAGTTGTATTAAAGCCTTTTCTTTGTGACCTGCAAAAAGCACTTACTAAAAAGCAGAGTCAGAAGAGAGAATCCTACTGAATGACAATTCAAAGAACTTTTGGGAGCATTTGATAAAAAGTCACTTTACAACTAATAGATTTACTCCTGGATGAAATAAGCCTTCCTGAAACTTATGTTGGGTAGCAGTATGTGTAGCTTTCTTATTCATAATGTCTAATTACATGCTTCTTGCACTAAGTCTCGTCAAAGTAGCTGAAAGATGTGTCCTCAGAGGAAGTCATTGCCACTTCTGCATCACTCTTAGAAGCACAAATCTCTTGTTCGTACAGAATGTCCATCTATTATTATGCTAAATTTTCTGCAGATCTGTTCCCGATGGGTCAATGTCAACTGCAAACCTTTCTCTTCCTCTTGTAGTTCCAATTTTGACATAAGTTGTATTATCAACTTTGCCTCCCTTAGGTATGGTGAAGAATCCATTGAAGACAGGGGAAGGTGAGATGAATTTAACAGAAGCTAAAGAGGAAAGACCAGGTTGAGAATGCTTTGTAAAATATGAGTGCTCTTCTTATCTAACATCACCACCTCACATCTTGTGAAAACTTGGTAGATTTAACAAACCCTCACTCTTTCAGAGATGAGAATGTATGCTGTATCTCTTTTTTCACTTATAATTTTGGTATAAGGCCATGGATCAGGGACTGAATTGGAAACTTTTTCTGTCAGTCCATGTGGATTTTATAAATAATGAGTATACTGACAGGACTGGTTAATTTAAAAAAAAAAAAGTTTAGACATTGCTTATCAGTGAACAAACCCATCATTTTTGCTTCTGGAGATAACAGTCAACACATGCAATCTTTAGTTATAATTCTGGGTGCTAAAACTGTACACCCTGCTGTATTAAGTGTCTTAACACAAGCGAATGTTTTTTGATACCTATTGATATGTGCAAAAGGGTGCACGCGCACTGGTGTTCTAGTTTGGATCAGAAATGTGTCTCTGAAGTCTCTCTCTCCATCATCCTGACTTCTTATGTTGTGATTCACATAATGGAACAGTTTTGCACAACAAAACTGAGTTCTTTACCGTAAAACTAATGTGCTACATAAATACACCCAATTATGCTGCAGCTGCAGTTCATGTTCAGTTCATGGGGCTTGACTAGAACTAGACCCCCATCCCCATGTTTGCAGTGTTGATGCTGATCCTCAGCATTAAGTGTTTCACTCCATGCGTTCACACCTACTGTGCTGCACCTGCTTGCTAACTAACACAGAACTTGCCCTCCTCCATTTTCAAATTTTACTTTAGAGCTTTGTGTTTAGGTATCAAAATGTTGCTGAAGATCCTGTTGACTTTTGGTAAGGCTTAAGCTCCTTTAAAAACGCAGAGTGCTTTAGAAAATAAATCTTGGGCTCCTAAGGTGGCATTTACAAAAGTACTGTGTCTTACAGGAGTAACTGCTGAAGTTTCAGAAAACTAAACTCACCTGTGCTCTCTGCCTTACTGTGGTCAGACTGCTTTTCGGGTTATTTTAATCTAAGTAATAATAATCTAAGTAATAAGTCATACTGTGTTTTAGTTGGTGGAACTGCAGCAGTGATGCTCACAGTGGGTAACGTTGGGTAGAGGATGAAGAATTCATTAGTGCTGTCAACCTCAGAGAATGGAGCACAACTTTTAGAAGTTTAGTCTTAGTAGAAGACTGACTTTAGACTTAGTAGAAGACTAACTTTAGACTTAGTAGAAGTTCCCACCTAATTTTTTCTCCTTGGTGCAAGCTTTTCTTTGTCTGAAGTGAGAGTTTTTCAGTGATACAAGTGGGTTGCAGTGACGATGACCTCTTTGAACAATTCCAGGAGTAGGGAATCTACACCTCTGGGCAACCTGTTCCAGTGTCTTGCCACCCTCATAGTAAAGAATTTCTTTGTTATATCTAATCTAAATCTTCCCTCTTTTAGTTCAAAACCATTACCCCTTGTCCTATCACTACAGGCCCTGGTAAAAAAACCTCTCTCCATCTTTCTTGTAAGCCCCTTTTAGGTACTGAAAGGCCGCAGTAAGGTCTCCCCAGAGCCTTCTCTTCTCCAGGCTGAACAACCCCAACTCTCTCAGCCTTTCTCCATAGGAGAGGTGTTCCAACCAACTAGCTGTTTTCACGGCCCTCCTTTGGACCTGCCTGTCTTGTACTGGGGACCCCAGAGCTGAAAACAATACACAGATGGGGTCTCACGAGAGCAGAGTAGAGCAGAGGGGGAAAATCACTTCCCTTGACCTGCTGGCCAAGCTTCTTTTTATGCATCCCTCCCAGAATCATTTTTCGTTGCTTTTTTCTAATTTATGTCCTTTAGCTGTAAAGGCCCTGTAAATGGCATGGTTAACTTGCAGCATCAGTCCTCAGTATTGTCAAACAAATTTCAATGTGTTTATCCAAGTCAGACACAAATCTAGAGACGGACAACCAGATTTCCAACTTAGTTGTAGCTGCAGATGCAGCTCATGTTGTGGGAGGTGGGACTCACATGCTGTTTCCCGGTAGTTCAGAGGCAAAGCTGTCATTCCCATAACATATTTTGTGCTCTTTCTGACTACAGGGTGAACATCAGTCAAACGTGTTACCAGGTGGAACCTAAAAGTTCTACCTTTTGCATTTGATGTTTATTTTGGGGGGCAAATAGTAAAATTTCTTTCAGTATTCCTCATTGTGGCATCTCCAGAACTGCTCTGTAACTTACGTAAGGAATCTTGTGGTTTCCATGAGAAACAGAATCTTATGTATTTTTCTGGATGAATGTTTATAGCTACGATCAAATCCTTTCCAATGTCACCTCAAGCATTTTTGTGTTTACGTCAGTCTTGATTATTTTAATTCTTTTCTGGATTTTCCTTCTCTGTTACCTTTTTCCAGTAATTTGGCAGTGGAGCTGGGTACTCAATTTAAGGCTATTGAGAGTGAAGTATTTCCAGCTACTTCTCATAAATGTTGCATTTTGCATGAAAGTCCATGTCTTCAAATTTATTCTTTAAACTGCAAATTTTTTGTTCAGTTTTTACTACTTAGAGTAGATTTTGTGGCATAAGCAATTGTTGATCTTTATGATTTGGGAAATCTTGGAAGATTAGTGTTCCTCCCAAATGAACCTGGTAGGTTCATGTAGGAATAAAAAAGGTCTGATTACTCTAAATACTTTGGCAAAATAAATTACTTTAAAAAGTTTCACCTACTAGTTTGCTGCAGAATCAAATAAACTGATTACCTTCGTACCTTGTTACCTTTGTAGAAGAACACAAGTCTTTACTCATAATAACTTTTAAGAATACTTGAATTTTATCTATTTTTTTTGCTTAAGTATATCCTACTTACTAACTTTCTATTCTGGAGCTTACACTGACTGGATGTATGAAGTCAAATAAATTCATAGGTGGATGTTTGCTGATGAATTAACTACTCCTGACTTCTTTGTGCTCTTGATCAGTAGCTCTCAAATTCAGGATAGGCAGAAGAAGAAACAACTGCTATGTAAAATCTGAAAACTAAGAACCAGAACAAGATAGCCAATGTACTTCTGAAAATTATCCAGATAGCTTTCCATCAGATATTTTTGATCTGAGAAAGCCATGCTTTTCTAAGCTCTTCCTCCATTCTCCTTGCTCTTGATGATGATATCCTATGATACCCTGCCATAACAAGGACTTGATTCTTCTCCTCCTTTTATGGTTTTGGCTAGGAATTAATACACACATTGAGAAGCGAGTGTAGTGGGCAGGATCTGTTAGTCAAGCAATTAGAGGCACCAAGGAGGGCTTTAGTGGCTGATGGACCAGGTATGGACCTGAAGTAGCCTAAAAGTCTGTTGTGGTCTCAAGGGAGGTGGTGTGTTGTCAAGGGTTTTGTCATAGAGCTGTAAATTTGGCTCCTGGTGTTCCCTGTTCAGCCTGCAACACCCTCCTACGTGAAGATGGTGGTGGAGACGGCCTGTATCTGAGTCAGAAAACGCTGCTAGTTACTGCTTTTAGCATATACATTAACCTGGCAGAGGGCCTGTTGTGCTCTTAGTATGTAGTTAGCATATGTCCCCTTCTCCTCCCAGACCACTTCAGTGGCATTTTGTTTTGGCATTTCAGACAAGGGAGTTGGAAAAGTCTTTATTAAAAATGAAATGGAGAATTCCAGTTAAAATACTGGGTTTGTGCTGTTCTTTAAAAACAAAATGGCATGCTTTTCAGCCATGAACACAGACACCACCAGATTTCCACAGTTTTTATGCTCCCAGTTTGAAATACTCTGTGCATGTGTAACTATTTATTTATTGAATCTGAAACATTGAATTCAACTCTTAAATGGCATTGTATCTTGTCCTACAGCTACTCTGAAGGGCACTCAGGATGAATTAAACAAGAAAGCACTTCAGACTTTGGAGAGGTGAGTAGGAATCTTGCAGATACTTGCATTGTGTATTTCTTTGGATGAATTCAGAATAATTGCTGGTTTTAATGTTGTTTTTCTTCTGCGCAAGGCTTCCTTGCCTGAAAGTTTAAGAAACGTTTCAGTAGATTTCAGCAATAGTCTGTCAAAACCACCCCTGTGATGGCTAAATGCAGTGATTATTTGGTTGAATATCCAAGGGAAGATTACCTGTTCTGCCACTAAACAGCAAGAACCTTAGCCCCAAATTAGCTGCAGTGAGATCTACAGTGCTGGGAGATGCAGCTTCCTCACATGATGGCAGCAGACAAATGTGGAAAGCTAGTTTTGTCTCCTTTCCTGTTAAGCAGGCTTAAACTCCTATTTCCCTCATGGCAGGAAAGTACTTTCACCACCAGGGTGTAGGCTGCTATGGGATGACTTGGCATCAGGGCACTTACCAGGGAGGGGATGATTACTGTCCTAATGAGTGTTTACATGAGCTGTTGCGTGAAAAGGGTGCTATGGAGCTAGTGGTACAAAGCAGCCACCACTCACCTGTTCTTTACCACTGTATTTTGTGTGGGAGTCTGATCCAATGGCTCTGCCCTGAAAGTATCTGTGAATTAAACTCCTCTGCAGCTGCAGTTACCTCAAGTAAAACTGCTTGGCTTAAAAACCGTTTTTGTCAGTTCTGTTGTGGTAGAGATGTGAGGTGTGAGCTTCCTGACCCTGTCACAACCAAGTTACACCACCCAAAATACACTAGGTGGTGCTTGGGCAGTTAACATTGTAAATGTAGGTGCCTACAGACTTTAGATGGCAACTAAATGGAAGCTTATATGGTATAAGTCTTGGGATGAAGTATCTTAATTCTGGGTTTGGTGTGGTCATAAATACATTACAAAAGTGAAGAAAATTTGAGATCTCTGGTATCTCAAAGTACAGCTATAGCAGTTGAACATGTTACTGGATCTTAGCTGTTTTTCTGATGCTGAGCAAGGAGTCCAGCATATTGTCTTGCAGTGGTTACAAGAGCATGTAGTAAGCTGAAACCACAGGTGTAATTCTGGATATTTACCCTATGGAGATCTGAAAGATAAAATTTTAAAAGGCCATTTATTTGGTCACTTTTTAGATCAGGAGTATGCTTTAAGTCATGCTAGTTCCCAGACCCAATGTAATACTTCCACCTAATTTTGATGTAATTGCAGTGCTTTTAAGCTGCATTTATTTTTATCCTTTGACCTTTCCCACTGGCTGTGGCTTGTTTTCATGGTATCTTAACTCTAGCTAGGAAGCAGACAAGCTTCTAGCCAAACATTAGGTACTCATACTTAAGCCAACAGGGATGTTGTGGTAGTGAGCTGGTTAACTAGTATCTTCGTAAATGCCCAAGTTTGGTTTCTTTTTTTCCTCTTCCTTGTTTTTCACCTGGTTTTAAAGTATATGTATGATCTCTCAGCCATGGTTTGGCTTGTAGCCATCTTTGTAAGTGGCCTTTTCAGCTGAAAGATTGGATCAGATATTTTTCTAATATCTTTTGAGGAAACTGAGCAGTAAAGTAACAACCCTTTGTTTCTTTCCAAAACCACCATTAATATCTTCTCCCATACATCCATGTGAACTTACCCCTGTTGTTTATTGTTGGAGAGGCTACTGGAGGTTTCACAGGAGCTGCTTGCTGAAGAGGCAGCTCACCCTGCTCCAGCAGCTTAGGGCAAAGCTGGGTTCTATCTTGTGGAGTCTTGTTGTTGTTGTTTGGTTGGGGGGGGTGTTTGTTTTGGTTTTGTGTTGGGTTTTTTGTTTTGTGGGTTTTTTTAAAGTGGGGAGAGAAATTAGTGACTTGCCTGTACTAATGGCACCGTGATGTCTTTGGCATTGCTTCAGAATCCTTGAGTGCTACCTTGATTTGCAGTTACAGGACACATTCAGTCCATATTAAATTAATTCGTTCTAGAGCCATTAGTTATAAAAGTCAACTCCAGCAGCTTCTTGCGGGACAAGATGGCATTTAAGAGGTGGCTCCCATTAAAAAGGTGTGTGGTTTGTTTCCTGAAGTAATTATTTGATTTTTTTGTTTGTTTGTTTATTATTAGCAAATGAATAGTTTGGGCAGGGTTTTTAACCACCAGCCTTGTCAGCCTGTTGTTTCTCCCTCATAAGGATGTTAATCATGCTTGCTTTGGGCAGGGCGATGCAGGTGCAGACTTCCCTGGTGTTCTGGAATGCAGACCAGAAAGAGGCCAGGAACACTGGTTGGCTATGAGGGACCTTCCCTTTCCCCATTTCTCTCATGTGAAATGACTTACCTGTGCCGCAGAGCTAGGAGTGAACGCTGTGGGTCAGCAAGGGGATAATCCACTGGTCCCTGGGCTGGGCTGCCAGTGTGGCATGAGCCAGTGCCCCACGTTGCTCCTAGGTTAGGTCCCCAAAACACTACCTTCACATTGCCTTGGTTAATGGCTTCTCCACAGGCTAGCAAGCTCAGACTGCAGTTTAATGCTTAGCATAGTCCGAGAGGACAGTTCTGCCCTGGTTGTCCATCCCTGTTCCCTGCCTTGCACAAGCCTGTGTGAAGGGCCTCCACATCTGGTTCTGGAGACACTGCAGCCTTCACTAGCCAAGGCGTCACTGCAGTGCATGCTGTTGCCTGCTGTGGACTAGAAGGTAATATTTAAGAGGTCCAAGCCTGAGGAGTGAGGGCCTTGGTTTTGGTCCAAGTTCAGCTCCTGCTGCCAAACCCTCATTCCTCCCTCAGTGTCTTCCCTTTCCAAATTAGGAGTCTACTGTCAACGATTAGCATAGAAACTGCAGGGTGGAGGATGTTTTGTGTGTTTGAGCACTAGCTCACCTCACAGGCTCCTGATGTGTAGCTCTCTACATGCTCATAGTCACAATTACAGCAGAAACAATTACTTTTTCAGTGCTAACCTAACCCTCTCCTATTGTTCTAAATGCAGCAATATAGGAACAAGTTGGACAACTATCTCCCTCACCTAAATTACTTAAAATAATGCTTTAATGGGTTTGTCATGAGTTAAGAACTACTTTCTCCATATTTGTTACCCAAGTTCCAAAACACTAAGTGACATTTAATGAATGAGCATGTAAGTTGTATAACATCCTGGCAGTTGTGTTTCTCATACTTGTTCCTGTGAGCCTGGCTTAGCCAGGCCAGCAGTGATCTGCTTCTTGTCTAGTTTTGGTGTGCCCCCCTGTTACTGGCCTAGTTACTAGTTTTCTGTGGGAGAGTACTGGGTTTTGTTCTGTGCTTGTGTGCAACTCATAGCAAAGGAGTTCTGCAAAGTACAATCTGACAGTCACTTTTCTTTTTGTGTTGTGTGGTCATCCTTAAAGAGCACATGACTTGGCCCCAGAAGATCACCAAATCATCCTCTACCTATCACTGCAGCTGGCTCTCGTCAGACAGGTATGTGCAATAATTGGCAACCACTGAGTCATGGGAGGGTGGGAGAAGAACAGTCCAATTGAACGAGACCCAGACTTGCTATACAGAGTCCCTTCCTTCCTACATTGTAATTGATAACAATCCATCAGAATATGTTTGTGTAAGATGTTTTATATTATTATTTTTTAAATAGTAATTCTATAGCACATGGAACAACCTTGCGTAGGGCACGCCTTCACCTCTAACTCCTGAGCAGTGCTGTTGCCACTTGGAGCAACTTTGTCTGTGTAGGGTGAGCGAGGTGTGTTTATTCCTGTTCCCTGGGTATCATGCTGTGTCCTGCTGCAGGCCCCTCCAAAGGCTCTCTCATTTACTGCCTGATTCTGTATCACACCAGATCACACGCTCTCTGCGCTGGGGATTGGTTTATTCCATACTTGGGCACGTTTGGCGTTAGGCTTTGATGGGTGCTGGAGCTCTGCAGCGAGTGGGATTCGTTGGCATTTGAATGCTGCTGCAGGTGTTAACTCATAAAAAATTAAGCTAATCAGAAAGTACACTGCCTTTCAGAAAAAACATTTGGGCTGTGCTTTATTTTTCTGTACCTTCTTTTTATAATTGGGATGTGTTTTATTTCTCTGTCCCTTCTGTTTAAAAGCCAAAGGCTTTATTGAAGCAGCCCCTATTTTTAAAATGCTTCACTAGCTAGATTTGAAATTTCATCGTCATAGTTTCCTTCTTTGACAGGCTTTCTGCCTGCTGTAGTTTTCTCTCCTTAGCCTACACTACAGAGTCAAACAGTTGGATACTTTGTACTTTCCTAAGCTAATTAGGGGAGCTGTGTGTTCACGAGGTTAAACTAATTGTTCCAAGAGAGCACACTCTCGATAATGTCACTTTGTAACCCTTTCATAATGAGAGCCGTGTGTTGTGAGGGAGCCTGCAATAAGAAACAATAATTAAAATGGCTTATTTAACTTTCTCATCTGCCTACTGGCTGCTTTATGATGCAGTTTGCTCAGGGTCTTTCATTAAAAAATATCCAGCTGCCCTTCTTTCTGTCATAGCTTTTCCCTCTTAGGGAGGTTGTCTGATCTGCTGCCTCTTCTGCTTCTTGCCATGAGTAAAAGCGTTACACCTCTTCAGCTGCTAGCCTTAAAAATAAAGTAAAGATTTTTGTGGTCATTGGTTCTTTGTAGTTCTCACTGTTACTGGTCCACTGCATTTAACTCACTACCCTTTCTTTTTTTCCAGTTGTAGCCTGTCCTTACACTGTCATTTTGTATGTCTCGTCATTTCCCTTCCCTCCTGTTCTTTCAGTTCGGTCTCTTGTCCTCATGTTCACTTTCTCTTTTGTCTACCTCACCTGTGTATTTTCATCCTTGATGTTCTGCCAGGCATCCCTGCTATCATAGATGTGTGATCTAAATGTGTTACATAGTGTCAGCCTGACGTCTGGGATGCTGCTCCTGCTCTTCTCTATCTAGTGAGATACAAGTCTTTAACGCATGCTTGGAGAGAGAGGAGATACCTGAGACATCTTTATTTTTAGACTGCTGTAAAATATCCTTATTTTGCCAGTTTAATTAATGATAAACATAATTATTTAAAGTAATACATTCTTGTCCTGATTAACTGAAAGATAAATGATACCTTTTTTTGACAGATTGCAGTAACTATTGAATGTCACAGTTAGGGCTTTCTTTCATCAGGCAATGCTACAGTACCAACAAATCAGGCCATTCTTACAGAGTTGGTTATAATATAATACCTGAATGTTATTCTCAACAAATAGGCCTTTTTGTTTCCATAGTCAAGGCCAATAAATGAGGAAACCTTACCCAACACTGAAAAATCTAGGTATCAGCTTGCATAGATAAGAGAGAGTTTTCATGGAACAAAGCAACAGAGGCAGCTGACCGTAGAGGTAGAGGGCCAAGCAAAGTTGGAGCAATTCATTTTCTTGGAAGACTCTGTAAAATATTTCCAATAGCACTTGTCTCTGTCAGCACTGGGCAAGGGAAAGGAGAAATGGAAAAGCATAAGCATCCTTCTGACACACGATGAGGACGTGACAAAAGAGGAATTGTTATAAAAGATTTTCACAGAGTTGGCAGTTGAAAACTACCAGCAACCAAATTGAGAGATTATGATAATGTGTTTCGTGCTTGTGTCTGTGTTTGTGGCTCTGTGTCTTTAAGACCACTGGAGTTATGGGGAGGATCCAGTGACTCCTGGAGGGTCTAGGTCTGCCCCACAGCATATTAGGGTGGATTTTTCAGCAAAATACAGAGCAGAATACCCTCCTCTGTAAGGAGGGTCTCAATCTGGTTTTCCCCCAAAGTTGAAGTGCCACAAGGCCAAGCTCAGTAATTGCCATGGTGGTTATCTCCACCTGCAGTGCCTGTCTGGCAGCCGGCCGAGCTGATCGACAAATGAGGCTTGTAATTATCAAATCCCAGTGGTTGGTTGGGCTGCTTCTCCTGTTTCTGTGGTAACAGCATTTGGATCAGCAAAAACAAGGTAAAATGAACATTTTAAAGCTCACTGATTTTAATGCCTTGCCTTAGTTTTTAGCAGGCTGGTTTCTATGGAAATTACTAGAGAGTCAGCGCCTTTGTTAATTTCAAGTGCTAGTTCCCTTCTTGTTTTGGGTGGTGGTGTTGGTTTTAACCTTGAATGCCATGTAAATCAGTGTTGGATATATAAAAACACATACGGGGGGTTCGTATCATTTTAATACTTGATTTGATTTGACCTTTCTTTGCATGCAAATAGGAAGGGAAAGACAGCCAGGGACCAGCAGCTGAGAATTAAAGGTCTCACTTACCAGTTTCATCTGGGGGCTGCCAACAGACCTGAAGTTTCAGGTGGCAATATCCAGAAAACACCACCTTCTAGAGTGTCTGGGTGTAAAAATAAGATAGATACCAGTTAAGACACCAGAGAAAATATTTCAGCTGTTTTCTCCACAGTTTTTATTCTGGTTTCAAGAAGGTGAGACTGCTGTCTTGTCTTTGCCTCAGGAAGGGAACTCTGTTTTAGTAGGCATTGAGAGGCGCTTCTTTCAGCAGCTGCTGGATGTGGGTAGTTCTGGTCTGTGTGCCTCCTCTGTTGAACAGCGACATGCTGCTTTTCCATCTAGGTCCTGGCCTAGATTTTTCTAGTGATCAAAACCAACTTATAGTAAGAATTAAGTAATAACTTAACTCCCAGATACGTCTGCACCTGCTTTTCTGAAGTTCTGGTGGACTACAGCAAGTCTGTTTTCAATGGAAGCTCTTGCCAGTCAATAAAGTTTTCTCCTTTCTATAATCCCTGTGCTATAAAAAGAGATTGAGAGGATAGTTTTAATGGTTAATTAACTGTAACTCACAACTGATGTGAAATTATAAGGCCTGAAAACTCCTTTTATGAGATCCTGTTTCATTTACCATTCTAAATATGAAAGTGCATTCTACTGTTGGGAATTATTTTTAACACTCGCATTGTTTTCTTTTTTATACCTACAATTGTAATATCCCAGCATTGTTTTTAAGGAAGCATATAGCATTATTGAAGTAAATCCTATTATATAAGAGAAAGCCTAAACAATCCATAGTGTGGCATTATGTTGGTAGTGCTGCAAGATGCTATTTCTGGCTTACTGCAGTATCTTTGCTTCCCAGTGAGTGTGATCTGAATACACCTGTGTGCCATGCAGAACATGTGTGGTATATTCTTTAACAGAAAGATGAATCAGAGAAGGTTAGCCCCTTCTAATTGCAGGCCCCACTTGGACTTGCAGTCCAGCTGAAATAAGATTAAAGCGCAGCAGTTGTAGGGAATTTAAACTGGCAGCCTACCTCTGATACAGCCCTGAAGTTTCAGGGTGCCATCTGGGCTGCCAGCTTCCATCTTTCTCATATTACATAGTTACTTAAATAAATAAGCTGTGGCATCTGTCAATAGATTGATGATCTCTGCTTTTCAAAAGAAGTTTGTGTTGACTTCTGCCAAATATCTTGCTTTTATTGTTCTAGAAATTTAGTTTGTATTTTATTGCATCTAGTCTGTTGCAGGTTGTTGTTTTGTATAATGCTTCCCATAAAGGAATAAAGTCTCCTCCTATTATTAAAAGTTATTTTTTCTTATCTGTGTTTTGTCCACTGTTTCTAATTATGCAGTAGTACTTTGCAGGCTACTAGTAGTGTTACAGCACTAAGGAATCTTTTTGGGCTCAAGTTAAACCATCAGGTGTCAGGGAAGCATGATTAACTTCCAAAAACATCCATTGCCTGTGATGCTGATGATGCTAGAAGGAAGCACTGAAATGAGATGTGACCATTGTAAGCCCTGTGCTACAGAACAGGAAAAAATTATTTTACATTATGTCTATTTCAACAGTATGTGACTGCCTGTTCAGCAGGCACAGGTTTGCAGGAGCAACCACAACTGACTTCTGTGCTGCTTTATTTCGTGTATGTTGCAACAGGGTCAGAGAGCTGCTTTGATAGCCGCATCTGTTAGGGGTGTGAACTTGCAGTTGTGTGATTGTCAGACATTTGCATGGGTAAAGCAAAGTCTCAGTGGCTTAGTTTGCATGTTCACGTACAAGTAAGGTCAAGTATCCTTACACTTTTGAAGTCCCTCAGTAAGGACACTAGTTGCAAGTATTACTCTTTGTCTGATTCATACTAGCAAATTAGGATTACCTTCCCAAGTCTTTGAATAGAATCATAGAATAGTAGAATTTGAAGGGGTCCTCTGGAGATCACCCAGTTCAATTGCTGCTCAAAGCCCCCTCCAGTTGTTTGGTTTACAGTTTTTCTTTTTCTGCTAATTAACTTATTTTTCCCCAAACTTGGAATTTCTTTATCTTGATCTCTAAATCATGAAAGGCCTTGCACAGCCCTCAAAAGAGACAAAGTGCAGCAGAAACGTGTAATGCTCTCCCCCAGGTGAAGGGCCAGCCACTTATCCTAGAGGATGGAGTTGAGAATTGAGCCTCTAGTGAATCTGTTTACAGCATAGAAGCACCATGCCAAAGTTAAGAGTTGGTTGATTGGATCAGGTCAGTTGCTCCTGTTTATAAGCAGTGATTTTGTAATGCTGCAGACTCCTTTCTCTAGAATGTGGTTGTTTTTTACAAGCAGTGCAGTCTGTTAATTTTGGCAAACTTCTCAGATGGTAGAAGTCTTTCTCATAGGTGCCTAAGTAGAATTGTTTCAGAATTTCTAATGACTGTATTTGTTCTTACCTTTGCGATGTAATGTAGGACTGAAGAAGAAATGTGTTCTCTTTCTGTTTCTCCCCACGTCCTCCCAGATTTCTGATGCTATAGAACATCTTCAAAAAGCACTGCAGCTGTGCAAAGATGACTTGAATTCACTTCATCTACTGGCCCTCCTTTTTTCATCTCAGAAGCACTATCAGCATGCGCTGGATGTTATCAACATGGCTGTTGTTGAATACCCGGAAAGCTTTAGGTAAGAGTTATTGCATGTTGTGATACATCCAGTCAGGAATGATCTGCTCACTACCTCTGTTCTCAGTCATACACAAGGAGCCTGCTAAATCAGGTGTGCTACTGGTGCGTCACTCTCATCTTGGGTGTACTGTGAAGCCAAAACATGTGAGGCTCAGGGTACTCCTTTGATTTTCCATCTTCATGGTCTTTCTGTTTTTAATATTAATCCTTGTGCTTTTTTGCTTTTCCAGATTTGTCTTTCTGTATTGTGCTGATAGTGTTTTCTCCCGTGTATCTTGTACTTTTTTCGTAAGTCACTTAACATGTGGAGAAATGAGTGTGAGACAACTATGATGTCTGTCTGTATCACAAATAATTTTATATTTGGTAAACTTCCTGGTTAAAGACAAACAAATTCTTCATGTATTCATCATGCTTTTGATGCTCATGTATGACACAATTTGCTGCAATAGCACAGCTGGGGAAAAAAATCTGTTGAAAGTCATAAGTTGTAATAACCTACAGCTGATTTGGCTGCCTGAGAGCAGGTTTGAACCAGCCCAGACTTCTTGGAACCAAAGGTTTCCACTGTTCTGTGTTTGACTCAGTCCTCCATCCATCCAAGGGTGATAAATTGAATTCCTTGCAATTTACTGTCATGACCTTTCAAAACAATGAATTTGTCTGTTCTGTGCAAAAATAAAAGCTACTGTAACATTTTCTGGTGATTGCATACTGGCTGAGTTTCTCGGCCAAACTGCAGAAAATCCTATTGCATTGCTGGAAGACCATCTTCCATTCAGTTCCATTCAGAACTGCCTGTATTTAACTGAAGGTTTAAACCCATGCAGCATTGTCTTTAGGCAGCTTGCTTTCTCACTGGAGAGAGGGAGCAGCCTCCACAGGTGTAGTCCAGCAGCTGCGTGGGACATTGTCCAAACCAAAGCAAAGGGAGGTCACAAGTGAGATTGAGGCTATCCAAACGTGAGCTTGAATGCTTTAGGATCTTTCATAACTATGGTGCTATATCAGCATATAATGCTTTTTATTGTATGTTGCATGTTGCCATTCAAAATAGCTCTGCTGCCTATGTTTTTGAGGTTAGTTACTTTGTGTATGTACGGAGCTAAGACCATCAGTGCACATCTTTGAGAACGAAGTGAAAATTAGTAATGGAAAAGCTCTTAAAATGATGCCAACATCTCTTCAGAGTGTGAACATGGGATGATTGAAACAGGACATACTCCAGTGGCTGTTAAATTGTGTTCTGTGGTTTGAAAGTAATAAGCATAGTAAAAAAACTCATGTTGTACAGTCAAAGGTCAGATATTCACTGAGGACTGCAAACACTCAAAGATAGATAAGACAGAGGTGGAAGAGGAAGAAGAAAAAGAAGTTGGTTGTTTACGTGAGGAACAGAGCATTTGCCATCTCAGATCAACCAACTGGTCTATCAAGTCCTGGATCTTTCCTCCAGCACTTACAGATAATTTATGTTTCAGGGGAGGACAAAACAAAGAAAACATGGTGTGCAAAGTAGCTTGGAGGTTCCTTTGTGCTGTCTGGTAATCTTATTTCCCCAAAGCAGGAGAGAATATTATCTCCTATGCTTCTACCAGTGCCAGTCTTCATGTACAGAAAGACCTGCTAAGGAGTAGCAGAATAGATCGTTTCTGGTAGAAACAATTAATATTGCTAGTGAAAGCCACAGGTTCATGCTTACTCCTAGGCACAGACTTGCTAGAGTGTGTGCTCTTGGAATAACCCCTCTTTGCTCCCTGCATGCACTGTGGTACGTAACACAGTTGGCAGTGAGACTCATTAACAGGTACACAGGGATGCAGGAGTAGGGGCTGGCTTCTTGTGTCTGCTGCTATTATTAGCCTGTTTCAGTGTGAGTCTTTCTCTAAACCAGATAGCAAATAACTCATGAGTGAGGGAATGGTGAAAAAGTATCAAGAGTTGCAAGACAGAAAAAAATAATATTTTTTTTTAAAAAGCATTTCTGAAGAAAAAGAACAGGAGTGCAATGGGGAGGGAAAACAAGAAAAGTAACAGAATACTTCTATAGTTTGTAACAAATCTGAAACTATTCCAGACTTTCTAGAGGTCTAAAGTATAGTTTATGCTAGGAGGGCTTTATTGCTTTGTAAAGCCTCTTTGAAGGGAGAAAGACCTCATGCTGTTGTGTATCTCCAGTTGTTATTGCCTTATAGAAAAATTGTAGTAAATTTTACTACTGCATGGAATGACTACAGGATACTTCATGTAAATAGTATAGGCAAGTTCAACTGCATGATTTTAAAGCTGTATTTAAAAGTGGTTGATTATTTTTCCCAATTCACATCGATATTGAACCAGGCAGCTGTGTAATGTGGTGCCTGGGGGCTCCCTTCCTAATGACAGCTCTTATTGGAAGCATAGTTTGATGGCATGTATCAAATAAAGAAGATTAATGCTGCATTAAGGGACCTTAGGGCTCTGTAGATGGCAAAAACTGTAAGCATTACCTGGATGTATACCCTAAACAAAAGAAAGTATAATACATAAAAAATTAAGGTCTTAGCTGGCCCAAGCTACAGATATCTCGTACTGTTTAGTTGGTCTCTAACTGTATGTAATTAAGATGAGTTTGTTCCTGCTTTTTTATTTTCATATTGAATTCTTTCTTTATATATTTTAAAGAAGTAATCGTTCAGGATGTCATGTAGTTGATTAGTGGCTGAAGCAGTTGGAAAAAATATACTGCACTGCTCAGCTAACACACAGTATCCTTTGGCATGAACCCTATAATACTGACCCAAATGTGTCTCAAGTGCCCCTTGTTGGAGTGTTTAAACTTAAACATTTACTTCACATTTCAGTGGTTGGTATGGTGCATAGGGAGGAGGGATATGAAAACTAGACACTGAATACAGAGAGAGATGGAACAGGAATATTTTGGATCGAGCTGTTGGAGGAGAATGTTGAACATCCGGATATCCGAAAGCACAAATTGTTTAGAAAAACTAACTTGGGAAGATCACTTCTGCTTGAAAGGCAGCATATAGTAACGAATGCATTACACTACAGTCAGCGAATGATTGAATTTGAGCACTTTGATGCACTGTCAAGCAATGACAGACTGAGATTGGATAGAGGAAGAATGAGAACTATCTATGTTGGGCATATTGCAAGATGGAGTGCACGAGAAGAAATACACTGCCTTGCCATAACTAGAAAAGATAGAAATAATAACGACCTTTACATGGGAGGTATAACCTGAAAAATCGCTGACTCCTATGGAGGCAGACTGCCCAGGGTAAAACATTGTGTTTTTACATCTTGTCAATGTTGGTATGCTTTTAAAAGAAGCTAATGAATGCAGTAGCCATAGTTGGTTTTGGTATATATTTCAAAGCACTATCTCCAGCACCTTTGGGAGAGAAGACTCCTGATAGCATCAGGTATCTCCCCTCTAGGTCAATGATATTGATCATAAGCCTTTCTTAAGATGGATTCCTTCACTTTTTTTCCAACCCAAGGGTCAGCCTTTTGGGCAGTGTTGTACCTGGGACTGGCTGCGATTACCTCCCCAGGCTTGTCTCAGGGATAGATCTTTGACCTGGAAGAAATAATATTAGTGAG
Organism: Aviceda cuculoides; assembly: GCA_035590195.1. Taxonomy (NCBI): domain Eukaryota; kingdom Metazoa; phylum Chordata; class Aves; order Accipitriformes; family Accipitridae; genus Aviceda; species Aviceda cuculoides. The sequence continues at coordinate 3,433,502 of JAVJGG010000055.1, read as the reverse complement.
CACCCCTCCTCTTGCTCTCCAGGTGATCTTCTTAAAATAATGTATTATTTATTTAGAAATAAAGTATTTCCCTTTTCAAAGTCTGTATTCACATCTCACAATGTTCCATGCAGAAGTCCCATAGGTCTGGCAGCCTGCAGAACCCACCACAGAGCCTGTCTGACATGGTCCTTTATCTTCAGCTGGTAATACTTCTTCTTTCCTGTTTTGCTTGTGTAAAATTGACTGTGTCCTGACTCATCCAGTATTCCAGAGACTGTTTTGGTCTCTGATCATCTTTTAGTTCTAATTGGGTTAGCTCTCAGCATTGGAAAAAAATTAAGGTCTGTACCTAGCCTGAGGTTGGAAATAGTATATCAATTTTATGGATACTCTATTGCTTTATAATTGCTCACAGACTGCTTATCAAAACCTAATCTGTTGATTGCCAGCTTGTTTTTGTCTCCTGGACAGCTCCCTGTTAAGTTAGAACAATACATTCTTCTGGCATAAGATGCAACAATCGCTGCCCAATGTGATGGTGAATGTTTTTTTAAAATGTTCACGTCTTTGTAGCAGTTCTGTATGTGGCACAGGAGTCATAACTCTGTTAAATGCTGCTAATATTCCTTCTCTTCCTAAACTATAAGTCACTATTCTGTTGCTTTCAGAGTCTCAAAACTAGTTTTAAAGAGAAATAACAGAAAAGCACTGCTATTCTACACATAAAGACTCAAAAAGAAGCAGGTGGGTTGGTGTTTCGGAGCAATATAGCTGTCAAATGCAGATGCTTTTGTTCTACCCAGATATTTGCTATCAGAAAAGTAATTACTGTAAATGTAGTGCAAAAAAAGCTTAGAAGGCCAAGAAATATGAAATGTGTATATTGGAGACTGTGAATAAAAAAGGAAGTAAATTTTGCATGGGGAATTGCGTGTGTTGTCTTGGTGGTGTTTTAGCAGAAAGGGGTTTTTTTTGCTACAGCCAGCCCTCAAAATATGAAATCCTTTTCTAGATTAGAAGTGGTTTACTGATAGCAAATGTCCTTGACTTCATCACAACTACATTAATTTCATTACAGACATGTGAAGTTATCATCTGGCAAGATTTATTTATCATAGTCTGGTGCAGACACAGTGGGGAGAGCTATTCTGTGGTATATAAGCAATGTCATTTACCAGGTGCTTCCACTTGCTACAAAAAAACCCCAATGTAAAATTAGGATCTCAAAATGCGTGATTAAACTGGCATTTCTAGTTTGAATTCTTTTTCCATTACTTGTCAGGCTATTTCTTGTATGTTGAAAATAAACAACTCATGCTGTCTTTGAGCAATATCTTTATGGGCACTAGTAGAGTCCTGCAATATTGTCGACAGCCATAAAATAGAACTGTCTTCTTGCCTGTGCTCTTCATGGGGAATAAGGAGTCAGTTGTCTCTCAGTCTCATGCCTAGTCTATACTACAGTTGTGCCAAGATAATTGTACCTTGCACCCCTCCCACCTAACCCCCAGGTAATACAATTGTGTATGCTGTAGAGTGGTTTTACCACTTTTCTCACAAAAGTGGTGGTGACTTCACTTAGCTTTAGAAGTATGGCTTTAGAGAATCAAATCAGCCTGTTCATATGATTCCAGTTCATTGTTAGGCAAGAGGCAAGGAAGCCTGGTACATCTTGTGAGCAGACATGGTGATAAAACAGCTTGCTAAAATTCTCAGAATATTGTTTTAATTACTCAAGGGTGCAAGATCTGAGATCTAAAGCAGGGATAAATTAATATTTTGGCTGTAGCATTTGATCATGCTAGATAACTTTTATAAATAGGATATTTAAAACTTAAGGGTGGAGCTTTTCTATGTTGACTTCTTGTAGTGGTGTGTTCGCACCCTGGCTGGTGAGATTGACCCACAAATGTTTTTATCTCTGTATTGATGCCTCAGACAATAATGCAAAGTAATAAAAAATGGAAGTATGTATTTGGGTGATAGACAGTACTGTGCTACAAGAATACAAACCATCTATTAATTAGGCTTCTGTGATCCACTTAAAAAGAGATGTATTATGTGGAGTTAGAAGGGTTGCGCTGGGTTTTTTTGCTATAGTAACCATGAATGTTTGCTTTCGTTGGCATGTTATGATCCCTTGGGTTTTTTTACAAAATTAACCTAAAAAAAACCTGTGGTGATATATTGCAATAATCCGGACTATACTCTGTGGAACTGGTAATGATATTGAGTATCTGTATGCCAAATAATGTGACGGGAAAGCTATAAGCTAGTCTCCTGACTCTTACTAATGATAGAGATACATAAAACTAAAAAAATTTTAGAAATTGAAATCTAAGGGGTTTTTTCTGGTTTGGATTTATTTCCATGCTTTTAAGGTTTTTTTCTTTTCTTTTCTTTTTTTTTTGCCCTACATGATGAGGAAACAGAATGAATTCTTGAGTTACGGTATCCAAGATCAGATTCACATTTTGGCAGGTTCAAACAGATACATGCACCCCTTTCTAAGGATCACAGTCTGATCTAAGACAAAAATTCAGCAGATGAGCATGGTAGCCTGTCTACCATCTTAATACAGTGGGAAGAAATATCCCCATAGCTGGTTCATATCTGTTTGTGCCAGGAATAGATTTGTGTTAGTGTACCTATCAATTCATCTTAAAATTATATGGATGGATTCAGCGGTACCTGGGGAGAATTCCATTCCCTTATAGCACAGGGTTCAGGATATGAATAAAAGGAGTTAAACGAAGCTTAGAGAGGAAACCTACTGCAGACTTATTTTCTTAGTATGGTATGAAAAGAAGGAACAGCTATGCGGTTTTCCAACCTTAGCAGCAATTGTTCAAGTCTTTTCTCTGGATGAAAAATCAATTTTATTTCATAATAACTTTTTTTCTACCAGCTGGGTAAATGGCTACTGCCTCCATTTAAGACCTTTATAGTGAGCAGCAGTGCTTCTAGATGCTGGTTTTGGTGTTGGAGAGGTAACAAGTTCTGCAAATGCATAGACTTCAGTTTCAGAAATTTAAGAATAGATTCCAAAATGCAGGAATAACATGGCTGATTTGAGATGAGATAGTTAACCACCCGCAGGTGCTGTACTTCAGAGCAATTTATTTATGTAAAAGCAGGAAGTTCCATAAGGGAATGTCAGTAACTTTGTGTTTGAAACTTCAAGCTCAGATTTTGTGGGTTTTCCTGTAGATTCCTGATGTGTGTTTGTTGGGGCTGCTAGCTTGTTTTTGACATGACATTTAAAGTTTAGTGATACTGATAAGCCAGAGCAAAATGAAACCTGCAAACCACTCGAGGTAGTAATAACTAAGTTACTTGTTGATCTTTAAAATTTGTTTCTTTGATGGGTCAGACCTGAATAGAATAAACTCTGACTGTTCAGCACAGCTGCTTTTTGAAACAGCAAAATGTCAATATTATATTCCTCTACCTGCATTTATCTTATGCAATTAACTTCTTGCCGGTACTTTCTCAGCCGGATGGAGAAATGCATGCTTTTTGGTTCCTGCTGGCCCAATTCAGTGCTTTGTATATATTTGTGATATCAGTGAGTTACTTCTGCTTTATATTCAAAGGAAGTTTTCAGGAGCCCTGACTTTCTACGCTGAATGCCGGAATATATTGAAAATAACATGTGTGTATTATCTGGGCAGCAGAGTCAAGTTGCCAGTAGGTACTCCCCAGGCTGGAGTTTAGCTGCAGTATGTGTGTAGGGGTTATTCAAGGTGAGAAGGGACTTCATGATTGGGATCCCTGTTTCCACCAGGCAGTTTTGTGAACTCCAAAGGTAGACCTGGGTTATGGAGATCAGGAGGACTTGAGGTGTGCTTGCTGCCTGGAAATTAAGAGAACCAAGCGGGAAAGGTGGTGTTGGTGTGGGAAGCTCAGCTCTAAACTTTCCCTTCCTGCTGTGGGACTACACATGTATACAGGGGGGCTGCATAGGGTGCCACCATTTATTAGCAGCTTCAGTCATCGGTTTTGCTGGAAAACATGGTTGTTGGAACCTTCATGAACTGAACTCCTTCAAGGCTCTTCCATTATATGGATAAAGGAGGAAACAAAATGCCCTGCTTGGCTATTTTTCATCTCTGTACATCTAGTGAAGGTGAAGGCTGTGGAAAGTCTGCTGTAAAACAGACAGATCCAGTAATCTGAAATTGTTTCCTGAGGCTCTCAGAAAGCTCATCACCAAAGGAGTAGAGAAAGATAGATACTTTGGTGTTTGTTTTTTTTCTTAAGAGGCATTCCTGGATTTTCTGAGACCTTTAAAAAGCCTCAAATGCAAGGATGATAAAGAGTCTTATTTTTTGATTGGGAATTTATTTTTCAGAATGAAGAATATCACCTTTATTATTAGCATTCATTGAGAATGTCTGTTGATAGTCATTGCTGGAAAACACAGGTCCTGAAATACAGAGAGGCGTGGATGTTAACAGCTAGCAGATTGTTTTTCAGTGCAGTAAACGACTTCCTGAGAAGTTTGCAGTGTGGTCAAGCCATGTTGTCTCTCAGATGAGTATAATGCTCTGATCACTCAATGAAAGGATTGGTTTTTTTCATCTCCAGCTGGAAATTTCAGACTTGAGCAACGTCTACCGCTAAGATCATAGGAATATTTATTTATGTAACAAGAAGAGGATGAAATGTTTTGATTTTTATTATTTTCTTCTTCAAAAAGAAGAGGGAGGGGAATATATTCAGACTTTCTGAAGAACTCACCAAGGAACGGGAACCGAGTTTAGTAGTTTTTCAGCCATGAATGTGGTTTTTGCCTGCTGAGCACAGGCCTTGCTCTTCACTCTGTGAGAAGCACTGGTAATAATTGTGTGTTAGATGCTAAGTCTGCTTCTGTTGCCATTGTCATTAATATCTGCAGAACCAAGTATGTCATACTGTTTGATATTAGTCAGTATTCATGTTACTTAATATATTAGTCTCTGTTAGTAAAGGACAGAGAACAATGAATGGAGATGTTATAATTGAGAGAGAGGCTGTAATGTGGAAGTTCTGTGTTAACAACATGTCTTTAAAAATGTCCAGACATATTTCTCAATATGCTAACATTTTTACAACACAAAACAGATAATACGAATCATTTTTCTCTTTCCTTTATTCATTTTTACCTTGGCTTGAAGCTTTCTGTTATATATATATCAGCAGTAAGTTTGTCATAAGACTATTTTAGGAGGAAGGGTGAACATGGAGAGATAAATGGTCTAATCAAGTGTCGCAGTCATTAGCAGAGTTCTTCCTACATATACCAACAGAAAATTCAACTCACACCTATGTAAGTATGATGTCAAACTGTGTTTCTGAGGGCTGTGGCTGCAAATGTGAACTGCTGGAGATCTAGCAGGTTAGGAAATTAATGCAGTGACCTCTACTCCATATGTCTCTATCAGCTGGAAAAGTGGCAGAAGGCTGATAACTAACACCTCAAATGAAGATCATACCAGTAAGCAGTTGCACTGAAATTCATAATGAAAAGACTCCTGGACTTTTTTTTTTCCAGAATCTGGCTATTTGCATCTACCATCTTGAGCACTTGTGATGACTTGAGGTTATTCTGTAGTTTTTCTTGTATTTTCTCAGGACAAGGTCAGTGTCTTCCTGTTGTTGGTAGAGTATGTAGCGCAGTGGGGCTCTGAACACAGCTGAGAATATAGCCTGCCACTGCAGTCCATGTAATGAACAGGAGACGTGGCCAGTGGGCAAGGTTGCTGCAAGGAGCTGTGCTGCTGAGTGAAGGAGGAAGCCATGGCTCCCACCCCACGAGTTTCAGCAGCCAGTCATTTTGTCTGATTCTTCAAAAATTAGGCATTTGCTGTGTTGGGGGAGGAAAGGAAGAAAAATCTTTCATTTGGATTAATAAATGTCAGTAATATTTAAGTGTGCGATATAGCAAAGTATGAATGACATAACTCAACATGAAATGAAGGGATACAATACAGGTGTGAAAATCATCTTTAGAGTCTTCTCTAGCCCTCCCCAGACCATTGCAGCAGAAGTGCTTGGAGAGGCTGCCATGATGCAGCCTTGCAAAAATGGCATTTGAGGAATGTATGGCATCTGCCCACCCCCAGGTGCACGTACCAGCGACTGTGGCCCCACCAGGAGGGGTGGCACTCCCTGACAAATAAGGATGCAGAACCGATAGATGCTGGCTGCTAGACCATCCTCACCAGGAGCAAGAAACAGCTGGTGCATTAAAGAGAGCACCAGTTGCAAAGGGTATGTCCACCCTGCCCAGGCTGCTCCTCGTAGGGATGTGGCTGGGCCAGCTTCAGCCCAGCTCCTTGGGCTGCTGCTGACAGAGTCTCCATAGAGATGTGGATCTGTGCAGACGAACTGCCCAGCTGTTTGTGCTCGCACTCTTGAGCCTTTTGGACCCCGTGGCCTGCCTTGAACTGCGCAGCAGGTCTTCAGCCAGACCTCGACTAGCGTGAATGTATCAAGCTGCAGCGACTGCCAGCAAGGTGGGCAAAGCATCGGTGGTAACTAGCACTAGGTAGCAGGCAGAGACTCTGAGAGCAACAGGGTCAGAGATTTTCCTGGCCTGCACAAACCAAGCACGTGCTAATGCACAGAGCAGTCCCTAAGGCTTAGATGTCCCACATACTGGGTTAAAACAGTTACCAGTAATATGCACCTCAGGAAGGCACTGGTAAGTGGCATGGGGCCAGTGTTCCATTTGGGGTAGTTCATGCCACTCCCAGCCAGCTGTGCTGATCTCAGCCCTGGGGCAGGGTTTAATCTACCTGGGATTGCTGTGCTTTTCCTACACCTCCAGAAGGAATGGCTCGTGAGAGGGAGAGTGCAGAGACTTCCTCTGCCTTTCTGAGCTGCTGCTATAGTGCTGTTCTGTAGAAAGACTTGTTCAGAGCTGTGTACGGTCTTATCGGAGTTTATTATTTGGAGGGGGTTTTTTGCATCCGAAGTGCTTGTGTTAATTAACGCTTTTTCTTATACAATTGCATCTAGGCATCAAGGTACATATACTAAATTATCTTTAAATCAAAAACATTCTTCTGTAACTAAGCTGGATGGTACATTTTCTTGTTTATTGCTCTAGTGTTAAAGCAGATGGAAGTGCGTGGAGTCTCCTTTGTTGCCAGGGGTATAAATTATGCCACATTTTAATCAAGAGGCTGCACATTGTCAGTTTGGAAATGCCAGCTGGAAAAAGGTTTTATTTTTCAAGTCCACTTTAAAAAAAGAAAAAAAAAATTCTATGTATACACGCATTCTTTGGAGCCTTCACACCAGATGATTTTCAAATATAATAGGGGTTAAAGCCTGCTTCACCAGCAATTCTGGGATTATGTTGCTTCTTTCTCAGTGGCAACCAGCAATTGCCTGCTGCTTCCCCGGCCACTTGCAAATGTCAGGGGTTTGCATAGCAGGGGCATAGTCCTGTGCAAAATGTCTGTGGGGAAGAGGAAGGGAAATCTTGCAAGGTAATAATGTCCGAGTTGAGGAGGGGGGGGTGTGCATGCACTGTCTGTGGTTTTGCAGGCCAGGAAAACTTGCATCTGAAAGGCTATGGTCTTTGGTGTTTTTTCTCTTCTCTCCATGTTGTCCTAGACAGTGTGTGTTTCTTAGTTCTGGTAGCCATATTTTGTCCCACATATGTAAGACTGCTTTTGAGCAAAGCCCCATTACATTTCTTACAGTTTTTTAAAAAAATTTTGCAGAGGCAAAACACATTTGAATCAAACCTTCATTGTTTTAAAATGTATTGACTGACATATATAGAAAGGAAGAGAGCAAAGCAGGCTTGACATGAGACATACCCTTTCAGTTAAATTTTTGGCAGATGTAGAAACAAACACTTATTAAACTTTGGCAATATTAATTTATTATTTAAGCCCTATGATGATATTGTGAAGGTGGTATCTAAATAAGCTGCTGCCAGGGGTATTTTATTCAGCTCATTAGCTGTGATAGTAACATTGGAAAGCATGTAGAGAATTCCAGTACAGATTTTTGATGTTCTGGAGGTCAAACTGGTCTTAAAAGAATGAAATAACTTCTTCAGATGCCTTACCAGCTCAGAACATACCTAATCCCTGCAATGTGGTTTTTTACATCGGATATGCATCAGGTATTAATTTAGACTTCGATCATTTCTCCGTCTAGTGCTCCTGCAAACTTCTGATGCAAAAACTATATTTTAGATATGGCAATATCCACTTCTGATCTCATCTAATTGGCCCCTGCACGTGGCAGAGCCAGCGTCTCATTTTATAAGGTATAGCAATATGCACGCTCAATCTGGGAATTCTGCATGTAAGCAATACTGTAGCTGAACAATAATTTATTTTTTCTCTGACACAGTATAAGCAATGGTACTGTGTAAAGTTGCAGTGCCATGAAAAGCTAGAAGCAGCGCTTACAGATTATGTATTCCAGCAGGTACTCATTATTTGCCTACATAGAGTAGGACATCCGTCTGGGATTAGTTGCAAGACGTGGGAGAGACAGAAATCATGGTTTTAGGTGTCACTGCGAGTACTGTTATTACAGCGAAGAACTGATGAAGCAATTCTGTATCCCAACAGCACCTTAAGGAAATCATGTTTCTTACAGGATAGGGCAGATATGCTCTTCAGCACTTATGAGGCTGTAATAAGCTGTAAGACTGGTTGCAAATAATGTCACAGCTAAAGAAAAATATTTTGCTCTATCATTAAGGACAAAGCCATACACAGGTTCTCACAAATGAATTAATAAATTCTAAATGCTTCCTCTGATGTGTGAACTCTGAAATTAACACTGCTGATTTCTGCACTGTAAGAATAGTACAGGGTGTTGGCACCGAGAAAGGAGAGGAAAGGAAAGGAGAGGAAAGGAAAGGAAAGGAAAGGAAAGGGAAAGGGAAAGGGGAGGAAAAGGAAAGGAAAGGAAAAGGAAAGGAAAAGGAAAGGGAAAGGATACCCTTCCAGCCTTCTGTACTGTTCAACTTGCTTAAAGCTTAAGCTATGTAGTATAAATGGCTATATCTGCCATTTCAGAAGTTAACTAAATAGCCCTGTATAAGTGTTGTAGTAGAAAAATCCCTAGTCATTGGCTTGGCCCCAACCTGAGCAATGCTTACTGCAGGAAAATACGTGTACAAATGGATGTATTTTCTGACCTTGGCACTTGTAAGTGCTTATTGTCACTTGTGAGCGGGTTCTGCTTGGGCTGTTGGCCTTTTAAGTAAAAGCTTAGTGTCTAGATTTCAAGCCGAAGAGAAAGCAAGCCACACTGTTTTACCCTACCCAAGTAGGGGAAAAAATACAGCTGAGAACAGCACAGAGAGCCTGAATCGGACTGGCATATAGTACTGGAGTATCAGCATCAGATGACTACTGTAAAAAGTGAGGTCCTGTCATCTCCCTATTTTTACTGGGGATCTCATAAGCCACTTCTCCAAGATTATGCATAGTAGCAGTTTGTCTGGCTGAAAATATCCCCCAGAAGAACAAGAAAAAATTTTTGTGAAACCAGAATACATTAAAGGCCAAGAAGAGAGGATATTTATTTTTTTCTTACTGATGTTAAACTTTATCAAACTAAGCTGACAAAAATGTAACACAACAGAAAATCACAGTGCTGCAGGATACGTCTTTTCTAGTTGGTGCTCTTTTAAGTGGCTACAAGCATTTTTTTCCATCAAATTCAACAGCCTCTCAGCAAATTTTTTTAAACTCAGTTGCCAGTTTCTCTTGTACATGGCAGCTGCTGCTAACAGCATAATTGTCTGGGGAGGAAGTTACTGCTCATCTTGGTCAGCACACAGTCCATCTAAATTCCTTCACAGTTCTAGTGTGTATCATGAACAATGTTGATTATGTTTTCAGCTCTTAAATAGTGCCATTAAACTGTTGCTCAAGAGTATGCCCTAATCAGCATGAAAGCATTTTGAGTTTGGGCTTGGAACAGAATTTGCAAGTGGGACTGAGCGCAGAGCTGGTACTTTCTGAAGTTTAGGGCTGCAGTTGCATCCAGGTTTTATGTAACAAATACCTCGTGCCTTAGTCAGGGCCACTTATAGTGAGAGTAACTATAGTAACAAAACAAAGTTTGCAGCTAGTGAAGGAATATTTCCAATGAGCAGGACATCAGTCTCTGATCCAGTCCTGAAATATGCATATTTATCAGTTTTGTGTGCAATGCTGTTTTAATAGCTACTACTGTATTTTCAAACCCATTTAGAAATTTTTGTTTGTTTGCTTTTGGGGTGAGAGGGCTTTTTTTGTTTTTTTGGTCGTGGGGTTTTTTCCCTAAAACCTATGGAGGGACTTGCTCCTTTTGCCTTCAAATGGAAATGTTCTAATTATATTCCTGCTTTTTTAACTAATTTTCCTAGAGAAATGGGGATTATCCAGTTGGGCTTTTTATACTTTGAGCATTTTTGAAAATATTGGCTGATTTAAAAGAAGTTTTGACAGTGTGTTAGAAGTCCCAGAGATAATTAAGTTTCTGCAAGTTTCCTAAAAGCAGCTGGCTGAGTCGAGGCCAGAGGGGGCAGGCAGAGCCGAGCTGAGCCGTGCTGTGCTGGGGTTGGCAGCTGCTAGCGGGACAGTGAGCACAGGTACAGCAGGTACGACATGCAGGGACATGGCAGCAGCACTGCCATGAGGGTGGTGGCTCTGGGAGAAGGGTTAGCAGGGGGGGAACAGAGACAGATTGCAATGGGAGACCGGGGCAGCGGATGCAAATCCATAAGAAGTTGCGTACCACCTGGGAAGGGACAGTTTGTGGCATTTAAGTGAAGAGTATATAAATACATACTGTTTGTTTCTGTGTCTTATATGCTCATTTGCATGTGTAACAGGTGATAGCAGAATGAGTAAGGAAGGTAATGAAGGATGCTGCAAGTGGTAATCAGCACAGCTTAACCAAATCTGCACGTGTTGGAGGTGCAATAAAAGACTGGGGTCTCAGCATGGCCTGCAGGAATCAGCGTCCCTTGGAAACCGGGGAATTGCTCCCCTTCTAGGTTTTCACAGAAATCCTAACCTGAAAGTGGTGGCTTGATTAAGTATCAGCAGAAAGAATTATTATTCCATTAATAAAAAAGTCTCATAAAACTTCAGTGGAGAGCTTTTCTGTTGCCAGACCAATGTTTTATGAGGACCAGGAAGACATTTTAAAGGAAGCATGGCATTTGCTGAAGCAAGCTGAATGCACAGTACTGGGCCCTGGCTCTTGTCTCCCCAAAGCTGTGACTGCGTTTGGACAGTCTACGTATGAGTTTCCTTATTCTGGCTTCAGAAACTAAAAAAGCACTAGTTTTTAAAAGTGATCCCTGACCCTCTCTTCTATTGTCTGTGAATAATTGTCTTTTCTAAAGTTCACTAACTTTCTGTTCAAATGGATGAGACGTAAATTCATATTATGAGCCTCCAATAAAACTAAATGCATTACTGCACTGGAATGGATTCTCCCATTCCGTGTATTTCCTCTTTCAAGCAACAGCTTCTTACTCCTACTAGTTCTGTAGCCATTTCTCTAGGAAAATGAGTTAAAAAAGCAGGAATATAATTAGAACATTTCCATTTGAAGGCAAAAGGAGCAAGTCCCTCCATAAGTTTTAGGAAAAAAAACCCACAACCAAAAACCCTTGTCTGCTGCTCCAAATACTCTACCACAAAAAGCAGACAAGGAAACAGATGTGGAAAACAGAAGGGAAAACAGAGTGAGAGAAAGACAAAATCTGTTCTTTGGACGTGAGGGAAGGTAGAAAACCCATCTGAAGCTTTTACATAGTTTTATGGGGCTGTTCCTGCAAATCAAAAAATCTAATAATTCACCTCTTCTGCATAGTAAGATGCTGTTTGTCCACCAGCAGACAGGAAGCAAAAAGCTGTTCTTTTGCAAAAGCACGTTTCCTAGATGGTGTTGTGGTGGGTTAACCCTGGCTGGACGCCAGGTGCCCACCAAAGTCATTCTATCACTCCCCCCTCCTCAGCTGGACAGGGGAGAGAAAATATAACGAAGGGCTTGTGGGTCGAGATGAGGACAGGAGAGATCACTCACCAATTACCGTCACAGGCAAAACAGACTGAACTTGGGAAAATGAACTTGATTTATTACAAATCAACCAGAGCAGGGTAATGAGAATTAAAAG
>JAVJGG010000055.1:3403459-3415626 GCA_035590195.1 Aviceda cuculoides | reverse complement strand
TCATACCTAACTCAAAAACATAGCACTGTACCAGCTACTAGGAAGACAATTAACTCTATCCCAGCTGAAACCAGGACTCTTTCCCATCTGGAAGGAGGGAAAAGGAGGAACAGTTATAGTTGTAAGAAGTCGATAACTTCCAAAATAGAGATATTTCATAAACAAAAAATTAAACAGAAATATGTAGTTAAAAACAGTTGAGGTAGTCACATGCTTTTTTGCATTACAACTCAACCCAAAATTAACAGCTGTGGAAAGCAACAGGTGATTAGGGTAACATTCTGACACCTGCATCCCAAGTCCCTTCACATTCATGAAAGAATGCACCAGTATGCTGTAGATTTCTATTAGGTTTCGCTTGGACTTGTCCTTTTTCAGTCAATGACTCATCTTGTGACTCTAGGCAAGTTGCCTAACTTTTTCATACCTCAATGTCCTATCTCTAAAGGGAAGAAATGTTAATCTGCCTTTGGGAAATGACTCGTGTATTGTTGTTTTTGTTGTCATTAACACTTTAACCTTTTTAACATGAATCACAAATCTTTAGATGAAATTATTATAATTTCCTAACCTCATACTGCAGTAAAGTTATAACAATGCATCTGTCCTTTTCAGGCACTAACAGGATGCAGTTGGCTATGTCTCTCTGTGTGGGTATGGATTTAGAGTGCCAGGCTGCAATTGTGTCTGAGTTCCATTAGAGCCATTACAGTTCCTGTGCCTCTTCATGTCCCAAGGCATGAAAAGTAATGGTAGCAACTGACTGATCCATTAAAACTTTCTGCACTTGGATTCGAAAGAGGTATTCAAAACCAGCTATCCTACAGCTCTGTGAGGCTGTTCTTTCATTCCTCCAGCAGCCAGGCCAGGCCACAAAGCCAGCACATACACTTGCAAAAGTGACCTCTAGTGGGTGGTAGCTATTAGATGGTGCTTACATAGGGGAATGCTTACTGTATAATAGTCCACCTGCAGCTGCAATAGGAGTTCCTGCCTTGCGCAGAAGCATTCTCAGTCCATCCAAGCTGGAGAGCCCTTGTGCTCCTAACTGGTCTCACAATTAGCGCATGAGAATATGTGCATTCCTTTAAGTGGCTGAATGTGAGGCTGTGAACCCTGTGCAAATAGTTAATCTCTTGTGCTGTGATATACTTATCTCATGCATAAAAGGGCATAGACTTAGTGTTTTTATCTGTAACTTTTCTGGGTTTATGACCAGCACAGTTATGTAGGGAAGACAGTAAAGCAGCAGCTTTGGAAGTACAGCTCCTAACTCCAAATATGCTGCACTACAATGAATGCTGCACCTTGTCTTTCGCTGCAGCAATGCTTAGTCCACTTTGGCAAGCTAATTTTTTGTAGCTTCCTGTAAGCAACCAAAGAGCTACTTGATGGATCTGTGGTCTCTAGGAAGAGTCCTCTTCTTTTTCACACATCCAAATAAAACTGTGAATTCTCACTTTTAATCTTATGTCCAGCCATCTCTTGTAGGACCAGCTGGGAGTACACTCAACTGCAGCAGGGAACTTAGCACATTTCTTCGGTGGGCTTCCATATCTTCCTGTTTTCCCTGCAGGTAGTCACAATTAGCTTTGGAAGAGTACGAGGTCTGCTGTCTCCAAAGACCAGAGAGGTTGTCCACTCCCTGCAGCAGGCATGCTTGGAATACTAATAGGCATACTCTGTTTTCAAGTGTTCTGCAGCAAAGACTGTTTACACGGCTTGTCTGGTCCCTTTTAGCAATCCCCCTCCCCACCCCCACCCCCAGTCCTCTTGAAATGTAATGCCTTCCTAAAAGGAGAGAGTCATCTCATTAGGCTTTAAAATTAATAAGCCTAAACATTATTCTTGGCCCCAAGTCCGAGAAACAGCTCATTTCAGGGAGTACTCAGGAAGGGTGTGTGCTGCGGTGGTGCAGCTCTAGGAGAGGTGGTCTTTATGTGATCCATATGATAATTTCTCCTCTTTGTTGTTCTTTGCATGACTGAGAGCTTGAATTTAACTTTGAGAGAAGCGAAGGAACTTTGGTGGCATTGGTAAAGCTTGTTAACTCCTTCTACCTCTTGACGCAGGAAAAGCTGCAAGAGGAATCCTAAAGATTACTGGTGATAATACTGTTTGTGTTACCAAGAGAAATGTCTGAGCTAGGAACTATTTCTACCCCTTATTTCCTTTTTAAAATTATGCCAGTACTCCTCCTTTCTGTTTAGAAAATACAGTCATACTGTTTGGCTAAGGAAAATGTACTTGAAATGGTTCGAATTTATGACCAAAATTTACCTTAATTCGACATTTTTATAACATCACTTTTGACCCAGATAGCAAAGCATGACAGTACTGAAAAGAAATAGTTTTAATAGTTTTAAGCTCTTTGTGTAACTGGAGTGATTTCTTATCTGAAGTATGTGTATTTCCAGGCAGTAATAACCGTATGCTCTATTTACGCAGAGCTTTTTAGAATGCTGCAAGCCAGTTTTAGTAAGAGTTCTAATATTCCAGCTCCTGTTGCTATATTATTTTAAGCTTTACTTTTAACAACAATGTCCACTTTGTTTGTCTTTGCCAGTACTTTATATCTGACAATTTTGCTTCTTGACTAAGCCAGTGCTTCACCAAATATGGCCACTCACAGCAAACTAGGTCTGGTAATATGATCGAAGACTGGCTAAATGCCTGTTAAGCACAGTCTGCAAACCTCACCAGGTAGACCTAAGGCTAATTTAAAGGAGCATTTAAAGAAAAATTACTAGGATAACTATTCCATGTACTCACAGTGGGGCTGGAGTGGGCTACCAGCTGGCTCAGTAACGTGCTGAAGTTTACCCTAGGAAAAAAAATATTATAATGAACATGACATGAACAAGAAATGTCAAGAGAGCCAGTGTAGCAGAGAGCAGTGAGCTAATGGAAAAACATCTGCTCCCTTGAGTTATGTACAGCGGGAACATTTTTTTCTTCCCCCTTCACAAAACGCTTGTGATTTATTTATTTTATTCCGTATGGGCCAATTCCTGGGAAAAAGCTGTGTTAGAGGAGATGGGTTTTGTTCCACGAGAACATGTCGTCGGGGCCAGTGGGCTGGAATCTTCAACCCCGGCTGGCCCATGGCCACACAGCCAGCACTCTGGCAGCAGCCAAGGGCACAGCCGGGCTGGCCCCTCCTGCCCCTCAGCTCACCCAACACAGCTTGCACACGGGTATTTAAATGCTTTTCC
This sequence comes from Aviceda cuculoides, assembly GCA_035590195.1. Lineage (NCBI taxonomy): Eukaryota > Metazoa > Chordata > Aves > Accipitriformes > Accipitridae > Aviceda > Aviceda cuculoides. The sequence continues at coordinate 3,412,411 of JAVJGG010000055.1, read as the reverse complement.
TTCCTGACGCTTTTAGCAATCCTAAAGCCCCCTCAAGTTACTAGCACTGATATTAAAGGTGTTTATAAGGTTTGGGAGACATCTTTACTGACATTGTCAGAATAGTTGGGATCAGATACAGTCCCATGATGCAGCACTGGTTGTTGAAGCGCTAATATTTTTCTTTCTTTCTTTGTTTGTTTTTTTTTTTTTAAAAGTGCTTTCAAATTTTAGAATTTCAAATTTAGAACTTCCCCATTCCCTGAGTTCTTGAGCTCCATAAGCACTGCTGATTTTTGTGGCTCTTTACAGTGACACAAAGGAGTATGAAAAGCTGGAGCCTGGCAAGGGGGAGCAGGAGGGAGTCCTTTATTACACAGCTGTTACTGAGGAGAATAAAGGTGTACTGCAAAGATGGCTGCCCTGCAGTATTTACTTACTAGGAGGGATTAGGAACACTTCACACTAGAGATAGAAATAGTAAAGTAAGCTGGTTTGGTCCCCTTTGAAATGGTGCTAGTGAAGTTAAGAAGTCAGGAGTGGTTCTGCTAAGCTTCATGGTTTAGCAACCTCTGTCCTAGGCTTTTCTGGTGCAGGGTAAGAATCACCAAATTCCCCATTTCTCTTCATCTGAATGTCCTCAAGGGGATACCAAGTTTTGATCTACACTCTCCAGCTTGGTTTATTTTATTTTCTATCAACAATGAATTTTAAAAGTCAAAAGGAGTCTTGGCCTTATACCAGTACTGGCCATTTTGGATTGCCTCCCCCGTTCTTGAAGCTTCTGGATATTTCTCATTGCTGGAGCAGGATGTGAAACTTTGTGGACTGATAATCCATTGGCATGGGCATTCTTCAAAGAGCACATGCCATTTCTTGAAATCCAGGACATGCAAACAAGCACGTATGTGGTCAACACTCACTTGTGAAGGAAACAGGCAGCAGCTAGCCATGCTCTTTGTTAAGCAGTCTGTAAATCCATTGCCAAGAGATGGAGAGGAACCTGTTGCACTGACAGTGGTACCACCCAGAGAATGACAGAGAGTACCAAATACTAGAATTTCCTCAGCTGCTCAGTAAGTTTTGGGCAAGTGATAAAGCGTACACAGTCATGAAGAAGGAAGCAGGGCATGTATTCATACCAGAGACAGAAGATACGAATTTATACTTGACTGGGCTGGAATATGAAGACTTAGAAGTCCTTTCTTTGACTATAGCCAGTAATAAATGTTTTGAGAGAGGGTACAAGAAAACCCAAAAGGTGCCCTTCCAACAGAAGAATTTTGATGTCACTTGTATTAGTGGTGGTCTTACTGCGCAAAGATGGTGGCTTGCTTCTCCCAGCTGGGAAACAGCTTTTTCCTCACTAGTGAGCAGGGCCCCACTTCACATAAAGGAACCAGCTATCTTGTAGTATTTCAAGTAATGTTTTGGCTGTGCCATTTAGTATAGAAGGTAGCTTGTGGTAGTTCTGTGTCTTCCAGAAGCTTTCACTCTAATGCTGCATTTGTAAGTAAAGCAGCTTAGTGGCCATTTCAGCCCCTCTGAGACCCAAAGCCTGGAAATTTAAAGAGGGTCCCTGGACTCCAGTTAACTACCAGTTTGCATGCAAAGACAGCTTTTGAGGATGTAAATCTGTTGCCTCATTCAGAAGAGCAAGTGGCCGAGCTCAGGTGGATGGGAACACATGGCAGTTTCTATTCTTCATTTCTGTATCAAAGGCTTGCATCAAATGAAATTATTGCAGTCGGGATATGGCTTGAGGAACCTTCCATCTAATCTGCCCGTGAATTACCAAGCTACTGCATGCAGGGTGGTGTCATAACATGGAACAATGACTAAATGTCACCTGCCAGAAAGGAAGGGGGGGACGACACAATGACACACTTTGTCACAGTAATAGCTCTGTATTCACTGCTGAAGGCCAAGCTGTCTCAGAGGAGTGGGTCTTTCCAGCTGGCTAAGGGCTGCTGCAGTAACAAGTATTAATAGCTCCTAAAGGCAGATGATGTGGATCAGAAATCACCTCCCTACACATCCTCACAGGTGCTCTCACCTTCTTAAAGTGTGAAGGGCTTTTCTCCACTGTACCATCCTGCTGGGCATCTGGCTGCATTGTGCTGGCCATGTCCCTATGCAGTAGCATTTTTGGGGTGGACAAGAGTAGACAAGTGCTTTAGAACTGGCGGGCACACACAGCTGAGTGATGTGGAGCAGTCTACTTGTGGGAATTAAGTCCTCTGTCTTGGGTGACACCAGATGTGATTTGCAAGGAATGAAGTTTTAACTCTTGGGTTGTTCACATTGCAGAAATACATTTCAAATCTGTTTGATTTTTTTGCTAGAATTACAGTTGTTGCTGCTTCTGTGGTGACAAGCACAGTCACTCTTGACACTGCTTTGAAACACTTAGGAAATGGGGAATAGAGTTAGTGTTCAAGGTGATGGCAAGCAACTCTGTTCCTCAGACTAGCACTGTGATGCAGACATGGCTAGATTACACCGTTGTTACCCCTCTAATGGACTCCCTAACAGAGCTTTGTCAAATTCTTTATCCTGGAGACAAAAAAGGAGCCTGACTGTAGGAGACCCGGCTTTGTCAGTGTTCTGGGAAGTGCTCTCGGTCTGTGTGTTTGTTACTGGTCCTTGGAGAGTTGTTATAAAGTAGTTTTGCTGCTTCATACATCCCCTCTTCGTAACAACGATCACCATTAAGACTGGTGTATCAGTGGAAGTCTAGTTGCAAGTCAAGACAAAGGAGGCCATAGCCACAAGAGGAGACAACAGGTGTTTTGAAGAACAGCAGAGTAGGCTGGACAGTACTGCAAGAGAGCACAGATGGGAAGCATAAGGTGGATATGAGAAAGAAATGAATCATGCTAGGCTGGACCTTGGAGTCAGCTGGATAGCTGCTTGTTGTCTCAGTGGGTGCAGGTTCAAGCTTCAATTAGTGAATGAAAGGAGACAGTGCACAATTCATCCTGTCTTTGCCCATCCATGCAGTGCACTGTCTCAGCCTGTACCTATTGGTAACAATGATGAAATATTTCCTAATAATTGTTCACACTCAGTTTCTAGCATTACTCCAGAAAGGCTAATAGAGGAGGTGGTATATCCAGAATGATCATCTCTCTTTGCTCAGTAGCATTGAGAGAGCTTTTGGTAGTACTTAGTTCAAAACAGAATGTAAATTTGTGTAAGTTTTTATGAAGATGGTATTAAGTGAGAGAGAGCAAGGAAGCTTGCAAACATCGCCTTTCAATTCAAAGCTGCAACGGGTGTCAGTACCAAGAGTGATGTAGTCCGACAGTTGGGGGTTCATAAATGGTTTCCCTGAAGCACTGAACCTTTTACAGGGAAAGAATTACAGGTCTTCTGTACCTGTGTCAGGCTAAGGAGATACCCTCAGCTTTGGAGTGGAATTGGATATGACATCTGTATAACAGAACTTTCTTGTGAGGACTGTTAATTGGGTTAGCTGTTTATGTACAGCATGATTAGGTGATATAAGGAGATAATGCTGAAAAATCCAGTGGACAGGAAGTTGCTACCCAGGTAACGCAAAGGCAGGTGTTTCAGTACTTTCAGTACCATTGAGGAGGCAGTAGTTTTACCATGATAAATTTAATGAATCCTTGTTTTTTGGATTTGATTTCTGCCTCTAGCTGTTTTTTTATTCCATGTTGCATAAGGGTGTCTTGTTAATCTGTAAATAAGTATGTAATAGAAGTGAAAAATGAGCTTACAGAAAACACATTTTAATGCAGGCCTAAACTATTTCCCTTAATGTCTATTTTGAGGTGGATGGGTGCACTCCTTTTCTTTCATAATCCAAAGGAACCTCTCTCATTCTTTTTTATGCAAATTAGGCCTCCCACACCATTAAATCATTTTTTATTGACAATTGTGCCTGCAAAGAAGTGGACTGAACTTTAATATGCTACATTACTATACCATAAAATACAGTTCGTAGATCTTATTTAGATTCTGTGTTGCTGCACTTCCTCTAAATAATTTTTATTACTGAAGAAGATTTACAGGCACTGTTGAAAGAAAGAATAAGTACTCTCCATTTTGTATGCATTGAAACACTGGCTGTGCATGATGTCACATCTAAACCCCCTTGCTCCCAATTCTTTTCTGAAGTGAAACAAGTCACATATGCTGTTAGTTGCTAATAGAGGTTTTAATATGGTAGAATCCAGAACTTCTGCTGACTTCAAACAGTGCCAGGATTTCACCCCTTCTTTTGTGCTGCTAAGTTTGTGCTAACTTTGCAAATTAAGTGTTTATCTTCAGGCTGTGAATTGTCACTTTGTACATCCCCATCCTCATTATTGCCACATGCACCACCAGCCAGCTGCTATGCAGCACTTGGCAGAGGAATGCTCTGTTCCTTGGGAAGTGCAAGTAAAATATTGTCCTCCCACAAACTTTTGAATAAGGGTATGCACATACTCAGCTTGACAAGGTACATGGCCTTGGTTTCTCTTATTATAGATAGCTGCAGCCTCTTGGAGCCAAGGGAAGGGATGCATGCTGAGATTTTATAATGATTAACCAGAGAGAAATGTATATGAGTCACTCTTAAAGAGTATAGCTCTTTCCAAGGAACTAAGGTTTTGCTCATTTTGACAGCCTTGGAGAATGGCATTTATCTGTAGCACAACCTACGGATGGCTAAGAAATATTCGAGCACTTTCTCGATGACATCTCACCCTTCTTCTAGAAGGACTACTTCAGAAGTGGAAGGGTGTTCAGCCATGCTATCATTTCAGTACACAATCATTTACAGTGTGCCAGTAGAAGTGCTATTTGTGGTCCCAGTCTCATGTCACATAGGCCAAGAAGGAGGTTTTCCATGGTCAGACAGGACTGCCTTTGAGATGGTCTTCTGCTCACTTTTACGCAGCAAGCTCCATGTCAGTATGCTGAGTCCCCTCAGTCATCTGCGTCTCCCAGTATTTTGAAACTGGCAGTTTCAGAGCTATTTAAGAGGAATTTTTAGGCTAATTTCCCCCCTCACAGAGATTTTCTGAGAATATTCACTACCTTTAAAAGTCAGGGCATTTAAGTTTGTGTCTAATTTCAGAATGATTTATCTAAATCTGGAGCCTGAATTAGGCATTTCAAATTGGACTCTTGAACTGTCAATACTTAACTGCATTACCACATCAGTTGAAAAAAAAAAAGAGACTTTGAGCTTTTGCAGTGATAACGTGTAGAACACAAACAGGTTATGGACCAAAGAGCAACAGCTGCTGTATGAAGAAAGAGAATTATTTTATACACATACATGCATACATCTCTCTCTCCCTAAAAACACAGTTTCACTTTTCAGTTATGTATGGTAGTGAAAACTAAGTATCAATCTTGAAGCATTTTCCAAGGATTTAATGCATAATAAATCTAAAATTAGAATAGACTATTTCACTTGGAAGGAACCTACGATGAACATCTAGTCCAACACAACTATCATCTAGTCCAATGATGATCTAGTCCAAATCCTAAGCAATGTTAAAGATTAACCATGAGATATGTTACAAAATTTAACATGAGAAATTGATTAACAGGTTGACAGTCAAGCACATTAGTATGCCTCTTACATTTATTTTTTTCCTAAGAAAACGACTAAGCTAGCTGCTGATAGCTGAAGAAAGTAAACAACTGAGCATCTCTTCCAAGAGCTCTCTCTTGTTTTTCTGTAGAGTATGTATAAGGAAGTAAATGTGTGAATACACAATATAAGTTAAGTCTCTGTTAAAAGCCCTTGGACTTTAATAGTCTCTGAAAAGTTAAGAGACAGCCATCTCATAAACTAAACAAATAAGCAGAGAGAAACACTTTTAATCATCTTTTAAAATATGGAAGTACTCTCTTAAGTAAGTTACCTGATGTTCAGCTCGGTCAGATGTATCTTATTACTCTGACACGTTTAAAGTTCTCAGTACACAGTGACGGCCTATTCTGTTCTTTTTTTCCCCAGATTATTTGGAAATACATATGATGGCTCCAAGTGGCTACCAGTTCTGCTTCCTTAGGGCTCCGTTCAGCACTGTTTACATTCCCGATTGAGGAATCCTTAAGGCCGTCCTCTGTCAGGACAACACCTAAAGATGTCCATGAACATCTGCATAGAGCCCTTAGCATTGAAAAAAGATCCATTCAGTGAATCCACTTGTGATAATAAGCAGTAACCATTGTAGTAAGCACTGTGCAGGATCATGGCCTCATGTTTTAATATGCTTAGGGGAGATGATATGTAATTAATGTGAAGAAAGGTCTCTGACTTATTTCAACTAATGGGAGGGTGGTTTTTGTTTTTTGTTTTTTTGTTTGTTTGTTGGGTTTTTTTTAGCTGAACTCTTCATGGAACAACAGCATCTCAAAGAAGCAAGCTTTTGTATCCAGGAGGCAGCTAGTCTTTTCCCCACATCTCATGCTGTACTGTACATGCGTGGCAGGCTTGCAGAGATGAAAGGCAATTTGGAGGAGGCTAGGCAATTGTATGATGAAGCGCTCACAGTGAATCCAGCTGGAGTGGAAATTATGCACAGCCTGGTGAGTTTGCAGGGGCTCAGCTCCATTATAGTACTTATGTTCCTGATTAACTGTAATAAGAGGGGAGAGGGCTCATGCTTGCTCTGGATGCCATTGTCTTCCTAATCCTGAGAGCAAGTGACTGTTCCAAGAATAAATTGGGTAGCATAAACCTCTATTTTAAGACTGGATTGAATGTTTTTAACTAATTAGGACTTGTGTCAAAGTTAAATATTTTAATTGACAAAGGCCGATAGTTTTGGAAGTCAATTCACTGCTTTGTTGCTTTTCCTACTAACTGTTAGGCATTTCAAATAAACAGTACTCTGATGTTTCAAATATCTGAACTAAGTAACTATAGAATGTAGATATGTGGGGACAGGGTTGTAAACCTTGGACTGGAATCTTGTGTCTACTCAAATCAAGATAAAGTATGAGTTTACAATAAAATTAATGTTGTTGTCTTAAACTGTGGCTTAGCTCCAACCTTGTGTAGGGACAGTGACTCTGCATTTATGGGATTTTTGGTAACATTCCTATCCAGCAATTATTTTTGCTGTTGCAGCATCCCCAAAACAAACCCATTTGCAGACACAGGGCCTAGAGCTTAATAATAATAATAATAATAATAATAATAATAATAATACAGGAAGCTTTGTGGAAGACCAAAACCCACTTCTCTTATGAAATCAGAACAGTTAATCATATTTCATCAATGACGTATCTTGTTAACTTTGCCCTTACTAGGTCTCTCTGGGATTTTAGAAGTCTTTCTTGACTTAATTTCTACAGGAATTCTATATCCATGTGACCACTTTGTATCTTTGCTAGCAGATTTGTATTTCCCGGTATAAATTTGTTCCTGATGAGGTTTGCAGGCAACTCCAAAACTGAAGGGGTATCAGTGCACAAGAGGAGAAACATAAAGTGAAGCTGTAACTGAGAAAAAACAGTAGAACCTACAGGCAAGGGATGAGATATTTGGTAATAATGAATGTTCAGTGCAAAACCAGCAAATGAAGAGCTACTATGTATGTTAGGAGAAGGTTACAAAACAGCTATGCACGTATCAGGCTTATATGGGGCAATAATATTGCTTTGTTGCTGTGATCCAACCTTTACAAAATCAGTTGGTAAAAACCTGGCAAAATAGAATGACATTGTTTCCTCAGTGTCATGATTTCAGACAAGTCACTGGTATCAGAGCAGCCATCAAGTTGGATGCCAACATGATACTAATAGTTTTCATTTTTGTCCTATTTTATGGGCAGAACTACATACTGTGTCTTCCCATTTCAGTTGCTTGCAATTACCTGAAAGTATAGGCATTTGGAATAAAAATTTCTGAGACGCACGTCTGCTCTAGCCCAGTTTACTTTGGAAAATGTCATCCGATATGATCTGAAAATGAGGCTAAAGAAGAGACTTTAAAGGCTTTAAAGGCTTCTGTGACATCTTCTTTACAGTGCTTTAGTGTCTCCAGGTTTTGTCAGGAATGGGTACTCTTTTTAACATATTAACATGCTTTTTACCATCCCTTAGAAAATCCCTCCTAGGTTATCCAAGTTATAACCTTTAAAAAATACATTTTATACATGCTTAGTAAATTTCTGAATTTCTGAAACCTCTGAGTAGTCTATGAATGCTCATTCCCCTCAAACCCCAGTAAGCTCTGTAATCTCCTAGTCAAGAGATGGAAGTAAAATTTAGGAGAGGTGAAAAAGACAGTGAGGTGGGGAATTTGGGGACAGAGACTCCATCCATAAGCAAGTAGGGAAGAGAAAAGGTGAACTCAATAACAAAGTGAGAGAAATAAGGACAGATAGAAAATAAGATAAGACAGGTAACACTGGATAAGACTGGATAGATAAGAAGAATGAGACTGGGTTAAGGAACCAGGCGGATACACTTGGGTTGAGGGGTGGGCATGTTGGAAAGGATGAATCAAAGGGGTTGGTCTTATGAGAGACATAAAGGAGCGTGAATCTGGAAAAGTACTTCCATTCCATAGCCTTCAGTCTCCTTAAAATTCTGTATCTTCCCATCCTGGTGGCAGCAACTATCAGTGAAAATCACTTGCTTAAGTACGTGCCTCATCTCCTTTAGCTTGGCTATACTGGCAGCCTGTGGCTTACACCTGTTAGCTAAGATAGCAAAGGTCTGGTCTATCCCTGCTGATATAAATCATGGCAGTAGTTAGAAGATGCCACGTAATGGCATTCCTTTGTACACTTTTCCAAAAGCTAGGAAATTATTGAATCATAGAATCATTTAGGTTGGAAAAGACCTTCAAGGTCATTGAGTCCAACCATCATCCATGCCCACTAAACCATGTTCTGCAATATCCCATCTACACGCTTTTTGAATACCTCCAGGGATGGTGACTCAACCACTTCCCTGGGCAGCCTATTCCAATGTATGACAACCCTCTCA
>JAVJGG010000055.1:3385201-3403359 GCA_035590195.1 Aviceda cuculoides | reverse complement strand
TTTGCTGACCACCCTCCTTGCCTCTCCAAGAATTGAAAATTCTATCATTTCATGGTTGCTAAGCCCAAGACGGCCTCTGACCACCAGACCTCCCACCAGTCCTTCCCTGTTCGTAAACAAATTGCACATAACAAGTTAGAAGCATCTCATAAGCACTACAGAAAAGCCTGTAAAGAAATTAATCATTCTGCCTTCATAACAGGGCTGGAATAACGTGCAGTAAACAAGGCTTCTAGGGCTATGCATCAAATAAAAAGGGCAAAAATAAAATATTGAATGGCTGCTAGCTAAGTGATTTTATCCTGTGTACTGAATGCGACAGTGTCCCCATGGAGAACTCAAGACTGGGTTTATGCAACTGAGGATATAATGTAACAAGTGGTAAATTCTGCATCTCCTCGAGGCTATCAGAAGAAGACTGGATGCCTTTCTGAAATGTATGTATTAGCCAAGCTGTACTGTTATTAAAAATACAAGTTCCTGAGCACAGTATGTTCAGTCCCCTACCAGAGGGAGATCTATGTCTTGGATTATGCAAGAGGACAAACTGGATTATCAGCTAGTTCCAAGTGGCTTGAAACTATGCAAGACACATGCAGGCAGCTGAAATTAAATTCACACATGCTGTTTCAGTGCTGGTCTCCCCAAACATTTGAGTACATAGTTTTGCCACTGTAGTAATACTGTTGTGGATGTGTAATAATTTAAGGAAAGAGGGTCTGGTTATAAGAATTACTGTTTGACTTAGTGCAATTGCCATCCAACTGACCTTGTCCACTGTAAGGGAAAACTCTGTTGTAGACAGTGACGATTCTCCCTGGTGTATCAGCATCAATTATCACAGTAGTCATGTCTCTTCCCCTGGGTTCTCAGAACTGGGTTGTCAGAGCTATATTTGGAAAATTCCAACCTGAATAGCGTTGCTGGCTTTAAATGAAGGGCACGGATCTAGCAATGAATGAGTCCATCGGGTGTCAATAACTTCACTTTTACACAGGATATAGTCACCACCATAATAAATGCAAGCTCTTTCTCTGCATAGCTGAAAATGGCTGTGTTTTACTGTGACCGTAGGGTGTTTACAATAGCGGTCAAATCAGTGTGCTTTACATATAAAGCACGTTGCTGCATGGAAGAGCAGCACCGTACAGCAGGACTTCAGTGCTGAGGGCATCTGTTGAGGTGGGTAGCACGCTCTGCTGCATCACAAGGGCTGTTGGCACTTGGTGTCTGATACTGTGGATAGGAAACCACAGGCACATTGAAAATACCACATAGTTTTGTGCTGTTTCTTGCTAGCACTTGCAGTTTTTAAGTGATGCCACAGGATCCTTAAGCCTGGATTAAGAATCCACCAACGGCCTTTACAAAGTAAATATTACTGGCTAATAGCTAATCTAAGGAAGCATGTTTGTTGAGTTCTATTTTCATTGGGAAAAAACACATAGAATCAATATTTGGGGCTATTGGGATCATACTTCTGTACCAAAGTACTCCTGGTGAGGTGTGGAGCTACTCCTTTGGTTGAACAACTGTTTGCCATCAGAAACAATTAGCTTGGCTTGGCCTGTAGAAACTGTACATACTGTAAGACCAAAGCTCTCTTTAGGAAATAGGACTTGCTGGGGGGGGGGGTTTCCACACTTCTTCTGGTTCTGTCTCTCATATTTCTGTCTTCCTGCCCTTTACTAGAACAGCCCTGTTCTGTTGTTCTTCCCTTTCACAGGCTTCTTCTGGGGCTCGCTTGCAAAGATCATAGAGCACTTCTCCCTCCCAGGGGGGCTGATGGAGTTTCCAGTGAGTAGGTATCTTCACTGGTCCAGAAACAAGAGTTTAGCCTATATCACCTTGTCTTACACTGTGACTAGTCAGCCATGCCAGATGCTAATCTCTGACAGCACATTTCTAAACCAAATAACTATGGCTTACTTCTTTCATTATGTACCAAATCTGGTTATATAACATCATGATACACACGGCTTTGGGACGGTGATAACAAAACTGACAGGTGCCCAACAAAGTCAGAAAATATAACATAAGCTGGGGCAGATGACACCTCCTTGTAAAGCGATAATACAAATCCACCTACCTGTATGTCACTAGAGAAAGACATTAAAATTTGCTAGTCCCCAGCCACAGTGCATTCAGTACCATTCTCCCTTTTGATTCAGAGGAGGAGAAAATCAATGCCAGCATGTTGGATTTGAGTCCTAAAGCTCCGTATGTACTATCGCAAGATAAACTAAAAACATACTGAGATACTCAGAAGACTCATGCATCTCATAGCACTTTGTCGGGTTAGAGCAATTCTCAACATGTTTTAGTTCAGAGAAGAGTAGAATCATGTATTTAAAAGGGAAAGAAATGGGAACCCTTATCTCCATCACTGTGCCAGATTTAATGAAAACAACAAAAAAATACCATCAAAACAAAAAAAAAATTGCTTGACTCATCCTTGAGTGTCATTGATTGCAGTGGAAGATTGTAATGATTCCTCACTTCTCTTGAAGACTGGGGCAAGGATGATAAGGTTGTTATCAGAATGCCATGTAGCCGTCTGCACTGCATCATCCCTATGCTTGATAGCAAAACAAAGTGGCATACATATTGGGTTTTGTTTGGTGAGATTTTGTGAAGGTTAAAGTGGAAAGCAGTCTTCATAACGTATTTCTGTGTTCTGCTGTGACCACATAAATGGGTGGAAAACATAACCTAGTGAAAATGTATTTCATTTGTTCCATAATCAAGTCAAATAGAATATACAGGTAACACTGGTTGTTCTTATCATGAGAATTCTGCTTTCTCTTAGAGAGACTGTCATCTGCACCACAAAACATGAGATCGGCAGCCATGCAGAAGGGACTTTACAGTCATATAGTACACTCCAACTGAAGTTGGAAAAACAAGCTTCCCAAAACAATCTCACACGAGTTTTAAGTCGCCTATGCTGGGCCAACAAATTGACTGCAGGCTGTTTTGTGACCCTTGTTTTCTGAGATTAGTGTAGATTTTGCCCTTTCCCAGGAAGGCCTGGTTATTTTTTGGAGAAATTCCTGTGGTAAATGCAGTTTTGGAGGTATCAGCCACATAGTAGAAGCACAGAATGGTTGAGATTGGAAGGGACCTTGGGAGATTGTGTAGTCCAACCACCTGCTCAAGTAGGTTCAGCCAGGGCAGGGTACCAGGACCATGTCCAGCTGGGGTTTGAATATCTCCAAGGATGAACACTTCACAACCTCTCTGGGCAACCTGTTCCAGTGTTTGATCACCCTTACAAATAAACAAAGCTTTTTTTTATTTTTAAATTGAGTTCCTTGTGTTTCAATTTGTGCCCATCCAGTCACTGGATACCACTGAGAACAGTCTGGCTCCATCTTCTTTACACCTTACCATCAGATATTTAACCATATTGAAAAGGTCCTGCCTGAGACTTCTGTTCTACAGGCTGAACAGTCCCAGCTCTCTCTCAGCTTCTCCTTGTATGACAGATACTCCAGTCCCTTAATGATCTCAGTGGCCCTTTGCTGGACTCTCTCCAGTATGTTCATGTCCTCCTTGTACTGGGGAAGCCAGAACTGGACACAGTACTCCAGGTGTGGCCTCACCAGCGCTCAGTAGAGGGGAAGGATCACCTGCCTCGACCTTCTGGCAACACTCTTCCTAATGGGGCCCAGGATACCGTTAGCTGCCTTTGCTGCAAGGGCATATTGCTGGCTCGTGGCCATCTTGTTGTCTACCAGGTCCTTTTCTGCAAAGCTGCTTTCCATCCAGTCATCCCCACAAAGTGAATCTGAAGCTAATACCAGGAATATTTTCTGCAAGTAGTTACTAATGTAACATTGGCACGACTGTACTGGGTCAGACCAGAGGTTCAACTAGTCCTTCTCTCCAACAGCAGCATAAGGGAGTGCCTAGGAAAGAATGAGAGCAGGGCAGGCATATTATGGTACTTCTAAGATTATGACTTAGCTCATGGACATCCTGAAGTAGACATAGATTCTACTTGCTTAGTATTTTGCAGTGGATTTCTACCTCGTGAACTTGTCTTGAGCTTGTATTAGCTTTCAGCATTCACAGTACCCTTTGGCAAGGAGACCTGCAGGTCTGCTTTCTGCTGTACAAAGAACTGCCAAATTTTGTATGTTCTTGATGCAGCTCTTCCTAGCCACACTGATGCACCTTGTTCTTACTTTGGAAGACATAACACACCACTGATTGTTATTCAGCCCCCCTCCCATTACTGATTTTATAGACATCTATCACTAAACCAGTCCCATTCCATTCATTATTGCCGTTGACTCTCTGAACTTCTTACAGTTCTTTTTACAATGAGAAGGCTAGAGCAAATAATGCATTTATAAAAAAATCAGCTTAGCTTCAAAGGCAGTGTTGTAGACTCAGTGTTAAAAAAACCTCACTGTCCCATGGTCTTCTACTCTTATTACCTATATACATTTTCATACAAATATAACGTTCTATTTCAAATGTTTTGTATTAACCTGATCTCGTTACCACAGATATGTTTCCATCTCCTTGTGCCTGTAGGGGCTAGATTTTTTTCTGAACAGGCAGCATCTCTAATGAATGCATGGTGATGTATAATAGCAGCAAGGAGTGTAACAGTGTTGTCTCAGGTCCCTGCAGAGATGTCAGTGTCCCAGTCTATGAATACAACACAGCCAGGAAGGATGCAGTTGTAGTCTTTGATATATATTCTTCATTCTGCTTGGCAGAGACGTCCTTTTAGCTACTGGAACACCAATTTCTCTCTGCTGGTAATGCTAGAAGCTGAAGAGTTTGACTGAGAACAGGTTTTTGTATAGATTATGTTCCTTTTGCCTAAGATAAGTACACTGCTTTTGATTAGATTTGAGCGTTTAAAAACTATGTGATGCTTTGTTTAAATCTTCTGCTCTTAATTGTTCAGTGGGATTCAAAGGCTGAATAAAAAGAAAGTCTTTACAAAGAGTCTTGGACTGTTTAATTTGGCCTTCATTGTGTACTTAGAATGCAATTTCATGTTCGTTTTAGTAGAAGAGTCAACCTATTGTCTCTAGACTCGCATTTGGTAGCAGGATCATTTGAAGACTACAGTTTCTACCGATTAGAACATGGAAATGAATTATTTCATTTTACCTCACAGTATGGTGCGTGCATACTTGTTTTCGAAGGCATCCATTCACATAATAAAAACATGTCTTGATTGCTTAATATTTTCAAGGATGACATGCGTTGCTTCCTTTGGGATTTGTTTCATGCTGACATGAAGTAATCATATAAATCTTAGGGCAGAGTCTCAGCATGGGTAAATAATCATACCAAGGTATGTATGTCTTGTAAGGTAGCTAAGACCCTAATTAAAAGCATTTTTACCTTGAAAGCTGAAGTTAGAATGCTTTCTGTGCTTAAATGTGGGAACAAAAGAGCACAGTTTTCACATTAATAGAGTTATTTATCACCTAAGGAGCTGCTTTATGTCTGTAGTTTATCCACTTTGTTTGCTATTTTGTAGATAAGTATGCCATGGTCTGTTTCCGTTTTCTGGTGACATTTCTTGCTCAGTTTTTTATATTTGTGTACAGAGAATTGAACATCGCAATTAAAATACATCCCCCCTGCAGTTAGGACAACGGTGCATTTGTCCTAAGTGTAATTAGGTGGATAATTCTATCCAGAGACACAGTGAGCGACCTGTTTTTATCTGTTCTGGAGTTATTTCTACCTAGCTGTATTTGATGTTGCCCTTGCTCTTGTTTTGGCAAAGGTGGTAAGCAGAGTTAGAAACTGGGTAATTTTGATTAAGTGGACAGTTGTACTACTTTTGTGATACTGAGAATATTTTTCATTAGCCAAGCTACTACTTAAACAAATAAGTAAAGGGAATCTTTGAGAAATTGCTGTCATAAGAACTTGAATTTCAGTAGATAACGACAGCAAAATTAATTTCTAACTGTTCTTTGACACATAAAACAATTGAAGATTTACTAATAACACTATTTTTAAAGTTGTTTTTTCTTAAATACATATGTAGATTGAGTTCATTACTTTAAGTATTTTTAATGGTATCAGTTGTGTTTATTATTTATATTTAATCTCCAGAATTTCTGTATGTAAAACCTGCTTCAAGAGAGTGTTATTTTAAGGTTTTGATGTATGTATTGACTGTAATTTTTAATTACATTGTGCCTGTGTCATCCTAGGTCAGTGTGGCTTCTGAGTTATAATACAGTAAAATGCATAGAAATAGAAAAATAAAAACCAACATCGCAGATTAAAGTACTTAAGATATTACATATGCCATGTCCTCCAAACCTGAGAAGCAACGAGCCACATTATTAGGACTGTTTGGGGGGGATGCTGACACAGAGGCGATCTCTTGGCATTTTAGAAAGAGTGAGATAGAACACCCAAAACAAATGTTTGAGAGCGAGCGAGCTCCTGGTTTCTTTTTCCCAAACTAAGCACCGTTTCATGATGTTTGTCAAAACACTTCAGGCTCGGGCTTTGCTACTGTTGTGCAACAGGGTGGGTCCTTCCTCTTCCAGGGAGCAAAGAACTGCAACTCAGTCATTTTCCATTGAAGGCAATTCACTGAGGAGGGCTGGAGAGGAGGTGGAGCATGGCTCTTGCCATCCCTGGTTCCGTGAGCTCTGCTGCACTTTCAGCAGTGATTATGTGTCGCATGTTACTCTAAACCTCTGTAAAACAGGGATGAAGCTACTAATCTACTTCACCTGGGTTTTGTGGAGCTTAATTAATATCTGTGCATACTTTCAGATGACAGGTGCTCTGTAAGCGCAAAATCTTATTTATTCTAATTATATGTCTTGATTCCTATGGTGCTTTATTCATCTGGGCTTTTGGACCACAAATTATTTTGGGCAAAGTACTGCGACTGTTCATCACAAATGATGTGCTTTACAGCTCTGAGTACTCTTATGTCCCTAAATGTAAGTAGTGATGAAAACATTATTGCAGTGGGAGTGGGATTTAGGAGGCAGATCTGTGAAGTATTACTCTCACAAGGATTTGTTTTCATTAGAGGAGTCTGTCTTGCCTGTGTGTTGTGCCTTGCCTTCCATTGTATTGAAAAATTGTTACAGCAGTCCTGTGAAGGACAGAGTAAAACAGAAGCAAATGTGAATCTGATGGCTTTCTAGCACAGCTCTCTTCTCTTCCTGGGGATAAGATATGACAACGGCTGCAAAAAATAGCTTTTTGCGGCGCGGGGGGAGGGTGCTTCCTTTCTCTGACAGTGAATGTATTCTTCTGCTCTGCAAATTCTGTGCAGGCAGAATGTCTTTGTACCAGTACAGTTCTGCAGTTTCCCCTGGTGAGATGGGGGTTGGATTTTTAAGAGAGATGACAGACCTAAAGGTAGAAAAAGCATTCGAGTAGACAGTCGTTACAAGCCTTTCCAAAAATGGAGAAACCTTGAACAAAGTGCCTTTTTTTTTCTTTCTTAAGAAATTAAGTAAGTAATAGTAACAGTCAACAGGAGATTCTAGCAACAAAGACCAGTGACATCTTCTGTGATGGAGCTTGGAGAGCTACAGACTCTGGGACTCTCTTAGATCTACCTAATATGGAGTGTACAAGAAAACACTGGAAGGGTGAATTTGCTAAGTCCTAGTATCCAGCAGGGTATTTTTTGGCTACTCTGATAGTACAAAACTCTTAAACAGTTTAGCCCACCCCATAAGTTTTCCCTCGATGTGGAGAAATCCCTATGTGCTGTTAACAATTTTTCTCACAATTTTTTTCTGTTCAATGCACTGCATTTCTCCAATACATTTGGAGAACAGGTGAATGGTGATGTATAGGTGTGTATATATATAAAGGTGTATAAGAGAGAAGGGGAGGGGAAATATTTGGAAGGGACATAGAAGAGACAGCAAAAAGCATAGACTGCTGCTTACTTAGGAATACCAAGGTAAAGCATTGACCACTCAGAGACAGTTAAAATCACTTCTTTTCTCTTCCATTAGCCATTCAATAGGTTGTTTCTTCCTTTTCTGCCCCTCTCTGCCTTGTAGATTTCTGCAGGAGATGAACCCAACCTTGATTTGCCCCAGAAGGCTCTTTCAATGCTATTCATTTGCTATTTTATCCAAGAAAGGTAAAATTCACTACAAAGAATCTGAAAGTGCACTTAGGTCAGAAGCTTGTTCCAGTGGTGTTGAAGGAGTGTCTGAAAACAACAGAACAAACAATCCAGGACCAAGAAGTGGGGAGGAACAACTCAGCCCTTTGGAAAATTCAGCTCCTGAGGCAGGAACTTGATACAGGTTTCCTGTTTGTCCTTTGTGACATCTAAACTTGTGCATTTTTTACAGGTTGAAAACACTCCTCTTACTCCTTACCTCTTGTCCTTCCTCATGCTTCTATAAAACTCCAGTCTATCAATGAGCTGCTGTTTAATATTCCTAATGTGACTTTTGCCTATGTTTTTGCCGGAGTGCTCAAGAGAGAGAAGCCCCAGCTAGAAAAAGAGCAGGGGAAAAAAAAAAACCAAACTGCCTATGATGGTGAGGGATAGGCAAGAGAGAGAGCTTGACTTGTCAGGGTAGCAAAACAAGGCCTGGGAAGGGATGCATTTGCTCTCTGCAGGTATGTGTGGAAACAAACAGTGAATGCTGTGGCGAGAGAAAAGCTGCATCAACTAAAGGATTGCTATAAATTGGTGCTGGAGATTGAAGAGGGTTCCCAGCCACTGGTGCAGAGCTTCTGGAGCAGCCTTCCAGGATGAGATGTGGGAAGAACAATTTGACCCCTCTGATATGGGAGCTTGATCAGTTTACAAGGGACAGAGGGGGGCAGCCCTGAAGGTCCCTGTAAGCAGGACTTAACTAAATCCAAAACAGTGCTCGCCAGTTCAGGCATGCAGGCTGCCCTGCCCAGACCATGAGTGACTGGATTCATACTGTCCTCACATGTGACCTGAAACCCAGAGTGTCCAGCTAAAAATGTCTTGCAGGCCCAGCTGCCGTCCTGCCTTCCTGTTTCCTTTTTCTGTTGAAGAACTTCTATTCACAGAATCATTTTGTAATTATTTTGAGTTTTATTATTTTTTAAATTAGAGGTGGAGTTTGAATGTTAGTAGGGCTTCCCTGGAACACAGCCCTGACCTCCATTTTTTATATGTATTTTTAATGAGTTGTCAGGTGGCTTGTGTGTATCATGGAGTGGAATGATGGTTGTAGCTGGACTCAGGAGAGTTGCATTGAAATTCTCTTAAAAATAAGCAGCATTGTGGCAGCTCAGCTCTATTGACCATAATGTCAAGTCAGGTTTAATAACATAGTTCCTTATTGAATGAATCCACCCTCAAGGAAACAGTATGACCTTCCTGTGTGTGCGCAACAAAAAAATCAATGTTAATCCCTTGGAAGGAAAAATATAGGATTAGTAGAACAGCTGAGTGAGTCTAATGAGAATCAGATAGCAAGAATGTTAATTTGGAAAGAGATACTCATATTAACTGTCTGAAGGTATAACACAGTAGTTTCCATATATCACCAAATGCCACGTATTCTCCATAGATACATATCTGCAAAATGTAATTTAATGGATTTGCAACTCTTCTGTATGGATTCTTTACAGAACAACAGGGAATTTTCAAGCTAATCACCTTTCAGTAGGGAGATTTACAACCAGTGTAGTTAGCGGAGCCTTTCCTCCGTCAGGAAGGGCACAGACTAGAGACAGTCATTGGGCGCAGCATGTGAACTGGGAACTGCTTAATCAGAAACAGGCTTGAGCATCTCTGTCTTGCGGTTGCTCTCTGGAGTCCTGCAGTTCACTGGCATTGTTGAATATAATGTTTGCCTAAATCAGTTCTCATTACTGGTATTTTTGGAAGTTGGTTGGGTAGTAATTTTGCTGTCATGCTTTACTTCATAGCCATCAGCTTTGTAAGAAATAAAACAATGGGGTTTTATACTTCCTCTTTGCCTCTGAGAGTCTGAGGGGGCAATTCCATTTTAAGTGCTTTTAAGTTGTAGGTGAAAATTCACATTGCCTAGTTCTCAGCCTTCAGCTTAGGTAGATGAGTTGGTCACTCTCTCCACCTGTTGCCCAGAGAGAAGGACTTCTCCAAGATTGGTGCAGAGCCCCTTTTGTTAGGCTCCTGCTCTGCATTGCCTTGTGGAAGAGTCTGCCTCTGTTCTTCTCCTGAAGATAGAGAGAGACTGTGCAATTAAAGTGGGTGCCTATGTTTGTACAGATCACATACCTCTTTATTAAATTAGTCACATGAGGCAGCTGAGTTATCTCCTAGTGCATGGCCTAAGGCAGGAAATGAAATGACATTGACTTGTTCCAGAGAAATTACTGCATTGATGTTTTCATATTTAGCCCAGTTCTCTCATTGCTTGTGTTCACCTGTTCAGCATTCATTTTAATACAAGGAGTAGGCTCATAAAAACATCAGTTTTACAGTTGCATCACTTACTGGGCTGTATCTGCTTTCCAAGATTGTCACCAGCATAAGAGACTGCAAATAAGAATAAACTGGAACACAAATGGCAGCACCTCAGCCAAGCTGTACAGTGGAGATATTTGTTTATGCTTTTATTTGCCAGCGTTGACTAAACAAAGATAAGAATGTAAAATGCTGTAGCAGGGTTACAGGGGTGATAAGAGCTAGCACTTAGCATTACAAAAGTAGATGCCAATGTGCAAGAGATGTCACTGCCCGCTGCTCCTCTGACATCCGAAGAGCAAAGCAATAGAAGAAGAGACAGATCTGTGGAGCTCTATGTGAGGTTTGCTGCTTTATTCAAGAACATTAATCTTTCAGGGTTTGATTCATTAGGTTTGTACTGTGTGAACTTTGCTTTGATTCCTCCAAAATCCTAATTGTAGTTAATGTGAGTCTGAAGGAGGGCCTTACTTTGTGAGCCTTAGTAAGTTTTACAGCAAACCAGGCAAGCTCAGTATAAGCTCTGAATTGAATGGCGAACAGGCCTCCATGTCAGCAAATTTGGAATGTCAGCATGCATGGTACAAGGCTAATCGAGATACAGAGAAACTGCCATGTACCTCTTTAATTGCATTTAGACAAGATGTACCGTATTTGAGTCAGTTTGGCAGTGTTCCAGCTGATGAAAATGTTGATGATACCTGACACCAGTGATGATATATTAAGTGTGCTTAGTATCTTAGCACACATGTCATGAGGCACGTTAGAATCATCAAAGAATTTGGGTTAGAAAGGACCTTTCCTCTGGAGGTCATCTGGTCCCACATCCTGCTCACAGCAGGGCAATTTCAAATACAGAGCAGGTTCCTCAGGGCTGTATCCAGTTGATCATCGAGTACTTCCAAGGACAGATATTCCATCACCTCCCTGGGCCCATGTTCTGATGCTGCGCCACCACTTACGAAGAATTTTTTCTTAATAGGGGATCAACCAGAATTTCCCTTGTTGCACCTTAATCTGTTGCAACTGAGCACCTCAGAGATAAGTTTAGTCCCATCTTTTTTCCAGACCCCTCAGGTAGCTGGAGGTGGCAATCAGATACCTCCTTAGCCTGGAGAGGGAAAGGCTGAATAAATGCTCCTCTCCCAGTATCTTCATAATATCATGGTCCCTCCAGCCATCTCAGTGACCCTCTACCTACCCTTCTGCAGTTTGTCATTGTCTTTCTGGTACTGGGGAACCCAAAACTAGTGACAGCACTCCAGATCTATGCAAATAGAAGGAAATAATTAATCTCAGTCTGCTGTGATGCACTACCTAATGCAGCACAGTATGCCATTACCCTTCAGCACTGCATGGGTGCCCTGCTGACTCGTGCTTAGTTGTTGTCCACCAGCATCCCCAAGTCCTTTTCCGCAGAGGTGCTTGTCCCCAGCTGGCATCCAGCCTGAGCAGTTGCATGGGGTTATTCTACCTCAGGTGCAAGATGTCACTGTTCAGCAAATGCAGTTACTCTTAAAGCTTCAGGGAGACTGGGGCACTGAAATGTTAAGAAATACCTGCATCATTAAGGGCTGGAGGCGAATCACGCAATGATCACTTAGAGCAAGTAAGACTTTTACACTCAGAATAAGTAAAAGATTATGTTTGGTCAATGCTTAAATAAAATACAGAGCTGTCATCTCTGAGTTACGCTGAGATTTTGGTATCAACACTGAATTTTTCAGTAACCCACAGTGCCTTTTGTACAGAAAGCCACACAGTGTTCAGGGTTTTCTCCTGCATTGGAGACAGTAAGGAATGGTATTGCCCAAGGCAAGATGAACAAAAGTAGAGAAATTTGATAAAGTCAGGCCCATTGGGAAATCACTAGTCATTGGAAGGCTGTTGGAGTAAGACACCTTTGGTGGGAGAGACCCTCGTGTGACCTCATGATTTTGTGCTTTCAGTGATTGTTTGTAAACAGGCAAGCTGCTGGAAGGGTTCTGGCATCCTCTGTGGCCTACAGCAGGGAAGTAAATGCATGTGTACATGTGTACATACACACACACATTTGTCTACCTCCAAGCTACAAAAAATGTAGTGTCAGCTGGTTTAACAGGCTCAAATTTGGTTATGAAACACTAGATGGAACAAACATCTCCTGCGCCCCTTGAGCAATCTCTTCTGTTTGGGATCTGGTGCTTTGGAAAGGGGACAGGTCCCCAGTGCCATTTGGAAGTGAGCTGTGCCCCAGGGTAAAGTGGAGTAAGAAAATGAAAAACCAGATTCTCAGGAGGACTTTCCTTGCAGAACTAGCCAGACCAGGGCAGGAGGAATCTAATTTGTTGAAAGAGTGAAGACTTGTTTGTAAGCAGTTAGTGATCCTGAAGCGAGTAGGGCAGGAGGCTGAGTGAGGGCAACATAGGATACCTGAAATGGAGAGCCACTGGGAAACCACTACCCGTGCTTTGGCTCTCATGTATCTGGGGCTCTTAACCCTGGGGGTCATGAAAAGCTGCTGCTCCATTTATTAGCACGGCAAACATCATTGCCGTTCAGTGTAAACTTATCCTCTGTCTCTACTTGTGTTA
Source organism: Aviceda cuculoides (assembly GCA_035590195.1). Classification (NCBI taxonomy): domain Eukaryota; kingdom Metazoa; phylum Chordata; class Aves; order Accipitriformes; family Accipitridae; genus Aviceda; species Aviceda cuculoides. The sequence goes on along the minus strand of JAVJGG010000055.1, from coordinate 3,390,363 downwards.
CAAGCAACAGCTCCCCCTTCTCTGCAGCCTGTCAAGCCAATCTATGTATTGCAGACCTTAACACCTGCATTGAACATGACATGAACCAGCATTAAAGAGGCAGCGTACAGCTGAAATACAGTACTTGTTCAGCACATTAACACATAACATACCAACCCTGCCAAACCTAATTGGTAGTGAAGGATGAACTGTGAATTGCATTTAAAAGAAATTCTGAAGCAGCTCTGAGATTGTGATTTTTTTTTTTTTTTTTTTTAAACAAGGAGAAAGGTTAGCTTCGTCCTTCTGTAAATATCCCCTGGGGCAGTGTTCCCAAAGCAGCTAATGGCGAGCAAGTTTGGCACTTCTATGGGATTGTATGTTTTTTAATAAGAGAGCAGTATTATTCCCTTGCATCTAAACAAAATCTCTAGAATTTCTGAACTTCTAGTTATAGTCATTTTTGTGCCAGATTGGCAGGCAGTGGTGTTTTCTCTTTGAAGCTGTCACTTGCAGCTCAGCAGAGCACGGGAGTGACTAAAACTGATAAGTGAAGCTAGGTCAAATTAAACAAATGCCACAGTAAAGCATTTCTAAAGTCATGTATGAACCCATACTGCATTGTGAGGTTTAAAGCTTGATGTTGTAGGAGAGCTTAGAGACTTGTTAACATACAGCCAGACCCCACAGCATTTAAATCTTTTCCAAACTGAGATTACATACATGAGGATAGTTCAGGACAGGCTTCTGCAGTACAAGCAGATACCAGTTCTCCTTGTGACTTCAGTGAAAGTAAGAGATTCTGCACGTATTTCATGCACATTAGAAGCAAAATTGCCTGCAGTATTTTAGGCACCAGGTTTGTGGACCATTTGGTATCCTGTTTGCCTGAAAAGTGTCTTGCCTTGAAAGCAAGAAAAGTAAATAAATGTAGCCTAGAGATTTCCAGGCTTCAGGAGCAGAAACCCTCACTTTAGGATTCCTTGCTGTTGTTCCTAGAATACCACAAATAGGTCAAACAAGCAACCCTGAAAGTTCAGAACTGCTTTTCACTAATGATAAATAATTATTTAAGTGTTAATTTCACATTTCTGCAGCTTTAAATTGTTTTTCTTTGAATATCACCATATTCACCAGTGGTTGGAAGACTTTCTCATCTCTTAGATTTTGTGTTCTCTCAGAAATTCTCTATTACATATTATTTGCTGGCTGACACAGCAAATCAGACAGACTGGAAGCATATACCACTTTTAAGTAATCTCTTACTTTGAATAATGAATGAAGAACAATCAAAGGAAATGGTTTGAAAGTAACCCATTGTTTGAAATCAGCTTTCCCAAACCAGCAGATATAAAATAGCAGCATCAAAAATAGCAGCATCACAAAGTAAAAATGTCATATATGTGAGATCCTTGAGCCAAAAGGGAGCCTATTTTTTATAAATTTATTTTTAGTTTGGTCAGCTGTACTAAGTGATTTTATCAATGTAGCTAGTCTCTGAAATAAGAATGCTCACATAATGTAGAGTTAATGCAGGCAGCTATGACAAGTCATGATATATACATGTAGCACAAATCCTTTCAAATCAAATTCATACAACTGAAATACTGTAAGTGGATTAAATCTTGATAGTCTTGCACTACTCAGTTTCACTCTCACAAGCTGGCATCAAACAGGGACAGAAGAGCAGCCTTGTTGGAAGTGTAGACCTGCTATTTTTGCATACTTTGAACTAGATGACTTGCAAACTTTTTCCTTCTCAGTGGTCATAGAGCCTGTCACAGTTTGAGAAGAACCAGAGGGACTGTTTCTCTGTGTATCCTATTAGAGGAGAGCTCCCATTAGAAGAGACGTCCCTTACTCAGATGCCACAGAGCCGATGGTGAAAAGTGAAACCTTTCGGATTAAAAGGGATTATAATGGCTTTTAGGTGTCTATGGCAGCATGTCCCAGTGGTTGGGGCAAGGAGGAAAAACCTGTGCTGTACCTTTAACACTACCTTGGCTTCAGATGTTAGATAGGGTTTGTTGCTCTCAAGGAAGGGGGATAGGGAAGCACTTGTGTATATGTGGATGCCACCCCCTTCCCCAGGTGGCTAGCACTACTACATACAGCTTTGACAAGCCTAGGTAACTGTGCTTGAACATTACTGTTCCTCACTCACTGTATGCAACACAAGAACCTGATGCTTCCACAGCTCCTCCGGGATGTTGGGAAATCAGCACTTCAAGAGGTAAACCAGGGAAGAGATAGAACTAACTATCCCAAACCAAGTCGCTGTGCTTCCAGTAATCCCTCTCCAAAGCAGAACAGGCAAAGAAGGCCTTGAAAGCAACTGGCTTTCTGCAATGTTGTACATCTCAAGTGCTGCTGCTAGTGCTCTTACACCTCTTACAAGTAACCAACTAACAGCAGTTGTGGTCAGCAGCCTTGGCCTCACAACAAAGGATAGGGGATGGCCAAGGTTAACAAAGACAAAGTATTTGATAAGCAACAAGCCTTAATGCCTTAAAGAGGGTGGGGGAGGGCCATGGGAGGTTTGGTTTAGATACTACTGGCCAAAAACTTGAGCGCAGTTTCAACACCCAGCCAGCATACAGACTTAAGAGCAAACAAACTTCAGCTGCAGTAAAGCAGATGGGCAATGCATAGGAGGCATAAAGTTAATTTAAAAATAAAAGAGGGGTTTTTAAAAAACTGAATGAAACTGCAGCAGGTACAATCTGAATGTGACCAGCTGTGGTTTCCTTCCTATGCATTGCGATACACTGCATTGTGGGGCTGTTCATCAGCAACAGAGCATGGTTTTGTATTCAATGTTTTCCCTGTTATCCTCCATACCACCAGCACCCCTAAATGAACACTTGCATCATGTGTTTGGCACAAGCATCTTATGCTAGTTCTGGAGTTACTTTGCCTTGCAAGTGATTTTGTGACCAAGTTTGCCCAGCCTTTAAAAACCAAACCCTCAGGTATACCTTTGCAGAGTATTTTTCAGCCTGAGCAAACCTAGTGCTTAAGTAGGAGTGAAGAAAAAGAAAAAAGCCTATTTTCAGACTTTCTTAAGCGCAGTAGTGTCACATAAATTTATTCTTAAGAAACTCCTGCAGCTGTCCATCAGAGTAGCCAGCAGCAAAGGCTGGAAGCAGAACAGGGTCTGGGGGAGGGATTTCATTCTCATACTGGGCCAGATCCTCTGAACAATAAAGCCAAGTGGGTAAAAGCAAAAGATACGTTAACTGAAGCGAGCTGAACTGTTCCTTCATCAGTGCCTGAGGCTCTCTCAGTTTATACTGCATTTAATTCTGTGCCCCAGTCCTGCATTGATGATAGATAGGAGGGTGACTTTCTCTACCCATGCCTTAGTCCATCAAAAACCCCAGACCTTAACATCATGAAAACCAACATAGCTACTCTGAATTTTTGTTTAAACCAAGACTGAACAGAGGTGTTATTATTTTACTTGAAGCTCCAGTTTAAAAAATAGTGAAAATCCAGTATTGCACATGATAAGCTCTAGATCCTAGTTGAGCTATACTGTAAAAGCCACAAAATGGAGATGATATTGAAAATCCTCAACCAGCCTCACCCCATTAAAGCTACTGAAGTTTTGCCAACATGTCCTCAGCAGAGCTGTAGCCAAGGATTTAAGAGGTCCATGTTTGTTTAAAATTGTCTCCAGACTACCTGAAACTTGAGGCCCAGGATCTCTGCAGAGCCATCGGGCATTGTTTTTATGTGTTTTCATCTGCGCGTGAATTCCTTTGAAAATGCCCAGCAGAGCAATAAGAAGGGATTGTTTTTAATCTTTGGAGATGATAGCATGCTGTTATGCATCAAGGACACTCAAAAACAAAGCATCAGACAAACTGTACCAGGAGATTTTATTTTTTTTGCCTCCGGGCTTTTCTGAAAATAAACCACATTCTGCATGGAGCTTGCTGTTGATGAGACATCTATAGGTTTGGTTTGTCATCCCAGAAGCATTAACACCAGCGTGTTCAGACAGTTTACATGTGTGCGTGTGTGAAAATGCAGCTGGATTCTGCCAGTGCTCAGCACCCTGAGGGAGGGCGGTCATTATCACTACATGGCCAGCTGGGACCTGGCCTTGAGCCAAGACCTTGCTTAATGCAATCGAGATTTCAGTGATACGGAGTGGATTTTATATCTCCTTCTCTGGGAGAGGGTAGCTGAAGTTGGGAGTTTTATGCCCTACTGCTCTCTGAGTTTAAAACTAGTCTGTGCATTTTTTGTGCTACACTGGACAGTACAGTGGACAAAAGAGTGCCTTCTGCCATCCAGGTTTCAAATCATATTAACAACAACTCTTTATGTAGCTGCAAGTACATAATTTCTCTTGTTTGAGATCTCTTCAGTAGCATCCTTCCCTGCCTGAATGAATGAGGTTATAAAACGTGGTAATTATAAATCTCATTGACTGCCTTGCATTCAAGGGCGTGTCCCCCCCCAGCATTGCTGTGTACTGTGTTACCCAGGAGACTGTCCTGTACAATCCAAAACAGAATTATTCTGACCTAGTGAGCTCATTGGAGGGGAGAACATTTGGGATGCTGACCTGCTGCCACAGCACAGTAAATGCATTTTTCTCATTTCACAGCAGGGCAACACCACAGAACAACAAGGCCAATACATTCAAGTATTCTTTTGAGGCATGACTTGCATCTCACTGACAAGTGCTGGCTCCCTAAAAATGCAGAAAGGGAGCCTAGGACAGCAGTCACAAAACCAAAACTCCTGCTGGCTGTCCACACAATTTCAGCAGTTTTCTCTGAAGGTTTGGTTGTCTTAGACCTTTCCACGCAAAACCATAAATACTTCAGATAATGTAACACAGTATCAATAAAACCCTTTCTTAAAACATTGAAGTCAGGCTGTGCTCCTAAGGTGGGCTAAAAAGTGTTTAGTAAGTGACAGCTGGCTGTTCTGCCTTGCACTACTAACCGTAGCATGCTTCAGTACCATCCTTTCCCCGTTGATCTGATCATAGGATCTGTACAGGTACTTTCCTCGGTCCTGAGGAGATTATTATCAGCATCAGTCATGATGCCCTACAGTCGGGAAACTACACAAAGCCCTGTCAGTTCCCCAGTCTCCCAGAAGGGCTGTAAAACCTGGACAGTCTTGTGCTGGGGCGGGGGGGGGGGGGGGGGGGGGGGGGT
>JAVJGG010000055.1:3332506-3385191 GCA_035590195.1 Aviceda cuculoides | reverse complement strand
GAAGAGAAAAGAAAGCGCTTCCTAGAACAGTAGCAAACACAAAACACGGCTGTTGCTGTTTATTTTCTCACTTACTGTCAGTGCACAAAAGGAACACAGTGCTATGTGGTAGCCTAGACAGTTGCATCCTCTTTGTGCTCAAGCAAGAGAGGGAGACGAGGTGCTGAGCAGCCACTCCCAGCAGGTGTGCAAACCAACTGAGTTTAATTAGAAACATCCTGCCGAAAATGTAAATGTTTTACAAGTATATTACCCCATCAGGGGCTGCTGCTGCTGGAGCCTGTGTTTTGTTGAGGGTTTGATGCAACAACTGAAGATGCCCCTCTCCCTTGCTTGCTGTCTCCAGTGCTTCCCAGACACGAGCACTGGACTCATGTCATACTGCTACATGGCAGGTCTTTTCCACATTGCTGCTTCCCTGGGCATCTTGAGAGATGCAGGCTCATTCATTTAATGCACCCATCCCGTTCCTCCTAGCACAAAGGCAGACCAACACCATTAAAATGAAAGGGCTTTGCTAGACTTGGGAATGGATGCAATGCTAGGGGTTGTACTGCTCTGTAAATGTCCTCTCCATATGGATTAAAAAGACTTCACAATGTTTACGATCTAATGGAGTTTTTTTGCTTAGGTCTGTGGGCAGTACTAAAATGTATCTTATGTGTATGTTTCTGTGTGTGATTGCAGGAGTTACCCAGTTCATTATTTTTAGGCATTTGAGGTTTTTCACTGGTTTGCTGAAAATCATGAGAGGTTGATTTTACCCTCTTTCCTGATGATCCAGTATTTTTCCTCTGGCAGTTCTCAAGAAAATTCATTTTCCCCTCCTCCAAATACAGTATCCGTCACTAGACTACTGCCAAACTATGTAACCAGAAAAATAACTGGTCTGTAGTGCAGGCAGCTCTGGTGCCATCTAAACAAGAGATACTCTACAGAAGTTTTCGGTCAATTCAAATCTGGTTCAGGTTACTAGTCATTAGAATTCATCCCCTTACCTGCTGTCTCTGGAGAGGTTGCAGCTATTTTTTCCATTCTCTTAAATTAAGTGATGGGCTGATGAGCCCATTCCTGCAAAGGAGGTATGCAGATGCTTTAGGAAATCACACGTATGGTCTCTATAGACGTCAGGCTGTCTAGAGTCAATCGCTTCATAGAAAGAGAATTAGCTTTACCTCCCCACACATGGTTTTAGACAACGCTGTACTGCTTTAACATTGTTCAGAGCTCATGTAGAGCCATGTACCTGCCAAACTGACAGTTCCTATGGTCCTTCTGTAGGAGCCAGGACTTCTCTGAATGGTGAAGTGCAACTAGATAGTTCAGCAGCTGAACCAATTCTCTACAAATCCCATGTGCTTGTATTTATGTGAGAATATCAGCACCTTTTCCCAGTATACCTACATTGCTTCTAAAACTAAAATGCAAATATTATAGTATAAAGCTAAATACCTTAATCACATGCCAAAAAAACCAATTACTGACTGCTATATTTTGGCTAAATACTTTGATCTCAAGTATCCATCTATAAGAGAGCTTCATATCACTTCGGACTTTTAAACAGTTACAGAAATGCAGCGAGATATGGACAAAATATGCTTGATGCTTGGACCAGTAACAGTTTTTTTCATGCTTGACTTCCAGAAAGATGATTGCTATGGAAGTGTCTGGTGTGGTTATTACATGTCAATTAGCAGTTGTTTCTCTGCTGTCAGATGTCCACATCAAAAAGCACTGATTGTCTCTTTTGTTTGCAATTTTAGAGATGCCACAATCAAGTAGCTTAGACCATCTCCGAGAGATTTTGTCCTTTGCACGAAAAACACAGCCTCATTGCCTAGGTTCATGCTGGGGAAAGTCAGATGATTGTGAAATACTGTAAGAGATGAGTTATGTGGAAGTTTAAGGCCTTTCTCCCCATACAGAATTAAAAATTGCAGTTATTTCTGTGGATAGATCTCTTATCCAGGATAGATGAGCAAGCTGTATTTCCTCATTTTGATTACTAATTAATTGTTTCAGCAATGAGGCAACATACAGTATGTACACATCACTGGTGGCATTGCTCATCTGGGACTGCTAAGAAGCAAGAGAAGGGAAAGGAAGAATTTGTAAAGAAAGGAAGAATGACTTCACATGAACACATTCTGGTGAACAAAGTTCACAAATTCTCTTACTGCACAGCTATAGCACGGAACATGTCTCAAAAGAAAGTTTCTTAAAATGTCACAGACAAAATGGTATTATTCAGATAATTCAGGGGAAAAAAATAGCTGGTTTACATTAGTGCTGAAAAGAATGCAGTGCAAACTATGACCTAAATGAATATTTCTGCCTGTAATCCAGAGGCCTGTCCTTTAGCCTTTCCCTCCTGCAGCCCAATGAAGTTAAAAGGAGTCCTTGCATGAGGGGTTTTGCCTGAGGTAGGATTGCAGAATGATGTGCTGTGCCTGGCAGTGTAATTTTGAAACATTTGCTAACAGGCAAAGGCCTGTGGGAGCAGACATGAGACTGGCAGGTGGGATTTAATAGAGATTTTGTGCAGATGCCAAAAAATCACAGCCCAGATGCTGGAGCTGAACACATGCTGCCTGATAGGAATGATATTCTGGCGAAAAGAAGCCAGCAAGTGTCTGTCAGAGAGAAGAATTTGATTCTGAGTCCAGTGCTGCCCTACCTTGTCCTTCTCCTGGGGTCAGACAAGTCACAACACTTTTTATGCATCAGTAACTTGCTGGGCACGGAGATGTACTGCATTTTTTCATTATGCTGCATTCAAAAAGTACCTCACCAAGTCAGACTCCTCTTTGCCCTCCAGAAGCATATTTAAATCCCCAACTTACCATCTACTTTTCCTTCTCTCTCTCTCCCCCTCCTTCTCTGCATAAGCTATCTTCTCTGAGCTCCCTGTTCCCCTCACACATTCATTCTGCAAGGTACATTTTTATTGCTGCTCCTCAGAGACCATGTTCTTCCCAAGACATTGGTCTTCCTTACTTTTTTCTCCATCCCTGCTCTGTTGGAGGTCAGTTCCCGCTCTGAAAAGCACCAGCAAAGAGAGAAACAAAGCACAGCAGCAGACCAGCCATCTTACACCCTTCCACAACCGTCCTGATCAATAGGTAACTAGGACTGGCACTGTATCGAGGCACTAAGGGCATCCACAGACTGACTGGTGGCTAAGATGCTCCCACACTCTAGTATGAAAGATCTGGGCAAAGCCAGCAGCCTGCAAACCAGGCCAAGTACTTCACCCTTTCTGCCCAAAGGAGGAATTTCCTAAAAATACATGTCCTGACGTACCACTGAGCCACATGGCACAGTGAGCGCAATCCTATTTTCAGCCTGCTCTGCAGGGTGACATAGCTAGTTACACCTCCTCCCAAAAATGGCACGTCAGGAGTGCAACACTTGCTGGTGGACCATCAGCACAGCCTCCTGTGGGATTGTGCTCTCCACTGGAATTCCCTGTCAAGTGATCGCACGCTTGTTGTGCGTAAGGCTGTGGCTGCAGGAAGCATCCCCAGTTGTGCTGAGTGTAATCAGGACAGCTGCTTTCTGCCTGTCGGTACAGCAGTAGTACTCTGCAAGTCCCAGATAGGTGTGTTATGGGCTGGGGAGGAGAGAGCAATCAAAACTAATTCTAATCTGGCCGTAAGAGAAGCTCTCCCAATGGATATTATGCCTGTCTGGCACCTTTTGCAGCTCCACCAAGCAGGACAACAGTAAAGCAATGTTTGGCTTTTGGAGATGGCTTGGTAGCCTCCTTCAAACCATGTCTGGTTAGCATTCTGTTTTCCCAACTCTGAGGCTTATTGCAGAATCCCAGGAATGTTCCTGCACTTCACATATCCCAAAATAACTGCTCTAAGCTCTCCTTGGGGAAAAGCAATCCTTAAAGCAGCCTCTTAACTCAAATTTTTGTGTTGAAGCAGCTGAGCTTGAGGGAGAGAACTTGTCTTTGCCTCTAGTCACTGGCTCCCACAGGAGAAGTGAGCATTTTGGATGCTCACATTAATAAGTTTGTGTGTCAACTCACTCACTGTCCAAGGAATTGCAAACACTTTGTTCTCCTCATTTCTGTTTGCTGCAGAACCCCCTCCTCCCCCACTGCCATCCTCCTTGCAAAGCCACTAGTTAGCTGGGAGCTGCAGTAGCCCAGCCATGGGCGCAAATCCCTGGCTGTGCAGTGGGATCACGGCTCCTGAGCACCAGTGAGGAGCTGACAGAGTTGTTCTGCAGGTTTGTTGCCTGCTTTCTTCCTCTGCAGCTGGCAGGCTTCTTTCCTCCATCCGTAGGAGACAGTGGAGCCATTACAAACACGGTGATAAGTGATTCTCTGACACCGAAGCCATCACTTGCACGCTGTGAGTGGCCACTTCCTCTCTTGGGGGAACTGCGCATTTCCATCATCAGCAAGAGACCGGACCTGCTGGGGTGTTTGGGGTGTTTGGAACAAGCAAATCTGATCCACTGTGCAGCGCAGACATTTCAGTCCATTAGTGGGAGGGCTGGTGCTCTGCTTCTCAGAGGTGGATTATCCTGGTTTCCAGGGGATCTGTAGCTCCTGTTTATCTGTACCAGTCACTTGCATTCCTCTGTTGCAGTAAGTTATTCTCCATATCCCTGAGGTGCTCATTACCACATTATTCAGGCTCTGTTTACATAACTTTAGAAACCAAAATAAATTCCTGAAAGAGAAGACTCCCCAGCTCTTCTGTGATCCCTTCTCTAAAGTGTGTAACACCCTACAAGAACCTGATACATTTCTTAAACCCATCGAGTTCCTGGGGTGCTTCAGTTGTCTCTGGAGAATAAAACTTGCATCCAGTCCTAAAGACATTGTCCTTGGCCTGATCTCTTCCTGCAGCAGATGCCTCTCCACTGAGCTCCAACCTGATCTTCCAGAAGATTACTAGCTTTAGTTGTGGTTTCCCATCCACAGCCCTCGAGATGATACCACTGCAGCTCTACTAATCACTATTGTCCTCATGCTGTGCTTTGCTCTGAGATCAAATTAAAAGCCTAGAAATTGTAGTACTCAGGTTGGTCTACAGCTGAGCTCATAAATGGGATTTGAGAAAGTGCTCAGGGAACTGTCAGAAGGGAGAAAGTGTGGAATGACTATCACCTTCATACTTCAAACACCGTTTTTCACAAACAAGGAAACCAGTTATAATTAGCTACAATTCTGTACTATTTAGGCTGCCTGTTACCACACCAAGGACAGGACAGAGTGATAGACTATAGTAATCTAGTATATAAAATAGTGTGTAGCAAAATAACAGAATATGTTTCCTCCTGGTACATAAGATGCAGCTGCACAAACAAGGGGGTGTGGGAACTAGAAAGTCTTCCAGATTTTCAGCAAGGTGTCCCAATACACTGAGCTGGCCACAGTCAAGAGAAGGAAGCAGAAGTCCCTTCTTGCCAAACAAATGGGAAACATGAAAACATCACAGCTTTCCAGTGTCAATGGAGCTTCTGTTTATACTAATGTTATATGCAGTATTTATCAAAAGTTGTCAATTATTTAGCTTCTCAATGAGTTTCTTCATTCATTCTCTTTTGAGCATGTAACAGAAAATGCTATCTGTAATTCAGCAAAATTGTTTTGTGCATGGAGGTTCATGATTTATAGAGATTTTATGTTAAGAGACAATAAGGAAACATGCTCCTTGCAGGATCAGAGGCACCTGAGCAGAAGCCAGAGGCATTGGCTGGACCACAGCAGTGTGTTGCTGCCCAGTTTGCTCTGTGTTTCCCAGCAGCTCAGCTAGCTTAGCACTTCAAGGCTCTGGCTGTAGTTGTGTGGAGGATGTCATTAATAACATAATAACTCTCACAGAGAGTGCCAGTAGTGGAAAAGTAAGCAAATTAAGATTTTCTAAATATCTCGGCTCCCCTTTCAGAAGACATCTGCTGTAATCTACATTGGCATGCTATGTGCATGTGTCAGCCGAGTCTTTGCTGCACTACACCCTTCCTCAGAGACATACTAAATGCAGTGCTTGCTCTGGCGATTAGTTCTGTGGGACTGAGGTTCACAGAGACCCTCAGCAGAGCTGAAGCTGTTATCTAGGAGAACCTGTTCATGAATCATACATTCAAACAAGATTTACTCTGTACAGAGAGGCGAAGATAACATGCATGGGAAATGTGCACATCAGCCCCTCCTTTGTTGCAAAGCAGTGCATTAAAAATTGGGGAAGATCCAGCGCTGGCACTGGAGGAAACCTAAGCAGACAGAAATTCCCTGTTCATCAGCCACAGTACACTGTGGGCACTGAGATTAATTGGGTGTCCAAGTCTTAAGCCTAGACATTCCCCAGCTACATGCAGCAACATCTTGCTATGTGCAACAGAACATAGGCACCTGCATACTATGAAAATAGAGGCAGAGAGCTGTTTCCTCCTCTGGGGGTGATGGGGGTGCTTAACTGCTGCCCTGACTTCTTAAAAATATTTACTAGAAGTTAGTATGCACTCCCTGGGCATGAGAGGCAAGTTCTCAACCCTTCTCAGCCTGAGAACACTTAAACCCAGGACTTCTGCCTCCCAAAGCTTGTCCCTTGACCGTGTCCCTGCTCTCTGAATTGTTCCTGAGCAATGGCAGATTATTCAATGTGAAATGCATCAGCAGCCAATGAAGCACAGCAGGCTTTCTAGTCAAGTGCTTTAGCCAGCAGGTTACCTGCTGCTCTTCAGCATCCTGCATATATGTTGCATGCCTTTTCTCTCATTGCTGATGCTGATCAGTCTCAATTCCGCACATGTTTTGAAATAATTGGTTATATCTAGGATGAATCTCACTAATTTCAACAAGGCTTTCTGCCGGGGAAGCAGGTACAGTGCATAACAGAATTGGGACCTCAAATTATAAATTATGTATTCTAAATTACTACTTATTATTAGTTTTGGACTTTCTCTTAGTGCATGTTTTTACAGACAACACCATGAGTTTGAGTCCTAGTTGAAGCTACTGTGTGCTCTACTGCAACATTACTATGACAACTGCTAAGGTCAGGGCTGGGAGAAATCTTGCCTTCCCTGGGAAAAGAGAGTGTGAAACAAATACTGCATTTAGTTAGTCTCAAACATGTGGTCGAGGCATCCTGTTAGGTTTCCTTGCTTGCTGCTTCATCTCCATGTATGTCTCAGCAAAGAAGAACTATCTAGAAAATACTCAGCATGCAGCGAACAATTCTGCTTTGAACGAAGCTTAAGTGATGACAATCCAACAAGGCATAAAAACTCTTCATTCTCCCTAGGCTTGTATGAACCTCTCTATGAAGAGATCAGAGCCTCCTAGTTTGAAATGCTGCCTTAGGGTTTGCTTTTTATGTCAATAAATGTTTTATCACATTTAAGCTTCAAACATGGTACAAACATCCCTGCTAACATTTGATGAACTCAAATAGGGACAGCAAACCTGGGCAGAGGGCAGTGTGCAGCATGCCACAGTGCAGGGGAGGCTTGCCTTGGCCTCCCAGAGGGGCCTAGGCAAGATGGTGCCTTTGCATTTATACATTGCCTTGAAAAACATGTTGGCAAGCTAAGGAAAGGGATGTTCTTCTTTTCAGGGCTTCACCACTTTTGATCTTTTCTTCTTTTTGCTTTTCTTCTCTCCCTGGCAAAGCTACCTTGGTATGGTTGGTAAAGCATATCCATGTGCCCAGGCCTGTGGTGGGCTTAAGACGTCTCTGTCTTCGTGCTCAGCTAGTCTGTCTCTCCTGATACCTCCCTGCAGTCTCATTTCTTCTTTCACGTGCACACGAATGTGCTGCAGTGAAGTTTAAGCAGCAGTCTGCTGCTAGGCTGCCTTTGGTGCCTGCAGTACCAGAGCTGAAATCTCCAGGTTGAACCTACTGAGTTGAAACCCACAGGCAGTGCACAAGTGCTACAAATCGTGACGCAAACTCAGGTTTTTGCTTTTCCCAGCTCTTCCCAGTTCCCCACCCCCCTCCAGTGCTCTTCATTTTTCCTTTCCACATGCTGTGTTTTGCAGTGGCCCTGCTTGCCTTCCCTCTCCTCCCCTCTCCTTCCCCTCCTCTGCTTTATCAAATGCAGCACTTCAGCGTCACTGACTGACAGCAGCTTCACTGGAGGAGACAAAGCGGGGGGAAGGAAGAGAAGGAAAAGCTGCTCCTGACAAAAGAGGTGGCAGAAACACTGAAAGACAAGCTTTCCTCCAGAAGCGGATCCCACTCACCCTTTGTTAGAGCAGCAAATTTAAGATATGATCTCTAATTCAGTGTGTTTGGTGAGCGGACCCTGACTGCTCCATGTATCCCTACAGTGTCTTTTCAGGGAAAAAAGCTCAGATGTATAGCTCAGGTCTGCCACAACCTGGACTGAAGCAGCAAAATGGATGATTAGCTACCCCACACACTGCCAACTACTGCGTAGCTAAGTGACAGCACATCAAAAACTCTGCTCACAGCTTAAAAAAAAAATCCTGGCTCCTCAGAAATGCAAAGGTCATGAACGTAGGGGGAAAGAATCACAGAGCAATTGGCTAGTTACATGTCTCTCTTTATTCTAGGAGACCTGGAATTTCCAGGGTTAATCTTTGCCATTTTCCAAAAGGATTCTCTGATATTTCATGGTTTATGCAACAGATTTTGCTTACAACTTATTTTGATTGCTAAATAATAACAGAAGCATATGTTGCCCTGTAGCAGTGCGGATTTTTCTGTTACATGAGACTGTTCTCACCAAGTGCCAAATGCATCTTGAAAGGCTTTTTGTAGGTTTCTGCTGAATAAGCACACTTTTGAACGAGCACTTTTCTGCAGCATGCCCTGATCTTGCCAGCTGCTGATTACCCTCCTACTAACCACTAGTGACATATCCGTATTACAGATTGGAGTAGACAGTAAGGATACCCCATTTACCTTGAAATTAATTAAACAATGCACTAGCAGAAGCCCAAAAGCAAAGTCTAATTTATTCTGGAAACTTCTTAGGGTATTTAGACAATAATGGGCAAAAATACTCTGCTCAGTTGAGAAAAGCATCAGAGACAACCTCACTTTCAGAGTCTCATGCAAAGAGAGAACTTACATTTAAAGTAATTATTAAAACAAATTTGTAAATTATAGAGTCTAGTCCACCTATACAGATTCTCCAAGAATGAGATGGCCATGCAAACAAAACAAAAAGCAATCTTCCAGGAATGAAATAAAGTTTTTCTATACATCTCTTTCCAGTGCAAGCCCCAAAGAAAGAACAAGTAAATCGGTGTGCCACCTTAGTGGAAGGAAACAAAGATGCCAAGACTCAGGATAACTCCCTGCAGCTCATCAGGTGTTTGAACTAAACATTTGCAAAGGAAGTTTTGACTTTCATTACTAAAAATAAACTCCAGCTTGTACATGAGGCTTATTTTGTAGTCTTCCATAAATGTCTTTTCTACACTATTTTTCTTGGAATTTTATGAGCTAACAGCTTTTAAGGAAGGTTTGTCAAACTCTATGGAAATAAAGGCATGGATCAGAAATTTCATTACTTTCTGAAGTGGGACTTCAAGTGGGGCTTATGCTTACTTTATTAGTGGAAATTGGAAACAAGTCACTTTTTTGCTAATCTAACTTAAATTGAAATATGGCTGTCCTACTCTAAAACAAAAATAGCCTCACTCAAGTATCAATTGCTAAGTATCACATCACTGAAGGTAAGGGAGTCCAACCCAGTGTCACTATAGAAGTGGTTTAGGTGTTGTTTGTTTTGCATGTGGACAAGGTCAAACATACCTTTGAAAAGCTTCCCATATGCACCTCCTGTTCCTCAAAATTAAAACCAATAAATTTAGGAGTCCAGCTGCCAGCATAAGGCACCCTAAATCAGCAAACCAAATTTGCACTCTCCCCTCTGCCTTCATGCACTGCTAGACTGTACCAGCTTCGCTGTGCCACAACTCTTCACCTCAAATGAATTTCTTCCAGTGCTTTCAGTGCCATCTTTTACAGTCTGGCTTGCAATTGCAACCTTCGCTATTCACTACTCTGCCTGTGTTTACCAGATCTGAAGTATGTCTTCAGACCTAAAGAAGAAAATTAAATTAGTCTGCACAAGTTGCCCTCCAACTTCCTTGAGTGAGTGAGTGAGTTAGCATCTAAGCGCTGTACAACTATATTAATGCAAGCAGCACATGAAATGCCTGTGTGTGGCTAGCACAGGCCTGGTGCAAGCCCTAGCAACATGCTGCCCACAGAAGCTCAAAAGCAAAAGGATTCCCAGACACCTTTTAGTATGGTTTGGGATTTTTTTTGCTATTTATAATATGCTTGAGTTTAAAAAGAAGCCTGTCCTCATTGCTCCTTAAGGCCTGACTCAGTACCAACACCACTGACAGAGAAGACCATACTTAAAGGTATTCACCATCTTTGGGAGGAAAATAACCAGGCAAAACCAGAAGTGGCAGTGCTAGCCAGGAGGTGGCAGAGGAGCAAGGCTACCTTGTACACCAGTTGCTGTGTTAGTTTGGCAAAAACACAAATACAAACCAAGAAAAGACAACAAAACCCAGCCCCACCCTCCATCTTCAGGAATAAGAGGATGAAACCCTTAATCACATACCTGCTTGTGTTTATACTAATTGCTCATCTTCCTGAGATCTGACTTTATGAAATTATGCAAGCGCACCAAGCAGATGAGTTTCCATAGAAACTCAGGAACTGAACTTTCATTAGAAAAATCTTTTAAAAAAAAAATATCTTCCAGATAAAAATGCAAATTGCCTGTCAGTGGGTGGCTTTCTGAATTTATGTGTAATTTTTTTCTTTTGCACTGAAGGCAGATTCCAGCTGGACCTACATAGCAACAACATGCAGGCATTGTTTGTAGCAAGCCAGACTCCATGGGGAAATAAATTCAGTAGCAAGGAGCAGCTCTCAAGTGCAAATACCTCAGGGAAACAAAAAACTGAGGTGCTCAGTGCTGCGTCTTTGTGAGGCTTGGGGATTGTGCACCCTCCAGCTCTCAGAAAATGCTTGTGGTTTGTAAGGAGCAGCGTGGGGAGGAGGAGAGAGAGGAAACCCAAAGCAAGAAACTCTACTGCACACAGAATTAGTGATGTTCAACCTGCCCTTTAAACATCCAGCAGGATATTTCTGCCGGTTCAGTTAAGCCTCACTGGAAAGGCTGACACCATCTGTCACAGCTCACTCTGGGCAAAGGAGGTGGTCTCTGTGCTGGGGTTTGGGAACATTGGCAAGGCCTGGGCTGGAGAGCAGGTTGGCCACAATCTGACCTCCACTTGGGCTGAGGCATGAAGCCCAGCCTCTTTTGCCTACACCACATGGAGATCCAGGTGCATGGGCAAGAAGGGGACATGGGGCTGTTCCTGCTCAGAAGAAGAGGGGAGCAGGACAGCGGGCACACCTGGGAAGGCCTATGGACCTGGGCAGCCTTTGGCACTAACAGTTGTGCATGTAAGCAAGGAGGACGCAGGAAATCTTTACCTCCTTTAGCAAATGTTTCCTCCTGTGTTTCTCCCCAAAAGCATACAGCACTTTTTCACTCATGCAGTATACTGCAGCATCAACAGAAGGCTTTCCCCTGGCTTTGGGGAGCCTGAGATCAACCTTTCTGAGGGTTCACAGATGTTCTTTCAGCTAAACTGGCATGCTTGAAAGCACAGAATACCCACAAGCAAATGCTCTTGTGTGCTGCACTTACTGGTGGGCATCGGCTTCAGTGTCTTCCCCCAGGCGAGCACAGTACCTGTGGTTTGCATAAATCCTCCTCCTAGTGCTGCAAGACAGCTGCAGAGACCTCAAGTACAGGCAAAATGCATGCAGTGGCTCTGCACTGGGGAGCTGTGGGGGAGGAAGCCACGGCAGCCTCTGGTCGTTGACCAACAAGGGTGGCTGGGGCAGACGAGAGCTGTGCTGCACAAGCAGTTTATGATGAGGTGGATTTCACTGCAGCATTGTTGGGAGGCGTGAGATGTCTGCCAGGAAGGGAATTCCCTTCCTCGTTGGAGAGGGATGACAGACAGCAGCTGCACAGGCTCGCTGGCCCCTGTGCCTCAAGGGCCAGCGTCCCTCCGCGAGTGTCAAGAGGCTTGATGCTGCTTAGTGTCAGGGTGAGGACAGCAGTGGGTCCCCGGCCACCAGAGAGCACAATCAGCTCTGCTCGGTCAACGCAACAGGAAGAGTATTTAGGAAGAGTGGTTTTGTGTTTGAGGACAAACTTCAGCTGAGATAGCCCCCGGCTGTTCTTGGCTCAGCATCAGATTTGCTATGGCCACACTACTTGCCCTTTCTATGCCTCATTATCCCTGTCAAGCGGGTGACTCAAATTATAATTGCACAAATTCCTTCCAGTTTGTCATTATGTGCCTGTGGTTGTCTCCAGGCAGCTACCTCCAGAGGAACCAGCCTCTCCCATCGGGGTACCTCTGTGCCACCTGTGCCTGCTCACAAGGGGGTGGTAAGGTTAGGCCCCATTGCCTCACCATTTTCCAACAGAGGGAGAAACCTAAAGAAAAAACATCCCCACTGCATCTCTAAATGATCAGATCTGATATTGAGTTGATTATTCAGGTCAAGGTTATGGGCAAGAAAGAGGCAGTGAAACTTCACCGTACTGCTGATAATTGATTAAATGGATGTTTCTTAATTTTTCTCTCAGGCAAAGTAATGTGTTTCTGTAGGTATGAGTACTATCACTGGCTATAGGGTCTTAGCCATGTTGATGCACTGTGTTTCTAATGGCACTTTTGGAAGAGCAAACAAAACAGGACAAAGGAAAAATCTTCACTACTTCCAAAAGCCTTTCTTTCATCAGAAATTTACTTGGGTTCTAGTTGCGAGAGATTACAGGTTTCTTATGTCTTTTCATATCAACTAAAGACAATTAGACACATAAAAGATGAAGCTAATGCTTTTCTTCATATATATATATGCATCCACATTGTATATAGTCCCAGGAAAAGCATGAAGTCAGGCAGCCATATCACTTTCCAGCATTTCTGTGGGTGAGTCCAGGCAGAGGCCGTGCAGAGCTTGGCAGGCAACATCCAAGTGTTGGCTTCTTCTTCTGCAGGCCACACTTGGATGAAACTGGTGGGAGGTTCATCCTGGTGTGTGCACCTTCAGGGAGGAAGCAGAAAAATGGCACTAACGCATTGTGGACTGCAAAGCCCACATGACCATCTGGGCTTGGTGTGGTTGACTGCTGTACAATTAAAAGGGAGCCTGGCTCATTAGACACTGTGGGTTCAGGCACATCCATGCGAGCCCTATAGGAAAACATGTTCTTCCTACCACTTCTTTCATCCTCCCCTTCCTGTTCCTTCCAGATGATTACACCCACTTACGTCTTATCTTACCCTAAGGACAGCTTTTTAAACAAGGTTCCTCCATCTTTCTCCCACACACAGCTTCATTGGAGTACAAGAGGACAGAGGGCCCCATGCTGTTACATACAGTCTGCCCCTAGAAGGGGGCCGCATCCCTTTAGCCCAATTTGTTAAGAAGAAAGATCTTTCTATATGGTCAGGATGCAAGAGCTGAGATACTTTGCCTCAACTGGATCTTACAGATGTGCAAGAGTTAATTTAGATACTGGATGTAACTGAACCTGTGTATATTTTCCTGGAGATTAGAAGCCAGTGTAACCTACTCAAGGAGAGGGGGATGCTTAAAGGGCCTGTAGACTTTCCTCTATATAGCACCAGTATATGCTTTCCCAGTAACATGCAGCAGGAGCACTTGCAGAGCTGGATCAGTCTCTGCTTAAAAAAATTATTTTCACAATTGTTCTTTTAAATTACACATCACAGTCAAAAAAAGTAGAGCTTAACAGCTGATTGCTTCTGTTCTCCAGAAATAAGTGGAGATCCCCTGCCCCATAGGACTCCTGCACCTGCACTCAAACATCTGCCCAGCTTGCCAGGAGCTTGGGTTGCTTCATTTCTTCCTCTGTTTTTTGCCGTTGTTAACTGCT
This sequence comes from Aviceda cuculoides, assembly GCA_035590195.1. Taxonomy (NCBI): domain Eukaryota; kingdom Metazoa; phylum Chordata; class Aves; order Accipitriformes; family Accipitridae; genus Aviceda; species Aviceda cuculoides. The sequence goes on along the minus strand of JAVJGG010000055.1, from coordinate 3,371,235 downwards.
TATCACTTGTTTGTTGACAGGGCCTGGTGCTGAGCAGACTTGAGCGGAGGGACCTGGCCCAGAAAGTCCTCAGAGATGCCATCCGGATCCAAACCACCAGTCACAGGGCCTGGAAGAGCCTTGGAGAGGTCTTGCAAGCTCAGGGGAAAAATGAAGCAGCCATCGAGTGCTTCCTCACCGCTCTGGACCTCGAATCCAGCAGTCCTGTCATCCCATTCACTGTCATACCCAGGGAGCTCTGAAGCTTTGCCCTGCAGCTAAGCACCTTCGTTCCATGGCCAGACACCAAAACTGAACAAATACACAAAGAAAAAGCCCAACAGAAAAGTGCCACTGTAACCTGGAACTGGGCAAAATACTTCCAGGATGGAGCTCAGGTCTACATGCTTAGCTGAGACAAGACTAACCATAGAAGAATTTGCAACAGGCAGAAATAGAGAATGCCTTTTTCTTTACGGGTGCCTGGCTAACCTCCTGTTCAAGTTAATAGCAAAGCTTATTTCAAAGTGTTGGTTCAGGGTGACTGTAGAAAGATCATGCTAGGGTACAACTGTTCAAAGCACTTGCACCTTTCAATTTTCATTAAAGAAAAAAACCCCAATTTTAATTCAAAGCCCTGACCTGCTCTGAACAGGAGTAAATGTACCAACTAACTTGACCAAGTTGTGCTTAAGCATGTGGCTGCCTCCACACAGATCTGACAGGATAGGAATGACAATTAAACCATATAAACATGCAGTGTATGCTATTTACAAAATTATTTCAGCTATTTTGATAATCCTTTTTCCTGCCTTGCTCTTATATACTGCATATGCTCACTATATTTAGTGTGGTGCTTGCCTAAGCCAATTTAAATAAAAAATATTTTTTTTTAAAAGCTGCTATTGCAGTGTGATTCACAAAAGCAGAAAGACCAAAGACCAAATCAATTCACACTTGAACTAGTATTAAAAACGTATATGTATCTCCAATTGCATATTTATTGGAAGGCCTTACATGAAGTAGCTAATTATAAACTCTAAGCTTCATTCTTATTAATCATTCATTGCATCACTTTTAGTGAGGAATATAGTGATTAGCAGTATATAGTGACTGAACTCTGTGCTCTACTGCATTACCATTCCTGGCATAAAACATTTTCATATCCATCTTTTCATGATACAAAAGATGACAGCAGTCTTTTAAGGCAAAGCATGCTGAAAGCAGTATGTGTATATATGAATTACTTCTTTCTTAAAACTAAAACTTTTGATTGTCTGTAGAAATTTTATACTAGAGGTATGGAGTTGATCCATCAACAGAGCAGGATAATTTTGCGTATCCTATCAGATGTAGGAGTGAAGAGCTCCTAATCCACACAGCCTCCCCACAGCTGGCACAGCCAGGGAGGGGGACACAGCTGGCATACCCCCTGCTAAGCTGCTCCTTAGCTGTACTCGACCTTCCCAGGGCCTCAGCAGCAAGGCAGAGCTGTGCCTTTCTGCCACATGACATGCGAGAGCCAGTCCCATCCAGACCAGTCCCAAGATGAAGATGATGCAGAAGTGAGCTGCAGGCACTTTTCTACACAAAAGGTTGGGGTTCTGTACCCGTTTCTGTCCAAAGATGTTTTGTGACTATTTCATAAGTAGGTTTGCACTAAAACACACTTTGTACTATAGTTCTGCCCAGTATTGTGATCCTCAACTAGTTCAGTCTGGAAATAATAATATCTTCAGGCAATAAATGAGTAGGGGTTATTTCTTAAAGAGCCTGAGGCTCTGGCAGCAGACTTGAAGTCAGCCGTTGTTTACAATTATTTGGAAATCTGCAGGCTAATGGAGAGGTGGGCCCCTCGTGCTGCTCCCAGACCACACCACTGCAGAGCTCCTGCCCCCAGCCTCCCCTCCAGGCACCCGTGCCGAGGGAAGTACACAGCCCTCAGGTCTTTCTCAGCAGCCTGTTGCACTACCAGGCCAATATTTTTATTTTTTCCCATTAAATCATGTTGGTGCAATAGCTCAGCTTATTCATCTGTTCATTGAGAGATCTAGACTGAACAGAACACAGCCATGAAAAGTGCTCAGCCCATCAGGTCTCTGCCTTTCCAGTGCCACACAGGCACCAAAATGGGCTTTTTACGCCAGAGGCAGGTTTCCAAGGAAACAGTGTTACCCAGACACGTTTCTCGTTTGCAATAGTACCAGCAGCTAGAGGAAGGAGTAGGTGTTAAAGTACTAGAATTAAATGAGTTTCACGAAGACAAAAAGATGCAGCAGAGACCAGTTTTGCTGTGAAGGATGCTATGAAGTCGACTTGCTCTGCACTGCAGGTGGGAAAGGGGAAGGGCGGGGTGGGAGAGATGTTGTTATTGACGTAATATGTGAATTGTTACCTAGGTGTTTTAAACCCAGTTCCACAGTCAGATGCGATCTGACAACAGACTTAAGTAGGTATATATATAGATAGGTATTATATTCCAATATTAGTTCTGTTCCACAGTTCCCAGGTTGGGAGCAAGCCTTCTGTTTAAGACACAAAAAAAGAGTCAGTGTGGTCCAACATCACTGCTTTCTTGTGCAATGTATATCTGTAAAGCGCTGCCATAGCAACTTCTGTGTACTGGACAGCTATTTGAGTACAAGCTATGCATCCACCTCTGCAACTGAGGAACCACTTTAAGAGGTCTGTTACATTGCTGGTCTGTGACCTGGCAGGAGAGTGCCTGTTTCCCAGCAGCACCTGAAAAGCAAACACAGACCCATTTACTGCTGCATGCATAGTTTGTAAACAGCCACCAGCCCATCACATTTGCTGCCATCAGGCAAACTTCATCTTGGTGATAACGAGACTTGCCACAGTAGTCATCATCCTAGGAGAGGTGCAAACATGCACAAGTACTTTGAGTGCATCAACCAGACAGACGTTGCCAGGGTGGTCCCCTATTTATCATGTACATTAATGAGTGTTACTGACATTGTAATTGCGGTCCTAAGAGCCTCTGCTCTGCCTCTTAGGTGTGGCAAGGAAGATGTACATGAGTAAATGTCATCAGCATCAATAGGAATTACATGGGAATTACACGGTATTACTCTACTGGCACAGCACATCACGGCCCCTACATCAATTGCAGACAAAGTACTTTGCATGCATACTGGACTCAAGCCTGAGATTTGCTGTGCTTCCCAGAGGATACAAAGCACCTGTTGGCTGGAGGGGTGTTACATTGGCCTGAAATACCTTGTACAGTGCAGGAAAGGGGGCAGTTGTTGCAGACTTGCAAGTATTTTAGGGGTAAATCCTGTAGCTATATTTGTTATTAGCGCTCAACAAAACAAGCCTTCCCAAGCTTACATGCTGCCTCTGTTCTTCAGCATGGATTTTTTTCATACTTCCAGGTACAGAAAACCAAAGACAACTACTTCAGACAAGCCTATATTATTGTATTATTTATTTAGGTAGCAACCTTGATAAATCTAATAGGCCTACTTCCCTGAGCCCAGTCAGTAATAGTTCTTTGTATAGCAGGGAGCCTGGTATGCTTAATGCTCAGAATCTGAGACTAAGAACATACAAAATATTTACATCCCATCCTTCATATGATTATTAGAGATGATCATAAGTAATGGAAGTTTGGGGAACAGTAAGTGAAATACCAATTCTGCAAGTTTTAGCACTAACTTGAGTCCAACAGAGTTTTCTCATTAGTTTAGAAAGAGGAAGAGAAAAAAGGCATTGTTGCCTGAAGGATCCAGGTATACACCCAGGTTCCTCTTGTTCCACCATGAGGTTATTTTCCTTTGTTTTGGCAGGGTGCATACAAAAGAAAAATAATTAGCTTCTATTTTTCTGTTGTGCAGTAAAGGAACAGTATTTGTCATTGCCTTTGACCAACAAGAAGGTTTTTATATGGTAACAAAAATTACTCTGCCTCCAGGATAACAGAAGGAGAAGGCCAAGAGGCCAGGGAACAACTCCCCTCCCTGCTTTACCCCATGTAAACTGTCGTTAGCTCCACTGGAGTTGTTGGTAGTTACAAGCATTTCCTCCAGCTGAGGATCTACCCACTGGTGTACTCGTTCTGTACAAGGAGTACAACGGAGCTGCCATATTCCTGTGCAGCACAAGTACGCCAGTCTGTTTCTATTGGTAACAGTTCATGCTACTGATTATCACAATGCTTCAGAAGTGCTAATTATCTTTTCTTGGTAATGACTAATAAATCCAAATGGAGAACAGTCCTGGAGGGTGTTTACTTTAAAATTCACTGGCTGTGTACCAAAGTAGGCACAGCACTGACTGCTGCAGTTTGAATTACAGTTATTTTATCAAAAAAATGTTTCATTTTGGAAGGTCTTGGTGAAGACAGAGTTTGGTTAGTTTATATTTCATTTTAATGACAGCAGAGTAGGAAACAATCCTTTTTAGTGAAAAGACATCACGGCCATGATCTTTTTTCAGCCAAGCCAACAGAGATTTGATAGTTGCAATTCAACCTAGGAGAAAAAGGCTTCCCAGAGCAACCATGCTGCAGCGATAATTGCCTCTGACGGAATTGTATTACAGGCATATTTGACAGTTATGCAATGAGCATGTGCAGCTGAGACGTGTCCCTCCCGCAACATGTCACATATTTGGCTAAGGAGAGCTGCTTTATGCCCACAGTGACAACCACAGTGCCTGTCTGGGTGCCCATCAACAATGCCCTGGTGCCTGCTCTCACCTGCAAGGTGGCTGCTGCCACCAGCTGCACGGTCATGTTTGCTCATGCTGGTTTAACCAACACTCTGACTGTTCCCTAAGCCTGGCTCCAGGTGATGGTCTCCCTACTGTTAAGTTGTTGTTCAGTGCTGCAGGATATCAGTGCATGGTCGGGTAAAGAGTTAGTTTTCTTAGAAATGAGAAGCTGAAACATCCACCAGTTCAGTGATGTGGCAGGAGGGGAGGTAACCACTGACCCAGCAGCTGCCGAGATGGTTCTTCTGACTTTCCCTTTAAGGAACTGGCTCACATCTTCAGCTCCAGCAAACCAAGGCAGGTTCCCAAGTAACTAAATGCTAAAAGATCCAGCTCATTTCCTCACAGAAACACATGCCAGTCTGTAGCTAAAACCACTGATAGGGACGTGACACTGCACCATTGCAGAGTGGCCTGTGATGATACAAGTAAGAACCTCCCCAAGCCGATGCACAGAGAGGTGCTCAGCTTTCACATGTACAAGCATTTCCTGTCCACCACTTGAATACTGTTAATGTGGTGGTCAGAATCAGTCTTCCATGTAACTTAACTTTTTTTGTTGTTTTAAGATGTTTTCACTAGATGAATAAAATTAACCTTGTGGAAAACAAAAAATGCTCCTCATATTTCCTGACAATTTCAGGATTTTTAATATATTCATGACAGGGATACTTCAAGCATTATGAAACGACCATTTATTATATTAACTGGAAGCTAGTGTGCCTAGGAAGTTACCAGGCAAAGGGTATTTTGGCCTACACCCTGTAGTTCATGGGAAAAACAAGCGTGAGCATGCAAGTGGCGTGCTTTCAGAGAGGAACAGAGCCAGGAAAGGAGTAATGTAGCTTCAGATGTTTGGATTTATGGAGATTTAAGCGAGCATCATGCTTTTCTTATGCTTCTTCCAGCAAAAATAAACAAAGGTAGTGTGAGAAACTCTTAACGTCGAGGTAATATGCAAATACTATGCTGTCAAGGTTAGGGACTTGCCTTCTTTTGGCCACAATGCCATTAATCATCTTTTTGCTACAAACAGTTACTCCTGTGGTTGGTTGGAAATAAAATGTCTCCATTCAAGAGCTTCCAGAGCATTCTTCGCATTTACACATTAATCTTTTGGGCAAGCTTCAAGAGGGACGCCTTAAAAAGATAGCCCCTTGGTTTCATACTCAGATTAAGGACAGGGTTTTTGAAGAGCATTTCTTCATATCTGTGGCTACTTTGGTTTAGGAGTGTATTCAGTATAATGCAAGCAGAATGCAGTTCCTCTGTGGCAATGGCAGCATTAAGTCCTTCAGCTGATAGTGCAAAGTCATAAAAACTGAAAATCGAAGCAAACAAAATACTAGCTCTGACCTTTTCCCCCAATACAGAGAGGAAGAGAAATAGTGGTGTGGGGTTTCTGTGGGGAACAGAGGGAGGAAGAAGGCTGCCCCAGCCTCTCCAGGCAGGAGCCCAACTGGCGGCATACAACTCAACCCCAATGAAAACTGAAGAATTTCATCGTTCAGTCCCCTCTGAGGGAGACCATTCATCATTCCTTCCATCCTAATGCTCGTACATCTCCTGTTACTCTCTCTGCATCACATAGATGTTTAATATACCCTTTCTGTTTAAATGGGAAGAAAATAAACCTTTTTGCCCCTCTTTTGCTGGGAGGAGCTCCAGACGGTTTGGGTACTCTCCACCCTTAATTCAGAAACACTTCTTCCCTTACAGAGAAGCAAGTTATATTTCAGTGGTAATTTTGACACAGAATCACAGAATCATAGAATGGTTTGGGTTGGAAGGGATCTTAAAAATCATCTAGTTCCAGACCCCTCCCCCCTGCCATGGGCAGGGACACCACCCATTAGACCAAGTTGCTCAGAGCCCCATCCAATCTGGCCTTGAACACTTCCAGGGATGGGGCATCCTTCTCTGGGCAACCTGTTCCAGTGCTCCACCACCCTCTCAGTAAAGAATTCTTTCCTAATACCTAATTTAAATCTACCCTCTTTCAGTTTAAAACCATTACCCCACGTCCTATCACTACACTCCCCGTTAAAAAGTCCCTCCCCATCTTTCCTGTAGGCCTCCTTTAGGTACTGGAAGGCTGCTATAAGGTCTCCCTGGAGCCTTCTCTTCTCCAGGCTGAACAACCCCCAACTCCCTCAGCCTGTCTTCACAGGAGAGGTGCTCCAGCCCTCTGACTGTTTACATGGCCCTCTTCTGGACTCACTCCAACAGGTCCATGTCCTTCTTATGTTGGGGGCCCCAGGAGCTGACCACAGTACTCCAGGTGGGGTCTCACAAGAGCAGAGTAGGAGAGAATCACCTCCCTCAACCTGCTGGTCACACTTCTTTTTATGCAGCCCAGGGTATGGTTGGCTTTCTGGGTGCAAACACACTTGCCAGGTCTCTTGAAAGATCATTAAAAATAATGTAATATTTTAGCAGTCCCATAAACAGCAAGGGAAGAGATGAGAAGCATCACTGCTGCCCAGATACTCACTTCCATGACAGTCTCTGGCTGTCAGGTTTTTGTGGAGTCACCAAAGCAGCAGTGTTGACTTTGTGTTTAACTACATCCCTTGGGAGATGTCAGACATGCCTGCACCAGTCTTTGGAACAAAGAAAAAGTATACCCATAACCTACTGATCTTCAAAGACTGGTGTTAGAGAAAGAAGACCTAGGTATCACCGGCTTATTCTGTTGCCATTGGCAGTCGCTACAGCATTTAACTGAGCTGTGGCTGTCAAGCGAGTTTCCTCTCCTATGTTGTCTCCAAAATGAAGAGCAACATCTCACAGCCAAAAACATCCCCACAGGTTCACTGACTGAAGAGCAAGATCCAAAGGTTTTCTTAGTGCTCGAAGTTAAGCAAGTGTTGAATTATGGAGGAAAAAAGCCTTACAGGTCATTCCCCTGAATGTGCAGAGCTGCCATTTTCAGATCTGATCTCATTTAGAACTGGTGTAGCCACTGTGATCATCTGGCTGATGGAGGAAGAGCAGCAGGTAGACAGAACACCTGAATTTTATACAGCAAAAATGGTGAGCATTGTAACATGTCCTAAAAAGGCAACAGAGCAACGAAAACTGTAAAATAGGAGACATTTTCCTTACTGAAAAGCTCTCAAAGGGAAAGCCCAGCTTCACCGGCTTTTCTGAGGAAATATGCAAAAAACCCAGTCTGTGAGACTAAGAGCAAATGTAAAGCAACCTCTCACCAGCCTCCTGATTGCAAAGGCCTCTCTGAACCTTAATTCTACCTATACCCTGTGTCGTAACCAGAGACCCCAATCCACAGAGACCCTTCCACAGCATACTTAGGGCAGATGCCAGTCCTGTGCTTCTCAAAGGGCAGCACAGTCCTCAAAGCAAAAGATACTTTACATTATGTATGACAAAAGTCAAACATCTTTTTTATACTGAGGTTGCTTATGATATCATAATTAGGTCTGGGAATGGGGATGTTTGTAAATTAATCAGCAATAAGTATTCCTCTATTTTGTTGTCCTGTGAGAGGAGCCAGCATATGCAGTTTGCAATGCTGGGTACCGTTTCAGAAGGATGAGAGTTCAAGGATATAATGATTTTCTGGTCAGTGCAGGTTAGAGGTGATTTTGTGCTCAGTCTAAATGGCATTGTCTGGCAGAGACAATTAGCAAATGAAGCACTGCCTCACCAGAGGCTTTGCAGCCTTGGAGTCTGTTCTTCTAGGCTGACAATAAACAGAAATTTGAGATGGCATCTCCGGTTTCCAGAACAGGAAGCTGCTAAATCCAGCAAGCGAGCAATTCATTTCCCAGTTATAATGATGCTGCTTTTATACCTCCTTGGAGCATACTGAAGTGCTTTTTGAACAGTAGCAAAGGAGGTATTTTATCCCCATTTTTTTTCACCAGATGGAAAACCAAGTCCACCAGGAGATGAGATGAGAGAGGGGTGTTTTTCTGTGCAGAACTGGTTAAATTATTATGACTCAGGTTTTGTTCCTTTCTGCAGTCTGCCTCCCACCCATGACTACCATGTCCTATGCACGGCATGGTGCAGTCCTCCTTCAACCCCCTTTTTTTTTGAGTTTTCTTCTGTGGAGGGAGAGCTAAGGGAAGTATATTATTAATGTGGTATGTATAACTTCTATGAATCAGCAGTGACCCACATCAGACATGTGTTGGTGCAACTACAAGGTACAGAAAGGTACAGGTACCTCTGTACAAGTGATCCAGGTCTGGCCTTGAAGTCCTGCTGGGTCAAGGGGATGACTTATCAAAACCAAAGCTTTTATTTATTAATTTCTTCTGTTTTCCCATCATCCCCTCATGGGTACTTGCACAGTGCTTTCTGCTCAGCCAGCTAACCAAGAAGTAATAAGCTGAAAAAACCTAGTTTGTTTCAAGCTACATTCCAAAGGAAAACCTCAGAGACTTGCAACTAAATAAAGAGCTTAAAAAACCTTCCAGTTAAACAACATATTGTTCTGACAGGAGTCCTCAGGTAGTATCTTCAATAACTCAGATTTATATGACCAGAAGTTTTGAGAGAATTGCCAGAAGGGAGAGAATTTTGAAACAAAAATTCAAGATGTTTAATCCTGAAACAATCTACACAGAACATTTACATTTTCCTTTTTGTCTTCCAGCCAAGAACGATTCGCCAAAGTTATCTCAAGTTTATACGTGGCTCCAGTTTTCTGGAACTTTGCTTTTCAGCAAATTTCTTACTTGAAAGAGTTTAGAAGTGCTTTCCAGTCCCATTTTTTTGTTCTCATATGTGGCTAATGCTGGAGTTCCCAGTGTGGAAGCATTCTCAAGTGCTTCTGCACATTACCAAACATCACCTCCACAATCCAGCAAGCACAAGTTGTTTCCTGGGGATCAGTACGAGCTGCTGAGTAAACATCAGCATACACTGCTCCACATGCAGGTGCACGCACAAGGTGGGATTATCCCCACTGAAATAACTACAGACCAATCCCAAGTACTTTTGGAAATCCCACCCATGTACACATCTGCAATTCAGATGGTGGTGATTACAGTTTATGGCTGGCTCAAACACACTCTGGTTAAAAATTGGGTCTTAAATATTTAGGGTCTTGCTACGAAAATGAGCACACTTTTACATATAGCAAACCACTAGTGAAGTCCTGCGGTTGCAGCACCGGCAGAGCTCCCCTGCGCTGTGGTGGTGCTTGAGCAGGCTGTGAGCTCAGCTGAATACCTTACACGAGCTGCTGGTTAGAGCTTCGCACATGGACGTTTCTTTGTGCACCTGCTTCCAACTCACCCCTCTGTTGGTTACTACCCACTGCTCAACAGCAGCCTACTACAGAGCTTTTCAACTCTTTGTGATCCCTAGGAGTTTTCCATGGATGTCTACATCTGTAAGATTTACTTATGCAGATTTTTGCATAGGATATGACCTTTTGAAAAAGGACATGTTCAGGGTCCTGTACTAGTTGGCCATAGACACCCCTAGGATCTGTAGCTCACAGCCTGAAGACTGGGGACTTAGAAGTTTTCTCAGATATTCTATTAGAGCTTCTTAATTAAAAGACCTCTTTGGGGACCTGAATTGAACTGGAAACCATGGTGATCACTTAGATCAATCACACACAGAGATAATTGCATTTGGGAGAGTGAGGTGGAAGATGAGAATGTGTGCCTGTTCAAGAGCTTTAAGGAAAAAAAAAAAAAAACAAAAAACAAAACAACATGGAAAACCAAGGAGCATGCGTGTTTTTCAAAAGAGCAGTTAGAGGATTCATCGTATAGGGCTCACTATTCACGATTGAACTAGAGACTAACAGCTGTCTTACGGCATTGAAAAATGTCTTCAACTTTTATCTCTCTGAACATTTGACCAACGGATTTGACAGTCTGTCCACTTTCTCAAACCTGTGTATGCACATTTTCACTCATGTTGATAACTATACCAGGAAAACTAGAATGCTAACTAAGCAACTGTTCTTCCAATCATCCCACATGAAAGAAAGATGTTGTTACCAACCTACTATGAAAATAGAAATGTTCATCCACATACAGTGGGTCCTGTAACTTCATTATGCAAAACCTAAAGAGATGCTCAGTATCCAGGAAGCGTTTTTGTTCAAGAGTTGATTTCCACTGTTATAGTTAGGAAATACTCATCTGTGATCAGATAATGCTGATAAGAAAGATATACAAAGTTCTGGTTTAGTTTCAACTTAGAAATCATTCTACTCTAGCTCCAGGGCAATGAAGTCAGTTTCAAAATCAGAGCTGGTTTGGTTTCACTAGAAAGAACAGTTCTAAAATTCATTGTTTTTTTCTTACAGAAAAGGATTACATACCACTAATCTACTTTAGTATCATCTTCTTTTCTCTTTCCTCTTACAGGAGAAAAAATCTAAATAGCTATGAGGTATGTTCTTCTTGTACGTCTCCACCAGAAATAAGTAACCTTGCTTCACTTGTCTTTGCAAATTACAGTGACTTTACAGTTTTATAGTACTGTATAGTACTGTAAAACTTTATAGTTTTACAGACTAGACACTTCAGTTGTTCAGCCCATATGTGAAACACTTTGCATTGCTCTTGAGAAATCTCACAACCCCAATACGCGGGGTTAACCTGTTATAACCTCCAGCAATAAATAAGACTGTTCACGTAATTCATAGGAGACTGAAGTCTGTTGATCCACAACCTATCTAAATTAACAGTTTCTTACAAGCTGCTTCCTTTTCTAAGCTGGAAGTGAAACACAAGAGCACAGAGGTTGCAGGAATTCAGATCTTCCTCTCTCCATTCCATTGATTCCTCCCCCTGCCCCCTTCCAGGTCTTCTACTTACTTTACAGGCAGTATCTGCAACACCCTCTATACCCAACCCTCTTTCCCTTGCCAGCAACTATTCCATACCAAATTCACAACATGCAAAGGTTAAAGCAGTAGGTGATGCTGATATGCAAAAGCAGCAAAAATTTGTTTTTTTTTCTTCTTAATCTACAGTTAAGTAATTGCAAGGCTCAGATATGCTACCAGCTAGAGCATACTCATCCTCAGGTCCACCACCACCCCCCCAATGCCAGCCTTTTCAGTCAGTGCCAGGGCTTTGGACCTGTAAGGAGGCTGGTGTTTTGGTCAGGTTAGTATTGCTTGTCACTTCATTTCAGCATGACATGGCTTGTACGATAGGTTTAATTATTCCAAGTAGCCTTTTGCTGAAGCATTACCCTCAAGGCCAAAGTTTTATTCTATTTGTATTAATATCACCTAGAGCATATCAGTGGAAGTTAATAACCTTTGCTCTCTACTGACTTACTCTGCAGGGTTATAATTACAGATATACGAGATACAAGCATGATGTAGTATGCGTACAATGACATGTATTTTTCCATCAAATGTAGAAGCAACTCCGTGCCACAGAGGTAGTATCAAACCCCACAAATCCCAAATACAATGGATTCAAGGAATGTCTGTCTGCTCCAATACACATCAGTCACTGTCTGCTTTCATTTCCATTAGTATGTCCCTGAAATAAGGCTACAGACTTGAAATGTACTGAACTGTTTTTTTCCATTGCCTTCATTGATAGTCCCATATATCCATGCAGTCAGCAGCATGATGGCAAGTGAGTCACCCTGACATGCACCTGCAACAGCCTCTCCTCAGTTACTCGGGTCACAGCTCTCCCAATAAACAGGACAGACCACCGTCTTGCCACAGAACGAGTCAGAAGTCAAGTCACTTGAAATTTTGTTATCACAAAAATACTATATAAAGCTCCAGCGATGCTCTGCCACTGAAAATATCTACCAGTGCAGGTGTCCACACACAGATAGTTTCCTGCAGCAGCGCATTTCTGTGTGGGTTACTCTGTACCAAGCGTGCTATTCCTGATGCATCCTGTTTTTACTACTTGCAAAATTACTAGAGTTGCCTTATTGCTGCTAGCAGTCTTCCTGACAGAAACATGTGCATGTTGAGCATTGTTTTTCTAACAGAAGTAGACCTTTTGCCAAAAAGTTAGTCTGCTGTTTTCCCTCATCTCCATTTGCTGTTGAAGTATTTTCCACAGCAAAATGTTAGCCCTGTGGACAAATCCTGATAAAGGCTATTCAGTGAAGCTTTCCGCTTGTAATCAACATTTGCCCATGGAAACCAAAGCCCTTTTTTTTTTCTTTTCCTCTTCCAAAGGAGTTTAGCCCTGTATCATTTGGTTCTGGTTTCAAAAGTCTTTGCACGGGGGGACACATCTGTGCCTTTTATACACAGATGCAGGAGAGTAGAACAAGACCTCACTTTTTTGCTTTCTACATAATTAGTATGTTCAGAGGAAACCTTAATGCTGTACATTAATTTTCAAATCTGGAGTATGTTTTCAGATAACACAAATATAATACTTCAAAACAAAGCAAGGGCATTAATAAACACAGTACCAGGAAATCCACAAAGGTTAAGTGATTTTCTAGAGTAATTCATTCTCCTAATGAGTTTGCTGCAGACAATGCTCTCTGCAAGCAGTTATTGCGTATGTATCTTTAATTTGTGTGTTTATGTAATTCATGGTAGTGCAAAATAAATTTTGATGTAAAGTGTCCTAATAGATGAAGTGAGGCTATAATATTCTTCCAAAGCTTGTTCATTACAGTATGCATTGGCACAGAGTCCAGAGGGAGAGGAAGCCATTAAACATTAAGCAAAACAGTTGCTGTCATCCTCCAGAGGGATTGGCTTTGTAAATGCTTATGTTAACACTGTACAAAAGAGTTGAGTATTCAGGTAAAATTAGAATGGTAAAGAGAGGCAAGCACCTCATCCTCAATTTCATGAGATTTGGTTGGCTAACTAATGATATTTAGATCTTCATCCTAGAAGAAGAGAGCTCATCCTCTCCCAGCCACAGACTGGGCACCACAAAGCTGAAACACTCCCCTGTGTGTGTTTTCAATTTAACTAAAATACATCACTGTGTGTAAACAGACACTCTATCTGCATCATTCATATTTGATGGACTAGTCAGTAAAACAGATACTTTTATCAGTCCCATAAGTGATGAGAAACCAGACACTTCAGTGTCTTGTGCTTCTCTCCGTTAACATGAGTGGCAGCAGCTGTTATTCTAGGCTCCTTGACATGTAACATTTGATGTAGAGACAGGAAAACTGGAGATATATTTAGTGGAATTGAGTATAACAAAAGTAACTTCCATGATCAAACCCTCCCAGGAGAATATGCAGGAAAGCTCTCACCATGTTTTTAACAGCAGCCCAGGCATTTGTGTTCTTGGGCTTTAGAGGCCATATGATAATACTATTCTTATCAGGTTAAACAGTAACTTGCAGAAAAGGTAGGGCATGAGCTCAAGATGCCTTTGTTCGTGTTGCCAGCAAAGCACAAAGGTGGTCCAGAACACCATCACCAGAGACTGTAAAGTACATACTAAGTAGATGAGCTTGTGTTTCAAATTAGGTTTTGCACATACAACTTCACATGCCTGTAAGAAACATGTAAGCAGACTTTTGCATGTATTGGAAACCAAGAGGAGATATTGCCACTTCCTTCTGCTTGGAAGAGATGAGACTAGCTGTTTGACAAGGGATCAAATGTAGCATCCCAGAAAGAGTGCACAAAGGCAAGCAATCCTTCCTTTCTGAGCAGATACCTGAAGGCAGGAGCTCCTGTTGAGTGTGTTGGTGGTGGTAGTGAAATAATCAGAAATTCCGTTTAAACATGAAACAAAACTTCTTTTCAGTGAGGGTCGTCAGCAGAGGAATGGGTTCCCTGGAGAGGTTGTGGGGCATACACCCTTGGAAATAGACAAAATCCCATCAGATCAGCCACCTGCTCTGGTTGACTTTGCTTGGAGAAGGGGGTTGGACTAGGTGGTTTCGAGAGGTGCCTTCAAACATCAACCATGCTGTGATTCTATGAAAGGGAAGCACGCAAAGCAAGGCCACAGGCAGAAAATGATGTTGCCAGTGTTTGACAGCAGGCTTTGGAGGAACCATATAGATATACCACAAGAAAAGAGCTTCTTTTCCTTTCCAGTCCATCCCACCCCAACACACACCTTCTGTGCTAGCAGGGAGGGAGGGAGGAGAAGAGAAGGCAATCCCATGGCCAAAGCTTCAGAGCTCAGACCTGGAAAGAGCAGGTGCAAAGGAAGACCCCTCACCTGCTTTAGGACATACTCCAGGGAAGTTCACTAGACCTCGTGCCAGCTGATATTTTCGTGACCCACCCTGCAGACTAAGGGGTTAACATCTCCTGAGCTAAAATGCAGTTGCTTCATTTGTGGCCTCACTAAGAGAGGGCAGCTGCAAACCAGTTTTTAAGCCTCTGCTCTGAAGCAAGAGACAATGGAAAGAAAACTGTAACTTCTGTCTTTCTTTTCCTCTGGGAAGCAGCTGGAGAAGGTATGTGTGAAGGTCATTTTAATATTAAGCCAAAGGTCCGAGAAGCACCAGACAAACAGTTCTGTTTTTCCAAATAAAGAATTTGTAACTACACAGATATAAAACTTTCTCCTCTCATTTTAGCCAGGCTGGTCTTTCCTTATTCCTGAGGGAACACAGTCATTCCTTGGGCATGTTTTATATGTGCCACTGAGTGCCAGGAACAGGAGACAGGATGTGCTTGGTCATGGGTTTAGGGCACAGGGCCTCTGCAGAGAGCAGAGTTGCGGGGTGCAGGCTGGCCATGCGGAGCAGGAACGGGGCCCTTGCAAATCCAGGCTTTGATGCCTCCTGGAGCCAGCACTACATCCAGCTTCTGACAGCCTCTTTGGTGGGCATTGTAACGTGCATACAGCTAAGGTGGGAAGATCACTTCGTTACTAAGAATATAGTCAGGGAAACATTACCCTGCAAATTGTTTTAATATGCATCACACTGCCACATATACTTTATGACTCTGCTTGCACCCTATCTGTCAGTTCAGCTCAAGCCCACCACTGCTGCCAAGCTCCTGCAGCTACTAGCTTTTCCCTCACACACTGGAGAAATGGGGACAGCAGAAGACAAGAAGGCTTTGTATGAGGCTTCCACTGAGGCACAGGGAGGAGGCTCGCCTCCTGCCCCGACAGCATTGCTCAGATCCACCAAACACAAGCTGTGAAGCAGAGAAAACTGCTCAGGGGGCACAAGTGGAAACTGGGTGACTTAAAGCTACAGGGCAGGTGGAGAATGCAGGAGCAGGTTCACTTTTAGATGAAATCAGCCCAAGCTTGCGACATGATCCATGAGACGTAAGCAGCAGAGAGCTGCCATTGGAGGGTTCCCCTTTGCTTATGAAGTGACTCACTGGCTGATGGGCACAAGGCGACATGTGTGACAGACACGCTCCCAAGGTGACCTCTAGCTACAAGGACCACACTGATGGCATGCACAGAAGCAGAAAGAGGGATAAGAAGTCAAGGCTCTGGCTCCCTCCCCATCATCTCCCTGTGCAAAAGTCTGCCATAAATAAAGGCACAGGTAGAAGGAGTTGTCCTTTCTCTGTACCTTGTCACCTAAGATGGGGAGTACAGCTGCCTACTCATACGACCTGCTTATTCTGCTGTGCGCTGCAGCTGGCTGCAGGAGGGGGAACATACTGCAGATCCTTACAATTTAGTGCTGTTCCCGGGCTAACAAAGATTACCATTTCTTTTGGGTGCTCTGGACAAAAGTAGGATGTTGCTATCCTCTCTCCTATGAGTGCCTAAAGCCCTAAATATTGAGCATTTGGAGATTTTTATATATTCCTTATCTTAAACTATTGCTTAGCAACAGACTTTAACCAAGGACATTTGTGAAAGTGCCAGGCATATTCATATCTGCTAAGTGCAAAGCAATAAACACACCTTTCCAAATTACCTCTGCTAGGATCACATATGTAGCAGATGATCAAACTGACCAGAAGGTTATCAGCTGTAACAGCTCTTAGCATTACTGCAGTGCTAATAAAGTGATCTGGACCTGGGTGAATCAAAGCCTTTTCACTGCAGAAAATGTATCTTTGCATACCAAGTAGGCTGCAGACGGAGGAGCACCCAGCAGGACTTGGTGTGATGCAGTTCTGTGGCTGCTCCTCCCACGTGGAGAGGAGCGATGAACATGTTTATCTTGCAATCATTAGGTGTTCCCCTGACACACTGCTACGTGTGTGCATACTAATGAAGAGTCCTGCTTTGGAAAAAAAAAAACCCACACTATCTTAAACATGACTTTAGATACCATCTCGGTATCTATCAACCCAGTTATTCTCTCAAGCAGTTATAGGGCAAAGCTTAACACCAGTATTGTACCTCAAACTGGATTGCAGCTGACAGTCCAAGGTTATACTTCTCAGTTACGTTACAGAGGAATCTTCTCCCTTCCAGTCTGGAAAGTGGCTGTACTTTACCACTATAAGCCATAACGTAAACGTAACACACATCTATATGATAATTGGGCCTGGAAAGACAGGTGAGCACACGGGCCCTTCTCACCTCCTTGTATCCTTGAGCCCCAGCAGCTGGTGACTGTACCTTGCAAGGAGCATCTTGTGGAGAGCTCACAGTGGCTTTCTGCAGCTAAAGGATCCTTTCCTTTGCAGAGTTTCTTTTATGAAACAGGAAGAAGAGATGAATTTCACTTCATGTCTGGGCTCAGGGAAGAAGAACCACTGTCCTGCCTAGAGCAGGGGTGAGATGCATTGAATAAAAGGGAGGTAGTGGCTGTGAAATACCCACTTTTGGTGTGCAGGGAGGCAGGTAAGGAGGCTGCAGCCTCTCCTCTCACATGCTCTAAGAAAATATGGCTGTACGCGTGGTGTATCACAACATAGCAATACTCACATTGCTGTGCTTCTCTTGACTGTGCACACCCTGTCTGCTGTGCACCAGCATCACAGTGGTGCATGCACCTTGCAAAATGGGCAGAGTTTGAGAAGCAGAGTGGCACATTGTTCAGCGTAGTGCTGTCCCTCTAGTTTCACAATAATTGCTGAAATATATTTTACAATGTTGTAAGAGCTTACATTGTCACTCCAAGGGCTTGGGGAGGCAGAAGGCAACCCTACATGATCCTTATCTTTGTTAGCACATAGCCTGTAACATCATCATTAACACAAAGGCCAGGAACACTGGTGCTCCAGCTGCTGCAGTGCTGGGTACTTCCAAAGACACATAAAACTCTTAATGCCCAGTCGGAGCTACAGCAAAAGAAGACCTTCAGACTGGAGGAAATAGGAAGCACTAAAACTTAATGAGCAGACAGTATGTTAAAACAGTCCCTGTGGACAGCCCTGTTGTAAATGATATCATCTCAGCGCTGACTTAAAACTGAGCAGTATACCAGACTTGCAGCAGCTTTTAAGGTTTCAGTCCAGGTTTTAAATGATTCATTTGAGACCCTTCATAAGCCATAAGCACTTAGAACAGAAGCTGCAGCTGGGTCTATATTGTCTTAAGATGTGCTCACATTAATGGCCGTGCTGGCAAGAGTGAAATCAGTCCTAAGTTCTGGGATGTGCTGGACACCTACATCTCACACTGAAGTCAAGAATTGCACATCCTCCAGCTGTACTCACTTTCTCACTGGTTAAAAAGGGGAATGGAAGAACAAAGAAAAGAAAAAACAGGAGAAAGAGCAGGAGCCCCTATTAGGTCTCACGGATTTTACCCAACAGCCCAGAAAAGCAGATACAGCTGAGTTTCCAAAACACAGATACTTTCCTGGTATGCTCTCAGTCTGGGAAGGCTGAGTACATCCCTGCTGGGGGCAGAGGGGAAGAAGGAGAGATGGTTCTGAGCTAGCAGGATCAAGTCACTTTTGTCAGGGCTCTGTGAGCGGAAGGAGCACAGGGGATTAAACCCTTCCTGAAATTCTGACTACAAGAGGAAACACAGCTCTCCCATTATCCTCCTGCAGATAAATATTTGAAAGCAACTATAAAGAAAACTCAGCCATGCATCCCCTGCTACCTACCAGGCAGCCACGTCAGTACAATGGGAGCCACGTTCAGACAAACAGTAACACAAGGAGGTTGAATATACCAAGTTCACAGGCACCAACCTCTATCAATTTCTACTGATCGCTACTATTTTATGGAGATACCTGTTTATTTTAAACCCATCAGAGGATGTATTTTCACTATGTGGTGGGAATACCAGTATCACAGATCATGAGGTTTGTTTTCAAAGGGGAGATGAGGGAACAGCAGAACCACCTCACCTACTCCAAGGGGAATCCCAGGGTTACACCAGCAGAAACACAACTGGTGGCAAAAAACCCTACAGATCAGATTTAGGTTTGAGTTATTCATCAGTCTTTTCCTTCCATTCAGGGAAGGAGAGGAGAGTATAACCGCTTCTCACAGAGACTTATTAAATCAGGCACCACAGATCCATTCACAGTAAAGGTAACCTGAGAGCAAAGTCTAGCCCTTAACCTGACACAAGTCAAGAGCTGTGTTTGGTGGACAATAGCTGAAGTGTTGGTGGTAAGGCACAAGCATGTAAGCTACTGACTTCTCCACAATGGGGCAAGTCAGGGGGGAGTGGGAGGGCTTCAGAACTGGGATCTTACTTAGGACCTTTCCTAGAAAACTAAGTTGAGCCCAAGGACACTTAGCAGTAAGGACAGAAGCTTACCGGGTCATAGGATGTCCCACCAAGCAGCAGGCAGGGAGCGTGTCCTTGGGGCTCCTCTCCCCTCTTACTGGCTCTGTAGTGGTAACACTGCTGACCAGAGTGAAGCCACAGCTAATTAACACCGCTGCAAGCAAGGAAAGGATCAGGTTTGCTACAGCATTCAGACTTAATTTCCTTTCCTGGCCCAGCATTTCCAAAAGATCTCACAAGTCTTTTGTGTGCAAAAGGTCCCCTGGGCAGACCTGCCCTGTCAGCAGTTCAATTGGCAGATCTGAAATGGTGCAGTAAAGCAAGTCAAGAAACCTTTGCACTTCCCAACACTAAGGAGCAGCATATAATTCGTCTGCCCAGAAGGCCATGTAGGTATGATCAGACTCTTCTACATAAACTTTGTCCCAGTCATTTAGATGGAGTACAAAGCAATGTATTACTTGGAGGGATTGTCAAAAAACATGGTGTTGGGCAACTTCCATGTTATGAGTGCTCACAACACAGAAGCAGATGGCCACTTTTAAGCTCTCTCTTTCCTTCGGGTGCAAGTTTCTCCCAGCCTCCACAGGAGTAGCGACCTTTAGAATTATTCAAATTTCAAGGAAGTCCAAAGTCTGATCCAAGATCAGATTCCCTCCGAGCTAGGTGCTGTAGGGGCCTTTCTCGCAGTGTTTATGGCCTAAGCAGCTAATGCCTGGGCTTGCGAAGAGAGAATGGGAATGCAATTTTTCCATGGATAAGAACCAGGGCACAGAGAGGAGGGGCTGAAATACAAATTGCATTTCCTTAATACCAACGCAGAACTGCAGGCAAGCCAGGAAGCATGCAGACCCCTGCAGCAAGTCTTTTTCCTTGCCCCTTTAGGAGCACTGCGCTGCAAATATGGCAAGTAGGGCACAGGCAGAACTGGTTGGTAGGTGCTAGACCACACTGTTTCCAGTATCTAAATGGCTCACATGTGCTAAGTGCAGTAAACCACTCTGTTTTGTCTCATATCCTTAGCTAGTTACCAATTACCAGAGCCAATGACCCTACTGAAAATAATTCACAGGCTGCAAAGACATTGCTCTTCCCAGGGACAGGAACATTTGCCAGTCCCACCTGATACTGGACACAAGTCTGCTCTGGGTTGCCCCAAATCTTCTGAAGTCTTCCTGGAGCAAGAAATACCAGAAGATATTACAACTTTCTGCTTTGATGTGTCTCAAAGACAGATTTATGATGCCTGATAAGAGTGGCTCTCCCACCCCCTATGTTTCTCCATTTGTCCTTACTCTCCTTTGAGGCAGATACACTCATCCACTCCACCCCTCATTCTGCCGTGTCTTTCCATAAGGAAAAGAAATGACACACAACAACATTTGTTTTCCCTTGGGTGTACCAGGGGGACCCACCGCCACTCCTGGCTAGGTGGAAAGCACCACACCAGCCCAGAGGAACTTCACAAGGAAGAGGATTTAGGAAAGCTGTGAGAGACAAATGAAAGGGGGGGTGAGGCATTTCTGTGATACCATGCCTTGTTCACAGGGCTTCCCTGGGCAGGGTGGCAGCCTGTGGCCACGCTCACCTTTCTGATCCTAAGGGCAGCTCACCACCTTCTGGATGGTGGCCCAAGGACATGGCATACGGCAGCCCCCGAGATTCCTTTCTTTCCATTTCATACAGAGTAACAGGCCATTTTTCACCACTGCTAAGGAAAATGTGCCACTAGAGAAGGATGTAAAGCAACAGTTGAGACAAGAAGGGATTTCCCCCTCAGCAGCCAGACACTTTCCTGGCATAATACATCAATAAAAGTACATCAGTACAGGCACATGCATTGCTAACACCAGTCAGCAGATGAGACAGTCACACATAGGACACCAAAGCCACCATACAGATTCGACCACCAAATTAAGAACAGAATTTTTTACTGCCTTTCAAAAGTGGTTCAGCGTTTCCCAAGTGATTCTCATCCTTAGAACTTTGTGGAAAGCTTTTTCTGCCTGAGGAACACTGGGAGCCACATGAATAAAACACCTGCAGGAGGGTCTTGCTGTTTTGTCATCAGCAGAGACCTACCCTGTCCTACGAATCTCTCTCCATTAATGCAAGGTTTTTGAAGACTTTGCTCAGCCTTGCATAGAGAAAAATTACATGTAACATTTTTCAATTTCAGCAAAAGCAACGGTGATGAATGTAATACCCTGTGAGTTCATATGTTCCACTTTAGGAAGCTTATTCTACAGTTTCCCTTGTCCATGTCCCACCTTGCTTGTCGTATTAAGGCCTGGTTATTTATTTCACTGATCTAAGCAGAAACCTAAAACTTCACCCACACTGGGAACACAGCACGCTATCATCTTATGAACAAGCTGTTACATATTTTTAGGACTACTTCAATAAAATTACTAAAATGGAAAAAGGTAAACTTTACATCCCCATGAAGTGTTCAGTCTTACATGTCTCAGGAGAGAGGATCCTTACACCTTGCAAGGCTGGCATCTAACTGAAAAAAACTGCATGGGTTAGAAAGCATTTCTCAAATATTTAAACCCAGCACATAGAAGTAAAGGCTATTCCTGGCACATAGAAGTAAAGGCTATTCCTGATTTAAAATGGCTGAACTGGTTTCCCTCAAGCCCACATGCACGAAATCAATTTGAAAAGGAAACCATCTGGAAGAGTTCTGCTCAGTACATGAAGTTTCAGAAAGTTATAAGCAACTGTAAGCTCCGGAGAAGGAGCAAAAATAGAATTAAAAACACTTTAGCAACCTTAACCAGCACAAAAAACACCACTCCCTCCAGAGCCCCTGGCTCTAACAGATATATAACACACACAGAGCTCTCAGAGTACAAGTATTCCCACTGAAGTCAATACTTTAAATTATACACTGACCTAAGTGCAATCCTAAAATTGGGCCAGAAAATAAAACTTCCAGAGTTTGCACCTTCTTTTATTACTATCAGTAAGGACATTCCCTTATGTTTAGAGCCTTCTTTTCTGATTAACATTTACCTAATCACAGTTTCTTGTCACCAGGTTTATTCCTATTACTTCTGCCAGAGGGCTGTTCAGGGTTTTTTTTAGAAATCTTTTTCAATCATCGGCCCCCCCGAAGATTTTTGCATCTCCTGAGCCTCATGGCCTGGGACTCCCTTTTCTTTTGCAGTTAGTTCCAAACCACCTTCTGGATTCTCCCAGGTGTGAAATCATCTCTGGAGAGAGAGGTCATTGCCTTCCCCCTTGTACTCCTGACACTAGTTTGCAAGTTGAAGAAGATGCTGTGCTCCTGACCCAAGCCAATAACAGTTCATGGCCGCCTGGGAAACCACCTTGTGGGTGTATAGTTTCCAGGCCCTGGTGTTGCCCACACAAAATGGAAAACAAGAAGCACCAGATAAAGGAGGGAGGAATGAGCAGTAAACTCTCAGGGCTGTTAGAAAAGGACTGCCTTTAGGAACACTGTGTTGCAAAAAGGTCTGAAAGTTCCAAACAAGAGCTGAGCCTCTTCTGTGCCATGTATTGTTCAGTATCAATTAATGCCTTTGAATACCCATTTTCACCCAGAGATCTCCAAAGTAGTCTTCAAAGGGTGAGAGTGTCATTATCTGACTAGGTGGGTAGGGAAGCCAAAATACAGAAAGGTGAAATTACTTGCCCTTGGTCACCACAGCTTTTCAGTCCCCTCCCCCGAGTGCACCGCTGAGCCATGCTGTCCCCAGTAACAGAAAGCCCTCAAAAACTGTCCAGGAAGATCCCTGGATTCTACTCATTTACAAGCACATATGACCCAATTTTCAGTTCGACTCATGCACTTGGAAGTACAGGCACAAATCTCTGCAAAATCAAGGGCTAAGAATGACACAGCATGAGAGTGTACCAATTTAAAAAAGTGAGCACCCATTTGTTACCTCCATTGCAGAGCTAGTGACCAGTCCGCAGCACTTTGTGTAACTCTCTGTACATGAGTCATGCACCAGTTTGGGATTGCCGGGCTCTTGGCTAACTCAGTGAGGCCAAACTCTTATTTCAGTTACTTACATTTTTAAACTTACTTTCTTTTAGTCATTCCTCATTCCTGGCACTCAATGGGGACAGGATTTAATTCTTTGACATTGTAAAGATTTCCAAGCCAGACCAGGGGTTTGCCAAGGCATCTATTACAGTACCACAGCCTCCATGTTAATGAGTCTGTGATAAAGCCCAGGATCAATTGGCAGGCAGCAGCAATTTAAACAAATTCCAAAAGAAATTCTATCTTCTGACAAATAAATAAACTTTCTCCCCACAGGATTTGCAGCCACTCAATCACTGAAGAGCTATGCTGGTGTAGAGGGAGCCTGGAGTGAAATTCAATGTGAAATAATCATAAACCATCTAATTGGTATTATCCAAGCTGAAAAGTAATGCAAGTAATCAAGCACAAATAAACAACACTGGATTTCTTTTTAAACTGTTTGGCTTTAAATGTGCAAAGTCTTACATGTAACACTTCTATATCTATATAGGTATGTAAGGATTTTTAATTTTATTTTGAATTTTATAGGAATGTAAACCAGAATGTAATTGGAATAGGACATTGAAATAAGATAATGATCTCCTGCAGCTTCAGAAATTAAGAAGAAAACAGAGTTGTGTATATATTTCCTTCTCCAAGGAAGAAATAAATGTACAGTGATGATTCTTGTCTCCGGAGAAAGAACCATTGTGTTGCGTTTTGTGGTTTTCTAAATAACATTCATCAAACGAAGGGCTATTCAAAGGTGAAGAGTACAACACGTGCTAATTGGCCCCGGGGCTAGCTTGAATATCCAGACGCCTGCGAGAATTTAAGTCATAGCTGATAAGGAAGTCTTCATTATGCTTATACTTGGGTAAACTGAAAACAGTCTTGTCCTTGTTTGTATTTCCTTCTCACAATTGGCTAAGTAGACCTAAGCCCATTGTCACTGAGGTTTATCATCTCTGTATATCCCTTGGTCATCACGTTAATCAAGTTGCTTGCTCTTTAGATACTTTACACAGAAGTTACATCAGAGAAGTGATGATGAGCAGAAAGTAGAGGAAATAGAGATCTTTTTTCTCCAAATCTAGGCAGATGGGAATGACAGATTACAGGACTCACAAGAGCCAATTGGGTCACATACTGCTCTGGAACTGAAATTCCATCATCCTAGTGGGGGATTCTTCATCCACTAAATGCACTAAATGCTTTCCTGGCAGACAGAAATTTCAAGGTACCATTTCAAGATGTTATGATATTTATAAACCTAAGACAGCAAGGATCTGCCCACAAGGAATGAAGGTTGATGCCCTCTTGGCCTTTGCAGCTTGTGATAGGTGTCATCTGCCAGTTTGTCTCTTGTAACAGCATGCTGTATGTTTGAATTATATCACTTCTCCAGCACTCTCGTGTGTCTTTCCCAATTTTGTGATAGACCTGGAAGATGAATGATAGTTTCTTCTAACTAATACAGTATCAGGATAAAAACAAATCAGTTGCCTTTAAAGTGTTTTCAGATCCATTTTAGAGAGCTATTATCCCTGTTTAGGAGGAGACAAAACTGAAGCACACAGATGTTAAGCAATATGCTCACCTCTATGCATTTTGCCAAAAGGAAGAACACAACCCATTACTCAAAACTGACAATCCTATTTCCTGCCCTCTGTATTCTGGTGTCAACTGACCTTGGCAATATGCAACAACATTTTCTCACACATGATTTTGCTCTTTACTTTTTTTTTTCTTTTTTTTTTTGCTTGCTACTATAATCATTTACTTGAAGTGTTAGGTCCTATTTACTGTAAATATTTTTTCATTTCTGTACAGATGGGAAATGCACTGGAATAAAACTGGATGGTTTAAGTTCACCATCTGTTTATCTCTTGATAGAGATCAATATAGATTAGAGGTAAGTCTGTTTATCCATATTCATTTTCAAAAACCAAAATGATATGCAACAGATTTATAATTAAGCAGAAGTGATGATGGTTTTGTACAGCTTAGTTAAATGGATCTGCCACTATGCATTAGAGTAGGAGCTATAAAAATAGACCAGATGTTGCATTTTTCCCCCCGCCCTCTGTACGGCAATTTGCATGAGAGTTCTACATCCTAAATAAAACTTGAGGTCAAAGTTTTCTAACCTGGGGATCTATTATTAGTTTTCTAAAACCATACTGGCTACCCAAATAAGAGGTAGCATTTACAGAGGGGATGAACAACCCCAGCTAGGAGTAAAATCTGAATTAAATTCACTTGGGGACTTACTTATGTGCCCAAACACAGTGGCAGCTTCAGGTTCCTAAGCCTGCTGAACTCAAAGCTGCTCATGTAGCTCCTGCCTTGTAGCCCAGACATTTACACTTCTGCCACAAATAAAACCAGCTGAGTCACAACACTGCGAGGACTATCTTGCAAGTGAGCTGCAGCATGAATCCTGCACTGAGTGTTGTTTTGCCAGATTAATGTAAGCCCTCCCAAGAGGCATACACAGCCTCCCTTACCGTACAGGGGGACGTCAGCTAGGCAAAACTTGGCGGTTCTTCTGCACGTCTCAGTGCAGTGGTTGCAAGAGTTGCAGTCATAACCCTGTACTGCCAGATCTGAAGCAGGGATTGGAGCTCCACTGACTTTGTGGAAATACTTGGTTGAAAGCAGGATCCAGCCTGATGTATGAGAAAGACAGATTGTGTAAGCCAATACAAAGCACCTGAGACTCCAAGACATAAAGAAGTACCTCTGCGTTCGAGACTGGTATCAGCTTGGCTGGCAAGCATTTCACCCTGTTCACTTAGTGAGGATACTGGCCCCATAATCCTCATCTCTCAGTTGCCAGAGCTTGAGAGATCTTGTAAGATCTTGTCTTCAGCACACACAATCCATGTTTTACCACTGTCTTTGGTGGAGTCTGGCTTTCACAATATTCCGTGTTTCAATCACAGTGAAGTCACCGAGGTCATTGATGAGGCAGCGATGCTAGGAGATAGCCCTCACATCATGGAAAAGGGTAGGCTTGGGCAAGAACCTATTAAAATCATCATTACACAACTGCTTCCATGGGAGCTCCTTTTTGCCAATTATAAGCAACAGTGATTAAGTGTGCTGGGTGACTCACGGACCTTGCATTGCCCATCAACAGCAAAAGCCCTTTGGAGTTAGATAAATGCTCTTAAAATGTATTCTTTAACATACATAGTTCACAATATTTTGAGCACCAGTAGCTGTGATGTGCACCATCTCGATGCACTGAAAGTTTTTTTGTTGCTACTTCATTTTTTTTTAAACAAAGAGCATGCTCTTAGAAACTACAAGATCACCCCAATTCAGCAATAAAGAATGAGCACTGATGTTGATTAAGAGTTTTTGCTCTACACGTTCAGCTCCTAGCAGCCTGGCTTTACAGTGTTCTACACATCCAGCATGTCCTCAGGGCAGCTCATAGAATCAGCATGTAACCAAGGAAAAACATTTTGCCGTGTATATGCCAAATTATCATTTCCAGAAGTAAGAGGAAATAGTTATGTCTCAGTTCAGGGGTCTCTAATTTCCAACTAGCTCTTTAAAAGAATATCTTAATTTTTGGGCCCTCCATACTATTTATAGTACTTTTATTGATACAAGCACTTTTAAAGAAGCCAGTGCACAAGGAAGAAACTTCATGAGTACTGGTTTCAGAGTAAGTGGGTATTTTGAAGAAACATAGATGCTCACTGTATGCCAGGATTTTAAAAATTGCCTAAGAACATCATTAGCATCTCTAGGCAGCTAAATATTTTTAAAAAACCCTGTCCTTTAGTCTCTTGGATTGATTAATGGAACAGTATTCCAATCATAGTTGATTATAAATTAACACTCATTTTAACTGATGCAGATAATCATGCCAATGTCACAGCAAATACATTATCAAGCATTACATATGGATGCTGTAATGTAAACAAGAAGCTGAGAACTCCATTACCTGCCAGTGCATCGCTACCAAGTAATTTCTAAATATTTCATCATTGTTTAGACTGCATTCAGATTGCATAGAATAGCTTGCTACTTACAAACAGTAGATGCTACTGGTTTTTAGGTATAATTAGAAACAAAAAGGAGGAGGATTTCCTTTGTTGCCAGTTGAAACACTTGCTCAGGATATTAGAAAAGAAAATATCTTCCCTGGACTCCCACAGTAGGCCGTACTTCCCTCCTAACAAGTAAAGAAGCTTGACTGAGGGGAAAGGACTAATAAAAGACTGATAAATAAGCTCTTGGTTTTATATAGAATCAAAAGGAAAACATGACTGCTCACAGCACTGCAGACAATAACCCTTTGCCTCAGTTTTCCCTCCTTGGTGTTGTGAATGACTGGTAGGGATGTAGAACCTTTTTATATTACTTTCTTGCTTTTCCCTATCCAGGGAGTCATACTCACGTTTTGTGAGTTAACACAGTCCCAGAGTAAGGAAACACATGTGGGCACATTCTTTTTCAGTGCTCAGAGCAAAACGCTGCCTGTTATCTTTTTTTACTGTAGTCCTCCCGCCTTTGTTCATGGAACAGCTGGAGCTGCTGCAGTGCTCAGCGAGGTTCTTCTGCATGTTTCTTCAGAGCTTTTTAACCAGTGGGCTTTTAATGCGCAAATGAGATCCAAACTTTCCAGAGCAGAGCTACAAACATGTATTTCATGCTTGAGATACTCTGATCCCTGCTCTTCATTCACAGAAATAAATGCAAGGTATAAAATAAATGTAGACTCATCCCGATTGAGATGAAGTACTTTTGTATATATAACAGATTCTGGCCTCACGGGTTTTTTGGTCAGTGTCACATTAAAGGCTTATTTCTAATTAGACTTGATAGATGCTCTCACATTATTTGAGCATCCCCTGTTATTTCAGGGTTAGAAGAGAACTAACTAGGAGCAGTATTTAGAAAAGTTCCTCCTGCTACAAAACTGAAGTCCTATCTATGTCACTTGTTTGTAGACACAGACAGTAAACTACTCCATAAATCAAGCTTTCCTCTACATATTCCCACCTCATTTTAAGCCCAAACTTGAGATTTCTGCAATTGAAGCAATCAAAAGCAATCCAGAAAAGGCATTCCTAGTCATATTTGGAAGCTGATCTCAGCCATTAAGAAAATATATAGCAACTCCATGGAGAGGAAAAACACTGACGTTAAAATAGCCCTAGCATATTATGTAATGCATCTTCTTTATATTTATGTTTCTTTGTAATAGCCATATTGTTTTTTACTGGGAAATGAGCTGGAGCCTACATTTTTTAACAGATTATTCAATCCTCAATCCTGTTCCAAACCAAAACCAAATAATTTTATAGCCATAGCAGATGTAGGTAATGTTGATCAATTATAACAGCTGTGTCTGCTTCTCCAGAAGTTTCAGGTTACAAGTCTCATCTTGAATGAAAACATACATTTTGCTGTACAAACCAAGTGGATTTTGGAATACTCAACTAAGAAAATCCCAATAACTTCCACTAGCCAATTCTGAGTAATAATCTTCTATAAAAGGCTTTCATATTTGTCTCCAGAAAAAATAAAAAAACCAAACCAATTTGGTCTTTAACAGCTGTGGTCCAGCCTAAGCCTGTTCATAACCATTAGGTAGGTTAATGCATATTTATTAATTGTCCCTGCTCCCCTCCCTTATTTTTGATTGTCAGGTTTAGTCAGGCATAAAACTGAAGCTTTTGTGCAATCAGAACATCTCATTACTTTTCATGTAGCACTTCATTTGGTTCGTCTACAGAAAATGGTTGTGAAGTTAGGGTTTGTTCAGATAACAGGACATTTCACTCAGCCATCACACTTTGACATTTGATAAGTAATTAACTAAAGGAAAGAACAGCTGTGAAGAAAATGCTTAGTGACAGCATGTAGATGATTTAAGGACAATTCATGAACCACATAAGCCCCACTTAAATCTAAAATGTTACAAGATGCACAGTAAAAAAAAAAAGCATTATGTCTTTCCTTTGCAGTCTAACAAAGAGTTAGCCTTCATCAGCTTGAATATCTGAATGTGCCATCAAGTACTCCTGTCATCTAGGATGGGAAGCTGACTCCCATATCCTAAAGACTAACTTATGACAAATAGTGAATACAAAACACAATAAATAATTACAAAAGAAGGCAGCTTACTGGATTTCTGTCTTAAACTTCAGCAGCATTTTCCCTAGCTTTCATGTCATAATTTCTCTCATGTCAATCATTTTGAATAAAAGATCAGGTAGATCAAAGTTGGTATGTTGGAAATAAAAATAAGTAGTAAGCTCAGTGCAACACTATGGGCAAGACACAGAAGAGGGAAGAAGAATAAGCAATATCGGAAAAGCATGACAGAGGTGGCAGACGACAAAAGAAAGCAGGTTTATGAATGAAAAGCATTCTGAAAAGTCAGCTCTCCAAAAGAGACCAGAGTTTTGGCAGATCTCGTGTACACGGTTACTGTTACTTGCACAGCAGATAAACCACTCTGATACTGACCCAGTGACCATTTAAGGACTATCCGTAAAAGCAGATTATTAGTTTTCATAATATAGATGGAGAATAAACAATTTTGCTTCTCTAAAGATACCTTCTTGAGGCTCTCCTTACCTGGATCTTAGCCACAGTACTTTGAATGATATTAATAGATTTCTTTTGGCTCTTGAAGCATTTTGACCTCAAATGGCTGTGTTAGTAGGCAGAGTATGTGCCAACCTACAAGCTAGCCAGCACGTGCCACACACTGTCATTACAAATACTGCCATTCTCTTTCTACAACTGCTTCATTGATGGGTTATTTTTCTAGGACAAGGATTCAGTTGCTGGTGGTTAATAATAGCTATTATGCGTACTTCAAAAGAGAAGTAAGAAAGAAGGTGCAAGCACCTTAATACCACTCCCGATGGCCACCAATTGAAACAGGCTTGCAGCGGCCTCCCAGAGAAGTGCCAAGGCTTGCCATGGTTCTCCTGTGCTTGCAGAGACATTCCTGTATACATTCAGCAGATTTTAATATCCTGGTCAGAGGTAGGTGTAAATAAATCCATTTGGCTGGATGTTATTATGCCATGTGGGAATGGTTCTTAAATTATTTATGTTTTCTCCTTCATCAAAGAAAAGACCAATTGGTCAGGCAAGGCCAGGGGGGAGAGAAATTACTTTCTGCTTTTGGAATGAGGAAGAGTAAGAGGATTCCTGCTAAACACAAGGTTCTGGTGTGCTGGGGAAAGCAAGAAGCAGAGCTGTTGAGGAAAGATAGCCATGGACATAATCCACAACAAGCCAGCATACCACTCAAATGGTAAAACAAACACTGCAGTGACCGAGCACTACAAAAACAAGCTTCAAAGCTTTGCAGAGGTGGACTAGAGTGCTTGAGGCAGAAGCCTTACAAGTATGACATCCATAACTGGACTACAGAAAAGGAAGAGGGTGCTGCATGCTGGAAATCAAGCCCAGAGCCTGCTGTCCTGAAACTACAAGGCAGCCTCAGCGACCTGGTCAGGCTTTCGGCAATTAGCAGTAGGGAAGGGGAAATGCATAACCAAACTGGGTTTGGAGGCCTGTGATCCTTCTCACTAAGCTAAACCAAAAAGTGCTGCAACTTCCTTGTGTAACAGCTAACAAAAGATTGGGCCCTTAATTTATAAGCTTATCAAACTTGACTTGGGTATGATTAGTTAAGCAAAGGTGATTAACGGGAAAAGCATTTCCTGGTATGGTAAGGACTCCAGGAAAAAAAAAAAAAACACAAACAAACAGGAGCCCTTAATCTTGAGAGTCACAGATCCTTGGGATCATGACTGTTAAAAGACTGTTGTTTTTTTTTAATGAAATGAATGTTGGAAATATAAAATGTGGATGTGGCAAAAAAATATTTTTATATGTGGAGAAGCTGACATTTAGCAAGAGACATGGGACTGTTAATAGCATAGAGCTTTTTCCTGACAGTTAATACCAGGATAAAAAAAAACAACCGGAAAGTAGGACTTGTGTATGTTCTGCTATGGTTATAATTCAGAATTAATATAGAACACAGAGACATTGCTTTTACAAAAGTCTTTTCCTGACCATAACTGTATCTTAAGCCATTCACAGGATGTTGATAGCATTTATGAAATTGAAAAGCTAGCCCCCACAGATAGTGGCACTGCACTAGTGCATCAGTTTGTGTCA
The DNA here is from genome assembly GCA_035590195.1 of Aviceda cuculoides. Classification (NCBI taxonomy): domain Eukaryota; kingdom Metazoa; phylum Chordata; class Aves; order Accipitriformes; family Accipitridae; genus Aviceda; species Aviceda cuculoides. The sequence continues at coordinate 3,339,789 of JAVJGG010000055.1, read as the reverse complement.
TTATGATGAGATTTGGAAGGGGAGCAGTTGCTTATGAGATTACTCAGGGTATATGATCAAAAAAAACTCAGCATGGATGCTATTTAGCTGTTTGCTCTAGGTCAAACAAGAAGGTTTCAGGCACAGAACAATTACACAGCAAAATAAACAGAAAGCGTAAAGCTGTTCTCTAAATCAGCAGCCAAGCAGATCTAGTCTGTCAATAAAGCACACCAGATTCAGGCTGAAATTCCAAGGCTGCAAGTGCAATTTTAAAGGATGTTACAGATCATTTGTTGCAAATTATTGTATACTAGCAATATCTATAACTCATTTAAGAATTTGCTGTTTACTCAGAATAGCTCTTCTACCACAATAGGCCATCTGACGCAGAGCAGTTAATAAGATCCTAAAGGATTTTCAAATAAAAGTTTTGCAGTTACTTAACTGAGAAATCCTGTCCCATGATAATTTGTATTAATACAATCCTTTGCTATACTTTCAAATAAACACTGAGGAACTATACTGATGTTTATTTTATTTCTTAAAGATACCATTCCTTCTAGAACTATAAATGTGACAGAGCATAAACAATTTGTTGTGCAGGATAAAAAGCCTCTTCTCATTTCCATCAGGTATCTAGAAATTACCAGTACCTTGAGATTGTCTATCAGCAAATAGATTCAGCCCCAAAAGGGAAACGGGCCTATCTGTCTACTATGAGAAATATACCCAAGAGCATGGCTGAGTTAGGCATGAATTCCTGACAGGCAAAGGGCAAAATATACACAAGCATTATCGCTGCTGATTCTGGTTTTAAAAAAGTGATTAGCAGCTGTAATAAATTGCGTTTTCCAGTAGGAGCTTCTGTACTTATATTTGCATATATGTATTTTCCCCAGAGTCATTCCCAAGTATATGTCAAAGGCTCTTGGGAAGCATGTGTTAATAAATATTCTACTTATAAATTATAAGAAGGATGTCATCAGCTATGGCTGGAGTTCACTCCATCTCTAACTACTGCAAACTTCTCCTAGTCAAAGATGACAGATCCTTGGACCTCATAAAAAGCCTTGGAAGGAGCATGCTGTCCTTGAGACACACCTGGTTATGCCAAGCTTGAGGGGGTCCCAAAAATGCAGACGCGTTGAGGGAAGCAACATCCATGTATTCATATTTCATCTGACATCCAGCTGAGTGCTCTCAGCAGTGTTGTTTTCACTGTTCAGTTGTGCTGGGGTAAGAGAAATCTGCCAGGGCTCAGCCTGCTCACTGCTTGCTTTCTGCCAAGTCTGTTCCATGGGGAATATGTGGGCAGCAGCCCCTCGGCTCCCCGGAGAAGCAGGGCTGCAGTTCAGTCACCCCTTATGTGCCCCTGCCCTCAACAAGTGGCTGTCTACAGGACACTGATGCCATAGTCCAGTCATTAATAAATATCAGTGATCAGTTCTCTTCAGACCGTATTGATTTTTGAAGCACAGTAAGTCTCTTCAGTTTAAGAGCAAAGTCTGCCACTTGGGGCTGCCCGACTATGAAGTTAATCACAAGAAGATGTCCAGTAAGTTTTGACATTTCACCCACTCCGGGAATTATCACCTTCCTTTATTTCAAGCAGCCAGCCGGAATCGCTTGCTGTTAGACCAATGGTTTTCCTTTTATGGTTTACAGATTTTGTGGCTAATTGTGAAGAAAGCCATTTTTGGAATGCCTGAGCAGTACAAGCGTGAATCACAGCAGCAAGCCATTGCTTCTGTCTCCCAACATGTATCATGGAACTATTTTCTTCAATCTCTTTTGTAGTACAGTACATTCTACATTGTGAATCATTTTCATACAAAAATAGAAACCAATGATGACTCTATGTTCGCTTCACAGCAGAGAAGAAAGAACTAGCATCTCACAACTAAAGTGCCAGGTTTAGTGGCATTGTAACAAATTGCTGCACAGACGGGCTTGAGTGTCAGCTGCAGAGAGATTAATAGACCCCTAAACACATGTTTCCTAATAAAACATGAATTTTTTTTGAAAAATCAAATTCTGGTCCTCAGGGAAGATCCAAAATAATACATAGATATTTAGTACCATGTCCAAAAAGGGGCTTGGATATTGTAACATTTAATAATGCCATTAATAAAAGTAATTAAAAAAGTAAATTAAAATTAAAAAAACATTAAAAAAAGTAAAAGCAAAATAATGCTTTAATAAAAGCAAAATGAAATGCTGCCATTCACAATGCTGAATTAGGTGCCTATCATCCCTATGAAGTGAATGAGGGGAACTAAGCACCTGGGAATCAGATTTATAGTCTACAGCATGCTGGGGTGTGGGAGGTGAAATGCTTAGGTCAGGCAGCATTTTGGTCGTCTCTTCCGCAGATCCTACCTATATTGCACACTGGTTCTGCTGAGCAGTGTCTCCTGGACATGAGCCGCTCTGAGCCAGGAGCACAGTTCTCACCAGCAGAGTGCCAAACCTGACCTAGTAATCCTGCTGGGAGGCTGGGAACATTAACTCATGCTTATTGCCGCCCTAATATGGCTGCTCGGCTTCTCTCCAGCCTCGAGCCTGCACCTGCTTGGGATGCAGGCAGAGAAAGCCTAAGCCTTCCTGCAGAAGATAATGTAGAGATTTCCTTAGGTGCCTAGCTTGGGCCATGACAAGTGTTCATTTTGTGAAGCATGCTAGTGACCGGAGACTTTACTGTTTTCCAGCTGCTCAGCATGGCCCATCATTTAGTTCTGCTGGAAGAAGTGACTGCAGTAATACTTCCATTTCCAATTTAGCAAATTCAGTCAGGTAAACTTAAGACATTTTTAATCTCAGTGACTCTGGCAATTGCCCCTTCTGTAACACTCTAGTGGTAGAGTAACTTGAGCACTCTTCAGTGAGAATACATCAAACTGTTGGTTTTTCTTTTTACTGGCAGTTGTGGGACTAGAGGGTTATTCAGTGGGGTACAGGTTCCACAGATGGGAAGTATAGCTAGCCAAGTTACACAGGTTGGTATTGCCTGTGAAGGGATAGCTGGCAATTTAACAAACAACATAGAGGATATTTTGAGTCAAGCTGTAAAATGAAGCTGCAGTGGCCTTGAGTTTGATCTCTTGCAGTAAATCAGGAATTGTATTACAGAGGCCAGAGAAGTCATGCTACAACTGAAGCGATTAGGATCAGCCTCAATACTGAAAGGGCTGAAGGCATTTTAATTTTTATGGAACTGTAATTTAAGCAAGAAAGGAATTTTAAAAATCATTTTTCTGCCACATAGACATGGTGTGCATCCAATCCACTCACTCCTGTTTTCAGCTGCAGAAATATTCATGCTTTGGCTCACCTACAATCTGAATTTGTCTTAGCCATGCCGCCAAAATACACCTCCTTCTCTATCTGGCAGATACATTTAGTTCTCTTAAACCCTTACAAGGGAAGAAAAATACCATTTATCTTGCCTGTTCTTTAGAGGATGCTTAACAATAACAACAACACACATTGCTTTTCACTACGCACACCATAAAGGGCCTACAAGATTGAATAGTCACAAAGAGAAAGCTGCAGTGTTTTAGTAGCCTGCTGGAGACATTTTGGCCAAAATTCTGTAAACATGAGCTGATGTGTCACCTTTCTTCCAGCAGTAGTCTCATTGCTATTAAAAAGACAATTCCTGCAATACAGTTCTTCACGAGCTGTGCTTAAAAGATCGCTGCCCTAGTGTGCTACAAAGGCCACCACATGCCAGGCATGGGAATAAAATGGTCGTGAGAGTAACAGGATCTCATGCACCAGCTGAGATGAAGTTACTGTTGATTGTTAGGGTACTAACAGATGAACATATTATGCCTTTCTGCAATAATTTAAGGAGTTAGTGTCCCTGCGTTTGTGGCTGTCATGCTCACAGTGAAGACAAAAGAAGACAATACAGCCAGTGCCTCAACAGCTTCAGTGTGAAGTCTATTGGTTTAGCTTAGATTTCGCCTCACCTGGAGTTTAAAGAGCAGACTGTGGCAATAAAGCAGCTGAGGTGGGGCACACATTCTGTTCTGCTAGTTTTGCTGTGGAAAGACAACCTCCAAAACAGGACTACAGTCAATAACCGGGGGAGGTGACCTCTTAGTCCACCCCAGAGAGATTCACTGGATCTCATTTATAAGTATCTCTAGTCTCTGGTGAGTGTGAGTTTATTCAAATAAAGCTGCCCCTCACAGCACTAGCTGAGGTGACTTGAATTACTTCACATGTGCTGTGCTCAGGGCATACATAGAGCTTCTATGCCTCAGCCAACACACAACAATTTATGTACATGTTTTGCATTTCAGATGTCCATGCATGTTTTATTAGTGGAAATATTCATTTGCATATAGTACTTACTGGAGTGAAGTGAGTTTTTGAGGAGCTCTGGACAGCAGAACAAAACAAACTGCCTGGACTTTGAAAAAGAAGCAGTTATGGCAAGCTGAGGCACTATCGTCAGTTTCTGTTGTTTCAATGGCTTCTATCAGGTTTTATTTCAAAATAACTTTTTCATTACACTGTCTGAGGACATTCATAATCAAATTCACTGTAAAATGAAGGACCTGTGTACATGACTGGACACAAACAAGTTGGGGTGTTTTTTTGCACCAGAATTGTTGGATTTTAGGCAGCTCTGGTCTGAAAGATGTGTAACCACTGTGATATCTGCTGGAGTTGTGTGTTTGCAGAAGCCCTATTTTTCCAGATGCTGAATGGGGATAGCCTCTAATGTAAACTATTGCTTAAGTCCCAGTTCAGCAAAGTTCATGCTTGACTTTCAGCACAGGCTTCAACCTCTTACTCAAATTAATCACACAATTAATTGCTTTATTAAGTGGAGATGGAACTAAGCATATCCTTAAAAATATGCTGTATCAGGACCTACCCCACAGATAGTCAAGATACCAACTCCAGGCTTGATCCAGATACCACTGAAATTAATGGGAGACTTCAGTGGCCTTTGGTTGAAGCATACAAATGGGAGTCACAGGTGTGCTTTGTGTCAGAATACATCAATCAGTTTTCCTATCATGTAATTTTCATCTGCTTTACTTACTTGCATGCAAACCTGGGAGCTGGAGGAGAGCTGAAGGCTTAATATCCTGGTATAGTGTTAATATCCTGGAAGAAGTCAGCACAGACAGGAGGATATAGGACCTTCAAGCTACTGATTCTTCCCAGACTTCCACAATATGGTGGAGCTGAGGGTAGAATTTGACTCAAAAGTATGGCCCATTGTTTTGCATAGGTATCTTTCAAGGTTCTGATCTCGCTTAAGCACAGCACCCAGTAAAGCTGAGGCTCTAATGCTTTTCTAAAGTGTTAGTCATAACTGAATAATCTTATGAAACTACTCTGAATAGTGGAAAAATACATACATACTTATTTTACCATAATCATGTTTGACCAGAGGATGTTGGGGGACACCCCCACCCCCCAAAAAACTTAGAATAAAAATTAAATACTTAAGTCTTCAAGCAAAAAGGGAAGAAGTATAGATGGCAAAATACCAAAACCTCTTCAGTAAATTAATTTAAGCTGAGCTGAGACTGTCAGACTCATTGCTGCAAGGTAGCTTGACTGAATGGCTCAAAATTCATACGCCACTTTTGTTTTCATCCCCACATTACTGAGATTGCAGTGCCAAAGAACAAGTAAGTCTGGAAAAGGATTTCCTGGCTAGGATTTGCTTTGGGGCTGTAAGTTAGCAGAGAAGACAGGCCCTCTCTATGATGGATGAATTAGAATATACGTATATCATGAGCAATATTAAGGATCAGAACCTGGGCTGTCTTCTGCCTGGCAACAGGTTTACATAGGCTATAGTCGATGGGCCTCTGTAGGGGAGGTAAAAACTCTGTTCAAGAGGTGAAGAGCTTTGTTGCTGGGTACCTATCATACTAGACACAGTATCCTGTTCCCCATGCCATCTCAAGTACAGAGATTCAGGACAAAAGTACTGCCCAAGAGGATACAAAGAAGAAACTTTTGAGCAGTCAAGTTAAGAGCAGCTCTGTCGGCAAGTTCCACGTGAATGACTGTGGACCAGAAAAGTTCAGAATTGCTGGAGTTCATAAAAAGTTAAACCCGTCTGCTCTATATTTTGAACAGAAAAATAAGATGAGGAAGGAGCAGCAGCAGCTGGGCTTTTCACAGAAACTCACAAGTTGAATATGCAGGTTTATTTGGGGATTGCTTGCATCCACAGAGGGGAGACTAGTGGTAAGAGCTGAGGAAATAGGACAAGTATGCAAAAAAATGTGGACCTTTAACTACACTACCCAAATCTCTACCCGGGGGGAATAAAAAAATACTTCTTGTACATGAAAACTGTAAAAACACAAAAGCAAAATATATTGAGGAACATATTTTAAAGCTTAGGTAAAGTAGACAACACAGGTTATGTATTATTTACAGAACTGATTCTTAGAGCCTTCACCCACTCACACTCTGAAAGTGAGCCACAGCTATTGTTTCTCTCTCCTATGTAAGTATCTACATAAATGCTTACCTTGTCTTTAAAGCATAAGGTGCGGGGATTTCTTTGTGGTTTAAGTTACTGTTTACATGTTACTAGTGTTTTCCTTGCCAAATCTACAGAGTAAGAAGAAAGTATGCAGAAGCACTTAGTAGTGAGACACTAGCTTTTGGTTTACAGATAGGTAGATACTCTCTCCTTCTGCCTTCTCCTTCATAACTGTGTGGGCTTCACTCAGCTAAGCTGGTCTTCTTGGAGAAAACCTCATGCTGCATAACTACCTAGTATTAGCATTGGCTGATTAAGCAAGTAAGTTGAGTTTGCAGTTTATTCTCTGAAGGCATATCGGAAATGTAAACTCTCAATCTCAACTTGTCCTTGGTCAAAGACTGATGAAAGCAAAAAACAATATTGGATTGTAATTGTTTCATCAGTGAAATTATTAAAAATGGAGGAAAGTGGATTCTTAGGAAAATTATTGAAATAGCTAATCAATCCAGAGCTATGGACATGTTTACAGTCTAAGAGAAGCCTCTTTTCCAGAAAGGCTCAAGAGTGTTCCCCAGAGGTATACTACGTCAGCAGTGAAATTTTGCCCTTCAGCATGATTGGCAATGTAGGGTCTGCCTCTCCTCTTTGAGGAAACAAATAGAATCATTTAGGTTGGAACAGACCTTTAAGATCATTGAGTCCAACCATCATCCATGCCACTAAACCATGTTCTGGAGTACCCCATCTACACGCTTTTTGAATACCTCCAGGGATGGTGACTCAACCACCTCCCTGGGCAGCCTATTCCAATGTCTGACAACCCTCT
>JAVJGG010000055.1:3310518-3331443 GCA_035590195.1 Aviceda cuculoides | reverse complement strand
GCCAGTTTGGGTCAGCTGCCCTGGCTGTGTCCTGTGCCAGCTTCTTGTGCCCCTCCAGCTTTCTCACTGGCTGGGCTCAAGAAGCTGAAAAGTCCTTGGTTTTAGACTAAACACTACTGAGCAACAGCTGAAAACATCAGGGTGCTATCAACATTCTTCGCATACTGAACTCAAAACATAGCACCATACTAGCTACTAAGAAGATAATTGACTCTATCCCAGCTGAAACCAGGACACAGATGCAGGTGAGGAATAAGGTCTCAGGATTGATGTAGATGCTTCCAATCTGCTTCACTAGCAAATGACTTCTGTTTTTTAACTGCTAACATGGCAGGCAGACTTACCTTTAGATAGAGGCAGCCAAGAAAGTAAGGACCATGGATACGAACACCCCCCCCAACTTCACTGCTTTGGTAATGGATATTACCCTTTAATATGAGCAAAATAGCAAAAGCATTTTATACCTCTTTCCAGTAGCCAAAGAGAATTTATCAGAACCTTGGCAATAAAACCCATCCTTAAGTGGGATTTATGCCAGATAAAGGAGGAATCTACAGCACAGCAATTTGGGCCATTCTGCAAGGGACTGCCAGCTCAGATCACATAGAGATTTCTCCAGGGTATGTGGAGATGCGTCTCCTTAGCTAATACTTCCTTAGGGAAGAGTAGAACATGGGCAATTTCTGGCAGGTTTTTCTTTCTCTTGAAGTAAAGGAGACTTTTTTGTTGCATTCACTCCAAAGCCCAGTCAAGAACCACAGAAGAATTTTAAAAGGTTTTAGGGGAAGCCACTGCCTGCAGAAACTCCCACAGCATCAATCTAGTTATGATGCTATAGCATGAGGGTGGAAGAGGATGGAAAAGCTAGCAGAGGGATAACTTCCCCACATGTTCAGCCTGGGCATTTAAAAAATGAAGAAAACTTGTCCTACTGGTAGAATAATGAATGATTAAAACAGGAAGAATTGCTGGAAGTGCTCATTTGCTCTTGCTTCCAGATGATCTTTAAAGCTGCCCTGTTAACCTGGCTGGTGGGGATGGCTTCCTCAGTGAAAGTCAATACAAGACAATCCTCTAATACTTTTTATCTTGGCAGCCTTTTAAAGTGTAACATGTATAAATAAGTGCCAACATTAATTCCATGGAGAAATGCCTAGCATTCTCAGAATTGAAAATGCAAACCAATCACAGTCTATCTTAATTCTACCATCTTAAAAAAGAAAAATTCTAATGACATATTACACTGCTTTATGAATCAATTCCAAATTATTGGTAATTTTCACACATCCTAATCCATTAAGCTTTATCTTAAAGCATATTCAAGGCCTTCTGAATCAATGTAAAGACTACACTGACCATAGAGCTATAGAGTGGACCCTGAATTATGATTTTCCTATTCTGTGTGAATGATTTGGCAGCAACAAAAGACTCCGCATTTCCACTTTGGACACAGGGAGCTTCAAAGGTATCTTTCAAAGGCTTCGAGTTTAGTTAATACTAGAAAAACAGTGCCCATTTGAGAAAAAAACCCCAAACCACTTTTGTAGTAGTCAAGACTTATAAACACCTTCGAAACAGAGGGAACTGAGAAACCCCACAGCCTTCCTGGGGTTGCTAATCATCTAATGCTTCACAATAAGATTGGGAGGAGGGGGGAAGATCTGAACCTCTTTTTTGTCTTTTATTTCAATAGCAGCATATTGTAGCTGTGTAAAAAAAAAACAACTATTTTAAAAAAATGCTCACTTCAGAAAACAGACACTTCTGCTACAATCCTGTTGACATACAAAGCTAGCAGAATTCCTTCCCTTAAGGGCCATTAGTTTCATTTTTCTGACTGCCAAAAAGCATGTACCTTTTAAGAAGGTGCCAGAGGACCAGGGACATAGTGCTGCAATGACACAGTAGGTGACTAAGCCGAACTCAGGGCTTGTCAGACCTGGAAGGAAGGGGAATACCTGTCTGTAAGGTGGCCTTGTCATGAAAGGAACCAGCCAGCACCACAAGATGGCTACCTAAATGACTAAGGGAGGGATGCTGAAAAGAGAGGTGGTATTGTTTGCTGATCAAAGTGTCAATTACTACTGATAGAAGTACTGGTTTACCAATAGGGAAGTTTAACTTCTGATCAAGTACATGCCTACCCAAAGGTCTTATCTGCACTATGAGGATGATGCAATTGGAACGATCTAAATACTCTATTCCAGCTGTGCGGGCCACTAGAAATGTATCAACAAACTACCACCCTTGCCATTTGAGAACAACCTGCAGGAGCAAGCCAGGGGCTCCAGCCCTAGGGTCTTGGTATTACTCAGAAAACAGTGTTGGACTTTGTCTTGCACCAATTATTAGATGTTTGCATCAAACTTACCTTCTTTTCCTCCCACACTACTCTAATTTTATATTTTCATATTCTTCTACCTGTCCCCTTCCATTCTCATTTCCAATTCATTTCCTCCTCCAATAAAAGGCCAATCAGCAGTGTGCTGTCATTACCTGACACTGCATGAAATCCTGCTTGTATGGCAAGATATTAGAGCAGGAACCATCTGCTATTCTGCACACATATACCATCCAGTAAAATGCAGACCAATTCTTCTGTAGCCTACTGAAACTTAATGTTAAGAGTTATTGTATCATATCACCCAACCAGAGTTTTGCAGGGAATATGCCTCATCTTTAGGCTATTACTGTTAAAATCATCTTTACCAAATCTTTCACATCTTTTGAAAAACCTCATCTTAAGGTATTTCAGTTGGACTGGATCTTTGTGCAATTCTTAGGACCCTCAAGTTTAAGACACTGAAATAAATGCCCTCTCCTCCATAGTTCTTAAGAAAGCCATAGAAATGTTTTTAAGTAGCAGCTAGAAAGTCATCAATTTCAAATAAAAACTGCCATTTACATCATCCAAAGATGACACTATGACATCAGCCTTGCACTTAGGAGAAACAGGAAGATTAAGGTCCTCATCCCCACTCCAATATTTTCTTCTGATTTTTTTCTGTGCAAACTTAGTAAGTATTTTTAAAAAAATCCATTTTTTAGTGTACACAAAGCTATCAGACTCAATTCTTCAAAAACAGAGTAAATGATCTGACAAACTGTGACTATTCTTGTAGGAGAGTAAGAACTTTTTTCCAGAAATTGGAGTAGATGAAGCATGGTTGTTCTCACACCAGTCACAAATCTCTATTACCGATAAAGTAGAAAAAAAGATAGCTGAGGAGATACTACAATATAAAAATACATTTATTCTAAGAAACTCCATCAGCACACTCCCTATCCCAATGATGACTCCATCTCCTTTTCAAAGGTCTGTTAAGGATAGATTATGTAGCACCCAGGCTTTTTCAGTATTGTCCCTGTCAGCTGAACATGACAGGTGTTCTCTTTTTTTTTTTTATACTTTGACCATACACCCCAGCCTACTCATATACATTGTCATCTCAAATACCTACTATGCTCACTTGAAAAATGAACCTCGAAAAGCAAACTTTTTTAGACAAGTTCTTTGCTACACTGAACATTTTGAACTGAAAAGTCTACCATCTGACAGACTAACTCTGAATTAGAATGAAACTCCCTTAAGTATCCATTACATTACTGGAAAAGCCATTTTTAAAGTGCAGTATTTTAAGGAGAATTTTTAAAATCTCTCTAGTATTTCTCACCCACCCCCACTGGAAATGGCCAGCAACGACAATTAATCCTGAACTATTGAAACTCCCCTTACTTACACAAGTCAGTAAACCAGTTTAACACAGCTTCTCTCTTAATTGGACTGAGTTATTGTCCAAGAAACATAGTACAGTCATGTAATAGAAGTGATATACATACATAAAAGAAAGCAGTCCTTCTGCTACTCATTGTGCCCAGGTTGTTACCAAACAATTCCTGAGAGGGACTAGTTGATGCAGCAGATTTAGCTACCTTACTCCTGCAGTCAGGTCTTTACAGACCAACAGCCCCATTCAAAAGACTACATAAATACCCAGTCTGCATTACCTCCAGTGGGTCCATCAGCTGTACTCCTACATTATATGCTCATCTACCTTCTGAGCAATAGTCTCCCTCAAATAATTAGACTGACATTATTAGCAGAGTCCTAATCCTCACTCACTGTCACCTTTACCCATTAGCTGTCCCTAATTTCTTAGCTGTATCTTAACAGGCTGCAAGCTTGCCAGCTACTATTCCTTATCCAGTGATATATTCCCCAACCAAAATTCTATCACTACAAGTGATTAGGGAAGTATTTCTTTTCATGACCGCTCACAGCCTTCAGGTACAGTCTCTTCTATGGTCCCACCTGGTGACTCCTTACACTACTAGAATTAGTTGGAGACATACTCTAAAATTTATTAGGCTGTAGCAAACAATTACACATCTTCCCTTCACTGGGAAAGACCACCATATGAAGATAGCATTGCACACCATGGTAAGGCTAGGAAGCTGGCAGGGGCACCTTCCCTTCACAGAATCATTTAGATTTAAAGGACTTCTTGACATCACCTAGTCCAACCCTCTGCTCAAGCAGGGTCAGCTAGAGGCATTTGCCCAGCACATTGTCAGCTGGGTTTTAGATCTGCATGGAGACTCCACAACCTGTGCTTGACTACCCTCACAGTAAAAAAGTGTTTTCTCCTGTTCGAATAGAAATTTGTCTTTTTAAATTTGTGTCCATTGCCTCTTGTCCTGCCAGTGGGCACTACTGAGATGCACCTGGCTCTGTCTTCATTCTTTCCCATCAGGTTTTTATACACATTGATAGGGTTAGGAGGAGACCCTATACTTTAAGGGAACATGAATTTTAGGCATAAGATCTCACACCTCAGCCCCCAGATTAGAATAAAACAGCACCACCAGGTGTTTTACTGCAGTGTTGTACCACAGAAGTTTTTGTTCTTGCTAATACAGTATAGAATGCTTAACCATATTTAACAGACAAGATGAAGGATTGTATCTTAGCAAGCTACCAGAAACTGAACTTGAAATTTCAGAGTATTGTACACACATATGCAGAGATCTGCCTAGAGTGACCTAAGCACTACCTGTTTCACAACAGCAAAAGCACCTGCAAATGCACCTCAGCCAAGAGGTTCAAGTTCCAGAGATCAATTTCATTAGCTTCCACCACACTTCTTTACTGACTGTATCTCGGAAGACATTCTTCCATTAGCAGAAGTACTGAAAAATATTACCCCCATTCTGCAGTTAAAGTATGATGTAAATAGGGCTACAAGACTTCAATATTGATCTGGAAATCAGGCATTTCACTTAACAGCAAAACAGACACACTAAAAAACAGCAGCTTTGATTCCTGTGACTAAACACTCTGAACAAACAGGGAGCAGCCAAGATGACAGTAAATAAAGGTAACCTCATCACACATTCTTCACCCATTCATTTTATGAAAGGCAATTATCTTGGCCAAGGTAGTCTTTCACAATGGAGAGGAACCTCTCCTTTTTACCTTAGTCAGATGCTTCCAAATGCATGCTGAGTTGTAGCAGAAGACTGTGGGTCAAAGTGTGATTCCCAGCCTACTGAAAGTCAAGACACCAGATCAGCAAATACAAATTCTTCTCAGATCCTTGTTTGCACTACTTACCTCTAGAAGTGACACTTCCAATACTCTTGCATTTCAGAATCTCAAGTGGTTGTTCTGAGAGTTCTGTCAAATTCTCCTCATCCTGTGCCAGTTCAAGCACCTATGTCTTGTCCCCAGTTTCCTAGGCCACAGAATGAAGACTGGATAGGAAGTGTTTGTTCAGTCATTCTTTGTAGAAGGCAAACCCTAACTGCTACAATATTTAGACTGTATAAGCTTCCTGAATCAGATTTCCAGTGCACAAGCAACAGTTCTAGGGAATTCTGATGCTGGCAATTTAAACACTTTTGACAAGCCTCCTTTGGAAAACCAATAGAACTGCTTATAGTCCTTAGGGAGCAGGGCTTTAAGATCAGTGACCATAGACATTTGATCAAGTGTTTCTCAAATCAGGTTGATCAGCTGTCCTAATTTTACATTTTCACTGTAATTATAAATACCTCAAAGATGATTAAACAGTTTTAGAACATTAGGTAACTGCTCTGCCTGAACCAGTGAGGGTAACCAGATGCAGGGGCCAATGCTTTGTTTAAAGGCAACCAGAATCCCCAAACAAGATAACCATATAACACACATAAGATCAGTCAGTTCTTGCCAGGAGAGTACCGAGGCAAGGGGCATGAACAGCCTCTGGCATTCTTTCGAGGTCCTGGATTTGTCCTTGGTCAAAACCAGGTTTGTTTTCTGCTCTAAAAAAAAAAAAATTTAAACTTTGATGAAAACTAGTGCTAGAAGCACAATCATGCTCATTAGCAGATCAGTAAGAGAATGTTTTCCTTCTGTACTTTGAGCTGACTGCATTCTGAATAGCAACTCAGACACCGCAGCTTCAGAAAAGTTCAAGTGTGAGACTAAGTTACCCCGATGTAGCAGCTGACAGGGAATAAACTCCAAAATAATTAAAAGAAAGCAAACAGGTTTAGTTGTCTGAACAAGGAATTTTAATCTTAGGTCAACTATTGAACTAGGTCAACATCCAGTTCACAATGTCTACAGATAGTGGGCATAGCCAGTCACTACGGTAAGTTTATTGAAGCACCAAGCTCCACACAAGACTGTAAAATACATTTTAAACTACTAGTAAGAAAGCTTCTTCAAGTCAACAATACTATTAAGGGCCAGAGTTTAAGGACTAAGTTTTCACCTTCCAAGCTATTTTAAGACAGCCAATCCATTGCATAAGCAAACCAAACTGCTACATACTGAAACACATAGAGCAGCAACTGTATTGAACAATTCCTGTAAATAATTCAAGGATACATTGAAACAGTATGGGTAAATTGTAATTTTTTATTGGAAAACAAATATACAACTTGGAATGGATTTGAGGCAAATCGTGCCAGAAGCAGATTTTTTTTTTGAAAATAAGTGGCTAAACAAAGTTTAAAAAGCATAGTAACAAGAGGAGAAAATGTTTTCTGGTACAGGACCAGCAGTACAAAAAAAAACCTTGTGTACGAGTACCTGGATAAATCACCCGTTTTGCATTAGTGCAACTTAAGTTTCATATTGTTGACTGTCAATTGTCCACAACATTAAGACTCCACTTTTCAACAACATGTTACAGGTATGGCCACAAACAAGTTACTGTGAAGTAAGCTAGGAGAATGATTTTTACAGTGCATTAGCCACATGTATATATACCGTTCACATGGTTTTATCCTGCAGTTAGCTGCAAAAGTCCTTATCCTCCTCCATCAGAAAAAGCAGAATAAACTCCTTTATGTACTGGAGAACTAGAGCCAGCATGTCACTTTAAGGAATTGCTAATGCATGGTAAACCCTAGCATACTTTATGTAACTCATTACACTAGTCATACCCAAGTCTCCTAAAGAAAGCTACTTTTTTTTTTAAAAAAAACAGACAACCCAGATGTTCCCTCAGTTAAGCAACTCCATCTAACTTTAGATGTGCAGAAGGGCTTAAATATCCAGAGTAAGCCACATGCAACATTTGTTACTTAGATCAATTTTCCAAAAATCAGAACAATGACAGTAAGATAAAGGAGAAAAACATGGAGGAATGGCCTTCTAATTACTATACATGCATATTCTTTTGACAGTAAGGGAAAAACCTTTTACAGATAAGTTACAAACAGAGAAAAGGCAAATAAACAATTTTGTACAAGAAATTTAACACATTCTGTACAATGTCTTCACTTCGCTGTCATCATTTGTACAAACTCTGTAAAAGGAAAGAGTTGTGCAAGAGTTACTCGGAGAAAAATGTGAACTGCAAGATCTGAGCAGTGACCTGCCTTACTAGTGCTGAACACTGTTTCAAAACTATGTTTTCAGTTACATTCAAAAAAGCATCTTGAAGAGTCCCCTTCTCTAATCACACCTAAAAACCTTTTATTTTTAATGGCAAACAGCCTCTACTTTTATCAGAAAAGTTGGGCCCTTCATGAATTGGGGAACAGCCTTACTTCCAAAACAAAACATTACAGGGCCCTCATGCCCACTGACTTACAGATAGGGACAAGATATCCAAGAATGACTAAGAGATCAGTAAAAATTGTGCTGAGGTGATGATCAGTTAGTTAAGTAGGTATGCAAGACATTGTGTTGGTTTGAATCTTTTTGAAAGCAGAATAGCTCAAGTCTTACTATTTTGCCTAACCAGCTTTAAGCAACTGATCAATTGCTTATTCACAGCACATTGGAAATTAGATCCCACAAAACAGGATACTTCAATTATCTTGCTGAACCATAGGTTCAGATACAATAACAAAAAGAAACCAGGAACCTAAGAGGAGTTAACTGGTTGCTTAAGTCTCAAAAGAGCAACTGGATATGAGGGGTGCCTACCCTCTTGAATGCCAGCCTCTAAACAGTCTATTTGCAACTAGTTATGAAGCAGCAGCCTTGTTCATAAAAAACACCTTTTCACTTGCAGATGAGTGCTCATTCCATGGCCACAACCAAAAAGGCCTTCAAGGGAAGCCATGCCTACACCTCAGAAAAAGTGAGGGTATTATCTGAAAACACCCTAGGTCTTTTCTATAAAATGTTCAGAAAGTTAAAATGAAAACAAGCTTAGTGATTCCGAGCTGCAAGCGATTGTCTAACACACCTCCTGCTTGCACGACTTCATTTAAGTTTCAACGGCAGAATGAAAGGAGGAAATACAAATAAGGTATTGCTGCAGCTGATTTATAAGCCATTATTTAAGAGGTCTTCTAAAGATCTTGAGATTTCTGCATATTTTAGAGGCTTTCCCCCTTTAATTAGTAATTTTAAAATCATTAGTGAAAAATGAGTGACTTGCTACAGTCAGATAAACATTCACTAGTGAACAGAACAGTATGAACAATATGCTAACATCTCTGCTAGCTTCCTCATTCTAATGGTCATTAGGCATCATTAGATTTAGAAAGTTATTTCTTACACTGCAGAGTTGCATAGTAATTTTTTGCGTTTGGCACAAAGGTAGCAATAACCCACTTAAACTTAAGCCTATTTAGACATACACAACGTACATACTAAAAGACATTATCTTAAAGGAACACTAACTGTTGAGAAGATCTCATCTGAACATTGCCCTGTTTAAACTCGGTGTGGCTATCAGCACCTACACAGTCACTAGTATGAAAAGTGCTACACAAAAACAATTGGTTAACAACTCCTTACCTTCATAGTTTACTTGACCATCACCATCAATGTCTGCTTCCCTAATCATTTCATCAACTTCTTCATCTGTTAGCTTCTCCCCAAGATTTGTCATCACATGACGGAGTTCTGCAGCACTAATGTAACCATTACCATCCTGGGAAGGGAAAAAAGGAAGACTGGAATAGACTTGCCTAAGGCCTAGTCACTTAACTGTAACTTAAGAATACTGCAGAGCAAGTTGACCATTAAGAAGTTATCACAGCTATAACCACTAGCATTTGCACAAGGCAAATGAGAGCTGTAAGCATATCTTCAGTATTGTCCAAGATCTTAGTCTTAATAAGACATTTTAAAAACAACTTATCAAATACCATCTACTTTGTCTGTCCTATCCTGAGACTTTTTTAATCACCAAAAGCAATGAGCACCGTTTGCAACCTTTTTAGGTGACAGATGCCTATTCAATCACGTGACTGTCTGGTTCATGTGTCTATTTCCTGAACAGAAACTACTTATCTCATTCACCTGTTCCATGGGAGTCCACCACAATGCCACAAGGGCTTCAGAGACCACTCTTAAACATATTCCATCCTAGCTGGGACACTGGGTATCAAAGTACTAGTGTATACAAACCCTGGACCAGCTTTTTCCTCCCCACACCCCAAAGTATTTATCATATGTTTCCTGTTTAAAAGTGGATGTTGCTGAAGAAGCTGATTAACTTCAGACTCATTTAGCAATTTACTTAGTAAAGACTAAGTGAAAGATTTAAAAGATTACCATTTTAAATATTTAAGCAATCTCCCTGCCAGCCTTGTACAAGTATTTCAGTATCACAGTAAGTGGTAGCTTAACAGTATCACCCACTACTATCATGATGACTCAGTTGACTTTCAGGTACGGTGCCACAGTAGACTGAACTTTACAGTGACTAGTTAACCTAGAGGTTCTAGATGATGGGACTGCAGATACCCCTCAATTCAGTGAGGAAGCTAATTAGAAGTCAGACTGAGTTTTCATAACAAATATTTAAGGTAAACATTTTAGTACCTTGTCAAACACACGGAACGCTTCTCTAATTTCTTCTTCACTATCTGTATCTTTCATTTTTCTTGCCATCATTGTCAGAAACTCTGGAAAGTCAATTGTGCCATTGCCTGCAAAATAGTTACTTCGTTAGAAAAACACATTTTAGGCACCTTATTAAATTACTTATTAATAAAATCCTACCATCAGCATCTACTTCATTGATCATATCCTGTAGCTCTGCTTCTGTGGGGTTTTGACCAAGCGATCTCATCACTGTCCCCAACTCCTTTGTAGTTATAGTACCATCACCATCCTTGTCAAATAGTGAAAAAGCTTCTTTGAATTCTGTACGACAACAAAAAACAAGTTAATTCCTTCAGCTTTGTAATACTAAGTTTACTTACTCATATAAGAATCCATTGCTGCTTATTGTTGTAAGTTACAGAAGTTTATTTCATTCTCTTAAGAAAATTTCAGTATACTGCTCAGTCTGCTATAACTGTAATGCCGATATTGAAGCACCAACATCTGGGAAACAACCCACCAGCCTACCAATCAACCACATTTTGACCTAACTTTGATAGATAGTAACAAACATCTGAGTACTTCTAAAATGGATGACCTATCTTGAACAAAGATCCCTAATACAGAGCTGAAAAAAATAGCTGTCTGCAACTAGAATGATCCAAATCCTTGGTAGGAACTGTATATCTCATGAGAAAATAATATGAAATTACTTTGAGAAAGCCAAAAACCGGTACTTAAAATACAAATGCTACAGATTAATAGCACTTCTGTTACTAAGAGAGGAGACAAGTCAATGGTAAAAGGTATAATCAGACCAAACTAAAAATAGGACAAGGGGTAATGGCTTTAAACTGAAAAGGGTGGATTTAGATTAGATGCAAGGAAGAAGTTCTTCACTGTGAGGGTGGTGAGGCACTGGCACAGGTTGCCCAGAGAAGTTGTAGATGCCCCATCCCTGTAAGTGTTCAAGGCCGAGTTGGATGGGGCTTTGATCAACCTGGTCTAGTGGAAGGTGTCCCTGCTGAGGTCCCTTCCAACTCAAACCATTCTATGATTCTATGAAATAGTTTCTCATTATAACTCACTTCCACTGGACATGTATATGCTACATAAAGCTGCAGTACCTAGCACCATAGGTCTTAATATTTGGCCATACCTAGCTAGAAAGTGCACTTCTCCCAGCTCTCTCCCATTGGACTTCTGCAGTTCTTCAGTTTATGTATATACACAACTCCAGTCAGTTGTTCAAGGAGGAAAGTCACTAGAATCTTAATTTCTGAAAAGCTGCTTAGAAAATTGCTTCAGCCCTGCTGTATGAACCCTATTTCAGGATACGACTAGTCAAAAATAATTGTAAGACTGCCTAACTGTGTTTCAGTGCTACCTCTTAACCCCCTACAATGGCTGTATTGTAGCCAGCAATATTAATACAAGCATAACATGTTTAATTGCCCAGCCAAAAAGTGGAGTTGGTTTTAATCCATGCCATCTGTTTGTCTTTGGCCACAGACCTTAAACTAGCTCACTGGATTATAGCATCTCATACACAAATTACAGTTAAGCATGGAAAACTTATCTATTCCCTTGCATGGTTCAGATCCTTTTACAGCTTTCAAGGCACCCAAGATTATGACTTTGGAGAACTCATTAGCTCAAGGGTACTCCTGCATCAGAAATACTTCCAAGAATTGATTTTAACATTTACAAGCAGCCAGCTTTCCAGATGGTGGGTTTCCCAGGACAGAATTAGTCAAAGTTGTTTTCACATGAACTGTATGAAGTCTTACTTGATCCATTTCATACTCTGAAACACTCAAGGTGAGTACAATTGGGAAAGCATTAAAAATGCAACTACAAAAATAGGCTTTTTTATAGTTCATGAATGCAGCTATAATACCAGAGCCACAGCTGAGTCCCATCCAGGAAAAAAAACCAAACACACTCTTCTAACAGTTTGAAGTGTCCCAAAAGCCAACTCCCACTGTTCAGCACATGAGAATCAGAGCAAAGCTACCACAGGACCAGACAAAACAGTTTCAAGCCAGTATTGTATAATCAAAGTACAGATAGGCCAGAAAAGGCTTTTGGGTCAAGCCTAGTAGAGAAGTTCATAGTCTATCACAGAAGGACCTCAAAAGGGGAACACTGAGTCTTCTTCAAGGGAGGTACTCAACTGTTAATCAAAATGTTTAGCTGTTAAGCACTTCATCCTTAGCTTGAAGGTCAACTGTCACGAACCCAAACATGAAGCAGACTTCACAGTACTGCAGTGACCCTGCTTAGAAAGAGTAAGATTTAATTTTTACACAAAATTCAAAGACTTACTTTCTACAACAGTGGCCATTTAGTGGTATATTCTGAACTCTTGACATGAACCACTCAAAGGACAACTATCTACCTTTCTTTTACTCGAAGATGCTGTAGGCTAAGAAACAACCAGCTATAAATCACAACCATAAAGAGAGTAAAGCAAGTCAAAGATCAGCAGCATATTCCTGTTTGAAATGCTGAATCAAGTTAGGAATACAATTCAAATACCTCTTTAACCACTTCTAGGAACCACCTCCAGTAATTAGAACAAAGGAACAACCACCTATGCAGATACAGTTTAGACTAGAACAAGAACAACCCAGCATAGCTTTGGAGGATTTGCACCAACAGCCAGTGAAGGGCAGCTATGAAATACTTAAGTTTAGTGAGCAACTGAGTTGTTGCTTCCTGCAATGCAAGATTATAAAACACACCTCCCACACAAAGCACCTTATGACTCCATGTAGCATGTAAAACAAATCCTCCCTCTATTCAACACTCCTCCATATCAAACATAAAATAAGAATTCTCTTGTATCCTAGATAAGGCTAAGCTGTCAGAACCACTCATCTTCAGGCCAGCCTATGATGTTTCAGCCTTTCCTTCCCTCTGAAAAGCACACTGCATCAAGAGAAATTACTACTTCCAGGCCCTATGAAAGAAAGGTTAGTCCAACAGAATGTGAACTCTGACACCTTAGCTCAAAATGTTCCATCTAGCAATAGCTTTTGAGGCATCTCAGCACCACATTACCTTTCCAGATGAAGTGGCAGTCTTCAGTGACCTAATATGTTCATTGAACCAGAACTACCATTCCCACTCTCACACAGTTCAGCCAGCTATGTCTGGAACTTTTATAGGAGAATGTCAATTGTTCTCTTCAGCTACCAGGAGCTCAACACTTAAATGTGACCACTTCTACTATGAAATAAATTCTAAGTAACTCTTGTGGTCAGATCCCCAACAGAGAACCACAGCACACTACAGGAAAAAGGCATAACGAACACCATACACAGGCCTACTTGTTCAGAGAGCTCATTTAGACCTCTTGAGGTCTGGTGGTAGGAAGTATAGCTTACAAGACCAGTTGCTTTGTGACAAAAGCATCTTTAGAATTTTCCCTGACCACCGACATCAGATGGTCCTGACCTACATACCTTTTTTAATACAACACTTAACCAAAGGGATACCCATTTGACTCAGCAACTTCAATTCTGACTGAATGAAGCTGCAGCTAGCACTCACATTCTGTACCTACACAGCTTTCAAAATCAGTCTTTCATATGAACAAAACCTGGGAAGTCTTTCACCCCTACCTATAATGACAAGAAGCTTCAGTCCTACATGACCAATGAGTTCCATAGGAAATAAGAACATCTGGAATCTTTAACAACTGTATTCTGGTGCTTGACAGCAGAGGTGGAAGATTTATTTCAAGCCCAGGAGAATGGCTGCTTTAACTACTTTGGCCTTCTATTTAAGAAAGGAAATGTTGTCTCTACCTTGTAGTACAATTTTCTTAAGCCTGCCTTCAAATCAAAAGCTAGGTATTTTCATATAAACTGAAATGGAATGGTACCAGGCTCAAGCCTTTAAAATCAGTCTCCATAAAACATGCAAACCGTACATCTAAGTTTTCCCATGCAAGACTACAGCCTTCAACAGGAAAGTCAGCTGCAACCCCTCCTAAGTAGTACTAGGGATGGTTCCCTAACAGATCAGCAGTGGGCTTATGTCTTCACATCAGAGGTTTACAGTTTACTTGCAAACACATTTGCTTCCTGAAATACCACAGCTGAACCGAAAGCAACAGGCCATTTTACACTGGACACTAACACTAAGTTATACTTTTATTCTTTCCATACAGATGAAATACCCCTATTCCAGTATGACAAGCTTATTAACACTCCCTTTTGGCTCTGAGAACTATACTATCATTACTGAATAGCTAACATTTGCACTAATCCTGAGATAGCATTAATAAGCTTCCTGTTTATATTCCATAATCAGCTACATCAACAAATAAAGCTTCTACAGTTAAGAACTGAAACTATGAGCCATTACTGAAAAGCCAGCAGTGACAATTGGTAAAGCCTGCTCCAGCTAAACTGATCACAAAACCCTTAAGATATGTAGGCCACTTCCTGAAAAAATCTCCAGTTGAACTAGATTTGGCTTGTGCTTACTCATTAAGACAGTACCATGACAACAAGTAAACTGACTAAGGACTTTCTACAAGACCATAATTAGTCTCCTATGTGACAGCAAGCTTCTGAAGTCTAAAAGCTACAGAAAAATGTTCTTAGACTTCAGATTTGGCAATTATGGTAAAAACAAACTAGCTTATCATGAAACTTCTGTTTAATGCAGTGTCTTCAAAAGCTACACTGTAATTAAATAGCAATACCTCTCAGAGGCTGTTATTTGTATGCTTGACCTGGTACAATTAGATTAGCAGAATCCTAACACCCTCTAAAATCATTTCACATGACAGTTATGCACACTGAGACCTTCTAGTATTAATACTATACACTTGTCAGATCAAAAACCCTTAAGTTTTTGAATGTCCATGGCAAGGCTGAATTCTGCATTACCAGCTTTAAGTCACATCAATTATTGAAGTTGAAATCAGTCTTCAGAGAACAGTGATGGACACTAGTTTGTGCAGCCTGCATGAGTAGGAGACATAACCAGAAGTTTTAGCCACCAGTAGACAGTTGTCGGTGCATAGAAACCATTGTTAGGTGGCCAAAACTAAGATGCAAGTCATGCATATTTATTTAACCATTTCAGAGGAAGAGCCAGATCAAGTGCACAGAACACTTGTGTCCAAGTACACAATATAGTTCCAAACATGGAATACCAAGAGTTATCACAAAGCCAATCTCTGCTGTCATCAAGAACAGCCATTCTGTAACACCTCCACTGACGGGAAACCACAAAGTAAATTGTTTCTGCCTTCTGTTAGAAGAGCAGTCCAGATTCCAAGTCTTCACCAGAGAGCCACCTCCCCAGACTTTCAGTTTGCACTTGGGACAATTCTGTAGTCATGACAGGGGAAAAAAACCCAAAAAACCCCACAACCAAAAAACAGAGTCCCAACTCTACTAGCTAGTAAAGCTGTGAGGATTGTCTAACTATTCTAGAAGACAGAACTTCAGATTCATTGTATCCGTGGTGCTTTTAAAATAGATAAGCCTTTAAAACTTAGGTGACAAATTAAAACATTCCACAATATTCTTCAGTATCTAAGAAAGCTAAATATCTTGTGTAACACAGACTGTCACTGGATTAAGAGATGTGCCAGGTCAAGTAGGAGTCGCCACATAGCATGTAAAAACCTCACCTGCAATCTGCTCTTCTGTCAGTTGATCAGCCTGCAATAAAAAGAGAATATCATTATAGTAGTAGCAAAAGTTTAAGGCAAAATAAGACAAGGACTTGTAGAGGCCTCTGAATATGATAGCTGCTCTTCAGGACTTCTGTAGCATTCTGAAATAGTTCTAACATAGCTCAAAAGTCATCAGGATTGCTTGCTAGGTAAGAACTGGCAGCCTGTCCTAGTTTCCTGACCCTGCAATATCTGGTACACCCAAACAATGGATTACCACGTGTATCAATC
This sequence comes from Aviceda cuculoides, assembly GCA_035590195.1. NCBI lineage: Eukaryota > Metazoa > Chordata > Aves > Accipitriformes > Accipitridae > Aviceda > Aviceda cuculoides. The sequence goes on along the minus strand of JAVJGG010000055.1, from coordinate 3,315,226 downwards.
CATTACCCAAGCAACACTAGCAAACTCAAGGCACACAGGTAGGTCCCTCTAGACTGGTTTTAAAAACTTGTTAACACAGCAGACTACTGGTAGTAACATTTTGGTAAGCTAGCCTCAGTTTTAACACCTAACACTTTAGGTCTAAGTAACACAGCAGTAGCTCCCAAATTTAAGTCAGACTAGTCTCTTTGGCCAAGTTACAATGCTATAATTAGAAAAATATACTCTTCTCTAGAATTAAATAATCCTCTAATTAGCATGAAGCTTCATGTCCAAGACCTGGCCATAAAAAACAAAGTCCATACAATCAGTACTAGCTGCTTCAGCCCAAACTGGTAATTTCAATGCATTTGTCATGGGGCTGTCTATAGACTTTTTTCAGACTGCTGTCTATAGACTCAGGTAGCATAATGTAGTTTACACGGCCACTAGAGAAAAGTTTCAGTGGTGTAAGACATATCATTTCTTTATCAGTTGATTAAGCCCCAGCTTATACTTCATTTTGCTCTATCACTGAACACTTTTGAATCAATTGGATTTGACAGCAATAAAAAAACCCCTCAATCTTCCTAGGCCAAACCCAAAATGGACTTCACTCTTGAAAGAGCACAAAGGCATCTGAGGACTGCAGAAGTACTTTCCCTAGGTTTTCAGGTCAGCTGATTCTTCAAACAAGTTCTGGATAACTTCAGTTGAGTTGTAGTAACAAGGTCATACACTTCCTTCAAGGAAGCTCCTTGAGCTCTTTACCCCATAGTACTCCAAAGAGTCAACCCCCCCCCCCCAGCTTTAAAATACAGAAAAGATACACTCACTGCTCAAGTTCAACAACACCCCTTTTTAAAGTTTTGTTCTTATTGTGACCACTTCAACAACAACCTTTTTATAATTACTGCAATATTGACAGAAATATTTTTAGTCATTAGCTGTGCCCACAAAGGTGTCTCTATGCATTAACCATCTGCCAATGAAATACTTAGAAAAAGATATATATACCACCTGTCAGTTTTTACTGATTTCAATCTGAATTACTTTTCTATATTGCATGCAAACTTAGAAGTTCCCAGCTTCTGGTTATTCTTCCTGTAACAGAAGTGAAGCTAGCTTCTCAAGCAACCATACAAGAGCTAAACCACTTCCAAAAAAATATACTCACCTACTCTAAGACTAAAGACCACACCATAAGCAGCTTTTAAAAGAGCAGCCAATGGGTATTTACAGCTATAGACTCCACTTGTTCCAATTTCAGCAGCTGTAGGAAGTATTCCCATGCAGACTCAACTTTTTGTTTTTAAAAAAATTGAGATAGTCTAGGGTGGCAGCAACACTGCTGAGAACACCACCAATTCAACATTGAGATGGAAGCATTCTGATGGTCACTTAACAGAAGCCTAACAGATTTTCATTTGTCTGAAGTGTATCATTAACACAGACTCACTCACACCTTTGCATGCCATTTACATTTTTATTGCTCAAGTGAAGAGAATGAGGTGCTACATTTCCATAGGGTATTTGTATCCACAGAAAGCTGTAGATCAGATTTAAGTAGCAAGAACCTAGTTTATTTAGGTCAATACTTATGGGTTACCAAGTTGAGTCACATACTGTTTTATATAAACAGTTTTATATAAAGACATGACATTAAGCAGTGTTTAAGCTGTTAAGTGTTCCCAAACTCTAACTCTTCCAGCAACTTAAAACATACTATAGCTGCTAACCATAAATTTGGATAAGCTTTGTCGGTACCTGTAAGAGGTACAGTGTTTGAGAAGAGCACGAAGCTTATTAGAAGGCACAGGTATAGGGCAGCTGAAAGATAAGCTAGGAGGTGGGGCAAGGTTGAACAAACACCATCTGTACTCCGCAGTGCTAGGCTCTGCAGGGACTGCTGCGCAACAGCAGTAAAAGGCGGAGCCAGCAAGTCTATCAGATCACTCCCTCCCATGACACTCAGGTGGTGGGCTATCAGCCTGGATCTATGCATGCATGTCACAGGACACTGTGGTCTTCCTAGAGGGGGTCTTCTGGAGTTCTTTGTCCTGAATTTAAGCTAAATACTCATACACCATACATGTGCCAGTATGCACACCTTCAGCAATGCAACCCAACTTGAGAAATGCACAATTAAGTTGCAACTGTAACATGCCTATACTGAAGTTTTGATATGCCCCTTACTACAGCCAAGATCCACCTGAAAACCTCCTTTGATTAAGTCAGGGAAACCATCACAGCTTTGACACCGCATTCTCCAATCCATGCTGCAGCACCTTCATTTTCATTGCAATAGCTCCCATCCTCCCAGCCCCAGATTATATTAAGGGGCTGTCAAAGAATCTAAGCCTCCTAGGAAAGAAGGGGAGGTGTTGTGTGTGTGTGCAGCACTTTCAGTGGCACAAGCAGCCTCTAGAGGTAGTGTTTCATTACAGTCATAGCTGCTATGCAATAATCAGTTTGGAAGATCCTCAACAGAGCTGACTAATGCTGCCTAATAGAGCGCTATCAGCAAATCACAGAACAGATGACACTGCTCCCCTCCAAAATTTAGCATTTTGGTATACTTCACAGGTGTTAGATCTGAATGGACAGTGTTGTTCTGGCAAGATTAACTGAAAAACAAGTACTAGACAGCCTAGCATACAAGGGCTAAAACTACACTTGTAGTAGGTTAGCTTATTTTGGGAGCAAAGCATTCTGCTTTATCTAGCATGTGCAGTATTGGACAACATATATTCACAGGTTTAGCCACTCTGGTCTGTCAGGATGAACCACATTCAGAGTGTCACTGTGCCTCCTGGACACACCCATTTTTATATAGACCTTGCTTGAAGATACTCCATTTTTGGTTCTGTACAGACGATGACTAAAAGCAGTAAGCCTTTTACTGCCAGATTCACTGCTTTTTTTCTTTAGAGATGATTTGCTGTATAGGTGCACAATTCAAGCAAAAGAACAAATTCAGGCTTCTGTTCACCTAATTTCTTTGCCCAGAGAAAGCACTTCAAAAAACCCCTTTAATTTTAAATACCCATCGTTCACATTAGGCATGGTGAGTTGATAATAATCTGATTCCTTAAAGGCATTGTAACGAATTAAAAGGTAATTCCACTATACTGCATCTTCTGTTAATGCAGAGATAGTACTAAGTGGCCATTGGTGCTACTTTTGCAACAGAATTGTTCCTTTTTGTACGTGCTTCAGTATCCACTTGTTTTAATCATAAAGCCCAAACGCATATGCTTTAGACCTTATTTGAAACAATTCTCCAATTCCACAAAATGTGTTCTATTTCGACAGTTGATTAAAATCCTAAACAAACGTATTGCTAAGAAAAATAAATTGTGCTTGCTCAAGAAAATGCAGGACTGTCCACCGCAATGACCAAAACTTAAAAAAAAAAAAAAATCCCTTGTTCAAGAGAGCCACCGACAGCAAGGCGTTATCATGAAATCGGCAGAGGAGAGCGGCTCCAACGTGAGCTGACAAGAGGTCTAGCAAGGAGGGAGATGGTGCAGTGAGGCAGCGTGCCCCTCATCATCATGCTGCTCAGAAGCTGCAGGGCTCCGCATTGCATTATTACCAGGCGCAACACACCTCGCTAGCGAGCCAAACATCTTAAGCGCTCGCTGCAGCCGTTGCCGCGCCGCTTGCTCCCCAGCCCCATTCAGCCGCACACGCCGGCTTGCAGGGGAGGGGGGTGGGGAGGAAGCGATAAGAAAGTAGAGCTGGTGCCACCATAGCAGGCTACTTCCTCCCTCCCGGCACCCCCCAACGCGGGTCTCCTCCCGGGAGAAACCGTTATCTACCCCCCTCCCCCGCAAAGCGTCATGGCGCTCGAACCGAGTGGCAGTTTGAATTTTGAATCCGCACCAACGCCCCAGGGCGGGAAAAGGACCCGGGCGGGATTCGTCCACCAGCACTTCCTCCTACGAACACAACACCTCCGAGCAGGACCCTCCGCCCCAGCCCGCCCGCGCTGCCGGGCTGAGCCCACCGGCCACAGCAAAGGACGCCTTCACCCCTACCCCCACCCTTCTGCAGGCGACCTCACCCCGCAGCAGTCAAACCACCTGCCCTTCTCCTCCCCCCCACACCCAGCCCCAGGCACTGAGCACCGGACCAGCACCCGCAAAGACCGTGTCGCTACTCCGTGCCCAGGGACTCACCATGGTGGCTAGGCCTGGCTGTGGGGTGTGGTAGAAACTAACAGCTGCAACGGGCACACAAGCAACCGTCCCGCTCTGCGGCTCGCCTCACACTGAGACCTGCCTGGCCGCCAGCAGTGCCTCATAAGCCTCTTCACAGCCCTCCCGGATCGTTCCGCGCCGCTCCCTCCCCCCTTCCCTTTCCCCATCAGGGAACGGAGCTGCGAAAGAAGTCCCGGCTCTTCTCGGCAGCCCCACCCGCCCCCCCGCACCCCGAGAGCGTCCCCTTTTTGCCCCTGAGCCCCCAAGCCCCGGCGCAGGAAGGGGCGAGGTGCGGGAAAGAGGAGGGGTTGCATTTGTGCAAACGGTGCGGCGGGGTGGGGGGGGAACGGACGGCGGTGCCCGAGGAGTAGGCTAGGGGACTATTTCTCTGGGCGGAAGAGGATTTTAGAAAAAATACCGAGGAGTGCATAGACTCCAGAAGAAGGGCGCTGATTGGTGGATTTGTACCTGCAATGCGTCACTCGGACATGCACAGTCTGGGCTGGGAAGCGGTTCCCCCTCCC
>JAVJGG010000055.1:3266271-3310174 GCA_035590195.1 Aviceda cuculoides | reverse complement strand
GCCTGGGCGGGGGGAGCGGGGCGGGCGCTGGAGCGGGCCCGCGGCCGCCAACGTGGCCTCCTTCCACCGACAAAGCGTGCAGGCCGTGGCGGGCGTTGTAGCTCGGCCGCTGAGGCGGCGGGGGGGGAGGCCCAGGCGGCGCAGACCCCGAGCTGCAGGCCGTGGAGCGGGGCTGCGGCCTGGCGTTGGCTGCTCTCTCTCGCTGTGCGTTACCCTGAGACTTCACCGAAGTGCACCTGAGAAACATATCGCCGAGAACATTGTTGCCAGAACATTTCAAGCCTTATCTCGCTGTGCTCCGGAAAGTCTCACCCACGGAGTTACTAAATGAAACTCGGTCTGCATCCAGCACAGTCCAGAAAAATTCCCACCTTGCTCTGCAAGCCAGAGATGCTTCGTTACTGGTAGCGTTGTTTAAAAGAACAGATCTCCCTGTGACAAACCACGTATGGCCTGGTCTTGTGCCTGAGAAGGACAGATGGCCAGCAATTCTTAGCTAAAATCTTGAGTCTTACCAGGGTTTTCTCTTAAGATGAATTTGAGCAAGTTACTCCAGACAAAATTTTCAAACTTGCAAATACATTTTTAAAGGCTTATCAACGGATAGTTCAACAAATAGCTGCAATGTTGGCTGAGTTCACTGAAAGCAGGCCTACCTGTCATCTCTGAAAACCACAGTGCTTATTTTGGGACCATAAATACGTTACTAAACTTTGGGGGGCCCAAGCCCGAGTTTTCCGATGTAAGTTTGGATACAAATTACCAGTCATGTTACAATAAAAATTAACTACTTCCATATCTATTGCAAGAACTATTTAGTTAATGTTTGCACAGTACTTAAATAGTATTTTATACCTATTTACTCATTACTGTTATTACACAAACTAGAGCAATGGCTGTCACATTACACACTAAAGGTTTCGCTCATCTCTGCTCTTTGCAGTCTTTTTGGCCATATAAATAGGATGTGCTTGGGAGGGGACTGGCATGAACAAACTCAAAGTTCTATGAGTTTTTCCCTCTGAATATTAATTGAAATTCTCAGGCCTTCTCTCTTCAGAGCTAATCTGGTGTCCACCAAATTCAAGAACAAATGGAAAAAAAAAAAAACCCAGAACAAGGCCTGGTTTCTTAAAACAGAGACCCCTTCATCAAGCCCAGTGCCTCTCGTTCTCTCTACCTCACTTTGTGACCATAGGGAATGCAGAAAACAACAGCCTATACTTAAATTTGGCCTTGAGCCTTTAAATTTGCAGCTACTATTTCGTGATGCACTAGTTTTTTTAGGCCTCCTTTCCACTTAACCGTATTTACAGTCCACGAATCAAGCACATCTAAACTATTGTCTTTTCAAACTCTGATAACATTTTTTCAATGTGTAATATATACCTAGATGAATAAAATACTTTTCAGAGAAAGCAATAAATGCCAAGGTTATTGTTAAGCACATGTCCGTATACCTCTGCAGATCCCTGCCTATGGCCAGGCTATGCTCGATGCAGATAGATGAGGCATCAAGATGGCTTCAGGCAGTTTTACTCCTCCCCATGCCCCCTTTGGTTCAGTTTTAAGGATTGCTCTGACGTTCCCAACTTCTTTACAGTTCCAGAGGCGTGAATCACTGCAGACAAGTTTTTGACCCAAAAATTCATCACCCGCTCCATATTTGGGATAAAAGTGGCATAGCACCGCTCAGGGCGCATGTATGTCATACCCTCAAATCCGGAGCAGAGTGCTGGTGCATCTGTGTGGAGCAGTGATGTGGAGATGTTAGCCTGGGTCCTGGCAACAAAACGCCTGCATGTGCATGGTGCTGGGCCTGATTTACCAAGCCCTTCCCTTGGCATCTCTCCGTTATCCTCACAGTTAGAGAGGCAAAACATCATGACACCCAGCTTCATGGGTGGGTTACTCAGGTGCCAAGGCTCAAGGAATCAACTGAAATGAGGTATATAAACATTTCTGTGAAGCAGGTCCTGAGAGATTTGATTAAAAGTATATGGAAGGGCTGTACTTAGGCAGCATGTTCTGCCTGAGTTCTGTTCCTGGAGTTTGCCACTGGCCATCTCAGGAGCATGGAGGCTGTAGGAAACATGAGGCCCACAGTGTAAATAAAATGTAGGCACTTTAATTGTGGCCTAATGGTCTTCTGAGGAGCAGGGACTTGAATGCAAGGATTTCAGCCCCCAGAGAACCTGACCACCATACTGCTTATTTCTGTATATGTCCACTGAAGTATTGGGTATCTGTAATTTATTAAATTCTTCATACTCTTTTTAGTTACATTCAATTTTCTATAAAGGCAGAAGAAGTGGTCATTCAGAGCATCCTCTCTCTGCCATATGTTTCTTATGCCCCCTGGTTCCTTGATCTCTTTCTCTCCCCTTTCTCCGTTCTTCTGTGTCTCCTTTTTTCCATCTGTATTTTCCTCCAGCAGCACCCATTTCCTGTGGGTTTCATCACCACCCCCACCCTCCTTCCATCTGTTGAAGAGATCAGCCACGAAGTTAACTTGCAATTACACTACCAGTGAAATTACACCAACACTTACAGCAGCATTACTAAGCATTAAAGCGAACACCCCAGTTGGGAGGGGGGGTTCACCCCTCTCACAAACAGGTTGTCAGCCATCGCAGGTAGATAAAACAATAGCTTCTCAGGTATTTCGAGGCCAGGGTCCTCTCTCGGTAGCCTAGAAAGGCAGAATTGCTTTCCAGCAGCCTAGCTGACACTCTCTGCAGCCCGCATGTGCCATGAGAGGCAGGGAAATACATCAAATGACTGGCCGCAGCTGTGGGCTGCGACTCTGACACCTCTGACAGAGCAATAATGGGAATTGACTGTAATTTCTCTGTTGCAATGGTCCAGTATAGCTCTATCAACTCAGACTTTTTAACATGATAATTCCTCTCTCTGGTATAGAGAGATTTGTCAATGTTTGTGCACTGTGGTTTGTTTATTTTTCCCCCCATGCAGAAATGTAGTCTTATAAAAGTCCACTTTCAGGATTGGGGCAACAAAGTAGAAAAGTAATTTGAGTTACAAGGTTAGATGAGCTGTATATGCCAGCAATTTTCACAATTACTATATGCAGTATATTTAATATTATATAAATTGAATTTATTCTTTCATTTTAATAATACTTTAATGGATCATGTGGACTGATGTATACAGAGTACTGTGCAATGGTATAAAATGCTGTAGCTGCCTCCTCAAGTTTTGCTATGTCATTTCTGTGTAGCTTATAGTAATAATTTGAACAACCTAATTAGAAATTAATTGCAAATTTTATAAGTGAATTTCTGAGGTAAGAAGAAAAAGATATTTACTTACAGCGAGCACCAAAACTTAGCATTCACCTAACTGCTTCATACAGACAGAAAATAGCTCATGGCTGATTTTGCATAATGGGTCTAATTTTTTCCAGCTTTGTCTGCAATAGAGAACCCACCACACTGAGAAAGACCTTTATTCCCAGCTCCAACTTTATGGGAATAAAATGGGTTGTAAATCAATATTTAGACACCTAGATATACTTGGAAGGCCCATTCAGCTCTCAGCAAGGAAAAACATTGCTGTGTGCAAAATTTTAAGGTGCTAAATGAGACATCCCTATTTCTGGTATCCTGAGAGCGTCAATTGATCAAACAACCCAGAATGCTGAGAATTGGGTGGAATTGGGCTGACTGCTCATCCAGCTACCCTTGCTTCACCTGGATGGCAGCAGCAGGAAAAAATAGAGGTTTGTTGACTGTGTTGGATGGAAGACATCACCTTTAATATAAACAAAGCTGTGGGAATAGCTGCGCTTTGTTGAAAGCCTTGCCCTGTCCTTTGTGCCTAATCCCTGAAGCACTCACATCTGGACTGCACAGTGCCTGTAAATCCGTGGGATGGCACTTGTTTCCCTACGGAATAGGACAGGAATTCCTTCCACCACTTCAGTTTCTGTGGGAAGTGCATAGACGAGAGCACTACATGGTCCGAGTCCCAGGTAGAAGGGACTACATCACCTGCTTTCAGAATATTATGTTGTGTAGCTGTGTCAATGCTGAAGGCAATGCAGGCACATCCAAATTAGCATTTAAGTAACTCAGATATGGATAGCAAGGCAGCTCTAACAGTGTGGTACTCAACATGAACTGCTGGACCCACTCAAGAAGCCATTCAGGTTTGCAGTTAGCAGATAAAAAACTCTATTGTGGGGATTGCACAGCTCCCTTAATCGAGGCTATATGTTGTAAAGCTGATTCAGGTGACCTAAATCTGAGTCTTTAACTATATTGTGACCACTCACTAAAATGAAACAAGACGGGAAAGTCCAAAAAAGTAGATAGGTGCACTCACATAAAACCAAGAGAGGCTAGAGGAAGATGCAAGATCTAATCATAGGCTGTAGACTAGGATTAAGAGTAGAAAGCCAGTGGGACTCACAATCTTTTTTGGGGTTGGGTTTGGTTTTTTTAAGAGATAAACAACTGCTTCCATTTTATGAGGATTTCTGATGGAACATTGTCCATAAACCTGCAGTATTTTCTGGACTCCTGTGAGGAAAACATAGCTCTAGGTCTTCATCTCATCAGCATATCAGTCTAGAATATGAGAAAGCTGCCTGTGCAGAGGCAGTAGGAGATCCCTTTCTAAACCATATTCTTGAAGTACAAGAATAAAAGGCCCTCAACACTAAATGATCAAGATCTTGCTTTTTCTGTGTTTCATTTTCTAAAATACCTTAATAGGAGGGAAAGCATAAAACCTATATTTGCTCCAAGGTAACAGAAATCCCACAGTCATCATCTGTAGCACAGTCCTGTTCTCCACGGACTGGAAATAATAACATAACACTTACAAGAGGTAGCATAAAGACCAGGAAATTGCAGAATGTATTCCAGTGTCTTCAGATTCTGGAAAGGCAGCTTTTTCTTTCCTTCGATGAGCTGTAAGAGAAAGAGAAAGTCTTCAAGCGTCACCTGTACTTCCACACATAGGCCAGAAGCATTCGTCCCTGAGAACCACCACACAATTATTATCGTCACAGCACTTACAGCTGCACTGCATGAGTCACAAGCCATTTGAATTGCATGCTCCATTTCTGCGGACATGGTAATGAACCTCAGTCTTGAATGCAGACTCTCTTCAGTTTGAAGAATACGACCAAGAAAGTACTTGCAAATGCGCAGTGGCTAGGATTTTGCCATTTTCAGTGGGAAAACACATGCCTATTCACCAATCAGGCTATGCCATTGTTACTGGTTGGTTTCAGTTTGCCCAAAGCTGAGCCCACAAAATATGGAGTGAAGAAGGAGCATGATGGAATTAATAAACTTGATAAAATGCATCCGAGCAACTGTTTAAACTTCTCCTCATGTGAAGATCTAGGAAGACAGTGGTCAAGGAAGGACTTGGTAATTCTCCATTTTGATGGGGAGAGATGGCTAGAGGAAAAATATGCTCTTCCGGATCTGAAGACAGTTAGTTTTGGTGGCTTGCTACATGGGAGGTTCTCATTGTAACATATTTTTTCTTTATTAGCAAACAAAAATAACAGAATAATAGCTAACTCCTGTTAAAAAATTACTGGGGGAGGCAAAGCAGTGCTTATAATAGAGTTATTGCTGCAGCCTTAATTAGGGCATAGTGCCAAATATGTCTGTGATGAAATCCAAATCAATGTAATGATGCTTTCCCATTACCTTTTTTTGGGGGGAATGAAATGTCACAAAATATTTTGCATACTTCCTATTGGGGACCAGGGTGTATGGGACTGATTTACAACAGAACACAAAGGGTTTTGTTTAAAATTGGTGCAGGCAGACAGACAGCTGCTGGAACTGAAGGTTAAAATACGTTTTCATTTTCTAATGACAGCAAAGGATGAAGCACTTCTCAACTATAAAATTGCAATTATAGTATAGAATCTGACTAATCTAAACATAGTATATCTACTTCCCATTTTCGCCCAAATAGACATTGTTTCACCTAAACCGAAACTGCTCTGGAAATTCATACCATGTCATTTAGCCTTGTGCTCTAAGGTCCTGCACGTTTAAAGTGATTTTTGTCCACATACAGACAGTTGAAGAACCCCACCTCTCTTGAAGTCAGTAGGCATTTCGCAGGCTTTCTTTCAGTGGGTCACATCCTGAGCATCTTATTCACTTTTTCCTCTATTTGTGCTCAGGCATGCTTTCAGAGGAGTTTATCCACATAAGGGCTGACTAAATACTGAGCAAACAGTTCAGAAGTTGGCTGCCTTTTATAAATAATGATTCAAAAGTTTGGTTTAGCTACAGATGAGCCTGAGCCACAAAAATTGCATCTAGCTCCTAACTGTGTCAACTCCCATGGCAGAGATTTTTTTTTCCCAAGATGTTTTATCTCAGCCAAAGCTTGGCCTGAAAGTTTATGTAGAAAGACAAATTGTGAATCAGAAGCCTGTATCAGTGCTCCGGGTGAAGTATGTACCAAGATAGCCTGCAGCCACATGCCAGCTTGCCATTGACCTTTTATCTGCATAAATAGTCTTGACCTTTGGGCTGCTCAAATTAGTGCTAGCTGCTCAAGCAGTCAAGTATCACAATCCTGTTCTGCTCAGGCCGCATCTCTTTGCCTCTAACCGCTCATGCCATGGCCTTCACTGGGCGATGGAGGTAGGCGGGGGCATGAGGCAGCTTTCTTACCTCTGTGGACATCCTCAGCCTCGGAGGAAATCCACCACTGGCTGGGTAAGACCATACTCACTACATTGACTAAGCAACACAGAGAAGACTGAGTGAAGGAGCTGACAATGCGCCTTTAGACTGACACTTTTCTATAAGGCACAGTAAACATTCCCTTTCGCTCTTGCTTTAATTTATTGTGTTCTCATGTTAAAATAAGTCCTAAACAGTTTTGAAATCAAAATAAATGCATCATTACCAAAAAAGTTATTCTTTTCCTAAGCCTCAAAGTGAGTTGTTTTTGCTTAGAAACTGCAGTAGATCATTAAACCACAGATCTCTCTTTAAAATATCATCTACTTTTTATTTAGTGGACTGTATACTTTATAGGGTTTAATGCCCATTATTTTCTCAGTAGACTAGAGCTAGCATGCTCTCTCATGTAAATAAACATTCAGTCCTATTTCAAAATCCATCATTTGTGTCCCTGAAACTACAGCAGGTTTAGTTATTTTTGGAAATAAGTATTTGCACAATTTTACAAGCACATTTTTTTTCCAATTGTGTAGAAGACATCCTTTGGTTGCTTAAATGACAATATTGACTAGGCCTGGAAAAAAAAAGAGTGGGATACTTTTAAGGATGTAAAGCAGGAAAAAAATACAAACATTTTCAAGCTTCTCCAAGATGATGACTGCACAGACACATTTCAAAGGGAGGTTACTATCCCCAAAATTTACTCCAAAGCTCTTTTTTTCTGATTTCCTTTAACTGGGGCTTTTTTCTCTTTGGCTGTTTCAGTTATGGGATAGCAGATACCAACTGTATTTTTCAACCTGATGTGCATTGTCAGCTTTAAAAATTCAGTTGACTCCTATTACACATTCTGGAGACATTTTTAATTACACCAAGGAAAACTGTCAGGCAAGTAGTGAGATAGCTAATCACTAATCCCCGTGTTTTTAAAACTAAATTTGAGGAAGCCATCCTGCAAGTAAGAGTGGGAGCTGCATGCTGAAGCACATTGCTGTCTGCCTTGGGCAGACATGTTGGAAGGGAACTAATTGTGTTACTGCATCAGGTCCTTCAGCTCCACACCAATGTCTAGCCCACAGTGGTTGGAGTGTGCTGAATTTCACCCCAATTTTCAGGATTAACTTCTCGCTGGAAGGGCTGCAATGCCACCCATATGGTCCTTGGTCAGCCACCCAAAAAGCAAGTGTCCTGCCTCCCTCCCAGGAGGATGATTTGGACAAGGGCTACGAGCTCTGAGAACGAGTCAGGAGAGTGCAAGACCTGCAGACATGTCTTTATGCTGTGTGGTTGGAGTGGGTGCAGGAGAGGATAAGGGCTTCTTGCTCCTATTTCTGTGAGCAGTTGCACAGAAACAAGACCCTATGACTCTCAAAGTCCATTTGCCAAATTACAGCACCTCCCTCTTCAGTTATGCCTAAGAAAGGATGTTTATGTTTCACCACAGAAGCAAATGAAGGGAGGGCTTGCCTGCAGCCTTCTCTTCTGCAGCCACAGAGCCCCTTACGCACAAGCTGCATTACAGCTGCAGAGAGGAAAAAATGTGGGCTACCCTTGCTGAAACATTGGCAGCACATCACTGTTTACAACTGGAATTCTTGCTGCCTGCTTTTACCAATGACAACTTAGGACAGGAATAGGAAACTTCACATGATGATGAGGTCAATTTTTTTTTCACTTGTCCAGTGCCCCCAGATGAGCACAAAGCTGCTGAAGTTAAGTTTTATGATTGCTTGCAAAAAATTGAGCTTGAGCCATGATTTTTAGCTGCTCTTTTGTGTTATCTTTTATAGCACTTCCAACAGCGTACTCATTTGAAACTTTTAAAAGCAATTTAGTTTGCTTTCATTTGTTCCTCATTTCAGCTCTCCTGCCTTGATTATCTGTGGCTGTACCAGGAACAATTTTGACTTGACCCATTCTCGAGTAAATAAGAAGGCAATGCATGTATTTGCAAAGCATGTTTAACTTGTGTTTTTCATCTGTGCTTAATATTAAATCTACTGAGCTACATAAATAAGTAATTCACTTAAACCTGTCAAACCAATAGTAATTTCTTCCCCTTGGAGTTCACAGCTCTGAGGTATCTCTTCTAATGGTTTAATTTCCTTTTGTGTACCTAGAGACAAAAGCAGTCACCTACACAACTTTCACGTGTAGAAGAGGGACAGGTGCTCAGCTGTTGTTTGCCTCTGCCCCCATCCCACTGCATGCAACATACATAAATGTGCATAAAAATATAGTGTGGGAATAAAATAACCACTTTGCATGTCACTTCTGCTGTGGTGGTTTGTGCATGTGAAGTAGACTCCTGCTCGGCCTCTGGTTTGGATAACAGCCCTGTAAAATCATTTCTACCAAGAGACTAGGGATCTGTTTCTGCTCTCATCCAAATGAAATTAGTGGAATTATATATGCGTAAAATCAGGGGCAAACGAGAGGAAACGCTTGTTTGCTCTTTTGTGCTTATATGGAGTTGGGCTCCTTAAACATGAGTAAGGCAATGCTCTCATAAGAGACAGAAAGCATGTCATCAGGCACCTGGCCTCAGGAGGACTAGCCACAGCACTTAAGACTTGCAAGCCATGTAATGCATACAGATAGCTGAGTGTCAAAGAGTGATTTGAAACAAAATAAACTCCCCAAACTGGGAAGCCCCTTAGAGCTAAGCAAAAGGAAACACTAAGCGCAGGGGGTCTAGATGAAACCCCATCCCCTCTCCACCTTGTCCAGGTGCCTATATCAAAGCTGTAGGGAAGGATCTCCTTGTAGCCAGGGATCCTTTCCTAAAAATAATTGTGTAGGGCCTCTCTTTGGAAGCAACGATGGGAGTGCTTCCCCTCAAAACCCACTCTGGCACCATTTCAGGCTGTGTGCTGTGCTGGTATGGGGCTAAAGCTCTTTATCCATGGGAATTCTCCTCCCTCCACCATTAGCTGCATATGCTAAAACCCTGCATAAGCCACTGTAGTCTCTGGGATCTGGGGGTGGAGAGAGGAATGGAAGAAATCTTGTAGCAGAATATATTTAGCTTCCATCTCTTCCAGGATGCTCCTTCACACCTCTCAGTTAAGTGCATCCAGCCCTGTACCGAGTCATGGAAATGCAGCAGAACCAGCAGAGCTTTCTGCCTTGATGAAGGGGCCCAGATTTACACTTCAATAAAGCAGCCTCAGTACTGAAAACATAAAAGGCCCCCCCCCCCAAGTTATTTGACAAAAGACATTTTAAACACAGTCCATGGGAGAGAAGCTAAGTTAGTTCCTAATACTATTCAGCTATACTGACAGGAAAGTAAAATTTTATGGCTGTGCAGAAATAAAAAATGGGATCAAGATTATTGGCTAAAAAGGCAGAAGTCACGTTTACTAAGCTGCCTTTTGTCTGCAATGTTTGGTCTTTACTGTTTTTCACTTAACAAGACCACAGAACTTACTGCTTGTCCTTAAGGAGTGCTACTGTATGCAGGGAGTAACCAGCTCGTGGTTATGCGCTGTGACCAAAATGCTGACATTTTGAAATGGATGTTATTCATTGCAACCCCTTTGACTGAGGCCATTTCATATGGAAACAATTAAGAGGCAGAAAGCATATCATAACAAAGGAATGAGAAGAAAGATCAGGAAATACAAGCAGATTGGATCATTCTCTAAAAATGGATACAGTATTTACTGTTAGCAATTATAATAAATCTAAGACTTGTATTACCACAGGAAAGCAGACATGACTCTGAACTGTAGATTTTCTTATGCAATCTAGGAGGAAACAGTTCAGATTAGTGATGAATGTAAAATTTAGGTCCAAGATAGAATGAAATGTAACTTATTTCATATGTGCACAGAATGGAGGGAGTCTGAAAAGAGTGTGTTCAAAAAGTGGTCACAATGGGAAATTACAGAGAAACAAAAGGCAAAGAGGAAATAAAAAAAAAAATCTAATCCAGGTGCATTTCCTTAAAAGCAAGGGGAAAATGTAAATGTACATTGAAGAGCACTCAGAGATTTGCATATCTTCTTGAGACCAATCTAAATGCAACTGGAAACAAAAAAAGGCTAAAGAACAAAATCCATTTCTAAGGGGTGTGTACTCTTACAGGCAGGACATACCCAGGAGGAGGGTTTTACCCCCCACTACTATCAGAGAATGTGAGATACTTACTGGAAAGCGTATATTGTAATAACGAATTCTGAAACACCATTTAATACTTTTGTCTGGTTGAGTAATTAAATGAACAGAACACAGTGCTAAGCGATATGAGATAGACGAGACACTGTCAGTCATACAGCTGAGAGGCAGGATGTCCATGTCTCTCAGTTCCTGAAGTAGTCATTTGTATTTGGAGGAAAGTTTGGAAATAATTTTCAGTAGCTACCAACACTAGGTCTCCTAGTGCCATAACTGCCATGCCTCAGTGCTGTATGCACACTCACACACAGAATTTCAGTATGTCCCAAAACTTGAGTGAATTTAAGTTAAACTTGCACTGTTAGGTGATGACAAACTGCCATCTAACTCCTCCCTCTTGACCACTGTCTAGGAGACTAATTTCTATTGCTGCTGAAATCAATTTGAGTTTTATGACTGACCTCACTGGAGCCAGGATTTGGGTTAATGTCTTGATGTAAGCAGCTAATGGTTCTTCTGACAATAGTTTGGAACTGGCGTAAGTCAGAGCAGGAATATTTAGTGCTTTGTGACGGGGTGAACATCCCATTCATGCTATCAGCTTATCTGGCAAAGGGGATATCAGGTGTTGATGCCTTCATTCCTGTTCAAATGCCCTGCTTTCCCTCTTAAATAATAGTAATGCCTAAATGGAAGGCATCTCACTTCTTCAGGAAGCTGAGAACTACAAATGCCTACTAAAACTGGCCAATGTACATTGAACAGAGGGACAGTCAAGGGTTCACCTGAACCTCTGAACGGGACACTACAGACACAGCATAGCACACACGCTGTCATCCGCCATCATCCTGCCCTCCCTCCACACCTCCCTGACCCTCACGCTGTGCAATATTCTGCAACCACACTTGTCTGACGCTAGCAGAGCTTCAGAAAGCTGAGATGCTGGGGTGGCGGTATTTGCCAACAGTGTTCTCCCTCCGGCTGCTTCTCCCTTTCTGGAGAATCACTTGGAGGCAGTAAGCACGCCTCCCGCCGCTCATCCCCAGGCCGCTGTTCATCCCCAGGCCACCGGCTTTAATCACTCAGGGCAACGACTAAGGTTGCCAGCTGGAAACCCATGTGATTTCCAGTCCTTTCCCACCTCTGGGAAATACTTTTGCCTCAGCAGTAGTAAAGTGTAGCATGGCAGGAGGCAGGTGTTTGGGAGAAGGGGTAGCCCCATGCGGGATGTGAGCTTCATCCATCCACCAGCTGGCTGCAGGAAGCAACGGTTGCTGAAGGAGTAATCCTGGGTGCCACTGGCATTTTAGGAAGAGCTACATATTTGACATAGTTTCTCCAGAAGATCCCTTTAAATAGTAAAAGTTTCACACATTTGTATTCAGGGCTCTTACAATTTTATTTTTAAAGGGAATGTAGGTGTTCACGAACAGTGGGTGTGAGACTGATAGCACTAGACCAGAGCTCTCTGTTTGCAGAATAACTGCTGCATTGACTACTGTATTGCAAACTGCTGTAATGAAAATAATGAGGATTGAGAGGGTCTTCCCATCCTTGTGCTTATTTTGCTTTTGTTCTTGCAGCTGATGCTGCCCCAAAGGGAACTAGCAGCTAAGATGGCCCATGCATGTGTGGGCACAGTGTTCAAACACTTGCTAGAATAGACACAAGATTGTCAAGCCTTCCAGACAATAATTACTTTTAAGCTTTAGCATTGCATTTGGATTTTGCACTCCATTGCCACAGAAGTAGCTTTTCGCATGATGTCACAAGTTCTGTGACACATCCTTAAGCAACATGTTTGGGTCTATTTTTTTATCTATATTTGCTGACTTTTTGTTCTTAAAAATAAACTGCTTAGACTCAGATACTTGTACCCAACTTTGGAAATATCAAATGTTCTTGCCAGGTTTCCAAGGACTGGGGAGACTACCAAAAGCATGCCTGCTAAACACCCAGAAGTACACTATTTTCCATAGCTGGAGTAGCTTATACCTCTAAGCATTATTTAATACGTGACTTTGCAAATGAGAATGATCATACTGGGCTTCCGATCCTTTCTCCCACTCCAGCCCA
Source organism: Aviceda cuculoides (assembly GCA_035590195.1). Taxonomy (NCBI): domain Eukaryota; kingdom Metazoa; phylum Chordata; class Aves; order Accipitriformes; family Accipitridae; genus Aviceda; species Aviceda cuculoides. The sequence continues at coordinate 3,297,281 of JAVJGG010000055.1, read as the reverse complement.
CTCAGAAATACCTTCTGAAAAAAACTCCATGGCAGAATCCCTCTAAACATTTAAAAAGCCTCTTTTTATTCCTTACCTGTTCCTTGAGCCATCTATTCTGCACGTGATATGGTCAGAAGTGGTGCCAATAGAAACTTTCCCTTTCTTGAGGCACGCCAGGTATATTACTAAATTAAGTGAGTTCCTACAATTTCCTCTAAGACTATAGGCATGCAATTTCCTTCCAGCTATTTCTCAGAATCTTCCAGTCCTCATATGTTAATGTGCTTTACTTTTTGGTTCAAATTATTAGGAAGAATTCTTCTTTAGCCTTTATTTTATTTCTTTGCTTTCTTTGAATAATTTAGGGTCAAGTTATCATTTTCTCTCACTCGTTCTAGTCTTGTGCAGAGAAGAGCAAAATTATTCTCATTTTTGTCATCCCCCTTACCCCCACTGCCAGCTTATTGGAGTGGTTTTGTTAATGTGCTATGCTTGTATGCAAAGCCCTCTGCTAACCTTAAGAGTTGTTTTTTCCTTGCACATTCAATTAGGCAAAATCAGCGGTGGATTAAAGCATTGTGCCGGATGCTAGAGAAAATGCAGGCAGGAGCTGCCTGACCCAGAGGCCCTCTGAAGGTGGCATCTACCTGCCAGATTACAGGGGGCTGTGGTCAGGCAACAGCAACTGGAAGAGACTGGTGCCTTGGACCTGCCTTTTCATGCTTCACCTGGGAAATCTGATTTCCAAAGTTTGTCTGCTTTCATAGCACTAGAAATTTCTGTTATACAGACAGAAATTCTTTTATAAAAGGAATATAAATGCTGTTACACAAACAGATCAGACCTGAGGCTCTGAACTAACTGCAAACCCAAAGACTTGATTTGGGATGATTCGAGGTCTGCCCCTGCAAAGAAACTGTACACAAATCAGCAACACAGCCTCTTGCTGTGAGGTCATCTAATGCTCCTTGTGTGTTCTCCTGATTTTATGTTGGGATCTTTTGTGATGAGTTTTAGCCCTGCCTTCCTTCTACTCATTTTTTTCAAAGTACTTTTGCTGCAGTCAGTTCTCTGAAGCACCGTTTTCCTTCCTTGAATTGACCAAGAATCTGTGTTAAAGTGACTGACTGATGTGACAACAAAGGAGAGATTTTCATCAGGTCCAAAGGATTTGATATGCTGTTCGTTATAAAATGTACTTGGACAGCCCAAGTTCTGTGCCAGATTAATATTTTATGTCATTGGACTTGACTGGCTGTAACTGAAAGAGCTGGGGCCATTGTTGGGAAAATGGCCATCTCCCTTTCAGAGGGGAGTTAGGGTTCATAGAAGCTGACAGCCCAATCTTCCATTTACCCATAAGCACCAGTCAGTGTGAGCAATGACAATGCAGATTTCCCCATATTTAATCACTGATAGGTCAAATTCTCTTTGCAACCCCTAGGTATTGTGCATACTTTCTATCATCAGCAATAACTTTCTGTCTTCCAACAGTTTAGAGGGTACCGGTGCATGGCTCCTCTCAAAAGTAGCTACTCCTTCTCTCCCCCTCCTCCCTCCTCAGCCATCCCCACCTGTCCTAGTGCCTGTGGCAGCAGCAATAGCCCACTTTCTCTAGGAGACACAATGGCACCTGTACCAATCTGCTTCAGACTCCTCTGCTCATTCAGTAGCGGCAGGCACTTTTTAATCACAGTCACAGACAGTGACCCATACACCAGCTAGAGGGAAGACGGAAGGGTACATGTCTAGTTGATGAAATGGCCCCAAATCAGGCTCTATGGGGAGGACCCCACACCAGGATCCACTCCCAGCATCAGCCTTTCAACACCAGGAGGATTCCGGCTTGATGCCTTGCAGCACTGTGCTGGGAACCCCATAGTGCTCGGGGAGTTGCAGGGAGAGTCACACTGGAGGGCAGAATTTTTCCCCAAGTAACATTCATGCATTTGCTACCATTATTTGTTAAGAGTCATTAAACAACACCTAGGATCCAGACTATGTATGCGTGAGACGCCCCCCTTGCAGCTATATAGTAGTCCAATATGCTTAGAAATCCTAAACTCTCTCACATAAGGAGAAAACAATTTTGGGCTGCATCATCAACACTATCCTAAATGGCCCTGTTTTGTTTGCCTGCTGATCCTTTGTCTTAACTTATCCAAAATATCTCTGGGCTAACGAGGACCACGTGCCAGTGACATTCATTTAAAAAGAAAAAAAAAGAAGTTGGTGTTGTGGCACATAGATATTAAAAAAATAAATCAAATAAAACTTGGCATTGTAAATGGAAATCAATGGACTGCAAAATTGTATTTGTTCTAGCTGGCTAGAGTACTTGCTGAGTTCCAAGCTGTCCCTTTCTGAGGAGGGATAGGGTCTGCTCCATTTGTAATTGCAAGGCTGTTGCAAAATACGTCTTGGACCTTTCCACCTTCAAACCAGTTTATGCATACAAGAAAAAATTAATCTCACAATATCCCATGAGACACAAATCCTAGCCCTCGTTTACAGAGAGAATGAAGGGAGAGTGGATATTCTGCCTGAAGCCGTGAAGCAGGTCCCTGTTAGAGGTGAAATGTTTGGCTCCTGGTCTTATACTGAGAAATTCTTACTATGTCCCTCTTTAAATTCTTTCAGTATCTAGAAGCTGCAGGCAGCATAGTATCTGAGTAATAATAATTAACGATAAAGCACTGTAGTCGATAGCAGGTATTACAGTTGCCCTGTAATTCCATGTGACACTTGACTAAATGTAACTTTCAGCTCAGGGCATCTGAAGACATCACAGGGGACAGTGTTGCTTCTCATCTGCACTACACTCAACTGCTGCTTTTCTGCAAATCTGATTCTTAATCTTATTATAAATCTTAAGAAAACTATATATGACCTAAAACTCTGCTCAATTGAAATATTTACATATTACCACGTAGAACACAAAAATATTCCTGTTATGAACAGCCCACTATTACCAACATATCTACAATATCTGCTTCTGTCTTCTTCCCTATTCTGTAATGTTGATGATGATGATTATTCATATTACACAGAGAAAAAAATAGCATTTCTTACATGGTCTCATTGACTCTCAGTGCATGTAATTGCCATACAAAAGCTAAATTATTCTAAGGATTTTTATCATGCTGAATTGCATTGGTCAAAAGCCCTCCAAAACTCTTTTGCTAGGATTTTCACATGTACAGTCCTGAGAACTGAAGTTTTCATTTCATTTTCCAAAGACTGTGGGGTTTTAAACTCATCACTTTGAGGATGGGAAGCCAATCAAATGTACCTTGTAAGGCTGAAGAAGGTTGTTTTCAGGCTGGAGAAGGTGCAACTGAACAGGAAGACTGGGAACCAGAACAAGACCTGCCAGCTCTGACAAGAGGATAAGGTGAAAGCTAAAAAGAGGAGACAGGTAAAATGAGCACATCTTATTCTTTGAAGTCCAAACAGGTGATGCTTGAGGTTAGAACAATACAGTAAAAGATTATTAGGACAAAATACAAAGGAACCGGGAATTTGTGACTTTTAGCTCTGTGGCCTTCTAGTGCTGTGTCTGTAGAAGGAGCCTGTTCCAGCCACCAGGACTGTCCTACCAAAGAGTTGTGTCTTCTAAAACCGTTCTCCAAAAATTTTAACCATATGGAGTGTGCCATGCAAAGCAGTTATCAAAAAATAGATACTAGCTCTGTCCTTGTTGTTAAATAGGAGCATTTGGATTACTGCAATCAAATATTAAAAAAAGAATTCATTACGAATGTGAATTTACATCCCCTCAGTTGCAGAAAGTATCAGAATAATATCTGATTTAAAATTAGCATTCTTTAACTAAGGCTTAAAAAATGAATTGATTGGAGAGTAATAGCCTATCCAACTCTTTGCTGCCTTCAACTCTTGCATGTATTTACTACCAGTCTTTAAAATAAGAAGAACTTTTTCTTAAGAAATATATAGACCATTATTATTTTCAGGCCTGTTTCAGTTACACAGCCCTGATCAGTTTGGGACAAGAGTTATTTTGCATTGCTTCCATTGGGTTGAGAATGGTCATGGAGTTGGGTAGTTCCTTACATCAGTGCTCTTGATTAACACCAAATGCAAAAAGCCCTTTGTACTTCAACTTTTAAAGTGAGGGGCTTTTTTTGCAGTTTCAAGTGTCTTTTGCTTGAAAGCACTGTGCCCCAAATCCCTCCCTTGGTTTTTTGTTTGGGGTCACACTGCTGGGGGCTCCTCCAGCTACATGTGAGCCTTCTTGGCTCTCTGCTCCATTTCTGTCTTCCTTTTACCCCCCAAGGAAATTGCTGCCTTCAAGTTGATCTCTACCTTAATGAGTAGATTAGCCCCTAGCCAAACCACCCTGCTGCTCGGTCCAGATTCCTGAAGAGCTTTATGGGGAGCCTGCCCAGCTCCAACTGTTGCTGTTATCTGTAAGTAAGTGAAAGAATGGTTTATTATTCTGTTCTCACCTGAATGGTTGGCATCCATCAGGAACATGGGCCCAAGCCTGCAGGATATACTGAATCCTTTCTGAAACACCTTAAACTCAATCATCATTGCAAATGCTGTCCCACCACTTCTCCCACTTCCTGAGACTGTAGCCGGAGAGCTGAGGCTCCTGTATAATCCAGCCCAGCACCAGCGGCTCACCACACTTTGTACACTGAGGAACCGCTTTTCAGAACAAGACGTATTGGGCCACGGGGAACTATTTGGTGCCTGACTTTGCTGCTCCTGCTATTATCTTCACTTTGACCTCGTATTATCTGTGATGGCTTTTTGTCTGTCTACATCTTCCTGAAATGTGTAGCTAGACACTGCAGTGGACATGCTGTTAAATAGGAACCTGCCTAAGACTCCCGGGTTCCGTTGTGCCCAGGTGCCATCTGCCTCAACACTGCCACCCTTGCACTGTGCTGTCCAGGCTGGAGACAAAGCTTTCAGCTGCCCTATGGACAGAAAAGGAATTTTTCTTTTTCAGAGGCTACATAGAGGGAAATATGTGTTGTTATGGTAGAAAAAGAAGAAGCTATCTGCAACGAATGGACAAGCGCTGGCTGTCAGCATAAAATGTTGACACAGTGTATGCTGAAGGAAAGGCAGGTCATTTCTTGAGGATCACAGTCCTTCTTTTTGTCATTTTTGGTTCAGTGGTTTCTTACTCCATTTCTTGCCTGTTGGCAAACTAATTTCCCTTATATTTCAGAGGAAATGTGCTGAATAGCAGGTCACAGGCCAGTCAATCGGCTGATGCCAACTGATATCTGTACGTTAAGATAAATCAAGTGATGTTTGGCCCTAATAGAAGCAAAAGTCAACCATATGTACACATTACATACACACATACACAGAGCAGCAAAAAACTCCCCCAAACCCAGGCCACACCATTCCAAAGATTATAAGTAACTAAGCAGAACAAAGGTCTATCCCTAAATCCTAAAGATCAGTGTAAGGGTTTTTTTATGGCTGATAACACACCGTGCCCCACTGTTAGGCTGAGGGCTTTTTATAGCCAAACAAAACCTAACAATAAGCTTTTATGTAGCACATCTCATTAAAAAAGAAATGAGAAAGTGCTCTACCGAGAAGGTCAGTATTGTTATCTCTGTTTCTCAGAAAGGAAAGCTGAGCAGCAGAGAGCGAAGGTAAGGTGCCTTACTTAAAGGGTTGTAGGAGTGCAGAAGAAGTCTTCCCCAGTCCAGCAATCAGAAACAAGTACAAAAAGGCCAGCCTTGCTTTACTTGGGCAGCTACACACACACACAGCCCTGTTTATAGTAGGAATGTTTCCTAACCACTGCAAACACTAACTCAGCTCCACCGACCGTGGTGAGGGTGCTTGCGGCAGCTGGGACCATGTCTACGCTCGGGGACAGGCAAATGAACAAGTTCCTGCACCGTCAGCTGGAGTATGAAATTACAGCACTTCAGCTGCTTTGCAGGAGCGGCCGCCTGCATGCCCAGATGCCGCTGCAACAGCAAGGCTGCTCACCCTTCAGTGAAGGGATGTAAACCACGCCAGCACTGGGGGAAGGAGCTGAGGAAAGGACAGGTTAGGAAGAAAGCCAGGAGGGGGGATTTACTGGATCTGTCACTGTTTAGCTATCCCAGCCGGTGCATCCTTACCACAGTTCTGAAACCCAGCATCCAGCTGGGAGCTGGTGCATGGCAGCCACCAGTGCCTGAGGTGGAGCCGGCATGGCGTTTGCAGCTGTGCAGGGTCAGTCCCTCTGCAGAGCAGCGCGAAGGAAAGAGCCAGTCTCCTGACCCCATGGGACTTCTCATTGACCCAGGGTCCTGCTCCTCACTGCTCCGGGAAGCAAGTAAATGACACAGCAACTTTTATTGTTTGATTTAACATGAAACTTACGGAGCAACTAAATCCAGTGCAATAAACACGAGGGACTATGAAAGGCGAGATAACCACACACAAATACACACACAGTGAGTGGCAGGTTCCTTTCCTTGGTTCTAGTCTGCTCATTTGCATGTAAGGAATGGATCATCCATCTGGGAAAAGCCTTGCCTGCATGTGCCGCTGGCCTAGCCTGCTAACCCTGATATCCTATGCACTGCCAGGGAGCGGAGAGTGAATCTGTTCCCACCAAGTTCAGAGTTCTCCACAAGGGAGAGAGGACAGGATCGCTCTCCCTTTCCTTCTACACATGCAGAAAAAAACCCACAGCCTCTTGGGATAACTCATTAACCCAAATTACCTTCTGTTCTTATCTCACTCTGCTGGTAAGTCACACTAACAGCCTTTCAGGAAGACTTTCAAGAATGCTGCAAAAGTCCTCCACGTGACTGTTCAGATTCAGTGGAGACCTGCCAATGCCCACTCCTCTCCTTGACCAAGCCGTCTCAAAAAGGGAAACTGTAGTGCAAGGCTCACCTCTTCAGTACGACTGCTCCATTTGCCTCCAGAATGAATCACGAACTGTGGTTTCCACATTTAAATCCCAGCAACACCCTCTGCAGCCAGCTGCCTGTTGGTTGGTCTGCCTTTCAGCTCCACGTGGGAAAAATCTAGGAGCAGTTAATGTACCGATAACGATGTATATAGCAGACTGTGCATCTATATGTTGTCATGGAGATGCCACGGGATACATCTGAGGGTTTTGTTGGTTGGGTTTCTTCTGCATCACACATTGGTACAGAAATTAAGTTTTGACTAAAATATAGTATCCAAAGTTTTCCAGAGGATAAGTGGAACATAGATTTGTGTCAGAGCAGATCAGGTCACCTTATTCATGATAACTTGCGTGGGCCTTAATTTTTTATTTTCCACTTAAATTGCTCCTGATTTCATATCCATGTAACATCATCAAGTTCAGAGAATTAAACTACTTGAAAACAATTAAGAGGGAAAACAAACAGGCCATATGTTTTAAAAGCAACAACTAAAAAATGCAAGGTGACAGAACATAATAGACTTCTGCAAATACAGTGGGACTGAAATAACTGGTCGGGGAACTACCCTTAACAGTTAACCTGAGACATCTGAAACCTCCATCATTTTCCACCTTTACCTGATGTTTTTAAGGTAAGCAATTTTACTGCTTGTGTCCATCTTATTTTTTTTTTCTATTGATATTCTCACAAGATTAATAAAAGGTATTTTCAGTTAGACAGGGATTTTTTTTTAATCTTTTAAAAGAAGAAAGAATTAATCCATTTCTAAATCACACCTTGTCCATAAAAGACAAATCACATGGCCAATGGAAATCATATTCCAAATAGCGCAGTAAATGCCTGCAATCAAACAGGCCAAGGACCTATCAGCTAATTATGAAATCAGAAGCAAACTTGAGAAGCCACCATGAGCTCACAACCTGCAGACCATCTTCAATCTGAGCATTTTTTTAAAAAATATCTTAGTCTTTCTACGTAACATCCTTATAGGACAGTCTTTTCTATCTATCCACAGTCAAATCTCTCACCTATCCAAGCTCTCCTCTAATTGCGCTAGATGAATTTTTTAATTGTACTTGGAAGTGACAGTCAGCTGTTGGCCTCCTGAAGTTACTCAGATTTGAGATGGCTCTAGAAAACCTGCCGCATTTTCATACCACTACTAGTGCAGATCCACTGACTGAGAAAAGCTCCCTTGTGTCTGTTGACATGAATAATCCCCAACATTTTTAATATAGGCTGCCTTTGCCAGTTGGCTGACACTTGTGCTATGCCATGAATAAAAGCTATTTGATGACAGTTGAGAAATGGACGTGAGACACTTGCCACTATATTTCCTCTGCTATATGGGAGCTAGTCCCTATTGTTTGTTGTGTGCAGGAATGTAAAGATGTTAAAGGCTCCTTGAATGCAGGCAGTGATGATGTGGTAATGCAAGGCAATACGGAGAAGTGAGACTCAAAACCTCTTCTAATAGCCGCCTTCTTATTTATGTTCCTCAAATGGCTTTGCTGCCTATAGGAAGTTTAAGTCACAGTAAGTTTAAATAACATGCATTTTCATGCATTTACCTAGCTAGAGCATCCAAAGTGTGCCTTAATATCAACAGAAAAGATTCCTCTTATTATTCAGCTAGAAAAAGTTTGGAGTTTTCTGTGCATCATATAAGCAACAGGATTAATAATGAATGGTTACTTACCAGCAACTGCTGCTCAGAAGACCCTTGTGTGTTTTCATCTGGGGGTGTGCACTGTAGGAGAACCACAAATTCCTGGTGTGAAGAACACACACTCCAGGAAAACCACATGGGGTAACGGCTCAGGTAACTCTGCATGAGTACATGTGCAGTGTTAGTGCTAGCGAGGAAGAAAAAGATAGGGATTTAAGGTAGAGTTAATAGAAGAAGAGGGAAAATGTTTGGCTAATAGAAAATGGGAGACAGATTGAGGTATTAGAGGAATGTGAAGAAAAAAGCAAGATTGAACCATCCAAGAATAAGATAAAATGAGCAGAAATGAGGGATGACTGGAGGAGTACAGGCAGGAGGAGGAGTGGGAGGAACGAGATCAAAGGCAAACTAACATTGTGGAAGGCCTTGAAGGGGAGGATAGGGAGATTTAATTGGAGGCTGAGAAAGACATAAAATCAGTGGGATTTGAGGGAGATGGGCTGGTGTGTCACAGCTGTGGGATTTTTAGAAGGATACTTCTGAGCGAACTGGGGGGAAGAAGGTAAGAAGAAGGGAAGGAGGACAGACAGCTGCAGCATAAATATTTACTGCATGGATAAGAGTCTTTTGAAGCTGGACAGTAAGGGAAAGGTATATTGTAAAGAAGATTTAATACATCCTAATACTTAAGGAGACAAAGCTTACAGATAACCCACTAAAGCCCTTTTATTACCAAAAAAACCCCAAACCATGATGAAGTTTAAAGGACCAACAGGAAGAGAGAGCACATGGTATACTCAGCAGGCAAAGTGCTTAAAAACATATCTGCTGGCCTGCAAAAGTCAACAAGAAAAGGGCTGTGATCCTCAAATGGAGCATTCACTTGATTCCAGCTCAAGCTGATCCTCACACTGGGTTTTGCACTTACGGATAAGTAATAATAAGCAGATTTACAGGTTAGTCAAAGTTTTCTCTCCCACCAAGTCCTTACCAGAGTTTTCTCTGAAAACCTGACCCAGCTGAGAGAGATGCTGCCCTCTCCCCTGGTGTCAAGTAAGAGCTGGAGCTGTCAAAATGCACCTGCCATAAGGACTCACCAGTAAGGACCCTGCACCTTCCATATAAAGTTTCAAGCACCTGATATCAGTGTGACACAGGTGAGCTTTGGCATCTTTGCCTACAGGCCTGGAGTTTTGCAGAGCATTGAGCTGTTACAGGGCACCTTGGAGATTTGCAGTGGTGGTGCTGCCTGGGGCTTTGCACAAGGAGAGAGGAGATGGCATTGCTTCATAGCTGTCTCTGGGAATGTAAGGCCTGTGCTCTCCAGCAAGTGGCTGAGACAAAAATCTGCACAAAACCAGCTGAAGCAGCATGAGAAAAATCAGAAGACAGAGACAATTATTTTCCCCCAAGAAGAGGGAAAAGAATGGTGTGTGTACATAAACAGTGTCCTGGTAGTTACAAGGTGAGACACGGTGACACAATGATGGCACAATTGCCAGATGATATGTTGAGCAGAAGATCCTTTGCAAAGCTCTGATAGCCAGATCAGCTTTTGGGATGTGTGACTAACAGCAATGAGCCATAATAATTATTTTTTACATGTCATTTCAAGCACAGTTTTCTCCTGATTATGACTAGAGCACATTTCTGGCACAAAGTGCCTCTGTACAGTATATCTTGGTAGTATCTGAAGCTAGCGCTCAGCTCTAGGCAAAGATGTTAAAAACAGTGTATCATTTTGCTCTTGCAAGGGAGAATCTCACAATTAGGCCATCTGCTACCTTCCACGCCAGCGACAGCTCATCCTCGTATTTCCTGATAGAACTGGGGCTGGGAATTAAATAGCAGCCCTTCCTCCCAATCTCAACAGCTGTACCCCTGCCTGCTGCACCACAGCTCCTCTTGTGCAGCACCCACCAGAGATTTCCTTCTTCACCTGAAAACAGACAGGCTGCCACGCCATGCACCTTCCTGTGACTGGTCTCTGCCCCTCTCCTTTTGCCCTGGCTTTGGTTCCCTTGAGCCATTGGGCTCATGAGAGGGCTGATGCTGATGCAAAGGATGGAGCTGCAGCTCCTCGATGGCATGAAGCTCTTTCCCACATTGTGTCAAGCAGTCACAGTCAGAAGAGAGCTGCCTCTGCACCTGGTGTGCCTGCTTTCATGTAGCTTGAGCCTCCTTGTGACAAATCTTCTGTTTCAAAGTAGACTGAGAAAACGACTGATAGGCCACACTGATGTCAACCTTCCTGTGGACAGGAAGAGAGGGTCTCATAACACCACACCTCTAAAAGTAACTGCACCCTGGCATAGAGATACCCAGCCTACCTTGCAATGCAGTGGTCAGCTGTGGTGGTGTGGAGCTCAGCACAGCTAGGCACCTTTGCACTTCCATCAAACCCAGCTTCTCCCACACCCTGAGTAGCCCAAATCCACATCCCTGCAGTACACCGCAGCCCCCAGGGCAGAGATTCCACTAGCTCCTTCTCCCTTGTGCTCCCTGCACAGCACTGGCACTGTGGCATGCCGACTACAGCTGCTCTGTGGTTGCATGTGGTTAGTCTTTCCCTTCCGTTCCCAGCCTGTGCCCTCGCCCTTGCTGCACTCATCAGGCGTCCTCCTGTCCTCCACCTCTCTGCAGAAGACAGCTCTCTTCAGTAGGTTGCTGGGGAGTAATGTGCTTGACTCATAATGGTTTTCTTTCTTTTAGGAAAGATGGTTATCTCCGAAGTTGGTAATTTTTATGTCTCAAATTCCTAATCCTGTGATCGCTGCAATATTCAGCATCTGAGTTACTACGGCACAGTGGCTGGATGCAGCGGCATGCTCAGAGGCTGAGTGCCAAGCTGGGAGCAGATAAACACCCTGCACATGCTTTATAAGCTACAGAGACCTAGAGCAACTCGGTGCTCTCAGATAAAATGCTTTGCTTTCTTCGGTGCATCAAACACATTAGCGTGTTTTCAGCAGGAACTGAAGACCCAGATGCAAAAAGGCAGACCTTGGGCTTAGCTTCCCAATTACTTTTCCTCTGACGGTTTTGCAGAAAGCTAAATATTCATGCACTCTAATTAGCATGTGTTTCTTTAAGGGGGTTTGTTCTCTTCGTGCTAATCCGGGCTGAATTGCCGAGCACGACGGCATTTTGCTTACGGTGCTGGATGAATTCACCTGTGGGGCAGCCGCTTAGTGCAAGGGTCCCTGCATCACCCGAATGATGGAACGGGGCTTGATCGGCTCATTTCGGTGAGCTGCATTTTCCCCTGCTGGGCTCTCCAGCTTGGGCAGACGGTCGAAACAGGAGGTGGTCTGGGACGATGGAGATGATGTTTGTCATGGGGAAGAAGAGGACGCGTTCCCGCTGCCAGGCAACCGGCTCTGCAGCGCCTGTGCCAATGGCTGCAAACACCTCTGCAGAGGCAGGTCCGGAGAAGGAGCGGCCAACCCGGGGCCGCTCGCTGCTGGGGGGCCCCCATCACCCCACAGAGCGCGGGGTGGTGGCGGTGGCGGCACAGCTGCTCCCCCAGGCCCCCGCCGCAGCGGCGAAGCGGGGAGATGGGGCTGTGCCCCCTCCCCTGCCTGCCTGGGGGTCCCTGCCCAGCGGCCGGAGCAGCGAGGGGGCGAGGCAGGGCTCTCGGGGAGCTCCGTGCCCGCCCATGTGGAGACGGTCTATCGTACTTCCAGCCGCGGTTTCGGTCAGCGCTGCTCGGCGGCCGCCGAGGGTTACGCCCCGGCGGCGCAGCGGGGCCCGCAGGGGTGGCGGCGGGACTCCCCGCCCGCCCTCAGCGCGCATCCTCGGGCGCAGGGAGGCATTTCCCCGAGTCTGCAGCAAGCTCGGCAGCCCTGCCCGCTCTCCCCTCTCCGTCCTTTGGCACGGCCTCGCCGCGGAGCCGGCACGACCCAGGCGCTCCTTCGCCTGCCCGCGTTTCACCCTGTATTTGCACCCTGAAGAAACAAACCCCTCCTCCTCATCCTCTCTGCCGCACCTTCAGGCGCCCCTGGCAGGGCTAAGGGGAGGGGAGAGAAGAGGGACGCCAGGCTGGCATTGGTACCGGCGCGGGGAGGAGCTGCAATTGCCATTTCGGCTGATGGGCTCCGCAGGGAAGTCCTACGCTCTGCTTAGTCTGGGTCATGAATTTCTTCCCCCAGGCCCTGCTGCAATCTGCCACACACAGCTTGTCAACTGAGGATACAATAGATTTTACTCATGACAGATGTGCATACACATATATATATGTATGCATGAAAAATTCATTCAGTAGGATTAGGCAAAATTACTGTAGGATGTGCAAAACAGCAGTGCTGTCCGCTGCAAGCATGCCCTTTGCTTACTCATTTTGATAAAAGGCTTTTATTTCTTCCAGTCTCTCACTCCAGGAATATTCTTGCAAAGACAACATGGAGGCCTTTGTATTAAGAGTTTCAAGAAGTTTTCATGCAGCGATAGTTGGCCCTCTCTGATCTTCTATCTTCTGAGGAAATATTTATTCAGATTTTCATTTAGTTTTTATTTTACAGTCTAGGGGCAGATACCTGGAATACTGAGGAACACATCTAGTTCCATCTTGCTTTGTCCTTTCATGGACAGGGTTTGGCCATAGTCCAGTGGGAGAGACATAACTTATTCAGAGACATGCAGATGACATGTACTCTTGCGCGTTCGCACAGCTCAAACCCTAGAAATACCAATGTGAGGTGAGAGCAGGTGAAGAGAAAGGCAACACTAGATAATTTATTGCAGCTCCCCTCTATAGTAGTTAAAGATAAATCTCCATGGATGAAATGTTGTTTCCAGAAGTTTCAAGCTGGGGGATAGGAATCCTGTCCCTTCTGGATCCCAGGAGCAATTTACTTGCAGCACTGGGGCTAGATGCCGCGAGCAGAAGCACAACAGCGGTACCAAAGTGCAACTCAGAAACAGCGTTTGTTCCTGAAGCTCCCTCCTGTTTTCCCTGAATTTCATCACTTCTGCTTTTAGCAAGGCAATGACGGCATGGCTTCCCAATGCAGGTGGCCTCCTCCAGTGCCTGTGGGTGCAGGCAACCAAGCCTCTGATTCACTCCAACTAGCTTTTCATTGCCTTGGGAACAAAGAAGGGAGGCAGGGAGCAGATCAGCACCCTGCAGACCCAGTTTCCTCATACATAAGCTTACCCTTTTAGTAAGCCTATGCCTCTACTTAAGGGGAGTACAAAAAACCTGTCAGAATAAACACCATTAAGTATTACCATTAGAAGGTATGAAGCAAGGATTTAGACTACCGCCTCAAACTCTCATCGGTCCTAATAAGAGGTGGGAGTGAGCTTGAGGGCTGTCATGCAAACTGGGCAAGCCGCGGCGATGCAGAGTGCTACCAGTAGGCCACTGGGATGGCCTAGAAATAGCTTTCTTAGCAGAGTACAGATACCTGACTTTGACAGCCAGCATGCTGGCTTGTGTATGTGTAATTTGCTGCGATCATGCTATAAATCAAGATGAGACTGCTAAAATTATGTATGACCTCATTTGATAGATTATCTAATAAGGAATTTGCTAATGCAGTTTATCACTTAAAAAGCCATACGACTGCTAAGGATGAGTACTTTGCTGCAGCACATTTAAACCTAATTGTCAGAGGAGAAAAGCAAGCGGATTTCAGAGGTGAGTTAGAAGAGCATCCTTATGAGGATGATGTCTTCACTAAATCAGTGGTGCAATGCAGCAAGCAGGGTGGAAAGGAGTCTCCTCTGGATAAACGTACAGAAAGCTGCTAGACAAGGCTGCACTGTGTGAGAATACTACATGGACTGACTGACCAGGAGAGCCTTCATAAGTGTGAATATTTGTATCCTAACGGGCATGCTTGATTTTATTGTTTGATCTTGTGTTGTCTTTTCATTGTTACGACATTTCAGTTCTGTTTCACTGTCTTGCAAGCAGATCTAAAATCCCTGATACATGGAAAGAAACTACCAGCCTAGACCTCTAGCTCTAACTTGTTATTCTGGTTATCGTGCTTGTCAGAATGAAAAGAGTAATTGTTTTGCTGCTATATGTTACCATCAAATATTTTTGTTCTTCCAGTCCTGTGACTCATTTAAAAAGACTGAACATCACTTCCACGTACACAAACAGAACTATAAAGCAGCTCAAGCCAATGAAACAAAGCTTGTTTTGCAGGTTTGTTAACCACGTATTCTGTTCCAATCCCAAATTTATGTTTAATATAAATGCCATTTTCTTTACTTATTATTTTATAAAGCTCATTCTGGGGTCTGAATGCCTGTATACATTCCCTGGATGTATTATACTGTCCAAAGCCTCAGAGATAAACATTAAACCTTCTCACAACTCTGTGTGGGGGGGAGTGGGAGGTGTTAGAGAAGTGATGATTTTGAACTGCATTTTAGGTTTGGGCAAAATGAGGTGGAAACTTGAAAAAGCTTACAAAAGGCCACACAGAAAATCATTACTGGAGCCAAGGCTTAAAGCTCTGACCTCCCCAATTCCCACCTTGTCTCCCAACTGCCCAGAGCAAAACTGGCAAACGTCCCCTTTCTACCTCCTGCACCTTGAGCACATCCTGCCTCATTTGCAACCCTGCCCAAAAGGTGGAGTTTGCTCTCCAGGGGAAATAATGCTTTATGGCAAAACCAGGGAAATTGGACATTGCATTACAGAAAGCAGGACGTGATCATCCACAATTGAGCAGGATTGATGTAAGGGTGTAACTAATGATTTGGGATTGTACAGGAGCTACTGGTGTCACAAGAAAAGCAAATATACCCATAAAGCATTGTAAATCCCAGGGACTGGGATCAAGGAGCTGAAGAAGGATATTTTGGTAGGTCATAAAGTAGAGTCATGCAGGGGGACTCCCCATGACATTTGCATAGGAGGCTCACCTAAATATTATGATTCCTGTATTGATTATATAGTCCCAGTTGAGTAGCTGGGACTGTTCCTGAGAGAACTGGAGTTTCTGTTTCTGCATGAACACATAAAACACAGCTGTGTGTATACATCTGACCGTAATGATTTATCTACAAAAAAGAAAAACAGAAACTAACGGCAATATCATCTGCCTCATTAAATGGCCCAGCTCTAAATCTGAGAAGCCACTTGAGGGGTAAGAGTGTAGTTCACCACCATGCCACATCACCATTTGTGGTCTTCCCCACTGACATTAATTGATACAAACCAAGTTAGTGGATTTTACATTGAACACACATCTCTACAACAAGCTGGACTCAGGGCACCTGCTTACGCACCCTAGACTGCCAAACAGCCCCCGATGATAATTTTTGGTCACAGTTGACATGGCTTAGACAGAAGGTTCATCATAAAGCTTTCCTTAGTAGTTCCTTGAGTCACCCCGTTTCATGAGCTCTTACCCCTACCAAGATAAAATCTAGTTATCAGTAACACTTCTAGACACCTACCAGTGGTTGTGTGATGCAACCTGTAGCACCCAGGCAGAATTTACTCCTCTGCATTTTATCTCCTGACTGTCATCAGCAAGGCAAAGTAAAAACAGCTGCTCTGAGCCCACATTATTGCAGTGAGATTCCAAGGGAGATGATGCTGAACTTCATTCAAAACCAAGGGAGAACCAAGAGAAGAAATAAAGGTCCTAAGCCTTTGAAGTTGAATGCTTTTTTTTTCTCAGTACACATCTATTCAAAATACATGCTTCTCATTCCTACTGGGCAGTAAACCTTGCCACGTAGCTGCACGTACTGTGCTTGGCCAGATGGTTAGTAATGTATCGTAAAGCTATACATATCATAAAAATAGTACTGGTAGAATTATTCTTAAAACATCACTTATGGGCCAGAAATATCTTCTAGAAGAAGCAGACTGTGAAAGTACATACTGAGGTTGCTATCTGGTACAACAGGCAAATTCTCCTGCTGTGCAACTGAAAAGGTAGATTGTTTTGAAAACATAAGGTAAACATTCCCAGAAGCACAGAACTGACATGCATGACAGGAACTACAGCGAGCATCCGCTGGTCAGCAGTTAAAGATTGCCCAGAGAAGTTCAGGGGATGTGGGAGATCAAGGCTGCAGCTGAGGTCATACCTGAGGACCATGCTACACTCCTTCGAAGGATGGAAATCCCACCCCACCACGCATTCTCGTAGATCTTATGGGAGATCTTCATCTGAGTCACCATAGAAGAGCAATGTAGAAATTTCCAAGGCTGTAAGCAGCAAAGTTTTACAGACATCCTATTATGTTCAACTTACATAATCTGAGTACTTAGTTACTCAGATAATACAGTGATAGAGCTTTATGGAATTAAAAAAGAAAAAGCTTCTCACAGAAAATAGTATAGCACGAATGGAATTATAGCTCTCCAAAAATCTGTAAAATAAGTCCCATTTTCTTTCTGGCTTTATTGGATGTTTCCAAGAGGGACTTACTGCAACAAAGATGACGCCTCAACCCCTACAGCCATGACATCATTTACACTGAACTTCTTGAAGCATTATTTTGCTTTTGGAAACAGAAGCTTCTGGTAACTTAGAGACACAAAAAGGCAAAGGTCAGGGTTTATACAGTAGTCTTAAGAGGACTGTTTTGTTCCTGTTGAACTGCAAAATTTGTACTAACTTCAGTGTGGATTCTTACTCTCATCTGTAAGCAACACTAGCATTTTGCAAAAGACAGGCAACTCTTATCTCCGTGTACTGTAAAGATAAACACAAAAGTCTTGCACAAGTTGCTGCAGCAAGGGACTGCAACTAATGTGAAAGAGTAATGATTCAAGCATGTTACACCTAGAAATATTTCTTCTCTAATCACATATTTTGGGGTTTATCTATGTTACATAAAATACTGAGGAGTTAGATCCTCCACTGGCTTAAATCGTAGCTCTATCAAAGCACATGGAATTATGCTGATTTGTGTAAGATGATCACATATTTGAAAAACATATTTTGGCCTAGGTGGCTGACAGACTCTCAGCAGGGCTCTCTAGAGTGAGGGAGTAGAAGGAAATAAACCCTTTTAGAAAATAATACTCACATACTTGAATAAGAAGTATGTCTTACCCAGTGAGAAATGTACCCTTTTTTCATATGTACAAGCCATCTTATCTCTAACAAAATAACAGCTTGTGATCCAGAAACAGGATGGATGCATATATGAACAATACAAGGGGCTGCTTACTCCAGAAGTGTATCCCCTGCATTGTTTCTGGTACCTTTGTCTGTCTGCTTTTCTGAAGTAGCACCTCTCTGGTGGTCCAGCTTCTGTGCAGGTTATCCAAGGACTTTTTCAAGTACCAGTATACTTGCAGGGATACAGTTTATCTGAGAGACAGACTATGCAAATGAACATACAATAAACTTTTGCAGTTCCACGTTTTTTTCCGCTCCAAAGATCGTTCTTCCATTGTCTGCCCCTTTGGTGCAAAATGCATCAACTGCCTAGAAGCTGGTATGTAAACTTCACGTGCCAAACAGAGGGAATGCTAAGGACATCCACAGCTGAACAGTTTCCGTGAAGGGAGAAGACTATATTCATGCAAGGACGGAAAACTTGGTTTACCAACAGTCGGGCCATTTGCTGTGGAATAATTCGGTCACTATTGGCATTAGACCAATTACTACTTTACATGGTGCAACTGTCCTTTGGGAAGCATAGGCTTCCAGCTTCCACGACCAAACACAGGACTGAAAAGGGCAATGAATGATAACAAAGGAATTCAAGCTATCTACTACCAGAAAGCAGACCTGACTTCCAACTAAACACCTGCCATTAAAAACTGGCTCACAATGAAATCTGCATTTCCTTTGTGGAGTCTCAAATCTAAGGCTAGCCAGGGATGAGAGGTAAAATGCAAAACCATTTTGCTTATTGACAATAAAAGTCTGCCAGTTCTTTACAGCGATAGTGAAGGGGGAAAAAAAAAAAAAAAAAAAAAGGTAGCTATCTGTGATGCTGCTTTTCCATCATTTTGAAGCTGTTGGTCAAGATATTGTATTACTTTTTGTCTTTATTTATTTCCAAGAGTTACTGCTTGCCAGGCAAAACTCTTGGACTGCATTATGTACCAACCCTTCCAGCATCTAGGTTTTCATAGTGATATTAATACTCAAGAATACTGGAACAGATCTAAGATAAATATCCCACTGTCCTTTTCTCTGGGTCCTACATGCCGACTACTGTGCTAGTATAAAGAAATGATAGGTATTCCACAATTGGATGGAGAAGAGACAAGGGAGAGCTCACAGTGAAATGCTGGGAGATTGCTCACTGTATACAAACATAATGGAAGATAAATCAAAGCTGTTCCTTGATCCTGACAGTCCAGGCCATGTTCTCTTTGACTCTGCACCAGCAGCCTCCAGCCCCTTTGCTGCTGCATTCATACAGGCATAAATCATTCCCTAGCCTCCCTGGGCTACAAAGCAGCTGGGTCAATGCAGTGTTAATTAGGCCAGGATGAACATGTGCGGGCCAAACAGGAGCGGGGTTGTTGCTCCATCCTGAGGAGCAGCACAGCAAAACTCCCATGCAGGAGCAGCCAGCTCTGCTGCTCAGTGCTTCCTATGACCCAGGTGCCTCGACTTTGACACTCATCATGTTCCCCCTCTGCTGCTCCCAGAGGACTTAAAGGTGTTCCCTCAGAAGCTATAATTTAGCCCTTCCAGGCATCAGTCCTGTTCACCTATGTGTGGATAACAAAGTATTTAAAGCTGAAACAGCCAAAGAATATATTCAAGAATCTATGATAAAAGCTACAATTTTATGCACCATGGAGCATCCACCAAGGAAATGCACAGAGCTAGTCCCACAAAATAATTACATGTGCAGAGTCCATTGTAAACACAGCTTTTATATGCATCAGCACAGCTGGGGACAGTGTTTAAAAACATAATTATGTAATGCATTTTATGTAGTCCATGAGCCATTCAAGTGATACTATCGGTTCAGCAAAATTGCATGCAGCAGTTCTGTATCTATTGGCCTGAGCAAAGAAACATTTTTCAAGAGCATTATTTTTTTCCTGCCACGAAATAGATTTGTCTCCAATGCCTACAGGGGATTTGTGTCTCTGTCATTGGCCACCTTCTCTCCTACTTTCACCAATGAAGGAGAAAGAAATGGGGAGTTATTTTTGGCCTTGCAGCAGACTCCAGCATCTAAATCAGTTAGTTCTGAAACCACTTGGGGTGGTGCTGGTTCTGTTTTAATGGCTTTAGAGAGAAGGAATTTGTGATGTCTGATTGTTAGCGAAAGGAAACAAAGCGGCTGTTGTCGGGTAGAAGGGCAAAGGAAGGTTAAGACGCTGTGTAATGAAGCAGGGTTCCAGCCTTTAGTACTAGATGTGCGGCAAAAGATGAGTCGTGGCTAGGGCAACACAGAGGAGGCTATTACTATGCCACATACAGGCTTCAGTGTAGCAGGAGCTCTCTATTAAAATGCACAAAGAAAACAAGCTTACAGCTATACTTATTGCTGACTCCCTCATGGCCCTCCACATTTATTTTACCCTTGCAGTGCTTATAGTATATGAGCTGCAGAAAACATGGAGAAAGCTTTGCTTTCCTTCTTGTTTAATCTGCAGTTGCAGCTGAGTTGAGGTGATGCAACAGTAAAATATCTGAGACAAAAATAGAGGTTTATAGATACTAGTTAATGGTCATTTTAAGGCCCCAAAGCTTTCACTACTTTGCAGACAGTAGTTTATATGTCTTGGCCAAATCCTACATGGAAAATTACACTTGACCTATCAAAGTCTTTCTAGGAGACCCAGCAGATTGCTTTTTCATTTAAAGAGACCATTAAAGAAATCTGTACTTAGTTTCACAATACAAGACCCACAGGTGGGAGTAGTGAGATAGCTTCTTCAGCTAGCCAGGAGCTGCTTGGCACAGAAATAGGACTTGATTCTAATTTCTAAATATGGGATCTGATATCTGAAAAGAGATTTCCTTTTCTCTGTTAGATGCTGGGTCATGTGTAGCATATTGAAAAGGAGAGTGGGGACCAAAATCCAGGTGTTTGCATTCCTGCTTGCATGCTAGCATCATTGAGAAATACAGACATAGCTCCTTGCTTTCTCTCTTCCTCCCTATGAATATTGTATTTCTCTTTGCTTAGTGGAACAGCATTGATCGGAAGATGGAAGATATCACAGCCAGAAGAGTCCATCACCGGTTGTGGCATGGCAGAGCCTAGCAAAGTGGGAGCTCTGCTTTTGGATCTCATCCAGATGATCAGCAATGCTCAACAGAATAGTTGTGTGAAAGATGGGCATAGGCATCATCCAGCTACATTTTCAAAAGGAAGCAAATACAGCACCTTTTGAAAAAAATCTCCGAATTGCCATATATTTGATTCCAGAATTACTAAGCTATTTAGGAGCTTCCTTCCTCATGGAAATCTCTGTAAAATACATTTTGTGGATGAAGCTCTTTGTGCTCTCTGTGGTAGAGCCTGCATAGATTATCTAGAGATAGACTTATATAGTGCATGCCACCTCAGATTTACAGGGAAAGCTAAGGCAGCTATCAATGTATTGCCTCCACTGCACAACCTACTGTCATGCATGTATGCTGGTGACCATATTTCATGCCACATTACACAGTGAAGATGGGGTTCTGCATTAACACTTTATGTAAATTATATATATTACACACATATATATAGTGCATAGATACTGAGCACCATCTTTATACATTATTAGGAAAAACTGGTTTTGGGGAGGTCTAAACAGTTAAATGGTTTCTGTAATTAAACCTGAGGAAAAGCAAACTTTTGCATTTTTTTTAAATCATTCAACATGTGATTTTTAAAATTGCGCTCAGTGGAATTTTTTAAGAGAAATTTTACAACTCAAACTATTACTGCTTTGCAGCACAAGGTGTATAGTGTAGTCAGTCAAAGTGAAACTGTTACCTCCTACCATGCAGACAAATGGTAGGTATAAATTAGCAGTATTTTTAAATTAACTTGCTAAGCAGAACTGGTCAGTGACCCACTAAGAAATAATTCAGTGTGTGGTATCATTATCAAATGTGGGACTTTTGTGAAGTTTTTTTCTGGTGAGATGCAACATTTTGTATTCTCATGGGAATTTGTAATTGTCAACTTGAATGTGCTCAGTACTTTTGAACAAGACATATTTAACACAATGCCTGCACCCAGTGAGCTGGATTTTCAAAACCACACTGTTGAGCAAATACCCTCATGAGGTTATATGTCTGTGGCTTGTTTATGCAGGAGATAATACCTTTGTAAGTCTGATTCAGGATGTGGGACACCAACAGGTGGAGACCAAATTCTTCTTTATATGTCTTATCTAATTCAACTGCAATGGTATAAGTATAAAATGAGTTGAAAAATTTACAGGTTTGGACCCTAAAATGCTATATTTACTGCCTTTCAAAGGAAACATGTTAAGTAGAGTACTGTCAGCAGATGAGACATGGGGAAGAAGAAAGAATGGACAGGCAATGTGACTTCCTCAGGATCACATAACAGATTCGTAGAGGAATTCACAGCAGAGCCCCTGACTTGTGTTCCACTCATTGCTAACTGCTTCTCAGGTCCAAACTGCTTGCAGTATGCCCTTCTGTAGAAATATCAGAACACTGCACTAGCACAGGAGCAGCAGAGAACACGGTCATTGAACATTTGTTAAACAGATCTGGTTTAAGGTTCTTAACACAAGTTACTTGAAAGGTTATGCTCTATCCGAGTGCATTCAGCACAACTTTATGGCTTAAATGTTAATAAATTAAGAAAACCACTTTCAAATAGAATCTATTTTATATCACCAGAGGGAACCTTCAAAACACAAAATTAAATAATTTATGTCAGTACCTTCTGGGTGAAGCCTGGTTGTGAATTCAGAGGCAGAAATGTGCAGGCAGCATGTCATGTCCTAGAAAGAGGAACAATGCCATTCTACCTTTAACAGAGGATCCCAGCACTGACATGGAAAAAAATGAGTTAAAAGCCTAAGGAATCCTTCAGACTGCGTGTGCAGATATTTCTGAGTAGCCACAAAGAGGTTAGTGCTATGTATATTTATTGGTTAGCAAATTACCTAAGTGTAACTAAAACTCTGATTCCTTGAAGCCAATCAATCATTCCTAAAATATGGTACATATGTGAAACTGTTACCTCTTCCAAAACAGACAACTGCCTTGGCACAGCAGAGTAGGTAATAACTGCAGGGTAAACAGTGGGATTTGGTCACAGGTTTGAAGGAGTGTCACAAGGAGAACCATCAACCCCTGCCCTTAAATTCCTTCAGTGCTCTTCCTTTAATCCATCATACTAATGTTATTTATACAGTGTTTATTAAAAGTGGTTTCTAATTTCAGGTGCCTCACTTAAGTCACCAAACTGCTAGAAGTCTGCACACCAAATTGAAATAATGGAAGCAATGGACAATACATATCTAATCCCACCTCCTTCCCTATGATCGCAGTAATACATTCCCACTCTTCCAAACACCACTGCTCACCGCACATGGCTACTCAAGCTGTACTTCCTTAAAAAGGTGGGAGTTGGGGAAACATTGGCTATTTGGGGAACCTGCATGCAAAGTAAGTTTTTTAAGTAAGAAGATACCAGCAGATAGATTTCACAAAGGAAAAACATTGAGCAAAATGCCACAGCCAGTCCAAGTAATTACAGTGAGTAAGAAACGTGAAACTGAAACCCAGCTTGTAAGCACATCTTGGCAGCATGCAATTGCAGGTAATAATTGTCTTCATAGTCCAAATTCTCATGTACTTCCCTGCCCAGGAAACAAAGTTGAGAACATGATCATCTTGACTGGCAGACAGAGCTGGTGGATGACAGCTTTAAACTACTTGGAAACTACAAAAGAGACTCAGCCTTTGGAACAGTAGGTGCTGGTCAGCCTCTTACATGATGACCCTCCAAAGCACCTGATCATCAGGATATTTCCTATTACTCACAATGCACAACAACAGGAGAATTGGTGGTATGTCCTCTTCATCAACAAGCATGACAAGAAAACAACTGTTTTAAGGACAAGGAGAAGGTGATAGCCAACTTCTACCTGCAGCATCACCTAAGAGCACTGCAAATGTTTCTTTCCCCCATGGAAAAGGCAGGTAGATGTGGGGAAAGGTCCACAGAAGTTTCTACCCTCCATCACATCCTCAATTTTCTAGATGGCTGTTGGCTTAGACCTAGGCCCAGTTTTGAGTATCCACTCATCTGGCACATGCAGGTGAGAAACTGGTCTGTTATAGATTTAGAGAGTTTAAAGGCAAGAATGGACCATTACAATCACCCTTTCTAATCTCTGATATATCACCACCCTTTTAATTTCAACTCAGTAACCCCATATAGAACAAAATAGCCATCTATTTAAGTAAATATCTGGCTAAAATGTGTCTTCTGAAAAGTTATTCAGTCTTGTCTTAAAGAAGAGGATATGAACAATTACTCCTTAGGAGGTTTTTCTTAGCAATATATCACCCTTTCAAAGTATAAGCCAAGTTTCTAGTTTGAGCTTGCTTAGCCTCAGGTTCCAGATGGCTGAGATGTACTTCACCAGTCTCCACATATTCTCTTGAGCCATTCAATCATTTTTTGGTGACCAATACAGTCTTACCATGAGGGTACTTTATGCTAAGCCAATCAACTCAACCTTCTTCCTGATAAAGCTAACTAGGCTCTCCACTAAGACTCACCACTAAAGAACCCAGGCCTCAAATCTGTTTGTGGCTTTCTGGACAATCTTTAATCAATACCTAGGCAACTAACATATCCATCATCACGTCAAAAAAAAAAAAAAAAAAGAAAAAAGATATTGAGACAGAAAAGGGACATAGGAGGAGAATGAGTGTGCACCCTGAAACAGCAAGTCTATAACATTACAAAAGTTTGGGTGTAGACTTCATCTGTTTTACTTTGTTTCCTTAAGTTCAAACATTATCTTTAGATCTCCTAGACACATAGGAACAAAAAAATTGGGAAATCATTGTATTTCCATGGCTGAAGAAAAATTTTGGACCCCTGCATTATACACACAACTGCTTAGCCACTGGGCAGGACAGTGGTCAAACAAAGGCTGTGATTAGTGACAACTATAGCCAGGAGAGCGTGGACCTGCGGGGCTGGCCAGAGGGGTGCTCACAGTGGTGCTTTGCATCCTGCTGCCAAGTGCAAACCCAGACTGCTTCCACTCAGCCCTTCTGTAGGTCATCTGTTTTGACCTGGAACAGAGTACCAATATTTGGGCTCCAGGCCGTGGCTATTCAAGGACTGAGTTCATATTTGCTAAGCTGTTAATTACCGTGTAGGTCTTAGTTTAATACCAATGACACAGCAGGAAGTATCCCAAAGTCTCTACTTTGCTATTCTCCACCTGTACCAAGGGAACTGTATACCACTTTTTACTTTACATTATGTCATCTTTAAAAATGATCAGATTACAGTTTCAAGAAGGAGCCATCCTATGAATGGCATATATTAAAAAGAAAGGCAATTTCCAATTACTACAGTGTGTAAAAGCCATAGATCAGATTCAATTACACTGCACTTTGCAATTTACAATCTATTGGTGCTCATTCCAGCACCAGGCTCAAATGCTTTCTTGCTGCAGACCTTCAAAATGTGCTTACCTACTGAAAAAGAAGTGGTTCTCAGTTCAAAGCCTCACCATAACTTAAGCCATCAAAACCCAGGCCAGACCCCAGCCTCCACTTAGAAACTCCACTTAGGCAAGGATGGCATATGGCTGGGTTTCAGCCCAGTGAAGGAACCTTGTGGGATACTGAGTGATGTTAGTGTGAGCCCAGTTTTAAAACATGAATTCACCAGAATACTCAAATATGCTGCTCAGATTCTGACAGGCACACTGACCTGTTACTTACCTGCTTCTAAATCCAGAATTTGAATGTCCTCCAATTTTTCTTTTTTTGAGAATCAGGCCTTCCTGGCTTCACAGCTTGGTTGCTACTGCTGTGGCACATCAAATCTCCAGAGGTAACAACAGGCATGTGGTGAAGGTGCTTACGTTTCCTAACGCATTCAGGCAGATTGTTAACGGGAATACTCACAACCAAGGCAGTCTGCAAAATCCAGAGGACCACAAAGGCAGTGAGATTCCCAGGCAGGTGGCCTTTACAAGCCTTTTCTCATAAGTACAATGCAAATTATCCCTTAGATATGCTACTATAAAAATCAAGCAGCAGTGCTAAAGCCAATAGAATTGTATCAGTTTACACCAGATCAAAATTTGGTGCTCTCTAGGAAACTGTATAACAGTGGTACACAATGAATTGATTGAAGACACCAACACAGGTTTCCAGAGAATCCATGGCTTGGGCAAAACGCAAAGTGACTGGTGACCTGTTAAAACAAAGCAGACTCAAAATATACCATTAAGGGTCATAGCAAAAATATTTGCAAAAATGGAAAACTGTTTACATTTCTAAACTCATCCCAGAACTGAGTTCAACCCACTTACAGATTTACTCCTCCCCCCTTTTCTGCACATCTACTTGTAAGGACCTTGTCAAACACCAGAAAATATGAAACTAAAGCAGAGGAGAACACCAACAGAAATAACAGCACACGTCTCTCTTAGTATTTAAAGAGGAGACTTAATTTTACACGAAATTTTTTAACACGAAAATTGCCAGAAACAATGAACCGATCTTCTAACAAGGCAGATCAAAACAATCTAAAATTTGTTTAGGAGACTAGATACCAACAAGATTAATTTCCATTAAATCTTGCCTATTAACAATGGCATAACGTGAAATCAGCACACTCCTGAATGAGCCACTGACCTTACATTGTAGTTATTTAACCTACGGTGTAATGGTGCAGTGCACCTTGAAAAAAATACAGTTCAAAGTGGGCAGCTACCATCGCAGATTTAGCTTTCATCCTGGGATGCATTTGTTTTGTGTGTTCAATTTACAGTTCTTTTAAATATTGTGACCCCTTTGCTCCCCTTTCTGCATTTCCTTTTTTAAGTTTGCCTTACCCAGGTATTAGTAAGTTTTCATTTTTGTTTTGGTTTTGGGTGTGGTGGAGGCCAAAGATACTTACCAGTGACATGGGCTAAAGGGGTATTGTATAATCAGGGTAATTTCAGAGAAAAGCATGGAGTCAAGCTCAGATTGCATAAATTACTCCAAAGTCACAGGAGGAACCAGTTTATGTAGCAGATGGCAATCTAAAACCTAAATTTGAACAGGTATCAGTTGACCCTCCTACCATAAAGAATGATCAGAAAAAGCACTGGGGGAGGATGAACGTGAATGGATCCTGAAGGAGCTGCAAGTGCGAGAGCCCCAGTTCTCTCAAAAGTCCGACGACTGCAAAAGCACAGAGAAGCCTGCCAGGCTGCTCACTCTTCTTACCTTTCCAGCCCTCAGGGGAGCACAGCCAGAACAGCACTTGGGCAGCATCCAAGAAGAGGTTTTGTCCCTACACAGTGGGGCTAAGCAGGTTCCAAGGAAGGCGTGAAGTTGACTTTGGCAGCCTTGAGGAAAATACCAAGGCAGTTTTTGAGGTGAAATGAGGGGAAAGCTAGGAGATGGGCAAACTTAGAAATGCAGCGGCTGCAATATCCATCAAAATGGAAGTCAGATACAGATTAAGTATGAAGTAAGACATAGCTTCTGAGCTACGAGTATCACTCGGAAAAGGAGCTAGGCAATTCAGTACAAAGGGAGCTTCAAGGCTGTGTGTTTCTAGCTAAACAAACTAAATGTTAACAGGACACACTGACATGAAGTTGGCTTTTATAAGGAAGAACTTTCCCTTCCTCCTCCCAGCAAGGCAGCAAGCCAAGCGGAAAGGTGATGATCAAAGGTCAGTCACCGCTCCTGAATCTCACTAGTTATCAGGATCTCCACTGGAAACAAATACTTTCACACTACAGTCGAGCACTTTTATAAGGGCTGCTGAAAGCTACATTTCAATTAATGCAGAGGTAACACACTTCGGGTTCTGGGCAACATCAGTATGCGAGATATTTCAAGTGGCAGTGAGTCAATACTCTATTACTAGCAGCTCAGCAGGCAAAGCACCCACTGGGAACAGTGACACAGCTATGCTTGCCCCTCCCGGGAGGGGGCCGGTGTGGGGAAGCATCCACTTCTGCTGCTTGCCCCATGCTAGGTTTCTGGGTAAGCTGAGAGCTTTGGTTTCCAGGATTATCAGCTCAGCACCACTATTAGAGCCCTACATTTACTGTAATAATGTGTTTCAAAACCTGCTTCAGAAAAAACAAAGCTTCTGCAGATGAAAAGGCTGCTAATGTGAATTTTGAAAACCACCTTTTATATGCGCTACTCAAGTGTCCCTCCTGTTGGTCTTAAAGGCCTGTCTACCTATATTCCCCAGAAAGTTAGCATCTTGTCACTTCCATTGGAAAGTACTATTTTTATAACTTACAAGGGATCACGCAACTGGGGTCACAGAGATAATTATTTATATTTAGGGAGGGAAACATGCAGTATTTCATGTTTCCTGCACAAAGGACCCTTTGGTTTTTCTCAGTTTGGGTCTTGGCTACAAACTGTGTTCCACTTTTTGACCTTGAGCTGTTGGGAAGTAGCTTCTGGACTAGACAGTTAGGAAGAAACTGAATATTTGAGTATGGGTGTGGGGTTCTGTACTTTTGAGCAGTGTCCTTGGCCTATTGATGGCAGATAGCCCCCCACGCCTACCTGTAATTTTCTGCCTCTCTCAGAACTGATCCTGGTATGAACAAGGACTTTCTTCATTGCCTATAAAAGTTACCCAAGGAAAAATTTAGAAAAATCCTTAAAGAGCTGTCTGAAAGACATCATACTGGTTAACAGAAAGGCAGGGAATTAGGTTTTTCTGCTCATGAGACTGTGCCTGGCAACTCCATCCTGCTATGTCACATGCATACACCACAGTGCTTGGTAGAAAAATAAGAACTTAACAAGGGAAATGGCAAAATCACGCATCTAATATGGGTGGGCTAAAATGAAGCTGAAGAGGAAATAAAAGATGATATATCCACAAACACTGATTAAGTTGTGGGCGCTAATGAAAAACAAAACTTTTCTTCATTGAGCTAAACAGTAGTTGAGACTGAACATTACCCAAACTTAATATGCATCAAACAGAGAAATAAAGCTGTATTTTTTTTAATGAATGAAATTCGTTTGGGAGATGGTTGGCACAAAGTCTAAGCAGAAATTAAGACCCACTTCAATCCATAGAATAGGAATTAAAGCCATAGACTTCTCTTTTCACCAGGGCTCATTTCATCCTTCAACAGGCAGAGAAAGGAACGGAAGAGAGAAAACCAATGCAACAGCTTCAGAAAAAAAATAATGTAACTCACAAGTTGGAAAATAGCAGCTCAGCATGCTTTGTGGGTTTTCTTCCCCCTTTTAAATTATTGTAGCATTTATTCCTCCTCAGTGTATTCAAGTTGCTTGTATGTTCATCACTTCAGAAAGGAATCTGAGTGGAGTGGGAGTGCATAGCCAAGTATATGATTTGGATTACCTACAGCTTTCTCAAAAAATACAGATTTATCTCTGTATCAGCTGATTTTGGAGATGTGCCAACTAAGTAGGTAACACACAAGAAAAGCAGTAGTCCCATTCTTTCTTCTTCGCGATTACCTCTTCAATTAAAGTTGGGAGCAATTTTTTTCAAATCTTTGTTATACTGTTGAAACACATTCAAACACAAAACTGCTTGTTGTGCAGCAAATAATCCTTACGTGTCACAGTGTCTAAAACCCTTCAGTGACAGAGATCTCTGCATAGGACACTTCCACACTTGTATAGAGCTTCCTGACTTCATTGTGGTTCTGGAAAGATGTGGAGCTCACTGCACAGAGAGCCCACATTAGCAAAAACCATCAATAAAACTTTGCATGTTACCAATAAAAAACAACCAATGTCTATGTACCTTCCTTGCCAAAGCAGTGCCACTGTGGAAAAACTGAAGTGAAGAGGGTAAAGTTTGCTTTCCTGCTCTATATCAGAGCAAGGAAAAACTGGCTTTCACTTGCTGGTTTTCTCCTAGGTCCAACTATTCCAGCTGACCTTTGAGCAGGGCACAGATCACAGTCCAGAAAGCAGTGTTGTAGTTCAGCTTCCTTGAATCACCTGGTTTTCATGTGAAGTTTAACCTCATTATCAACAACCCTCACTGTCACACTCAAAAAACGGCCCTTGAAATCCACAAGCTGTAGCTTAATCAGTGCTGCAACTCCCACAGAGCACTTAGTACTGAAACAAGGATGACTGCGCTTCTTTGGAAGTTTGTCACATTTTATTCTGCAGATCAAAAAATTAAGCCATCATATGTACCAAATTCACAGTAAGTCTTGATTTCACTAGTTGTTCTGGGGCCTATCTTTTTTCTGAACCTTTATATTCTTTCTCTGTAAGAAAGATTAATGAAAAATCTTCACACACACCCCCCCCAATTAATGATCCTAGTGAAAGTAATGCCTTTTGTTGACAGTATCATCACCATTCTCCTCCAGGTTTTCCATGAAACAGCCTACTTCATCTCATCAGTAGTCAAAGTCAGTTAAAACATTTCTGTAGATTCCGACAGGCACTGAAATAAGCCCTTACAAAACCCAATTTGTGCTGTTTTACTAAAATCTACTTTATACTAGGTGATTTTTTTTCAGGAAGGATTTTAATACTTGGGTCTATTACATAACTTACAGAACAACCCATAGGCCCACAGCTGCCAAAGTGAAAATAAATTGAAACATTCATTGAAATCATGCCTGCAGCTCACACAAGAGCTCTGTATCTTCCAGTCTTCTACAGTCAGGATGGGAAGGTACTTGTTGGGTTCAATAAATCAGTAACCAGGACCAAAAATCTTCAAGCATATTCACTTAATCTGGTGGGCAATCAGTCAGAGGCAAAGGCGAAGACTGCTGTCTGTGGTGTTTGCTGTTGTAGAGTCTAGTCCTTTCTAAACTCTGACAGATGCACCAACAGTCTTCTCCCAAGTTATGCGATGGCTCACCTTTGTTCTTCTTCACCCATTAGTCTGTTCTAAGGACAACTGCAGCACTTCAGCTACAACATGCAAGAAGTAGTAGGCTCACATGATGAAGTTTGTATCAGGTGAAAGCTCATGGAAAAGGGGGTTTAATTATCTCTTTTTCTTTTTTTAATACCTATTGAATTTCATCCTGTAGTCTGAGGCAACACTTCTCACTCAGGGTGCACCCTTGAGATGAGAACACTAACATGCAGCGTCTGGCACAGCCCTTCTTGCAAGTGTTGTTCTGGTGCTGCTCTTCCTCCTCCCAGTTTTGAAAATCTAGTTGCAATTTGCAACATGCAAAACAACTCAGCAGAGGATCAGCATTTCAAAGTGGCTCACATTTTTTTAAATGCCATTTCCTCATCATAGAATCATAGAATCATTTAGGTTGGAAAGGACCTACAAGATCATCGAGTCCAACCATCATCCCTGCCCAC
>JAVJGG010000055.1:3231472-3266171 GCA_035590195.1 Aviceda cuculoides | reverse complement strand
TCTATGCACTTTTTGAACACCTCCAGGGATGGTGACTCAACCACCTCCCTGGGCAGCCTATTCCAATGTCTTACAAACATCATAAAAGTACTTTTGTTCCCACTTAGTTCATCATAACTTTGGATAAGTTACACACTGGGATTGCTCACATGGCAGTGAGTGCAGAGCAAGGTGACTACATCTACTGGACTTAGTAAAACATAGCCTACTACTACTACTACACCAAATAGAGACAAGTCTTTCTCAAGCAGGGGATTATTCGGTTTGGCCATAGGCTCACTCATATCAGATTCTTTCATCACAGGGTCATGACCCAGCTGAGATGACTTAATGTTGACCTACAGGTTCCAGAACGAAAGTCCAAGCAAGAGAAAAGAAACCCAGTCAGTCTTCAATTTCAAACTTCGATTTTCCTTCCTTCATCTCTTTTCCTCCTTCCTGGCAAGAAAATCAGCATCAGCTGCTTTGGGTGGAGCATTATGCAACCCCCACCAATAGCAGACCCCAGGAGCCATTGTTTCTAAAGCATCAGGCTCTGCACCTCCCAACTTCACACTGTTCTCCCCAGTGTCTCTTTCGAGAACTTCTACCTACAAGCCTGGCCTAAGGCTTTTGGGCCTTTTACAAGAGCCTTGCTTCATTAACAGAGCCCTCACACAGATCTTCAGTCCTAATCCCTATGGATGTCCTGTATCTCCTAGCAAGCCCATTTCCCTCCTCATGTGAGTTTATGCCTGTTCTCTTCATCTAGGCTAAATAAAACAGAGTTGAGATTGAGCCCCTGTTCCTCTGAAGGGTCCAGCTCACCTGATGACAGGATGCTGAATGTAGATCTGCACATGGGACAGTTTGGCCCATCAGCATTGAACTGCTCATTTCACCTGAGCTTCTGGGACATTGGCTGCAGCTCAGCAAAACAGATAGACATGTTTAACTCCAAACAGGAGAACAGCCCCTAGGAATCAAATTAGTGACATTGCCTATTCAACCTACCTGAACGCTTAACTGCATCAGAGCTGATGTGAGCTAGCTTTGGCTATGTATTTAAATGCCAGAGGTCAGGTTTTTCACTTACTGCTTTAAATTAACATAGCAAGCCTCCTTTTTCAGATACTGAACTCCAGCAGGTTTAGCTAATGTCGGGGGAAATCATGAATCCTTTGGAAAGCTCTGAAATTTAGGCACATAATGTGTAAAGGAAGATTGTACAAACAATGCAGCCAAATAAGTAAATTTTGGCAATAACACAGTCATTTACTGAGGAAACAGCATACAGAGAAGACAAATTAACTGGGAAGAACTCTTTTGTAAAATTATTTGCCCAATTTCCATGTAAGCTATCACCAAATCTTGGAAATTACCTTGGAGCTTTCCAGTCATGGAAGCACTGTTGCCAGCTCTCTGTTTCCATGCCACAGAGATAACAAAGACTCACTGAACAATCCTCCCCTGCTTCCATGCTGCTTTTAGGCAACTTTTCTGCTATTTTCTATGTGGTGAGGTTTTTAACAATAAGGAAATTCCACCCGGCATGGCACACTGTCCCTCTCTCCATTTCTGAAGCACTGTAGGATCTGCAATTCACCATTGCTACGTGCACAGAGCAAAGGGGATGCAGACTGGCTCCAGAAAAAAACCTAGACGTACAAATCTACTACTTTGAGACATAAGGCCAACTCTACCAGCTCTGCACTGTTACTGCAGCACACAATTCTTGGTGCAGAGAGAGTCATGAAGGCTTGAAGAGAGACCCTAGAAAGCTGCATTTCTGCCAGTCCTCCTGAGATTCACTAGAGTGGGATCATAAAGTTAGGTCACTATTTATTTCCACATTAATTCCACTGAATAGGAGCGGGCCAGGTACAAGCACTAAAACAAGAACAAGCCTGGCCTTTAATCCAAACCCTAAGACTTGACACAAGCATGAAAATGTAATAGTAAATATCTTTTTTAAAAAGGTTCCATTTCCTTCAAATATATGGATGCACTTATCTCCAGGATTGCAGCTACCAGCCAAAATCTATTCATCTCTGGAGATGAATAGTTAGTGAGATTATGAGATCATATCCTCTGAAATGAATTCCCTGGTAATCAGTTTGTCCAGCTTCGATTCATGAATTCTGCACAAAATGTTTCAGGGAACACAGTGCATCTCAGCTAAAGATGACTTGATAATAAACAAGATTATTTTATGAACACAGAAATTAGAGAAGGTCAATAAACAAACCTATTTTAATGACATCATCTGCATTTTCCCCCAAGAGAACCAGAGCAGCAAGTGAATTTGTGTTTGTATGAAAACTCCAGCTCCACACACTCTGCTGCTATTAATCAGTGCTCTTAATTGCTCCGGGGCAAGCCTGTTTGCGTCAGCTGAGGATGAGGGCTCCCCTGGATTTGATTCACCATTGGGTATCAAAGATAACTACGCTAAAATGAGCAATAGTAATAGTGATACCAAACAGAAATAAGGTGCAGGAGAACATGGCCCTCTCCAAGAAGTGCGGAGTGCATCTTAGGCAGATGGGTTTTGTGTTTTTAGAAGTAGGTCCTAATGAAATCATCCACCAGTAAATGGGTGAATGGTCATTTTTGGCTAAGCAATAAGCAGGAAAGCTTAACAGTCTGTTAAAACATTTTATCCCCTGCATGGCCATTTTCAGCCTATCTATCTGTGGCCTGCCTCTTAAGGTATCACTGTATTAAAAATGCTCTTCCCTGAAGGTATTTCCATACTGCAGATGTCACTGACTTGGCACTATTTGAAGGGTCTATTAAAAGTAATGCAATGAATTACTTGGGTTGTCATCGCAGCACAGCTTTTGAGATATTTAAAATGGTTTATTATTGATAGCCGAGTCCTGGAAAGTGGTGAGCACCTTCACACTCAACCATGGACGCTGAGACAAGGGCCAGTGCAGGCTCCCCAGTCACTGGGCATCCTCAGGTCTCCTCCTGATGCTACTGCTCTGCATGGCACCCAGCATGGGGTACAGTGCCACCACTTCTAGGAGACCTCACCCAGCAGCAGGCACTGTGGCCAGCCCTGGTTGTTTGGAGTACTGAATCGTGTAGTAGTTAATGATTTGGGAAAGCGATATTCACCGCAGCCTGGGGAGGACCCACACCGGAACGGAGGAGCATGATAAGAAGGAAGCAGCAGAGAGGAACTGCTAGAGACTGACTGTAAAACCGCTCCCTGTTGCATCACTGAAGGGACTATAGTACATAACCTGTGGTGATAGCAAGGGGGGAAGAGAGGAGTCAGGAGTGAAGAAGTAAAGGCGAGTCTGGGAAAGGAGGAAGGAAAGGTATTTTCTCTAAGTGTTGTAGTGTTTGCCTTTTTGCTTTCCAATACACAAATCAGTAATTAAACACATATATAGTAATTGGCAATATATTAAGTTAATTTTCCTCAAGTCTAGCCTGTTTTGCCTGTGATGGTAACTGTAAGTGATCACCCTGTCTTCATCTGAATACATAAGCTTTCTCATTCCTGTTCTTCCTACTCTTTCTCCCCTTCCTGTTGAAGGGGCAGGGTGGTGGTGAGCGAGCAGCTGGTGGGAGTTTGGCAGCCAGCCATGGCCATCCCACTACACTTAGATACCAAACATCTCATACAGACAAATGTTGAATCATGTGCAGGGAACTGGGAACTACAGCACCTATGGAAACCTCAGTGAAAGGCAGGGGCTCCTAGTGCCCGTTGAGCACTGAACTCAGCCAGAGCTAGACTACCACCTTTGCTAAACTGTCTGGCTACATCTTATTTCTTCATGAGGAAGTGTCTCTTGAGTTCTGCTAAATTTCTGCCAACACATTTGACTGCCATCTTGGGAGAGAAAATGCAATATTGCAAAGCATCCTTGAAAAATTGCTGAGCTCTGCTCTGTGGCAGTAATGACTGCATCTATTGCCAATAAAATGAAAAGGAACAAATTCTGAAAAGCAAAAAAAAAAAAAATCTATAGGCACACAGAGAATAAGAGATGTAAGAGCAATCTACTGCCTGGGTCTCTAAAGCACAAATCTTTGCTTAATTTCAGTTGCTGGTATTGCTGCTGTTTGTTTCATTTTAGAGATACCACCAGCAAACGATAAAGAAGCATCAGATACAGGGTTAGATTATAGAAGATAGTTTATACACAGCTTCATCTCAAAATTGATTACAGTTGTCTCAGCTATGAGCCAGGTCATGCAAACTAAGACCTCCCTAAACACTGTAAACAGAGTAAGAATAAATATTAATTTGAAATATGAAAAGAGGGGGATATATCCAGGCATCTTTCTCGGTATCCTCAGTGTTATGGAAGACAGAGTCATTGGCACATTAATGACAGTCATGTATAGTATTAAACTGGAACTTTCTTCAAGTGCTACCAAGGGCCAAGAAATATTACAAGGGAAGTAATAGAAGCGTGGTTAAAGTAGAAAGAAAATACAACACAAGCAGATTTAGGACCTCACCTGAAGTCTATTGAATTCAGGGCAGAAAGCCCTTGACTCAGTGATGCTTTAGATCTTTCTTGAGTGAGAAGAATTCAAACTAGCATTTTCTCTGCAGGAAACAAAGCTGCAGATACTCCTCTAAAACCAGAGACAAATCTGAAAAGCAACAATAACGAAAGTGAACTAGAAGTGAAAGCAGGGAGCTAGCTAGGTATGACTATGTCATGCAGTTTGTCAGCTATACAAGCTAATATATTTTGGGCTGCAAACACATACATACATGATGTGGTGCTGTGCCAAGGGACCCAGGCTGGCTCTGAAAGAGGTGGTTGTGTTACCAAAACATCTGTAGCTGTGTTTTCTTGGCACCCCATTCAATCTCAGAGGAGTAGGATGTTTTACCTCAGTAGCAGACAGTGTCAGAGCAGCATGTGAGCGTGGCCAGAACTGCATACTGGCAAAATCCAGGCTGACTAATTTTCAGCTACAATGCAGGTCGTAAATCCATGGAATTTTTCCCAGCTGTTGAAAGAAGGGCTGTGAGGGAAAAAAAACCAACACCCAGGAATCATCTATACAGACCATCATGGCTGGCTGCACTCACTTGAAGAGCTGAAGAGTTCCTTGTAGCTGCTAGAAGATCTGCCAGACACTGTCTGCTGGCCACGGTAGCATTCCCAATGAGGTGAACTCTCTCCTTTGGAATAGGAAAAGGCTGTACTTGATCCCAAAGTAGAGACTGTGGATGAACAGGCTAAACTTACCTCTCTTTGTACTCTGTGAAATTACATGAGAAGTTCACCATTTGAGTGTCATTCTATTCTGCACCGATTTATTTTTTTCCCCTCTTACTGCAAGTTGAAAGAAATGGATTAACTAGAATTCAGTTGACCACCTGTTATTTGAGACCAAGTCTTACTTGTTATGCTCATACAAGGTGGCACAGGATTAAGCAGAATCTAACCTAGACAGGCAGGCTTTTATGTTACATAAAGCATAAGCAGATTTCAAAGTAAAGCTACTATTAACCTCTGCCTAATTTCTTCTGAAAGAATTTTTTAAAAATTTGAAAGCAGGGCAAAGTGAAAACTGTATTTCAGAGTAAGGCCTGTTAAGCAAAGGTCAATGAGATAATACATGACTCAAACATACTGCAATGCTTCCCTTCATCTGCCTTTCCATTTAGGTTGAATCTCTTGCCATCAGGTAGCCTCTCTTGCTTCATATACTGCACATGTTGAAACAATGAACTCTTGATCCCCAGCACATCTATGTATTTATGTAATAGTAATAATCATAACTATTCTGAGATAGCAGAGGGTGTTACTCTAGGGAAGACAAGCTCATGGTATAGGTCTTAAGAATTTACTGCTTAGTTTGGGAAACATCCATTGAATATAAAGAAGCAATTGTACTGCTACTTTCTTCTTGCTTAATCATGTGCTAGAAGCTTCTTATTAAGGATATTCAAGCAACCTGTGTGACAAATTACTGCCTCAACGCTTTTCCTTATGGGCACTGCCATAATCGTGACGTCACAAATCCTGCTAGTAACACTAGAGTCTGATCTCAGTAGGGACATTCCAGCACCCTGCCAGGAGCAGAGCAGAGAATGAACTAGGACACGCAGTTTACTTCTTAGCAATATAGTACCCAGACAATGACACAGCCAGATACAGAGCCCAAATTCCTCTCTATTCGCACCCAATAGGAGGAACCAGGTAACAACTCCTGCTTTTCCCTTCCTATTTCACCACCTACCACTTTGAAGAGGGCTGACTATGGATCTTGGACACTGGAAACCAAAAGACCTATCAGGTAATGTAGCGGTTCTTTTATAACAATAGGATTATTTCCTCTAGGTTACTATTCTAAGCATATATAATGAAGCTAACACCATTATATTATCTGGTCCTCCACAGTTGGGCAGTCTACTGTTGTCAAGTTCTTTTCCCTGTGTTTGGATCAATCCTGTCTTTTTTGAACCTTCTTTGAGACTTTCCTCAAATTTCTGTATCAGTGTCAGCTGATCAAAACTTCCATAATGTGGGAAAGTCCAATGATGATGGAGTCCCAAGACCCTACATTAGGATTTTTAACATTTCTAACAGCCCTCCAGTTCGGATTCATCTACAGGTAGGCATATTAAAGCAGCCATCCGTTAAACTCTGACCAAGGTTAAAATAGACAGGCTGTGCAGCTTCACACTGTTTCTGTTTTCTCTTAACTCCTGCAATCTAACTCTGCCACTCAAATATGTAGGGTGCTAAGCTCACATCTGCATAAGATACTGACCAATCTCAAGCAGTATCGACTTCAAAATAGACTTTCCACCCTCTCCGGAAGATGTCAAAATGTTCAAATTTGCTTTATAATTACAAATAGCAAAAAAAAAGACAAAATAAAATACTGAAATTGCCTTTCAAAGTGCTTTGTACCAACTTATATTGCATGCAACATCTAAAATAATTGGAATGAGAGGCTTTTGGCTTGTCAAATAATAATAAAAAAAGATTCAAAGCTTTCCTTGAAATTTTAAACAGAGTGTGTCTGCATATGTGAAATGCTTCTATTTTACTTAATCAGCAATTTCCAACACCAAACCTGTTTGCTTGAAAATTTCAACTGTTTTGCTTTAGTAATTTTGCTCTTGTCCTCTGAAGAGCACATTATTTTCACCATTTTCTGTCAAATAAGCAGCACATAAACATAAGCAAAGTACCATTGCAGCAGGACTTGATAGGAGAGGAGTTACCTCACTGGTACCACACAGCATATGCAGGGCTCTGAATTAGGTAAAAATAATGTGGTTTAGCTTTTCCCCCAGAGTTTCAATGATTCTGGTTTCCTCTAAAAAGACATGAACAGAGCCAGTGCAAGTATTTACACCAAAAACCTACACTGACAAAACAGCAAGTTCAAATTTAAATGCAAAACTTCCCTAAAATCAGCTATGCTTTTTGTCTTGTAGTCCTGGTACATTTTGCGTGACAAATCATTTAGTCTTCTCATGCCCACAGAAGAAAACAGCCTTTTGACACCCATCTGCCCAAGTGGCTAGGCTGAGAACAGAGGTTCATTTCAAGCTGCATTCTTCACATTTCATGGTGAAACTGTGATAATATACCACACAATGCCTATTTAATGATTTCTTAAAACTGCACAGGTCTGGTTTACACCTTTTGCTGTTCCTTCAGGTATAAGTACTGAAATTTGGACTTAAATATATTTTCAATAAAAGTTTATCTGTCCACATGGCTATATTTTGGGGGAAAAATCAGTAACTAACTTTCTATGTTACAATCACCTCACTGATTTTTTGCGTGGTCAATTTTGAGTGCTTTTTTTAAAAAACAGTTTTGTAAAAGCAATCTTTATAGCTATGCATAGTGAAATCAGTTTATAAAAGGAATTTTGCAGGAATATATAGCTTTGAAAGCATAGACAGCCTGGTGAGGTGTGTGTTTTCCACCTGGTACCTAGTGGATGTTTCCTGTATCAGAGCATCCTGGGCACAGCTCTCAGAGAAGCAGGCAGACATTCAAGTATTCCCTGATACCCTGCAGCACAACAGCATGGCACAAAGGGGTCACCTGAACATAGAGCTGCAATAATACAACGCTAGAATTATGAAGTGCTACAACGTGACAAGCTGCAGACATTACCAAAGCAAAAGACTTTAATAACTCATCTCCCTGACTCGCCTCCTGCTGTTTATCCTACAAGACAGTTGTCTGCCCAAAATGGGACTTCACCTGGCATGGACTTAATCTGAGTAATAGGGAAAGAGGAGCACCAGGGATACAAGGGGATCTTTGGAAGCTGCAGCTCACCTCTATTATTTCTTGCATTCTCCATCCTTGAATAGCTCTGAACAACCATGCAGTGAGCAGCCTTTGTCCTTTACAGATGGTACTGGTCTGGCCTCAGGAGCAACCCACTTTGTGAATTTGTCTGCTATGTGAGTTCTGATTTCAATCTATCCTTTATGAGCATATAGGCAAACAAAGGAAGAAAAAAGACAAAAAAGAAACCAGGCTATCTAGTAATGTCTTAGTTTAAAAAATATGGGTGACTGCAGGAGCTAGGAACTTCTACAGCCAGCCACATTCCTAGTATCCCTATGCACAGTGCATGTAATTCTTAGTACGTTTTATCTATCTTTCAGTAAGTCCATCTGTACATGTGCTATAGTTACCAGAAGAAAGTTAAAAATACATCCTAGGTGTAGCAATAAATAAGGCAGATCCTCACCAGTAAACTAGGAAATTAGTAAATCCTCCACTCTCCCGAACAATTCTTCACAATGACAACTCCCTCCTTCCCACACACGTACACTCTCACACACCTGGAGAAG
Source organism: Aviceda cuculoides (assembly GCA_035590195.1). NCBI lineage: Eukaryota > Metazoa > Chordata > Aves > Accipitriformes > Accipitridae > Aviceda > Aviceda cuculoides. The sequence goes on along the minus strand of JAVJGG010000055.1, from coordinate 3,257,365 downwards.
CCAGGGGTGGGGGAAAAGCTGAGGTTTGCAATGTTGTCTGGAACCTCATCAGACCCAGGCTACTTCCAATTAAAGGAGGGAGCAAGTTCAAAGCCTCTGCTGATCTCAGCTGTGAAACGGCACTATGCTCAGAGACTACTGCGCTCACTGCCGAGACAGAAGTCCACTGACTCAGAGAAGAGGGTGTGTGAGCATGTCCCCCTTAAGGAAATAAGAACAGCATGGGAGGGAAACCCCAAACCTACCAAGGTGGCTTGCAGTACTGGCACACTAACTTGAACTGACAGGAGGCAATGGCAACCAAACCCAGGTGAACTGCAGTGGCTCCCAAGCACCGGCAGAAGATGCTGAGGGTGAGTGAAGACTAAAGAGAGGAGATGGGCAGAGGGGAGGTAATCCAGGTACTGTTGACATCATCATGGTGTATGGAACTGAAGGGTTCCTAGCTGAAGCTGCTTTGCAGCATTGGCTTTTTCCTTCCCTAAATCCATGCACTTTTACAGTCTCTGGTCTTTAGACCCTAGATATTGTACTGGGAAATTAAGAAACATTCTTCCAGGAAATGATTAAGATATTTCAGCAATTAGCAGGAAAACCTGCTTGAGGATAAGCTGTACAGTTTGTCACATCATTCCCCTTCTACCAGCTGTCAGAGTATTCTGAACGGAGATAAAAATTGCCCAGTTTCTGCCATCAGCTTGGGCCTGGATTCTTTGCAGCATACATCAAATCTAGAGAATCAGTTCACTGACTAGAAATGGACCTACAAGCACAGACCTCGCATTCGCTGTGACAAGTACAGTGACAACAGTTGTGGTAGCTCCTCTCTATAAGCTTTATCTGGCCCTTGAATATCATTGTAGCAGCGAAGAGGAGGGGGGAGAAAGGATGTAGTTGCATGCTTGGGATACAAAACAACTTTACACAGAGGTAGGTTGCCACTGCCCTCTACTGTAACGTGTTTACATGTTCCTTCTGGGAAGGAAGTACCAAGCAAGACAGCCTAATGTGCACACTAGGCGTTACATTCAGACTATATTAAAACTGTGGTAAGTGGAAAAAGACACCTAGAAACAACAGGCTTTGATTACTTGCTGCTGCTTTTAATTCTTGAAGTGGATACACACTTCTTGTACACACACAGAAAACAGACCATAGGCAGCTTCTTGTATTTTTGCTTATGAAGTTATGTATTTTGTATTACGTGGCCATAGTTTGCAGTTCCAATGGACAGACCCTCACAGCCTTGACCATACCATCTTTTATTTTTTCTTCTACTTTAGGACTTACCAGATATTGACCTGGACTGTACCAAATTACTGGTAAGTTTCCCTAACAAAATGCCCCCTCCCCCTGAGGAGGACTTCTGCACTGCACAATCACTGCAGCACCAGAAACATACCAAACTTTCTCACAGCAGCATAGCAGTTAGTAGGATGTTTTGTCTGGACAGCTTAAGTAGTTTATACACATTTAAAAAGGAAAAAAAGTTTTAATTTGTCACCTTAAAATTAGGCATCAATATCATTTAGGTTACAGTAAGGAAAGATGCTGGTGACTATGTAATACTGATGTCTATTTTCAAGTTGATCCCTACATGGAGAATTCCTTTCAGCTTTTTTCAGTAGTTCTTAACGTTCCTTTAAAGCTTTGTAACTTATGGAGACTTTTACAGAGTACAGGCTTATATAGCAAAACTTGAATAACATCTTCTTCCATTCATTTTCTTCTGTCTTCTTTCCCTTTACTACTCAAACACCAACAAGACTAAATTTACTGAAGCTGGCTAAGATATATTGTGGTTCTTCTCTTGCCTCTATTGTTCATGCAAACAAAATAACTTCCTATAGAAAAGAAAATATATTTAGGGGCAGTAAACAAGATGCAACTATTCAGTTTGATTTTTATATTCCCCCTGCCCCCCCGGAATAAAAGAGTCATCACAGTGATGGGAGCACTACATAACATGGCAATTTTAGCTTGGCAACATACATATGCAATCTTTCACAAATGCAAGTCACACATATAGAGGCTACACATAAATATAAACAGAGACCGAGATTCTCAATGCCATTTGGCTGTATGAGCACTTCCTATTAGAAGAGGAATTGGACATTCAAAACACTAGCAGATCTGAAACCCTCTTCCGTGAACAGTTTGGGACACCAGCATTTAGTCTTGCTTGTAATTTCATTTTAAAACTGTTTTGGGTTTGCGTGGCAGGGTTTTGGTAGCAGGGGAGGGGGCTACAGGGGTGGCTCCTGTGAGAAGCTGTTAGAAGCTCTCCTGGCTCCAAGGAGACCTTGCTGCTGGTCAAGGCCGACCCAATCAGTGATGGTGGCAGCACCTCTGGGATAATGGATTTAAGAAGGGAAGCCTGCAGCGGAAAGGGGAGTGGAATGTGAGAGAAACACCTATGCAGGTAATGAGGTCAGTGAAGGAGGGGGAGGAGGTGCACCGGAGGAGGTGATGCCGCTCCTGCAGCCTGTGGTGAGACAGCAGGCTGTGCCCCTGCAGCCCATGGAGGTGAGCGGGGGAGCAGATGCCCACCTGCAGCCTCTGGAGGAGCCCACACCAGAGCAGGTGGATGCCCCCGAAGATGGGACTTCCCATGTGACTCCATGCTGGAGCAGTCTGTGACTGAAGGACTGCAGCCTGTGGGAAGGACCCATGCTGGAGAAGTTCTTAGAGAACTGCAGCCTGCAGGAAGGACTCACACTGGAGAAGTTTGTGAATAACTGTCTCTCGTGGAATGGGCCCCATGCTGGAGCAGAGGAAGAGTGAGGAGTCCTGCCCCTGAGGAGGAAGGAGCAGCAGAGACAATGTGTGATGAGCTGACCACAACTCCCATTCCCCATCCCCTGCGCTGCTCAGGGGGAGGAGACAGAGAAAATCAGGAGTGGACTTCTGCCTGGGAAGAAGGGTGGGGTGGACAGAAGGTATTTTAAGACTTGGTTTTACTTTTCATTATCCTGTTTTGATTGGTAGTAAATTAAATTGATTTTTTTTTTTCCTCAAGTTGAGTCTGGTATTTGCCCATGACCATAATTGGCAAGTGCTCCCTCCCTGTTCTTGTCTCAACCCACAAGCTTTTCTTTATATTTTCTCCTCCCCATCCCACCAACAGGGAGGAATGAGCAAGTGGTGCCAGCTGGGCTTAAACTACGACATAAAGTCTTTTCAATACCTCTGCAAACAGCTATATTTAAGGGGGAGTAGAATTCTATGGTCAAGGCTGCAACACACAGACACTTCATGGGCAAGGTACTGACCCACAGATAAATCAACACCTGCACATATCTGCACCCTCATACAGGGCTAACAAGATTCCTTGCCTTTCTACCACCCTGCTAAACTTTGGATCAAGTTTCTTGTATGAGCTGCTATACCTTCAAAGAAAGGAGGATACAACTACACTCACAAATGGTCCAAGGCACTCACTTTTTTTTTTTTAAAGGCTGTATTCAACTTTCATGCAAAGGACAAACCATAACTAATAAGGCATTTGCATTATCGGAAATCCTGAGAACTGCAGGACAGAGCCTGCAGGCAACTGCACAAACGTTTGGGAGATCAGTAACATATAGAACATATTAGAAAGGGCTGGGGACACTCATCTATAGGACAAAGGCATCATAAGCTTTGGAGAATGTCCGATTCCTCTTTGATGTTGATTCTTAATTAGTAGCACACAAGATGGAAGAGCCTACCATCCCTCTGTCGCAGTATATACATTATCTTAAAACCAATGGTAAAACTTGGGGATGAAATAGTAGGTCGAAAGCCACATTCTGCTTCCAAGTGCAACCATATAATTTTGCTGAGGTCAAAGATTACTAGAAAAAAGCCAGTTAATTTTTTTTACTAAGAAGAGATGGGTAGAATGTGTGACAAAACACTGCTTTGCGAAACCCTAAGGGACCAGGAAGCTTCTCAAGAAAGGATCAGACAGGTACAGGCTCAAATTACTGACTAGAGAAAGCACGCACAAATTGGATAAAGATGTGAAACAGTTAAGGAAACATTAGAGCTGGCATTAATGTACTCTGTTGCCATGTCAGAGAGTCCCTGTTTATGATCCTGATCCAGGTAAGTGCTTTAACACTTCCATAAAGTGCAGTATGCAAATAGTCCTAATGATTAAAAATTAAGCACAGAAGTCCCTTTAAGTACGCACTTAGGTGCTCCACTGAAACAGTGTTTAAAAGGATTAAGGACTGCTAATCCATAGAAAAGCTTCCTTCTACCTTATATACCTGAAGAACATGATTTAATAAATTGATCTGAAAGGCTAATTTCTAAGACTGTTCTACACTACTTTTCAATAATGCAAAACTACCGAAGGATAATGCAAAACCAAACTGAACCCTAACGTAAGCAAGACCTATTGGCTTTAAAAGCCATACTCAAATTGCAGGACAGTAGTACTTAAAGTGACAGAATGTTTCTGGTTTCACTTTCACCTCTACTTAATTCTTACATTTGCACAAAGCCTCCTCTTTTGTAAGATCTATAGACATTACAAGAAAAGGATACACATACAGCAAAACATTTCAACTCTTAAGTTATATACTATTCCTCTTGGCACACAAATTATTTCATGGAGGTTGAATACCCAAGTGGAAGGAAAGGCCTGTCCTCTCCCTCCCACAAGCTAGTCTGATTAAACAAATTCATCTTAACAACTGATAGCTACTACTGTCTGCAGACTCTGCAAAAGCAAAATCCGTATGTGGAAAAGGCTACAATATTTCTTCACCAACAATTATAAATTCCCAAAATCGTGATGAGTGAAAGGCAGGTGAAGCAGATCTGCTCTCTACCAGAAGCATCATAGGAAGGGAAGGAAGCAGTATCACCTTATTTCATCTTCAGCATGAGAAAGCATCTCCCTGGGACAGCTCAGCAACTTGGAAGGTAGTCAGGTTTATCTTAACGCTTTTTCCTCTTCCTTAGAGAACAGTCTCACAAGAGAGTTGCTTGCTTGAGTGAGAATTCAATTTCTTAAGGCTGTGTTGGGGCTAGGCCCACATGGGCATGATCTTCTTCCTCATACACCTTACACAGGTTCCAGCAACTAACAGTCCCTGAGGCTATGAGCAGCTTATCTCAGGTGCTTCCAAGCCATTTTACTGAGCAGAAACACAGTCGCTGCCTCCTTACTCACGTCAGCCAAGGGTTTCAGAACACCATATGCACAATCTCCAAGTGCAGTTCCTACTTCCACTAACTCAGCTCTATTGCATGTCACCTGTCCAAAGCCACTTTCCCTTCAAAGGAGACCATTTCCTTTCAGGAGGCAGCTGGCTGCTCTCTTGTAAGGTAGTTCTCTCTCTTCCTTATTAACAGCCTTGAGATAAACCTAGATGAAACTTCAGGTTGCTGAGGTTTCCAGGTCACCTTTTTTCCCATAAATATAGGATTAGGCTTTGGGGCAACTTTCCTAGAATTCATCTTGTACAGCCATTAGATGCAGAATAGGATGACTACAATGAGAGGAGCTGTTGTGGCAAGGGCTTCATTGAAGTTGGAACTTAAGGGGAATTTATGACTAAGCAGGTTGCATAGGTCACATTATGCACCTTCCTTCTGGATGCATTTATTACTCTTGCAGAACTCAGACTATGTCCATATGAGTAAACTATAGCAGGCCAGAGAATGGGACCAAGCACTATACTGTAATAGCTGCTGTACTACTTAATTTTTAGCACAAACCCTGACACACTTTCACCCATGTCAAAAAGCCATTTATAGACACCTCTATGTACCCTTTCCACACTGCACAAGAAAGATCTTGCAATGCACAAAAAAGAGGGGGCAGAGGACTTCTGTTATCTGGACTTGCTACATCTTGCTACACACATTCTTTTGTGAATACTTGGCAAAATATCTAAGACAACAGAAAGAGGCTGAGGCGAGTGCTTGACCTGAAAAGACTTATGTACTAGGGATATCTATTACAGGAATCAACTAGTAAGGTTAGTTTCTTATTTCATGGTTATGTAGTAAGTGTTAGTTCTCCTCTCAAGTATGCCTTCTCATCAAAATCAATGGGAGGTGAATATGTGCAAGAGAACACTGACCTTTTCACTGGTAAGGTTACACCTAACCTACTACCGGTTTGCATCAGTGGAAACCTAGACAGGAAGGTGGTAAGAGCAAAGAGGTAGCGGCAGCCCTGCAGTACCTAACAGCACCTGCAGCAGAGAAGCAGCTCAGAAAGGAAGATGCTGTTGCCAGGGCAACAGAAGGGTGCAATGGTACTGGCATTATCTCCTGGGCTCCCAGAGAGGTGGGTTTTGCTCTGACAGAACCTGGAGGACAGGAGGTACTACCACCATGTGCCCTCCCACAGGGGAAACTCCTTCTCTGGGAAAGAGGGCTCAGCTGGCACAGGCAGTACAACACACATCTCAGCTGAAGCCAGCCTGACCATGTTTCTCTTTAAGCAGAAGTTCCAGCTGCTTTCAGCAATTCTGATGATAAAGTACAAGCCAAAAGAAAGGAATCCAGATCCTGTCTTTTAGTTTTGTTCCAAATTAGCAACTGTAGCCCTTTAAATTGTTGCTTTTTTGCCATCATTCATGAGAAAAACAGTTGTTTGTCATGCTTCAATTAATACATGACCTGAAGGCTTTTTGTTGGGATCCAACAAAAGACAGTTTGCAGATATTAATCATCAGACAAGCTTCAAATGAGACTTTCATGTTCACTAAAAGGTTGATTCCATGCAGTAGTAGATAAAACTAGATCCCAAACAGGCAGCTTTTGTACAGTGTGAGAAGGAACCTTTGCCCTCCTGGCTTTTTGGCTACTGCTTGTTAATGATCCATGCAGGATTCTGGCCAGAAAACTGACTCACTAGGCTGGCCTGCCTCAAAATATGACCATCACAGCACTGAAAGCTTCACACTGGGAATGGTTAACATTGAAAATGAGCATTTTTCAGTGCCCAGGGCACTTTGTGCAGAATTCATTTCTATTTAGCTACTTTTTCAAGGTTTTCCATGTCCCTTCAACAGTATACTTGCTGTGGTAGGGATCAAGAAGAGTTCACAACTTATCTTTACTGCCATTCCTTTTCATGGAAGTGAGACTGATTCCTCATAACTGCAAGACTGCTGTGCCTGGGGCTTCTGAAATGAACTGGACATGTATGTTCCATCTGCTTAAAAAGTAATCACAGGGATCAACATAAGCTCCTTGCTTTTTGTGGAACAACATCTGCTCTTATTAGTGAAATAGCATTTTAAGAGAGTCAACTACAGAAATAAGTTGGTTGTGGATACAGCTATATTCTGTAACTACATGAAAGTTTTATGAATGTGAAATCAACAAACATTTAATATGCCTGACAAATTACAAAATTTTGTTCTGAAATATCTGCTATAACAGTAATGGTTTGAGTTAAAGTAGCATGTGATACAGAGAAATCTCGTTCTAATGCAAGATATCACTTGCTTAAAAAAAAAATCAATACACTGATGCTTCATCAACAAACAGTTGATTCTTTCTACCTATCATACATGGGATACTGACACAAGGGATATTCAAGAACATGTTTGTATGCCCAAGAGGTAACAACATATGGTGCATGACTGATTAGTGTTCTAATCTATGACAGTTTGGAGTTCTTAAAAAAAAAAAGTCAGTCTTGCATTCCTACATCATAAATAGGGTGCAAACTGTTACAATAGAAGCATGAGGTGACAACACCTTAAAGAGTTCAACTCTTTGGAACAGGAAGTCAAGGAAGTTTTGAAATATGCTAGATTCAGGCTACATAGACTGAACTATTTAGGTGTTTAGGCTTGTGACTCAATCCTCTGTTCTCAATGCAGCACCTCAATAGTTCTCAAGAAGATAACACCAGGAAGAAGAAAACAGTGTTTGATATGCAGATGACCTGCCACTGAAAAAAAACATGTTTTTTTCTGTTTCCAGACATTCTTATGCAAGTGACTATTTCTGAAGGACACTGAATTCCTGGGAAATACTACCTGTTAATAGAAGAGGTCAGCATTTTGCCAGATTAAGTCTTTCTTGGCAGAGAATGGAGAAAGAGGCCCAATATAAATTCTATCAATATCTTTGCTACAGATTACAGAACTCAGCTGAAGAATTCCTTTTAGGCAGCAGCAGAAACTTCTATATGCTATTTTCCTAAATTATTGCAGCTCAAATTTAAGTAAAGGTGTATTTCCAACTCTTTGCATGAAAGGCCACTTTGTGTCTACTCTTTTGGCCAGTAGCACCATGCATTTCAAAGATGTATTTGTTCTTGGGGTTGTTCACACCAAATTGTACTGTTTACAAAACAGTATTACCAATCATAACCACCTCCAGCTGAATAACTTTAAAATAGGTAGCCTGGATACCAGTGAAACACTAAAGTAGCACAGAACATGCAAACACCACAGCAGGGTAGGTTACCTTTACTTTATGCTACTGCAATTAAACTGCTTCTTTTAACTTTGTTTTTAATGAGCTTGGGTGTCTAGTGGGATTCAGGAGTGACTGACTCAAACTGGCCATCCCAATTTTCCACTTCAAAGAAATGAGTCAGAAGATACATTTGAAAATGTATATATACACACATAAACACACCTACCTGTAAGAAAGGATGTCAGCAGAAGCCACAAACTAATAAACATGGAGCAAAGGTAATAGAAATAAAGGCAGATTTTCAGGCTGGAGAAAGCGGATACATAAAAATAAAAAAGACCACCAGAAGTGGGGAAGGAACTACACAAGCAGCTTATTTCCCACCAGGCCTACAGTGCTTAGTACTCCCAGAATGGAAATACTAAAGCTGGTTGCAGTCTTATGTGGACAATTTTCTTGCAAAAAAAGTCAGTCTTACTGAAATGAAGTAAGCATCAACTGCAGCAGGCAACTTTTGTTTTTCCTATAGGGAAATTTATAAAAACAACTGACTTTCAAATGTTGCTTGAGTGGAATTTTGAGTGGTTTCCAGTAAAAGCTAGCAGTAGGCCTATTTCAAAGAAGCATGTGTACCATTCCAAAGCTCTCCATTTTGAAGTTGTTGTTTCTCTTCTAAGTTGTACAGGGCAATGTGCGCTATCTCCTACATGGACAGATATACAATGACTTACTATCACAGGCTAATACCATGTAAATTCAAGTATACGTGCTGCTTTCCTAAGAAATGGGGACATATGCAAAACAAATGCAAAACCTGGGTTTTAGAGAATTCGAGTAACTTGAAGTTTGTTGACAGGAACAGCAAGAAGCATCTCATGAAGTTTCATAAGTCCAACTACTACTTCATGGACAACCTATCGACATGGGATGTTCCACAGCTGCTAGCTACCATAGGATACTAACAAATGGCTCCAGTGAGAAGAATGCAGACAGATGCTTTCATCCCCAGTCTTTGTAGAAATCATCTGTCAAAGTCACATGCAAGATCATTGCAGCACACCAAGCAATCATCCCAGCATAGCACAGGTCATCCTCTAGTATGCGCTAGGAATAAAGCTGAGCAAAGATCATTTTTTTTTTTCTTGTCTCACAGTGGTACTGCTTCTTCCTCTGTTGAACCAATTCTAAGAATTGCAGGCGTCAGTTCAAAGCACAAACAGAAGGGGTTAACATCCAGTAGCAATCAGTGTAGGAAGTTGAGCAGCCAACAACCTAGGGCAATTAAAACATTGCACATGAACCCTGCAGGAGGTCAATGCTACTGTCAATATGACAACAGCATTGTGAAGGAGGGATTGCAATGTTTTCTTCTGCTACTGCTTAGAAGTGTTATTTGTGGGTCAGCAAAAACATTAGAACAAAGCAGTGCCTCTGCTCACTCTTGGCAACCTCATTCTTTGAAAGGGTTGAAACAAAGGAAGAAATAAAAAAGAAACTAGGATAAAACAAAGACTGAGGAAGAACCAAGGTTGTGGAAGAGTTCCAAGCAAAAAAATAGAACCCCTTATTAGGAAATGGTGGCCAGTGCTGCCAGTATTGTACACAGGACACACAATTACTGTCTTTAAGTAAGAATCAAACCCTGACTGCAGGCCTGAGGCAGGAACTCCTGCATCTTGTCCTCACAAGCACTCTATTGTCAAAAATTCCTTGGATATTTTTGTTTTCTACCATCATATTTATCCACCTTAAAAGACAGTGAGGCAGATTTATTGCTTGGATACTTGTGGATTATGAACTACTATAACATGAAAGGGGGACAGGAATGCATTATATTTGCAGCATAGAGCAAATATTTATTGTTCATAAAGCATTAACATTATAAACTTCAGCCACCCAAGTTTTCTTCAGTTTTAAGACTAGGACATTAAAACAAGTGACTCAGGAGATCAGTGACCTATAAAAAACCTACATGCATAAACTGGTAACCACACAAATACAGTCCAAGTAACTGTGTACAAAAATTACCACATCCCATCACCCTAAAAAATATCTGACCATAGCTGCCTGCAAATAATTAGTTTGCGATTTAGATAAGTTACATAAAAACACTGCACTTCACCTACCTAACAAAGCCTACTTGTAGAGACGTGGGTGACTAAGCAAGCACTAAAAAAATGTTCACAGTAAACCCATCTTAAGTGCCACTTTGAGGCTCAAATTATTTGTGGTACACTGATGCCACCTCCTGGCCATTTTCATAACTTGGACACAAACTTTTGTGTCTAGTGCTGGATTTTTTTTTTTTTAAGGGAGAGACAAGCAGTTCATCTGAGTTCAAAAATACTTAGCGGCATTAAAATTTCTCTATCACCAACTAAAAATAGAATATGCAGCACTGTATGGGAACAAACTCATGCCTGACAAGTGTAAGTATGCAACAGTCAAACCCTTGCATGATTCCCAGAGGTGCCCAACAAAGTATGCTCAATCCTGTCTCCACAAGCTGGCTACAAGCTTCAGAGCTTCTCGATTTCCTCCCTGCCTGCTTCATAGCCTCAGGTCAACATCTCAGAGACCTGAGGGCATAGGCTATTATTTGTTCTCAACTACCAGATACTATTATAAGAGCTAAACATATGTTTTATAACCAAAACAGATACATGCTACTCATCTCGTGCAGACGTTTGAGCCAATAATTCAGCAGAAGCATCCATTTATTCTGAGTCTAGTCTTTGGTGAAGCACCCTTTTCAGAGTTATCACACCCTTCCAGCTTTACAATGGCTCAAGCTGTACCCTAGAAAACCACATGTCAAGAAGTCAGGTAATTTGAGGTGGAAACTCAAAAATCTGAGTGGTCAGAATACCCAGGTTGAACTGGAATGGCTCAACAAAAGTGTCTAAAGTGTATTCCCTGAGAAGAGGCCCATAATCCCTATGCGGAAGAGCAGAGACAAGGCCCTGGGGGAGCCGGAGGGGCCTAGAAGTTCAGGGATGGGGAAAGAGATAGGAATGAGTGGGCCAATACAAATTTCTCCTAGGGGTCCAACATGGCCCACTCGTGTCTAATAGCCCAAACTTAACAGTGGCCTAACCAAAGGGGTAACTATCATACCCCCAGTTTTGAGGAAGGCTAGAGGACCAGTAAGCACTCTGTATAGAGCCTGCTTCCATGCCATATTACCTCATGCTCAATTACATGAGTGGAGAGGGTACCTGATGACCAGAGGTATACAAAACTTGCTAGAATAATCAAGTTGACCTTCATCTTCCTCAATTCCTGCAGTTAGCCCATGACTCACTGCCAACAAGCATGATGTGGGAACTCTGGAGGGAAATCAAATGCCTCCTAAACACTCTGGTCTTCCCACTACCTTTCCAGAGTCTCCTGCTCCTGAGTTTTAGTAAGTCTGGCATGCAGGCTGCCCAAGAAGTGCTGTCAGGCCTGCTACAAATTCTAGGTAACTCGGATCATAGCTGTCTCCAAGCTCTTCCTTCTCTATTCTCTTCTCACTTTTGGCTTAGACCACAGTTGTGAACAGCATGCCTTCCAGCATGGCCTCCCCTTTAGTAACCAACCACCTGAAATTCTTGTGACGCAAGCTTGCCTACCTCCCACTAGACTGCTATATATTTGGAACAAAATCATGCCAGCAAGCAGGACAGCACATCCTTTTTCTCCTGCCACCCTGGGGGCGCTTGGCCCACAACAAATCCATAACTGCAGACTACCTACTGAAATAGCAGCTCTATACCTGACAACCAAGCCTCTGATTCTGGAATGACCACATAGTGGTATGAGGTACCTTCTCTAGGGCAAACTTCGTGCTGCTGCTCCCAGGGCCTAAGGAAGGGAAGCCATAAAACCTTTCAGGCTTGCTTTCTGTGCAGGGGAGAAAACATTATTGCAGTGTCAGCAGGTAACTGCCTTTCATTCCAAGTAAACTGACATCTCAAGCAATATTTGTCATCACTACTGTTCACAGGGTTGTATGTAGTGTCATTAGCTCATACCCTGTAGCATTTATGGAAGGGAAGAGGCTGTATTGCCTCTTGAAGTTGAGGAAGGTTACACACAAGCACACGTAACCTCACATGGCTGGAAATCAGCACTTTAAGACAAAATTGTTTCATGGTAGATTCCTCCTACAGCTCACAGCCACATGGAATTGCTTTTAAAGGCCTAAAACAGCCCTCCTGCTCAGACTAGCAAGCAACTCACTGCCTCTCCATACACTTGCACCCATGCCCTAATTCCAACCAAAGCCTCACATGCCTATCCTTCCCCTCCACCCTAACAACATGTACAGGAAAGCAGTACATTCACCTGTGTTGAATCTCAGTTGCTAAGAGCACAAGAGGCTGTATGCTTACAAAGAAATCTCTTCAGTACCATTGTAGTAAGGACGCATGCTACGACACCTCAAAATCTGGTTGCTGCCCTTGTCTTCAAGATGACTTCTTCCACCTTCTTAACTGTACATGTACCCCAATTGCTGGTCTTCTGGTAGTCAGCGACTATTGAGGTACACAGACTTCCCCTACTACTGCTAGGTTATCCAGCCACCAAAGGTTTCAGACCTCTCATGACAGATTGAAAATGGGTATTTCCTTGCTGCCTAAGGTGCCACCACACTGGAACACCTAGGAAGACAAAAAGACCTTACCGACACTGGGTAGAAAAGCAGTCAGAAAAGAGAGACAATAAAAAAAATCAGAGCAACATAAAGTACCACAAAGAAAGGCAAGGATGCTGAGGAAAAAGTCAGGTAGATTGTGGAACAGTAGAGTAACAGATTTCAGCATGACTCCTGACAATGTCAGAAGTGCAGATGCCAGTTTGACTTCACACAGCATGGGAAGCACTTCAGTGTCACATAAGCTTGTCACGTTTTGATTCCATTTTATCTAATCGGTGCACCCATGTGTCACCCATCCTTGCTGTGGGACTTCACAGTAGTGTGTCCAACTCAGTAGTTTGGATCGCTGACACCATGGGCATACACTAGGAGGAATTGTCTTTTGCATGAAACTAAACCAAAAGATTCAATTTGCACACAACAACATGAGCTCTGCAATCCAAACCGGTACATGAGGACAATCAGGAGGATTCACTTCAAAAAACCCATGTAATTGCTCCAAACCAACACTAGCACAGACAGACTGTTTCAAGAGCAACTCACTGTAGACAATTAGTGGAACCTGGCTAAGTATCAAGTGATTCCCTCAAATCAGGTCTAAACTCTAGAAATCTCTTTTCAACAGTATATGCCTGTGATAGCAAGCCAACAGGTGGAGCAGAACTGCTTAATTAAAAGCAACACAAATTATGTAGTGTTTGGGTAGATAAGGTATTAAAATTTAATACCAGCCCTATTGTGATAGCATCTCCCAATTAGCTCTCCACACCTAAGCCAGAACAAATTCTTTTTTTTTTTTTTCTATATAGTTTATCAGTTTATACTAGACCTAAAAATACTATTTTCCACCAGTCCTCCAATCACTAGAAAGTTATACAAAGAAACCCACCTTACTTGGGTTAGACTTTGGAACAGAAACCTGGAAACCTTTGCCTAAGACAAAGCTTAGCTTTTCTATGCTTTTCAAGGGAGCTCTGATTTTTTTTTTCCCCTTCAGAATCCTCAGATAATTTTAAGAGACCTCATGAAGTCTGTGAAATTTAAGGGAAAAACCTGTATATCTAACTGAGGTAAGCCTAGTTTCAATGCAGCAAGATCTGAGTTATTATGCAGCCATGCATTATGGATATATTTCGGTACTGATCAAGGAATGAGATTTCCACATCAGACAAGTACAAGATAAACAAGCAATAAAACACCAGTTCTGCAGTAACAGCTTTTCATCCACTGGCCTTCAACCACTAGATGGCATCTGCATGCTGGACCAATTCTAACATGAAAATTGTTGTCAACTGGATTTGGTCTTTTTCATTAAGCAACTGTATTAAATTCTTGTATAGCAGTAGCATAAACAAGACAAACCAAGGAAAAGAATATGTCTTCTTACTCTAGCTGGTAAAGGCAAGGCAAATGCCTCTAAGACTAGCATGTCATTTGTTTGTTGTTGTACCTTTAGGTAAGAGCCTTCAGTAGGAAAGAATTAAATAGGGTGTTTGTTCTCCATCACTGTTTCAACAGAATGGGACCTTAAGTCTTACAGTGCATTCTCTTAACCCAGCCTCCTGGAAACTAGATGCAATTAACATGCAGTTAAGATGCCCATTAAAATGTAATTCTCATAACACATTTCCTCTCCTGGCATTTCACAGAAATGATACATGTTCTGTCTTTGTGGAAGGTGCAAGAAGCCACTTGGGAATAGCAACCTGAAATGTAAACTTAAAATATTCTGGGGTAGCTGGTGGAAAATTACTAATTTATGCATGCACAGAAATTCAACAGGACAATGAAGGACTTGTATGAGGAACCACAGAAATGCTTCTAGGATGTAGCCAGAAGGAACAATGTGAAATAGTTGTAACTATTTTCACATTACAAAACATTTGTTGTGACTTCAAAGCAATGGAGAAAAACATTACACTGGAATATATTTACTCACCAAGGTTGTCCTCTGCATCCATCAATGTTGTGTGCTCCTCTGGTTCATGGTCATGAGCTGCACTAGTTTGTCCGCAAGATACCATTTTTTTTCTGGCTAAGCCTTTTTGGTAATTAATTGGATCCATCTACAGCATTCCTTCTTACACCTTGAAGATTCAAACCTTTAAAGCAACACAAGCAGGCAGAACTCTCTACCAAGGAGAAAATCACTAACTTAATTATTTTGCTCTCTGCAAATACTATTTACTATTTTTGAATATCAGCTATCTGTAAGAGTAGAAAAACTGTAATCCTGCCTATTTGTTTTACTTCCTCCATTTAACAGTAACTCAGGTCAAATTAAGTTTCAGTGTTTTAACATCTGGGCATGTCTACCATATTTCAAGAGGATTTTTCAAGTGGTGCTTGTTTCTAGAGCTCTGCCTGAGAGCTTTTCTCATCTTTAACATAAAACTTACATCCCCACCTGAAGATACAGAATAGTTTTTGCTGATCTTTATTAGCAGCTGGATCTAGTTAGCACTGCTTTCTGATATGGTTGCTTCTGAGTCTGCAGTAGGCTGAACAGGAAGCTTGGGCTGTAGATCCTAACTACAGCAGTAGAACACAAGAAAGGGGCTGTGCTAGGCCACACATGCAGCACATACACTCTGTTTAAAGCTCCTCCTGTTCAGACTGTTTCAGGCAGTAGTAAGAGTTTTCCTTGGAAAAGATTACTATAGCCATGTATTGGCAAGGGCTTGTGGCAAACGGTTATTTTGAATTATGTTTTTGGGACACAGAGGTGCAGAGATTGCTACGAGTTCCAACAGGACACCAGGAAACAGAATGAAATTTTGTCCTTATTAAATTAACATGCTGAGATCATTACTACTTATTTTAACAAGGCACACCAAGATACAGAACAGACAATTTTGCTGGTTTCCAAACAACTCGGGGGATGTGCAAGTAAGATGCTTGGGCACTACCAGTTCCAGAAATCCATGGAAGAGGAGAACATGGCAGACCCATAACAACACAAAGTAGCCAAACTTGTGTCTTGTCTTGGTAACTGATTTACTAACCCAATACTGACTTACTGTCACATGGTTTTCCAGTGTTCAGTCCATCACGGCCTGAGGTTCCTTCAGCTATGATCATCTGACGCATGCAGTGAGAAGAATGCTTGATTATAAGCTCATGAGTTGCATGCAGCCACATGGCTAGATGCTGCCATCAAAACCCTGATCCACCTTCGGAATAAAGCAAGCAAAATCAATGTATGATCCAGGAGAAAATAAGTATACAGCTGCACTGAGAGGGAGCTTGAAAGCTGCTACTGCTAATTAGCGGAAGAAAACAGATGACAGCAGAGAAAAAAAATATCCAGAGCTATGCCTAAATATCCCAAGCCTGGTACTGATTCACTGAGTTCCTTTTTATTGACAAGAATGATTATGTGCATGAACTTCATCGCAACTCTGTTTTATACTAAAAATCCCACACTGTTCTTTAAAGCATATTATTAGCCCATGTGGACTCAGAGACAAAGAGACCTCTTACTGTGCTGTAGTCATCTCTGCTCCAGCATAAGGAGACATACTTTCACCCTTGCTTTTTCAGCAGTTCATTTGAAGTCAAATAGTCACATTTATCCTCACATACATTACAAAGCAGACAGATGCCAATCATGAATCAAGTTACAATTCAAACAAATTCAAAAGCAATACGATATTGACAGTATCACATCATCTCTGCTCTTTGCTAAGCTGTAATGTTACCTGTCAGGTTTGTATAAAGTATTTTCATCTCCAACAAATGTGACAGCAAGGGAAGTTCCAGAAACACCAGCCATGGACACATTTGACAGTTTGCCAGGAAGAAATTCAACACCCAGTTAAAGACTAGGTTTTTACAACTATTATCTACATAAACCTCTACAAAGCAGGTCTCCTGTTCTGCTTCCCTTTGAGCTTTACACCAAAGGCCAAGCATGGCATATTTGTGTTTGTCATCTACATATTCTGAAAAGTCCACATATTTGATAGCAGTAGTGTCTTTTACATTTCCATTATTACAGAGCAAAAAACATGTTTGCCAACCCCAAACTAATCACATACAGCTCCAGTAATTTAATCTGACAACTTCCACAGTATGATGGCAATATCCTCTTGGACTTATCAAAAGATAAGCCACAGACAGGAATACTTCATATAAAAGATACCTTGCTGCTCATCAACTCCTATCTTTTGGCAGAAACACAGCAGAGAGGATCTCTATCTACCAGCAACCTTAAAACAGGGATCTAGGCTACTACTAATAAAAGCAACTTCCTTCCAAAGATCTGAAGAATTTCCCAGGCAAGTAAGTACACAGCAATGCACTGCACTAGGATACTACAAGCCGTGTCATATGTACTTACGAACTCCTCTCTCAGAGAATACAGTACAAATGCAAGCTGTCTTCATAACAGGATCATGAAGCTTCATGACACCTAGGAGCAGCACACCTGCAGTTAATCACACTAAATTAGAAGCAAGAAGACCAACTCATATTTCAGTGGCCACAAGTACTCCTATGTGTCCAGATTTAGCAAACTGAATACAATCCACTAGTGTAAGACCCATCATAGTGTTTTCAGTGAGTCTATTTCTGCAGCATTTTTTTGAAAGATATCAGATCACTAAACAACTCTACCTAAACAGAAACAGTGTCAAGGTATTAGAGCAGCACAATAACCACAACTATACAAAACACTATTTTTTCCCCTTGTTTAAAGCAGCAATTATGAATATTCCATGCATAGAAAACACTGACCGCTATGAAGCAAAAAAAAAAAGTGATGTAAAGCAAGAATCTCATATCAATCAACACAAAAGAGACCAAAGAAGCACTCCTTGCAGCTATATTTTACATTAGATTAAAGCAGGTATTTCCCTAGTGTTTGGGAATCACAATATGCCTGTCAACCAAAGAGGAACAAGACAAGAGGTTACATGCCACATTGTACTCTACTATGAAATCAAGAATGGATATTACTGTCAGATAAAAGGGGTGGGGGAAGAACATGTAAAAACATTCCTCAAATGCTGTAATGTTTTATATGCCTCTTAACAGCTCATTTGAGAATCCTGTTACTTCCCAGCACACTAACACTGATATTTAGTAGCATTTTAGGCTTGTATGGAGAAGATGTTTACATGGAAAAAACTTATTAGCAATTAGACCACTAGCAATTTCCATGAAAGAAAGTGTTAATTTTACCTGAGTATAATTAGATTCAGGTTCTCTTTTTTACCTCTTCCAGAATAGACAATAGTAAAAACACTGAAGATCTATATTAACACTGTAAACATAAGCTGAAGTGGTATGGCGAGTTCTGTTATGTATCAGATGCTCCTGACTTGCTTTTAGTATGGAATATCAATCATATCTGTAGGGGTAAGGTTATTAAATCATTTATTTCTTCCACAATATAGGATGATGAGGGACATTAGCAGACATCCCAACTCCCCAGAAGTCAAAACAGCACTCAAATCCTTTGCAAGTGATTGCTGCTATATAAAAACAGCAGTTCTGCAGAATACCATCACTATATCTGGCTTTCCAGTGCCATAAAATAAACTAAGAATGTCCTATTTCTTTAGAACACATAAGAAGAAGGCCTGAAGACTTTATTTTCCTTTTGACATCGCATCTGTAATACAAGCGAGCGTGTTAGGTACTCACATAACATACAGCTTTACACCTGGACATTTCATGATATAGAAGATATTGTTCCAGATACTAAGGAAAAAATGGAGAAGTGTTAATCCAGATGTTTGGTAACATGATGCTGCTTATTATAGAGGCTGGCACTTGGTGAAACCCAGCATTTTCAAAACTTGTAAAACTAAACCTCAATTAAACAATGACTTAGAGCAAGAAGTTACCCTGTCAAGGCTTACAGAACAGATTTCAACAATTAGCTTGCTACAAACTGAAGTTACTCACACTTACACAGCTCTCATCACTGACTTTCAAGAACAAGTGTCTTTGTGAGTAATACCAGAAGAAATCTACATTTTATTCTATGTATTGAAACTCTGGTGCTTCCTTCAAAGGTGCGGTAAATTAAACCACTGTTCAAAACAACAGAATCCAATATAAATCAGTAACAGATATATATGCTGTAAGTTTTGTTTGTTTGAAATAAAACCAAGCTCCACACTTCTGGAGTAACAGTAAGGTATGTTAAAATAACCAGTCAGACTTCATTCAAATGAATTGGACAACTTTTACTAAATGAAAAAAACTACATTTAAAATATGCATTTAAAACAAAATGGAATTAGAAAAGAGACTTAAATCCACTTTAAAGAACTTGCTCACTGTGTCAGAAATCAATATATCTCTTGCATTATGTAATATGTGCCAGTTCATAAAACGTAAGTTACCAGAATCCTCAATTTAACATTTTCAAAGACAATACTGAAGTCAAGAGTTTTACATCTACTGATGCACATTCAGAATGGTACAAATCTGAAGCCTTCCCCCAAAGAATTTTACAAATTTGACAATATTCAATAAAAGCTTTTGTAGTTATATCCAATAAGTATCGCATCTTAAAGCATCACAAATCTGTGCCTTTCATTTATCCTACTATAAATTTTTTATCTTCTCTGTATCTTGCCATTTGCTAATGTTAACTCTTAAGAAATGAGAGAACTGAAAAGAAATACTGCATAACTCCTGATCATGTACAGAAATTATTGCTACTAAATTACACTACAAAGCAGAAGTCTATACAATAGTATATGAAATTTGATCATGAAAATCCAAAGGATATAATCTTTAGTGACATAAGCCTTATAATCACGTTGGACATTCCTCTAGCATTTTCTGCTCACCACTTGTTGGCTAGCCTATTGTCCATTGATGAACATCCATTTAAACACCCTCTTATGAAAAAGAATGTCAGCTTTCAAAGGCTTAGCAAATAAGGATCTTCATGTTCTGTGGAACTATGCAAGATGAATTTTGATGCAGGTAGGGAATTACCTGGAAGCTAAGCATGCCAAAGGTGTTTCATGCTAATAAAACTAAAGCCAAGGTACCACATAATCAAGTTACCAACTAATAGGCAATATCATTTTTGTCCTAAGTTAAATGAAGTGCCATAGCACAGTGTAACATCAATAATTTAAAATAGTGTAGTGCACAAATTCATTGTGTGGCAGTTTAAGTTAAAAAGTCAAGACAGGTTTTTCTGTCTCAATTTATGTTGACTGTAAAGCTGTCTAGTCTGGGCTTTTTGGACTTAGTTTGCCTTTTAATCATCACAATACTGTAAACTTTGCATTATAATGGGGCACACATTTGAGCAGCATTATTATGAACAACAAGGGGCTAGGGGGAGGATAAGAGATCAAGACCTGTTCTAAAAAGCCCCTTCCTTATTTCAATTTCAAAGAAAGAGCTGGGAAATAAAGACTAGATACCATATTCGCATCATTCTAGCTACAAAACAACCAAAGTAAAAGCAATCAAGCAACAATAAGACCACATTACACAAATGGAACATCATGCTCTCATCTGATTTAACTATTACATCAAGTTTTAACTGGGATGTTGGTCAACTTTAAAAACCGTGGTAAATGTGAATATGTAGTTGCAATAGTTTTTTTCCTAATATTTTTTTTACTTTATGCTGGATATTAGAACTTGGAGCTATACTTGTTACAA
This sequence comes from Aviceda cuculoides, assembly GCA_035590195.1. Taxonomy (NCBI): domain Eukaryota; kingdom Metazoa; phylum Chordata; class Aves; order Accipitriformes; family Accipitridae; genus Aviceda; species Aviceda cuculoides. Next base: position 3,236,695 of record JAVJGG010000055.1, on the reverse strand, counting down.
TACAGTGTCGCACATCTTTCTACTAGAAAAAAATTAATAAAGATCCTTTACCCGTCTCCTTAAGTTAAACGTGTGACATCATAAAGGGTGTCAAATGGCTGGATGGTTTTACAGTGCACACTTATTATATACTGTAATATGGAGTTTTGTCCTTGACAGATCTGATGGTGTTTCTACATCATTCCTTTCTTCACCTCTTCTTCGGTGGATTAGCTGTGCGAGGTGGAGTGACTGGACGCCCAGAATTCAGTCCACCATACTGGTACTTGGCTTTCTTTTCAGATGGTTTCAATATCTTAGAGAAAATAAAGAAGTTCTTTTGAGTCAGTGACAACTAAGAACATTTCAAATACTGTTAAGCCAACATGAAATCTCATTCAGCAGCAACAAGAGGGGTGAGGGGGGAATCAGATCAATCCTACATATTTCTTAACCCTACATAAAACAGTAAGCCTACTTCTAAATCCTTCTAGTTCTACCACTATGTTGGGTGGGAAGGGGAAAGAAAAGGGGCTTAAAACATGTCCAGGAAGGAGTAGTAACCACACTAAAAGGGTCACAGTAGTCCAGTTAGTCTGCATAATTAGCTACTCTGATCACTACGTATGACTAAAAACAATCACCCAATTAAACTTTGAAACAAGCATCTGAATAGAGGGATTAACTTAATATGCAGGAGTTCGGAATACAGCAAATCCCACACAGTTCTCTGGAAAACAGTTGGTTTGTAGTTTTAGTTGTCTACAAACACCAGACTGCTGTGCAGTCCTTTCTGTAGCTGAAGTATATTGCCCTAGACTAACCATAAGCATGTCAACAAGCAGCCTAACTCAGTCCATATAGGCCAACACCTAAAGTAATACTTAATGTACAAATGTATCATACCTGAAAGGAACACATCAGAGTTTCATCCACACTCATCATGCCCCCTGCATTGTCAAACTCTCCACAATAATTTGGAGCTGAGAATAGGGTGACCAACTGCCGTTTAGCAAAGAATTCATATCCATCTTCAACTACCTGTCAACACCAGAGAAATCAATACACCTCACACACACACACACAAAAGATAAATTTTGAAGAAAAAAGCCAGTCTTGAGGCAAACAGGAGTTATATTAAAGAGATGACAAGAACTATTCAAAAGGTATTTTATGTCTTGGGCTTTCAGACAGGACAGGTTCAGTCATTTTGTCTTATCTGGACACTGAACGCCAAATCAGGTTGCTTAACCTGTCTGACGCTTCTAATGTTAAATATACATCAGCTTTATTGTTCAATATTTTCACAGCTGAAGTCTGATTATGTGCTGCCAGTTTAAGGATTCCTAGCATTTAGAGTTTATACACAGAATTCAGATGTTTGACCTATTAGTTCGGGGCATACAAGGTCTGGACACCATCTTCATTGCAATTGTAACCATTAGGTTTCAGTTACACTGGTGTTGATCGTACAAACCTCAAGTGTAGGCTTTTTTCTAATTTTGATGCTCTAAGAAGCAAAGTGGCTCTGCCGTATTTTCTCTAAGAGTATAATTCACCTTTAAAATAGTTCAAGTAGTATGATGCATCAGCTATGGTTGTTCCCTCTTCCCCAAAATAGAAGCCTCATGTTATAATGTAGTGAAACTAGTGCACCAACTGCTCACTTTGGTCCAATCACCATGGTCTTTTAAAAGATGTTATACTTATTTTATAGAGAACTGAAGTGACTACATGAATACAGGAAATTGGTAGCAATCCTGATCAGCAGTTAAGAAATCTTAATATCCCTTCCACACACTGACTAATCTTCTCTAATGTTTTAGCAGTAAAATTGCAAGAAGTGTTCTGACAGTGTATCCAAGCCTAACAGTGACACACAATAAAAAGCCTATTTTTGTTTCACAGCAAGAGAGGGCTTTTAAAATTGACTAAATAATGAAACTGAAATGTTATACAGGAAATTGAAACCTGATGTCCACCTAACTAGGACACTTGCTTCAAGTAACAATAAAAATTGCAAAAAAAAAAGTGTACTTCAAGAGTGACAATGCCAAAAATAACCTTGCTTTCTGCACATTTCAGTAGGTCAAACAATCTACGCTGAAGTACTCTAGATAGCCAAACAAAAGTGAAGGCAACAGTGAAAGCTTTTGTGACTTGTTTGTAGAAGCATTCAAAATGCATTTAATACTTCCATGAAGTGAAGCAGAAATAGTCTAAGCCACAACTACCAGAGAACCGACTACTACTAAAATGGTAGAACTCTGAAACTTCAGTGTAAATCTCAAATTCAAGTCACTTTGCCACTTTAAACCTGGACACTTTACCTCTGATGTTCATATACAACAGTCTAACAGTAAACAGACAATACTAAAGAAAAATCAATGGGGAAACCTAGTGTTAGTATTTTACTTCACTGACATTAGACACTCAGTTCAACATGAGTCAATAGAAGGACACAGCCTTCTATTCTAGTCCCTTTATTAGGAAGATTTTTTTTTCCTAGAAGTAACACAATGTGAAGTAAGTTTCAAATATATCCTACTGATAAGCAGCACCAAAGAGGCTGAAAGTCTAGGAAGAGAGGTTTTAAGAAGCAACAGCAGCATAATTCATACCTGGTGAGCTCGACAGATCAAATCCAGATCATGACGATTGAGAAATTTACTGACCACATCAGCACCAAAAGTGAAAGAGACCCCACGATCATTTTCACCCCAACCTTGCACATCTTTGTCTGGGTCAGACCACAGCAGGTCACACAGCAAGCCTTTGAAAGATAATACAAGTGAAAATGCTAGTCTTAGGAGGTATCATTCTATCATTTAAAACAGTTTTATTGTAACTACCAGACCAGCTCTCCTAAAAATAAGCCTTAGCAACAAATTCAGCAATACTTAAACTGTGACTCACACAAAAGACGTGTTCTGCGTAAGTCTGGAGATTTTTTTTTTCCCCCCTCACCACTGATAGTACCTTGAGATGAAACAACTCAGAGCCAAATAGTTCTCCAAAACAGTATTTAATTGTAGTTTTTGTGTTTACAGTGAGCATCTGAGGAGTTTGAAAATACTGCAGTGGGTACATTTTAAAAGGCAACCATCAATTTCACAGCTCACCAAGAAAGCTTAGTTTGAAAGCTGCAGTAAATTTTAAAATCCTATGCAAGGCCAGTCAAATACAGCAAATAAACTTGTACCACAAGCTTCTGAACATGGAATAGCTTTGATTCTTACCTTTCTTACCATACACGAAGAACCTTACGTGACTAAATCAAAACTTAACATGGCAAAATTCTGATATATTGTTTCAGGTAGCACTTTCGGTTTGCTTGGACTGCTGTCGACTTTTCAAAAGCCTTGTGCCAACCAGTCTGGAATCTAAATTAAAACAATAAAGCTCTCTGGCATTTTAGCACTGGTCAAGATTTTTTTTCTGCTGCCAACAAAAGGTCAGCTAACTCTGGAGTTAAAACTGGGTACCAAAAAAAAAACCCAGCTCAACTTTTCTAGACAATGCCTTTATATACAGAACTTTCAAAGCAGAAAGTTGTAATCAAGCAGAACTAATGTCTGAAACCTATTGTGCAACTACATCATTTTATATTTACATACAGCTATCAAATGGTCTTTGGTGCCAGTCACAGTTCCTCTCTAGCAGAGGCTAAGATTTTATTTGTTTTTAGAAGACAAAGAACAGAGCAAGTACAACTGCATTTTAGATAAAATACCTATCTAGAAATAAACTACTGAATACAGGCAGCATATGAAAAAAACCCCTTACTTTACTGAAATTTACTTCTATATTGCATTACAGGTTTTTCAAAACGGAATAGTTGCACTGCAATCCCTAACAGTTTTTTACCACGAGTTTCCAACAAGTGACAGAAGCTGCTTGTCTCAGCTGCTTAGGAAGCGTTTCCTCCTCTATTCTCTCCCCCAAATCAAATAATCTTTGGGGTTATACACAGCAATAGGCAAATCTGTCCTATAATTTTTGCTGTAACAGGACCCTGCAACAAGTTTGTCTAAACTAAACTATGCTGCCCAAGTAGGCTTATATTTTAACATGCAACATCTACCATTGCAATAGCTTAGGTTGACCAGGAGCACACCATAAAACAGCTGATATGAGGCATTCAAGATTACACAAAAGAGGGAGTTACAGTTTCCTAATAAGCAAATGGTTGGCAATGCTAACCTAAACACATCATTCATACCTTGGCCTCACAAAATGCAAGTACTTTAACAGTTACTAAAGGCAAGTGATTTAAGTTGGAATAGTCATATTTGAGGAAACAGCTTCCAAACCCCATAAAAATGTCACCAGAATAAAAAGTCTTTGAATTGCAGTTGAGGCTGAAAAGGCTTTTTTTTCCATCAGGCTAGAAGAAAGCATCATAATGATCTAACCTTCTCTGCATAAGCCACACTAACATATACCGAGAATTTCTGTATCAACACAGACATTCACCAAGTGACATCCCTCTACAAAGAGATAGCTTTTAAGGACTTAGAACTTTGACAGAAGCAAGACCACTTCAGTTTATTTTTCATTTTTCCAAAAGATTTACTTCCATTCTGTAATATCGGTTGCCAAGACCTTCTATGTCACTGTACAATACACAGACATGCCTTGGATGGGACATTTCATTTTACCTCTGCTGGTAAACATCCAACTATTGCTTCTGAAAGCAAAATTAAGACTCCAAACCATTCCGTCAAAACACTACTCTTAAAATCTCTATACTTAGGAAGTCCTAAGAATACGTATGATTTCGATGGAGTGTCCATGGAAACCAGAAGTACATTCTGCAAGGGCATTCCTGAAGTGGGGGTGGCTCAAGCAGTAGTATTAGCTTGTTGAATAGAACTACTTTCCCTGAGAGCTCTGATAAATGTAAAGATTGAGTAGTTTGTACTGACATTTATTTGGTTATGCATTGAGTGAATAAGTAGCATAAAAGGAAGAATAATGTAGTAATTTGTACTACAGAAACACTCATTCACCAGTCTAGTAATGCTTCTCAGCACCAAGTGCGTATATACCAGCTTGCACAGAAATATTGCTGTTTAAGGGACAGTAGATATATTATTAGTCCCTGAATTACTCCTATGCATCAGCACTGAGGAACATCACAGGAAGTAGAATTCTTCTATTCCAAGGTTTAACTGTAATTGTATTTGTCTTTCAAAAAAAGGTTTAGATGTGATATCTCCTTTGAAAGTTAATTTTAGACCA
>JAVJGG010000055.1:3201221-3221784 GCA_035590195.1 Aviceda cuculoides | reverse complement strand
TACTATGACACTTCGAGAAGCCTAATTCAAGAAATTTTATGCTTTCTAAGACTGTGTCTGCTGTAATAACTTGAAGGATGATTACAAGCCAATACTTACAATACTTTTGTAACAGTTTTTTACAAGCTTGCATACCTATTAACAGCAGCATACTTTTGAAGAAGTCTAGCATCTTACAAAGGCTTAGAGAGGTGAAGAACACACATTTTAGTTTTATCCATATTTAACAGTAATAACAAAGTTTGTTAAAGCTCGCTGTAAAGCTCAAGGAATTTATTACATGGTAACTAAGCGTAATTTAACAGCCTGCATCAAGTTATTTTTTCAACTGAAAGACTAACAATGCCGCCTTCAACACTATTTTTGAAGTGATCCATTTCACAACATGTAAAGATCTTTGTTTTGCTTATGCTTTGAAGAGAGCAACTACAACATTGAACATCTGCTTTTTTTTTTTAAAGCAGCTAACTGATTTTTGAAATAGCGATCGAAAGAGTAGCAGCTCTGTGCAAGCAGTCCCTAGTTAAGTATAAGGGAAAGGTTGCAAAATTTGCACTAGACAAGGGCACAAGCAGCTCTTATTGCCAACGGAACTTGCTCCTACATAGTACCAGCAGCATCAGCAATCTAAGAACTGTTAGCTGCCTTTTCTCGACTTAATCCAATCCAAGTTGAAAATTACATCTAAAATTGCAAAGACCTCACTCTAATCCATACCACCCAAGTCAAGGTCGCTTGCCTATCTCAGTACCCTTCCAACCCACCTAGCATACAACTAGATTAAAACACCTACATGAAACACATACATATGAAGTCTACATACCACAAATTTTCAGAGGTGCCTCTAGTTCCAGGAGAATAGGCTGGCTAAGAAATATTTCCCGTGATTTTATGCACAAGCCCCGAACTTCTGCTTCAGTCATCTGAACAATCTTCCCAGGACGACATCCTCGTACTGAAATGAGATGTTTAACAATTGAAGGTAACTATCACACAGATACACAGCAACAGGTAAGTGCAAATGAGCTGTATTTGAAACCTACATTTGACAAAAAGCCAGCAGCACATTCCAATATACTTACCAAATATGCTGGAATTATGTATTCCAATGAATTCCAAAGTTAATCTCTGATATTGTGGTAACCTGTTCTTAAAAGTCTGTACTTAAAAGTCTGTATGCAATCCTGTTAAATCAGGCCCTCAGAAGAGAACAATTTTTTCTTTCATCCACATTTGGATAAATAGCAACTTCAAAAATTAATACTGTTAAATTAACAATCCCATTATGCTAGAGTATTCACAACAGGCAAAAAAATCCTGAGAATCAAAATCCTAAAAACGCTTTCACATTAGCACAAAATAAACTTCTTTAAGACTCTTGAGTTCAACAGTGCTAGCTAAATACCAAGAAAAAACTACAGGCATGTTTACACGTTTGCAGCTGAAATTGCCATATTAGGAACATCACACTAAAAACTACGAAAGTTTGATGAAACCTTCATTCATACATAATGGCTCTTGAGTTATTGGAACCTTTACATCCAAAGACATTCTAATTAGAATGAAACTGAATTCCTAAACCAGTAAGTCAGGTACTCGGACCTATATTTAGCACTAAGTTTTCAAAAGCATTCACATGTCACTGCACCCCAACCAACATCCTCTGGCAAACTTATCTGCAGCTGCTTCTTTCCACAAATGTCTATGATTCCTCTGTCAGAGGCTTTAATGTGTCTTTAATGAAGCAGCAAAATAGAACAAATGTGTCTGCACTTTGGTTGATCCAGTTCAGTCCTGCACCTCAGCATAAACCAAACTTCAGAGTTCAAACTAATAAGTTTGTCTTATTAGTGTCTTATCAGTGTCTACAGCTGGTGAACATCCTGTTCTGCCATCTGCTTCAGGTGGAAGCAACATTCAGCATTAAACCACAGTAGTACCTACAAGAGAAGGTGGTACGAAACTTTTGCAGTTCAAATCCAAATGCTTTCAAACACAAACATAAGACATTACTTAATAAAAATTTTAGCTGCAATTTCAGTAAGTCTAATAAGACAGATTTGTGAACAGAATAGCAAAAACTAGTTCTTACACAAAATGAGTTCCTGCCTTGTCTGCTCCCCCCCAAAAAAACAGAATAGTAAGCTTTTTTTTTTTTTAAATTAAAATAACCTCTCTTTTCCTTTTATTTCCACTTACCTCCTAGAAAACATACTTTACAGAGGAGATCAGTATCATTATCTACATTGTACAATGGGGAAAAAAGTGCCAAAATAGCAGGAGGGCTAGTCTATCTGCAGCAAGGATACACTGGAAATACTTCACTCATTAGAATCCCACAAGAACAAGGCTGTGGCATACAGGACTTCTTCCAGTGAAACTCTGAATCAGAACCAGGTGATATTTACCACATGGCAAGTCACACTCCTTTTGCTAATTAAGATTTCAGCTGTACTTGAGAAAGCAAACAGCTTTTTAGTAACACTTTTTTCATTTTTCTTCATGCATTAAGATGTTGGCTTACGTATTAAAAGAATACGAAGGCAGATATTAGACACTATCAAGGTGACTAGAAAACAATAAATGCCTACAGCCTTCTATTTCATCATATCTCAAATGTACTAAGTGATGCATTTACAGATACATCTTCAACCCCATGGGGATTATTAGCAAAAATTAAAAATCTCAGGCTTGACAGCTTTGCACAGGACTTGACTATCCAATTTGTGAGGTAGCAAAATGCTCCAATAATCTCCACCTTTTCAAACACTTGCATTCTGGTAGCTTATAACGATGCCTTTGAGAGACCAGAAACTCATTCTGATAGGCACGATAAACTGTTACTATACATAAGAAAACACCCACCTAAAAGAACAGAGTCTTAGTATCACAATGGCTATCATTTTATTAAAACAAGTGTTATATTCTAAACCTATGGTTTACAACATCAAGGTCACACCAAAGAAGCAGGCAGCACAACTAGCTTTTCAGTCTCGTTTTCCCCTCTACAAACTGTGCATTCTTTTAACCTGTTTTGATAAGCAATTAAATTCTCCTCTGTATTTAACTACTTTCATGATGTTTTGCACCACCAGAATTAAGCCATTTCACATAGACTAAAACCAAGAAGTGACATAACTGCACGGTTTTTACATCCACTCTAGTTTCGGAACTCAAACCCAGGAAAGCCCATCATACACAACATTAATGTTACCATAAGTAGTGCCAGACCAGGCAGAGAGTCCAAAATTGAGAAAGCAGTTCAAGAGCAGCACTCACAATACTTAAAATAACTTTGATCCAAACAATATTTATTAGAACACCAGCCTTTAGCTCCCTTTGAAACTCACATGGAGGTTTAAACTTGGAACAATTGCTTTAAAGGATTGAGGCTTTAAGCACTGCTAGATTTTTGCACTAGAAGACACAATAAACATGCAGCTCCTGACTTCAAAATTAACTGCCTGTCATAGTCAGTGCATCCAGTGTCTTGATGTTGGTTCTTTACTTATTACAGTAGAGCCTTAAATGTTGCAAGCCCTTAACAGACAAACCAACAGGGCAGTAACTTATTACCACACTTTGGATTCTCCAGATAAGAGAAGTTTCTACAACTATAGCAAGTATGTCACTCTCAGAAGAGGAGACAACACACACCTAATGACTGCAGTTACTTCCAGCCCTTGGGAAGGGTACAAACCTGGGCCACTGCACCTTTGCAAAAGCACTCTCCATCCTCCATCCAAACAGTCAGCAGCTCCGCATAGCAAATGTGTAAGCTCAGTTTCATCTGAAGAAGTACAAAGCCTGGGGTTTCATGAGGAATAATCATCAATAATATAGTTAAGAGAAGAAGTTTTCCCCTACAACCCCCTGATCATCAATAAGGGTACTACATATTGAAAAAATGAGAAGCTACTGTGAAGCCTAAGCACTTTAGTGGATTCACAAAGGCACTAAAAGGTTCGCCAAGTCGTCACCCGGAACAACTGTGCCACAGCTGTGGTACATTCAAGTACACAAGCAAGACAAAGCACATCTTTCACCAGCTTACACTACAACTAGAATTTTGTTCAAGTTTCCTTGACTCAGCTGAGCACTGTATGGATTGTTAACATGAGCGTCTCTCACCACATTTAGTTTTTCAAAAGCCAAATCCTCAAGAACAGATTCAAAAAGAGGTTATGGAGAATGAGATCAAGAGTGTAAGTGATGTTTTTTAAACTCCTTTATTAATTACTATAGCTAACCATTCTTAAAACACACAAGTCATAGCTGCATGCATTGTAAAATCTGTAGCTCACAAAAAGCCTTTAACAGCATTGGGAAAACCCATCATTTTTAATGGTTGTCATTTACCCAGAGCAGAAACAGCATCTCAACACTAGAAGTAAATGAATTCTCTTCAATCTAAGATGCAGATGCTGTAAACAAGCTTTGTTTTACATAAAAGTCTTCAGTAGGGATAGCAATTCCTGTTGTAATACACAATCCCATGTGCATAGTGCTATGCCAGAACAAGCCTTTGCTGCAAGGAGCTTAAAGCAGAGTGACATAGCAGGGAATAAAGAGAACTAAATGCAAGTACATGCATTGTACTGTCAGGCTATTATTTTAGCACAACAGATCCTACAGTAATCCAAAAGCTGCTCTAATCAATATTAAAATGGCCTCTGCATCTACACCACCTTTGACAAGCAACCTTAGTAAATCTATAATGCCAATTAGTAACCCAAGACATGAGTTGCAGAGTGGCAGGAATGAAAAACTTCAGCAAAAATAGTAATTTTTTTTTTTTTTAATCCCTCCAAATTCATGCCAGACAGTAGCAGATTATATAAGGCAATACTGGAGAGGAAGAAAATAAATAACACTAAGGAAAGTGGGTCAAGAACTCGCTGTTCGAAGTTCTATGAGCATCACTTTTTGCCGTATTTTTTCATGAAATGGGTAAAATACATTTAACCTATTCTGTCACACTGTTTCGGGTGTGCCTCTCACTCTAACTATGCTGCTCATTTTGGGGCATCACTTAGAGCAGTTTCTTCAGTTACCAAGTCAGCTGTGGTATGCACAGCTGTCCTAAGCATTTATACTGTGCTCTCCAATACCACATGTCCTGTTTACTGGACAAAACACACACAGTTTTAGCATAACATTAAGACCCAGACAGACTTCTAAGTCTCTCAAAAAATTGGGCCAGTATTATTGCTCAGCAGCCTCCTTTCCCTACACTCTGCTTTTTTTGCAGGCATATGCATTTATGTGGCCACACAACGAACTGCATCAGTGAACTGATCTTTTCTTTCTAATACAAATACATGACAAAACAAAAATGTAATCTAGATAGTTCCCCAAGCTGGAGAACACATTCACTGTGAACTTAGGCTAGGACTAGTGAAGGAATAAGCAGCTGGTTCTGCTTCTATGCACAGTAGCTCCAGCCAAGCTCATTTCTGAAATTAAGGCTTTAAAGATCTATTTTGCCAGAGTGTATATATATATAAAAAAAAAAAAAATCCCCAAACTACAACACAAGACTGCAAGCATGCAATTTTACAAATTGCATACAAGCAATTCCCACAAGCTTACACTCCCTGCTGACATTCTGTGGAATGTTTGATTATGGGCGATTAATAACTGCAACATTTAACTTTTTATTTCTTGTACTTCAAAGTACTTTGGAGTATTTGATGAATCCTGAACAACCTCTCAATAGTAGAATGGATTTGGAAGCCAAAGGTGGCATTACCTATGAGTTGGGGAAAAAACACAAACAGTCCTTATACTCATTTTGGAAACATATTCTGAGTTATCTGCTCTCACCATTTTTAAAATCCAAGTTCTATATTTTCATGGTTTTAAGTCAGGAATCTGACATTGGATTTTAGAAGTGTCTTTCATTTTGGAAAGCAAAACTTCTACTTCCTCAAAGTATTTTCTGTTATTTAAATTGTTCAGCTGTCATCCAGAAGCAGCCACTCCCTATCTTGCAGCAAAACATTTGAGAATTAAGCCAGCAACACAGGTTTTCAAACTTTCAGAATTACTGTAACAGAACTAAGCTTAGAACAGTTTTCATTCATGTGTTACACTGGTGGACAACAACAATATAAATAAAGCCCTGACAAAACTTTGCTCAATTCAGTAAGAAACATAATGCTGAATATACAGCTCCCCTGCATGGTGTATACAGCAAAGCCCTGTACCTTTCCTAGGGTACATGAACCAAACTTCTCCCTAAAAACAGAAGAATCAGCCTTCTAGGGAGTTTGTTCCTGAAGAACTGTGCTTTTATATCCAAGTAATCTTAAAATCTTAATAAATTTGCCTTCACTGGATGCCCTTGATATTTTGTATTTTGCTGAAGAACACAGCAATTGCTTGTAAGCTCATTTCAGCAGGATTTAACATCAAACACAAATTCACAGCAGAGTAAGAGACTGCTCAAGCCTTTAATTTCTAACCAGGAAAATAACCAAACAATGAAGTCATGTTCTTCTACCCAAACTTGAATTTACATTCCTCAACTATACATTGTCCAGCAGAATTAATGCTCTTGGAGAAGGATCTTCATTAGAAACTAATATGTAAAGTTGCTTCAGGGGATACCCAAATAAGGCCATGAAAACACGCAAGTGTCCCTACATCAACCTTCACCAATATTTGCTCTCCATGGACCATCGGCTTCATTACACAGAGGTTCCATAAACTGACAATCTCAGTCATTATTATGCACAATTGCTGAATTCAAGGTTGAAGGCCAAGATCACACTAGTTACTCCATTCTGTAAGTAAAATATGTAACCCTAATGTTTGTTACACTTGAATCTAAAACTCATGCAACTAGCAAAGCATAAGGCAGAAGCCTCTCACTGTGCTGTATTATGTATTAAAGTGGTAGCAATTCCTGTTCTAGTCCACTTGGAAGGCTAACCTAGCATAAAAGTCTCATGAAACAATGAATTTCACCTTCTTTCTCAAAGTTTGACTTTATTTTCCTCTAAAGCAGTGCTAATGAAATTCCTAAAATTCAAGGAAGGCAGAGGCAGATTACAAAGTTACTTCATAACTCCTGAGAAATACCAAAGAAAGAAGTCGAGTTGTAATACAAAAGGAGTTTAACATGACTTTTGCACCTCTTCAATTTCTCAGGTATTTAACTAATATGGTTATGTGGGATACACACACAAAAGCTTTGTGTTAAAAAACCACAAAACACACAGAAGATGGTACTGTGAAACTAAGATGACCTAGCCTATGTACTAAGACGAATCACACAACAGTAAGAGAAGGCAGTAAACAGGTTAATTTCTATGTACAAATTATGGACTAGATACATATCACACTAGAGGCACCTCAGGTTGTAGTTAAGAGTAGATTCCCCTATACACACACACACACTCACTTCAGGTACATCATCTGACCTTATTAATAGCCAAATATAGTATACTTGACTTCACAGTGCTAAACCACATATTGTGGTGGAATTTTTTTTTCTTCCTTTTTTAAAAAAGTTACATACCTACATTTGGTGGTCACTAATGAGCATTTAATTGCAACTATCAAGTATTAAGAATCCTCTTATCTACACTAAATGAAACAAAAGTTTTCCACCTTTTATACTGTAATTTAACTGCACTGTAAGACACTGAATGACTCAAGTAAAAACTGTGCTGCAGAATATCTAAATGAAACAGTTGTTCAAACACATAGCCTTCAAGTGGCAAAATAGCCAGACAGAATAAAGGAACACCAGCACACATTGCCTGACACTGGGCTCTTGGCCTTCAGTGCAATTTTTCAAGCCAACTACCCCATTCGTCATGCACTTACAAAGCTAAAGTTGAACTGGCTGATACCTACACTGCTGTACAAACCCAGAAATAAACATGGTTCTTTCCATCCCTTCTCCCTGTTTAATACAATACCTATCCTCCTAGAAACATAGGAAAACTGCCTATTTTCTTCCTCTCTAAAGACTATTTAAAAAATACATCCTTTGCAAGAAACTCCTTACTACACTCTCCTTGTTTATTTTTCTAATAGCAGATTATCCAGTGATTTCACACCAAACCAGGTAATAACCCTTGTTTATTCAAGGTTCACCTTCATGATTTGTTTATATTGTTCTTCAACAGATCACCAAGGTCTATTTTTCCTCTCTACTACTGCCTCTCTTTTTCAGTTATCAGGTACAGAGCCTGTGGAACCACAAGCACTACCACTGTATCATACCACACCATCAGGCTGGCTGGATATGTTAAGACACTAATCAAACAATAAATACATTATTGACCATAATATAGAGGCCAGTACCTCTATAGCATTTAAAACTAATAAGGAAAATATGAATTATTTCATAAGCATTTAAAATCCAACTTCCATTTGAAAACTGAATAATACTCAAATTTCTATCTTTATCACAACCCACAAGATCTGTGAAATCAGAAGAAAATGAAGGCTGCAGCTTTCCTAGAAGATCTCACATGACATGGTAAGAACACTATGCAACCAGCTTTTATTAAGGCAATGATAAAAATCACACTTTGAGCTGAACATTGAAGCAATAATCATTCTCCACCTCTACTGGAAGTTCAACAGCTCTCTTCTTGGATAAGTATTTCCCAGCTTTCTTGGTGGATCGGTACTATCAGAACTAGTAGTCCTCCTAGCCTCACCAAAAATAGTTTTGTTTTAGAGCAGATCCACATTGAGTTCTATCAAATTAATTTAAATTCTTTATTTTAAATAGGTTAGCTAGATTTAGGCAAGCAAGGGGTCTTGCCTAGACAAGGTAGATTTGTTTGTACAGCTATATAAATAAACCTTCTTCACAGAAATCCAGCTTGTATTTAAAGCTACTGTATGTCTAGGTTTCCCCAACTACATCTTTTCTTCCATATGCTAAACTCCTTAGTGTTTACTAAGACAGATATCTATATATTTGAAAGTGCAGAAAGTCCAATCCAGCTGGGCTGCCTTACATGCAGAAATTCTAAGAGACATACAGCACAGAAACAGGAAGCCCAACACCCAGACAGAAACACAGCAGTCACTTAACATCATCCATAGCACTCTTTACAAGTAAGGTCACACCTATTCCAACATCCTTGCTTTGATATACAGGGAACTTTTCCACACATCACCAACGTTTAAATTAGCTTAGAGTCTGGCTTAAATGTAAGTCTCGTGTATTCGTTTAGCTCAGCATTTTTGCAAATTTCAGGGCATTTACCACAGAGGGATACATGGTGTGCCTAGATGGGGCAAAACACAACACAAGTAAGTACCAATTTCGGCTGCATAGACTAAGAAGAAAAACTTCTCTGTTCGTCCTGGAGAAGAGAAGGCTCCAGGGAGGCCTTATTGCAGCCTTCCAATACTTAAAGGGGGCTTACAAGAAAGATGGGGACAGACTTTTTAGTACAGCCTGTTGCAATAGGACAAGGGGTAACGGTTTTAAACTAGAAGAAGGTAGACTTAGACTAGATATAGGAAAGAAATTTTTTACAGTGAGGGTGGTGAAACACCAAATTGCCCAGAGATGGTAGATGCCCCGTCCCTGGAAACATTCAAGGTCAGGTTGGACAGGGCTCTGAGCAGCCTATCTATTTGAAGATGTCCCTGCTCATTGCAGGGGGATTGGACCAAATGACCTTTAAAAGTACCTTCCAATCCAAACTATTCTACGATTCCATATTCCACATCTGCCATACTCATGGCAGTCTTGTGTGTGTGCATACTCCCGTGCTGTCCACAGCTAGAATGGACTGGGAAAATCTATCCACCAGATGGCATAGCTGGAAAGGTAGGAAGAAAAAAAACCCAACATGAAAAAAGTCTGCACACTGAAGCAAAAAATGAGGCTATCATCTTTTTGTGTACCATAGCGCAACTAAGCCTAACCCATGACTAGAATTCTGAATACCAGTGCAAGAAGGAAACAGTCTTAAGACTAATTTGGCCTACTCACCTTTATGGTGACATCTCAGTCCAAAAGTGTTTTAGTGAAGCTATGGGATTTTGTGTTTATCTGACCTGTAAATCTTTGCAGATTCACTTATGAGTGATTTCTTTATCAAAAGAAATCTTATAATAAAGCTCAAAGTATCTCCAAGATCAGTCAGGCACACATCTAAGAGCACTAGCATCTCCCTCACTCTTCTAGTAAAGAAACAGGAATTGGAATTTAAGTCTGGAGGTAGAAGAAATAAGAGAAAGCATTGCTGCATTCAGAGTTTATGCATGCAGTACACACTTTAGTTTTACTTTCCCCAAAACGCAAGTTATTTTTGAAGTATCACTAACTAGTAACTAAGTACTAGACACGTTGCAAGAGAAAGTAAATTCAAAACAAGCTCTTACCAT
This sequence comes from Aviceda cuculoides, assembly GCA_035590195.1. Taxonomy (NCBI): domain Eukaryota; kingdom Metazoa; phylum Chordata; class Aves; order Accipitriformes; family Accipitridae; genus Aviceda; species Aviceda cuculoides. The sequence continues at coordinate 3,211,413 of JAVJGG010000055.1, read as the reverse complement.
TCCTAAATTCACCACTTAACCAATGAATAAAGAGGATAAGAACTTGGTATATGCAAAAGAACATGGAAATTAAAAGCTAATGTCCTAGAAGACTATCACCATACATTACACTATGGTTCAGTTGAGTCTTTCTGAAAACTATCCGCAATTTAACTCAAGAGTTAATCAGTCTGGCTGGCTTTCAGGACTCAAAAGATCTCTAAAGTAAGTACACATTCAAGATAAGCACACATGCACATGTGTTGAGGGTTGGGAAGATGTTCTAGATCAATTCTCCCAAACAGCCTGGCTACAGGCCACTTCATATTGATATCTTGGAAAAAAGGGAAAACAAAATAACACATAGAGAGCAAGACAATCCAAGTAGGTAATTCCAATCAAAAGGCAAGTTAATGTGTCATATAACCCAAAAGATACATAGTCTTAAGCAACAAGGGTAAAAACAGTTACAGTAACCTAATTCAAGTAAGAGCAAGAACTCAGGACAGCTAATACCACAGGCTGGAAACAGGTGTCACCAACCAGCAACCGAATGACAGCAGAGAAGTTTCCTGTTGCTGTGGCTTTTGATATGTATTTGCTACCTTTTAAAATTTATGTGGAGCAGTCACTGAGAGACAACTGTAGACTGCTATTCGAACTTAAAGCTATCCATTTCACTTAAAGTAACCAAAAGGACTAAATACATACTGCATGACAACATTTCCTAAAAGTGTCTTTTTACTACTGCAAAGTGCATTTTTACAGCTCGAAAGCCACATTTCCTTATCCTTTAAGTCAAAGTTGAAGTGTAATGGAGCCAAAAAAGCTTGCTTTAAACTAATTAATTGTTTCAGAGGTAAGAGTCAATACCAATTTTTCTGTGCAAGCAGCGTGGGGAGGGATTCATACTCACTTTACCAGAACAGGTCAGCTAAGCAACAGCATGAGCTCCAGCATGTGAGCTGCGAATTGTACAAAAAACAAAGCTTCATTGTGAAACACTACTATTTGAACCACAGCTTAAAACATTATATGCTAGCAGTACAACAAATAAAATATGTTGAACGGAAGCAAAAATAATTCATACACAATGCATTCTTTCAACAGGTTTTTTTTTTTCAAATAAAACCTGCAAGAATCTATTCCCCTTCAGATACAAGATGTTGTACAAGGCACTCTTACTACTGTTAGCAAGTGCCAAGCAGAGAAAAAACACCCCATCTACCTTAAGAATCTTCCTAACCTCTGCTCAGAGAGAAAAACAGACGAAAAATTATAAGCAAAGCTCGATTCAGAAGTTGCACATCCATATCCCTAAAGATTAAAGTACTATGGAATACAATGCACAGATTAGGTTGCTTGGACACGAGGCACCCAATCATAACCCAAAACACTAGAAAGTTGCAACACAAGTATTATGGTGTATGTAAATGGTATTGAACGCATATTTTAAAAGTCTTAGTTAAAAAAGGGATAAGCAGAGTAATATTTAAGGTAACAGGGAGCAGAACAATCCAACAGGTTGCATACCACAACACTGCAGAATCCCTTAAAGCAATCTGTATTTAAGTAACTACACTGATAAGCAAACAGTACCTTTCAAATAGGTTTTTTAAAGTGTGTCTCAAAACACCCACCACCACACATATACATGCATTTTGATGTCCTGAAAAACTCTGCACTACAAAATCAATGTTTACTAGCTTACTATTTGGTTTGTCTTAAAAACTTACCTGCTAATCTGCATTTCAACACCCAGAAAAAGGGAGTTTTATCTGTATTAGTGATCAAAGATAAACTTTGACTGATGATACCTGCAGGTTTCTTCATACTATACTACACTGCATACCTTAAATCACAAACATAAGCAAAACTGCCTAAAGCCTTTATGTATTTTAAAATACTGATTTTATTGTTCATAAAAGTTTCACATCTAAAAAGAACAGATAGCAACTACTACAATAATCCTCAAAACCCTAAAAACTCTTACTTTGCGGTAATTCAGCTAAACAAAACTTTCAGACTTACAAAATCTGTTTCAATTCCAGAACTGTACATACTCCATAAATTCCTTTCCATATGCCTTCTGCAAAGTGATTCAACTATCCAGGAGTACAGCAACCAAATAAGTGAACAGCACATACCCATGCATGTATTCTCATCTCCTACATACCGGGTATTTGTTGAATATGGATAAAAGATTAATAGAAGAGGCCTATAGAAGACTAAACATTCAAAACATAACTTACATAAAAAGAAAATGCCAGCAATAATTCCTCAGCTTCTCCAAAAGCAGGGAAGTAAGTCAGTTTCCTCCTTACTCTAAAGGAAAGACTCACTATTTATATTTAATACACACAAAACCTTTCACCGCTTTTATTAGCCATTCATGACAGCCACTTTTGGAGACTGCCCCGTAGGCAGGCAGAGGAATGTCAGCGCACTAAATCCCTCTGCTTCCACTGACACTCACGCACATACAACTCCACACCTGACGCAGCTTCTACACACTATTTTAAACGCGGAAGACTGCGACTAACCCAACCAGAGGAAGGGATAAAGCCACCCGTAGCTCAGCTAGCGAGGCTTCTCCAGCTCGCCCCTCAGCCAAGCAGCTGCAGCGGGGTAGAAAAGAGAAGAAAAAAAAAAAAAAAAAAAGAGAGGCGCTTTTTTTTTCCCCTCCTTTTATATAGGAAGGCAGCCACCTCACTTAAACAGGGAGGACGGACCCGCGCGCACAGCAGCGCCGACAGGACGCTTAATACACCCCTCCTCCCTCCGAGGGGTTCGGCAGGGCCAAGCTCGGGGCACCGGCAAGGCACGCCAAGCCCCCTCCCGGCCACCACTCCGGGCCCAGCGGTGCAGGGGGAGTCGCTGCCCCCGCTCCCCCGGCCGCAGCGCCGGACGAGCCCGCCCCGCCCTCTTCCCCCCACCTCGCCAGCAGCCCCACTCCCGCGGGGAGGCGACGGCGCCCTCTCGCCCTCCACCATACGCGCGTGGGGCGGCGGGCAGGCGGGGCTGGCCGGCGCCGCTCTCACCTTCCAGCAGCCGGGTGATGAGGCTATCCACGTTCAGCTCCCCATCCGCCATTTTGTGGCCACCAGACTCGGTCCCGGGCGGGGAGAGGGCACTTCACGGAGGAAGAGGAGGAGGAGCAGGGAGCAGTGGCAGCAGCTACAGTGGCTCCCCCCACTCCCCTCCGGCAGTCCTCTGCAGCCACCCGGCCTCTCCCGCGCTGGCAGCCGAAAGCGCTGCGCCCGCGCCCGCACCACTAAATGGGGGGAAGCCGCCACCCCTCCCCCCTGCGCCTCCTCCCCGCCTCAGAGACCGCCAGGGCGCATGCGCCCCCTCACCCCTACCGCCGCGACTCTGCCACTCCGCGTTCCAGCCACCGCGCAGGCGCAGAAGGTGCTGGCGGGCTCCGGGGCGCATGCGCAGAGCGTTACTTACCAACCCTCCCTCCTTGCTTACGGGTCTGCTGGTAACCGCCCGGGCGCGCGGTGCTGCGGGAGCCGCTGGGCGGGCCGGGCAGGTCAGCCGCTCACCTGCCGGCCTGCGGCCTTCGCAGGAGGGAGCTGCCCAGCCTCTGCGCCGGTCTTCCCTGGCCTGCTTTCTGCCCAGTCCGGTCCTCGGAGCTGGGGGACTCGCAAGCCAGGCCGCCGCAGGGCTTCCTCTGGGTCAGCCCCTTCAGGCTTCCACGGAGCGCCGGGTGAGGAAGCCTTTCCTGTCACGACGCCCGCAGCGGCCATTCCTGAGGGGTTGGGCTGCTCCGCCGGCTGTTTCTATAACTCGGGGGGCAGCTCCGAGGACATCATCGTGGATGGGGGGATACTCGGAGCTTCTCATGGTGCCCCACTTCCGTGTAGTGTGTTACTGCAGGAACGTGGTAGCTTTGCCTTAAAAAGAGGTTACGTTGGCAGACATCAGTTATGCACAAAAGGCAAGAAAATTGAGACTTAGTAGGCTGCGTGTAACCCGTGTGTCATGTCTTTCTCTGCTGAAACTGTGCCTGTGAAAACTCACAGTTTATTAAAACAAATTTGTCGGAACTGGAATGATAAGTGGTGCTCTTTATAGTCCTCCTCTAGCACAGTTGTCAGAAGAAACTCCTAACCAATGTGGTTTATGTTTCATTGCAGCTGGACCTGCTCAGAGTACTTTTTTGGTGATTTCTGAAACGTTTTTATTTAAGATGAGCTCTCTAAAGACATGCTGGTTTACTTACTTTTGTCAACAGATGCTTGCCTTGCTTGGGTGGACAGAAAAGTGCATTAAAATGGAGGTGGTGAAAATTTGTGAACTGGGACAGCAGACAAATACATGTGTGTTGACAAAATAACAAAGTACAGATGTTCTAGAAAAAAGAGGCCACCTACCTAAATATAAATGTTGATGTAGAAGCTTATCTCTGTGAGTTCAGACTTGAATTTTTCCATCAGTCTGTATAGGCCAGCAATATCCCATCACCTTAAATAATTTCAAAACCCAGTTCTTTATCTCTTGATTAGGAGAAAATGAGTATGAGCAAAACAAAAGCAATTAGGACAAGGTGGGGCAGTGATTAGGCATCAGATGATGCTAGGTGTCCAGACAGTCAGGTGAAAGAACACTCCTTTGAAATACCTACACAATGATAATAAAGTTACATGTGCTACACTGAAGGAAGAGGAAGACACTCCAGAAAATAAAATTGATTTTGTATCTCCATTTGTGGGCAGCATATATGGAAATGTAATTCCAACTCATCTGCTGAAAGCGTACACAGCTATTCTTTCTTATTTTTCAAATTCTGTTAGTTGTGAGAATCTAAATTTAAAAAAAGAATCTTAAAATATTTCTATTTTTTTGTCAAACTAGGAAAAATAATTATTCAGGTTTTAAAAGGATCTTCCTTATCCCAACTACTTCATTGCTGCCAAAACTAATAGATCTGCAGTCCCTCTTGAGCTTTTAGGAGTTGTCCCGGTTTCATTTCACACAATCAAACTGCCCTGAAGGTTGTTCTAAGCCATCACAACATCAGGTTCAGACATAATAATATTATATTATCACAGAATATTCTGCACTGACAACAAAATGGGGATATGAAATTATCTTTCACTGTGGCATAAAGATACAATTAATATGTCTTCCAAAACTCCAGAAGATACTAAATGTCCAGATACACTGAGTAAAACATAATTCCCTAACTTTTTACTAGGCATGTCAGCATGTTCCAGAAACAATTCAGCGTCATATCATAGCAGCAAAACAATAAGTGGAGATGCTATGGAGCAGAACAAGCTGCAAGAAATACGTCACTTCCTTGTAGATTCTGTGCCAGTGCCTTATTTTATTTTACCACATCACATCTGAACCCACATTGACTGGTATAACTTGCAGCATTGCATTATTGAGGATCTCCGGCAAATATGTGAAGCTTGTTTTTTCTACTCCCATTTCACTACTACTCTGTTTTCTCAGTTCGCTGAAGGATAGCATCACACTGGGTCATATGATGAGGAAAGCCTGCTGGTGCTGCCCTCGATGTCAGAAGTATGACACCTCATGGGACACCTCTCAGTTCCCATCACAGCTGCATCCCAGCTTGCACACCACAGCATGCCTTCCCTCCTCCATCGGCCCATGTGGTGGGAATGTGGCTGGGTGACAGAGTCACTCCCCAGCTGTACGTCGGTTGTCAAGCAGGAGGATGGTCACCTCAGTATGCTGCATAACCCCGTAAAGTTTGCTCCCCACCCCCTCCTTGTAGCTTGAGCAGGGAAACAAGTATGTGAGTTTCTCCCTCAATGGGTAAAACTTGACAGGTCCTGTAGTTTATGTTGGCATAATCCCAGTACAGTAAATAGCATTAAAAGATCAGAGAATGAGGCCCATTGTTTTCTGTGATTCAGAAAGAAATAGTTAATGTGGACTGAATGCATTTTCTTTGATCAAGGGGAGATGCTCAGTAATTTTTGGTGTTACACCATACACAGATACAGGCCAAAGATACCTAACTGGTGATTCAAGTAGCAGGAGGAGCTGAATATTGCTGATACCTGTGGAGAATTCTCATTAATAGCACTCAACTTTCTAAACTTGCTTTCAGTTATTTTGAAATTTCCTCTTATGTCCACCATCATGGCTTTGCTTCTAACTTTGCCCTACTTGGTCTCAGTGTCATTTACCCTAAATACCCTGTGTCTCAACTTTCCTCTCCTTATCTGCTTGCCATCTCAAGGTGTCCTTTAATTTGCACTGCTATTCTGCTGAGTTTGTAAGATTTGAAGGACAGAAATTTCCAAAGAAGTTGGCAAAAAAATTACATGTTAATAAGTGTCATACCCTAAACTGTGGCTCACTAGACATGAGTTCTCGCTTATGCTGCTGCTGCGAATTTGAAACCGTTGCATCCCCAGCTACAGAGCACTGCCTCAGCATCTCTGATATTACCTACTCTTTCCTAGTAACCTCATGTTGGTTCAGCCAGTACTTCTGCTACTCACTGCGCTTTAAAGTTAGTGCACTACATGCACTTTTAACCTATTTACTATGCCATTGTAACTTTCAAAAACCATGGCCCAGCTACATACCATTAGTTACCTGCTAGACAGCACATGGCTGTATTTTACAGCATTATCCCATCACTTTAGCTTGTTTCTAATGTACTCTGTCACCTTTGCCAACTGTAACTCAGGGCTGAAACTCAGGGCTGACTGCAGCTGTTGGGTGGATGGGAGGAGGAAACTGGGAGGAGCCATGTGGTTAGCTCTCCAGCATGTAATTAGGAGCATATTCTCCCTGGGCCGTGATAGCTGAACCACCGCTGCCTCCTCAGTGGCCTTTTTCAGTTTCTGACTTGAAACAGAAATTAGTGATCCAAATTGGCAATGTATTTTCTTAGGATAGTTTGTTTACAAAATATTCACAGGTCCTGTAGTCATAAATGGCAAGAAACTTTAAGGAGGTAACCTCAAAATATACAAAGACTGCAGATAAATTATCACTATTTTGTCCCAAAAGTTTAGATTCAGAGACAGGTGCAGAAAACCAAACAGATGCCACCCCATAGCACTTTTGGGCCCTTTTTCGTTTCTCAATATTTGTACCAAAGCTGGGTAAATAGTAGGTTTTGTTATATCCTTTTAAGATTAAAAAAAACAAAACCATACTACTCTTCTAAACTGAGATAAATACTCTTCTAAACTGAGATAAAACCAAGACTTTACCAACTTTCCTGAGAAATTAGAGGAGGAGGAGAGTCCCAAACTAGCCGGTGGTTTGGGTTTGGAGGCACATACCTAGGATGTGAAAGACTCTTCTCTGAACTGCTGCATCCAAGGCAGGTCTCGTGGTATCACTGTTTGGAACTGCAACACTTTGTATAAATAAATAGCCACTGGAGCAGGGACTTGAGTCTGGATCTGTGTTGAGTGAATGCCCCAATCATTCAGCAATAGAGCTGCTCCATCTCTCTGGATGTAGCTATTATAGTTTGTAGAAATAATTAAATATTAATCTAACCAAAGAGGCAGGGTATTATTAAGGTAACACACTGTAAATACTCTACATACATTTCACACTTACTCTTTTCACTTCAAAGAGTAGGTAAGTCAGATTCAGCCTCCCCAGATTCTTGTCATACATTTGCTCATCATCACCTGGGCAACTTTGGTGAGCTCTCAGTTTCAGTTCCCACATTTATAAAATGGGAATAACACATGTGAACCTTTCCAGGGAGTAAAGAGACATAACTGAAACATTTGAAACACATTGTGAGATCTTTGGTTGATACACCAATGTGTTTGCTATAATCATCAAAGCTTTAGTAATAGTTGTTTTTGAAGAACAAGATTTTTTTTTTGTAGATTAATACTGGCCCTTGATTACTATGAGTGTAGTTCTGTCCTCTGTTATGCATTGCCTGTTATGCATACTTAAAAGGCAGGGCAGGTCTAGATGTGCCCTTATTTTCACTGGAATTAAAACAAGAAAACAGATTGTTGATGTCAGGAACCAGTGCTGAACCAGTAAAAAAAATAGAATAGAAATCTCAATCCAGCAACTACAACTTGAAAGTATTATTTTGAAAAGAACATCTACCCCTGCCCTATCCTGGTAGCTCCCAGCTGGGTTAGAGAGCCTGGGCAAGATAAGCACTGCCTTGAAGATATGAGAGAGCTTCCCAGGAGCCGCATGCAAAACAAGGACAAGGTGAGGCGTACCCAGTGGTACGTATCGCAGATTACTTCATCTCTTGGTGTCAGAACTATTTAAAAGTGTGAGGAGGGGTTTTTTTAAATTATATTTACTAGCATATGATACAATCTCAGCTCCCCTGGCAGCCCGTCCTACTGCCCACAAACTATCAGAAATATACAACACCTGCTGTGGCATTATTCCCCAAGCGAGAAAGGTGGAAGGACTTCTGAGGCAAAATAAGGCAAATTATTTGGGCCTGCAGGATCTGCAGTTTGAGGAATGTCAATCAAGCTTACTATTCCTCTGCATTGGAGAGAAAAATTTTCTTCTCCTCCTGTTTCGCAGGAAGGAACAACTGCAAGAACTGAAAGTGTCTGCATCCATTTTCCTAAGTAAATGCAGGAATAATATTTAGTTTCAGCAAAACCAGATGGCTTATGCTCTGTGAATATGCTGGCATTTGACACCAGCAACCAGAGTTTCACAAAATGTGTGCAGAGCATTAGAAAGAACTTTGAACTCAGGGACCCAACACAAGAAAGGAAAGCTATGAAGGTAGTAATAGTTGACAAAAAAGCCCCAACCTTCATCCAGGGATCTCCAAGTGCTCTCTAAATATTATTAATCAGACTACATAACAGTCCATGAAGTAATTAAATTTTGATACACATTTCTCACAGAGGGTTACACTAAAGATGAGAAAGTAAATGAGTTCCTCTAGGTTATGCAGCGAGTCATGGTCTAGTCTCCTGCATGCTCTGACCATCCACATGCCTCTTTTCTTGCTAATGCATCTCTAGTGTTGTGTCCTCAGCCATATTCCCAGGACATGATTTTTAAATATGGAACCATTACTGTTAATAGCACAGGGGCAGGATTGCAGTGGCATGCATCGCCATAGCTGGGAAATCTGAGCGGCCTATGGGCAATTTATAATATGCTAAAGAGATTTGTGAACAGCCCTCAAACCTCTTACTAATGGCAGTTGCGATGGGTGTTAAGTGTCTGAAGATGCTTAATTATTTGGTGATTTTTATTGATTTGTGTCATTATTGCTTAACCTAACTGTAGTAACAAGGCATCTCTGAATCAACCTGAAAGTGGTTTTCAACCACTCAATAATTAAACTATGCAATTCTGATAGGTACACTGTTTTGTTGGACTACTAGGAGGCTGATGTGGTTTGCTCAAGATTACTCGTAGCTTGGAGAGCGAGGCTGCAGGAGCTTCAGACCTCGTGGTCACTGACAGCTGCAGCACGTATTCCTGAGCCAAATCCAACCCTGCTGACTCCCTGTCATCTGCTGCATGTAAAAATAGGCTTGGGAGCAATTTCTTTTTACTTGCAATTTCAGAGTGAACCTGCCCACAAAAGCCTGTCAGTTTTCTGGATCACTTAGTGAAGTACATGTTTATTGTGCATCACTAGGTACTGCTTCTAAGTCCTATAGCTGTGAATCCTAAAGTGTGTCCTGCTTGCAGGACACAGCAGAGGTCTAAGGCGTCTCCTTGGATGTTGATGTCCTTTGGTTTCCAGGGGAGAAGCTGTGTTGTGCTCTGCTTTATCCCATCATTTGCATGACAGAGGGTGTGCCACTGAGCACACCTACCCTGCAGTTGAGGCAATGCTATAATTTAATATACTTCATGATCAGCATTGTAAGAGTTTGAGTTTGTTATTTCTCCATTATGTAATTACATAATAATAGTAATGATAATTTAACTATGTATTGGCTTTGTGTGGCAAGGTTTTGGTAGCGGGGTGGGTTACAGGGGTGGCTTCTGTAAGAAGCTGCTGTAAGCTTCCCCTGTGTTCGACAGAGCCAAAACCAGCCGGCTCTAAGTTGGATCCGCCACTGGCCAAGGACGAGCCCATCAGTGATAGTGGTAACACCTCTGTGATAACATTTTTAAGAAGGAAGAAAAAGTTCTTGGGGGAGAAGGAAAACGGCAGCCGGAGAGAGTGTGAGAACATGTAAGAGAAACAGCCCTGCAGACACCAAGGTCAGTGAAGAAGGAGGGGGAG
>JAVJGG010000055.1:3180499-3193867 GCA_035590195.1 Aviceda cuculoides | reverse complement strand
TTATTATTATTGTCATTTTATTATTATCATTATTAGTTTCTTCCTTTCTGTTCTATTAAACTGTTCTTATCTCAACCCACAAGTTTTACTTTTTTTTTTTATTCTCTCACCCATTCCACTGGGTGTGGGGGAAGTGAGTGAGAGGCTGCGTGGTGCTTAGCTGCTGGCTGGGGTTAAACCATGACACCATGTCCGACTTGAATTTTTTTGGGTGGGGGGAGAGTGTAAGGGGTAAATGCAGACCTCATTAAAATAGTGATGGCAACAGTCAGAAATACAACAAGCAGGTATGGTACTGCCCAGTTGCTGTAATCCTTTAAATTTTACCTTCTGCCCAGTCTTCCTGGGTACATCTGCACTGTGAAGTGGAAGAATGAGCCAAGCTATGAGCAACCTGAGCTGGTAAGGCTTCCTCACACAGCATCACACAGATGCAGTCTAGCCATGCCATCCCGTCTGCAGGCAAGAAAAAAGTCTCCTGTGACTGGTTATGGCAGTCAGAGCCAGCAGCCATATCGCACGAAGGAGAACCTGCTCTGTGCAGGGCACAGCCTGCCTAGTGCCCAGTTAGCATCTTGCGCTGTTTTCTTAAATCCCTTTTGTCCTACCTGCACCCATACAGTAATTAACAAAGAGGTTAGAGCCAGCACAAGTTAGTTGGGGAAGTGTGAGAAGTCATACGCAAGTGTAAGTAAAAGTAGGACAAGGACTAATTTTTTGCATGTTTTTTTACTTCCCAGGGCGTTGCTTTTCTCATTATACCACTCTCTGCTAGTGGGTGAATCACATCAGTGCAGTCTTTCTCTAAAGGAGCAGGCCTGATCCTCCCTCTCCAACAGGCTGGTGTCCTGCTGCTGACTTCTGAACTGGGTGAGAGTCAGACCCAGTGTATGACTGGGGAAGGGGAGGTTTTGGAAATCAAATTATACTTTGTTAAGTAGTTAGAAGACATACTGACTTAAATAAGCACCTAGCTCCTGTTTACACTTGAAAGTTTTTTCATGCTGGTGTAGTTATGCCAGTAAACTCTTCCTACATAATTAGAGTGCTTTTTGCCTGTAAAATGCATTCCAGTTTGGCAAGCGATATAAGCCATAACATCAAAACCACTTTTTTTTTTTTGGCTGGTATAATTGTGTCTACCCTAGGGCTTTTGTTGGAGTAGTTATGTCATAAAAATCACCCTACACAACACAAAGCCTTCAAGTATAAACTGAAATCTTCAACCTTGTCTACCCAGCCAGATGTTACTGTGCTTTAACACAGTTACGGAAAATCAGAGTAGTTTTGTTAGAATGTGCTGACCATTCAGCATCACGTTAGCTAACCATGTATCCGGTGTGGTATAATCTACTTTGATCTTTGCATAGCTGTGGTTGAACAGGGAACATTCAACCTGCCTTAAACTATATCATATATTAATAGGCCCAGGGTGAAATTTGCTTTATTTCAGCTTATTTTTCACTGGCTTTACTGGTATATTTCTTCCTACCTACGTTACTTTGGTTGCCATCTCAGTTAAGTATATTAAGAGTCATTCTTCCATTTAGGCTTTTCATATTCCTTTTCCATTTTTTTGATACCATGAACTGTAAACATATCTCACATACCGATGAGAAAGAAATGTCTCCCACTGTGATGTATACTCCACTGGATCCTTAAAGAGACTCCCTAAAATTTTTTGAATTGTTTAAATTAAACTATTTGCAAGCATTAACATAGTGGATTATCAATACAAATGACTTTAATATATCTTCTTAGCTGAGTATCACTTTCTAACGTATGTCATTAGGCACATTCAGATTAGTTTTACCCAGTAGACTGTAATTCAGTCTTGTGTTTCTAATAGTCTACTGCATTTTAATTATTTTTCTTTCACATGAGCATTCCTAGTTTTCCTCAAAAATGCAAATGCTGCCCTTCAGAAAAAAATGACACACATTTTTATAATGGGCAAGGCTAGGACCTGAAGAAGTCACAGAAAGTTACTCTGTAGATCACGTGGAAAAACAATAGTATCTTACACATACAGTGTGAGTTTCACTCACTGCAAATCCAAAGTCCATCTGCTAATGAAAGACACTGGAACCAGATTTGCCCTGGAATCAGCCACAGTGTTACCAAATTCAGAGGAAGTAGATTTAGGCCTATACTAAATAAAGGAGAAACCTCATTTATCTCTGAGATGCAATTAATTCTGCAGTGTGATGTGGACCTGTTCAATCAGCTCTGCTTATTTTATAGATTTTGAGAATGTCCATGATCATGCTTTAAGTACTAGCTAACAGCATGATAGCTGAACAGTTTGTTAGCAACAGCCAAAGCAGTAAATGCAGAACGCTACATCCTGGTGATACCACTGGCAAACATGACGCGACAATGTAATTACCCAAGCTGGAATTAAATTAGGGCATTGTATCTTTATTACAGAAAATACCAGGGGATTCCTACTTGCCACGGATAGGGTTTGTGCCTCATCCCAAACAGGTACTGTCACTCATTATGTGCCTGTACAAGGCCTGGCAAAGAGAGTCTGTCGTGTTACTGTGACCTCTGTAGGACTTTAGATGAAAATAATCTTCTCGGAGATCTCTGCTGCCAGCACTGAAAGCTACGAAAAGGACAAACTTAAAGGCCAAACCAGGGACCAGGTGTGCGGTGGAGCCTTGGCATATGCTTTTGATCATGGGATACAAGGTAGACACAGTGACAGGCTTTCAGAGAACTAGGAGAGGTCAGACACTTTGATATATTTTGGTTTTGTTTTTTTGACTGCAAGAACAGTAAAGGACTAGTGGCCACTATTCCACTCCAGGCCACAGAGCCTTCTATTAAAATAAGGAAATTCTTGCTTCACTACTCAAGCAAACAGACCCAAGAGCATTTTTCTAAAAACAAACAAAAGTGATGCAAATGCGATTTTAACGCTGGCACTCAGCCTACATGTGTACTGTGGCCATTGCTTTTGCTTTGGTGGTGGGCTGAAATCCAAATATATGTAGGCCTACATAGCTGTTTAAGATCAATCCTGGCAGGTTAACAGTAGGGTTTTCTCCAACCATCTATTTACCATCTATCAGTGTCATCAGTATCACCACAGGAGAATATCATATCCTTGTTGCTATAAGTGTTTGTTGTTACCCTCTGCAGCACCAATTGATTTCCCAGTAGAGACAGTAATAAATAACACCAGTAATATAATGCACCTGCAGCTTTCCAGGAGAGGACGTAAAGAATGATGCCTGTGAAAAGCAGAAACTTTCTTCTTCAAAGAATGCTGTGTAATTTTGGTAAATAGCCTTAAAAAGTATAATTTAGGTGAAGAATTGGGGACTAGGCAATTCAAAGATTCATTAGTGGTTACATATCTTTTACCTCCAGGCTACTCTGAGTCTAGACCAGGTGAGTAATGACTGAAAGTTGTTACTACCTGGCAGCCAAGGGAAGAAGAGGTGCTGGTGCTATCCACTCAGATTTTTCACGAGCTGCTGACCACAACACAAAGACCCAGGACTGAACAATATATGCAGGTTAATCATCTCTCAACTCTGATCCGGGAATAATCTCTTTTGATTAGGGGGGAGAAGCAATTGCCCTGCATGAGAAGCTAGCCTCACTGTTGCCAATTCTGTACCTATTGTGTGAAAAATGAGTACAACCAGACCTGCAGCCAGGCCAAATTGTCAGAGTTTGGGTCTTTGATTTCAGAGTAATTACCATCACTTACACTGCAGAGGAGTCAGGCCAACAGCGTTTATATGTGTTGATGATTTTTATGAGCACTACATATATTTCTTAAACATGACTACTGCAGATTAATTGCCCCATCTTTTAAAGTTATGAAATATGCTTCTCAAATGAATTGCATTGGATTTTTTCCAGTCTCTTACTATATCGAATTTCAAACTTCCACATTAATTTTACAGCACATAGGATCAAAACACATATGTTTAGATTTTTTACAGTGCTTTATGGCATTTTTGCTGGAAAAGTATTTTTAAAGTTGGGGTTTTTTTTCCTCTTTTCTCTGTGCATGCAGTCATTAATCCAGTCTCAAATACTGATATTTCTGTCCTCCTCAACCTTTGGTAGATATGAACAGGACGTACTGCAGTACTCAGAGAATTCCCATTTCACTGCAAACTTGTAACTTGTCTCTATAAATCACATAACCCATTCTTCTGCTACTGTAAGGTATGTTTCCCCAACAAGTGACATACTGGATATCAGTGGTATTAAACTCTAAGACAAAAACCTAAGAAAAACAACATCTGTCATTACATATTACAAGACATGGATAGAACACCTTTTTTAACTATCTTGAAGGAAAAAGCATGGTTGCAGACTTGTTGTATAATAACAGATATTTCTACTGTTCCGCAGCACATGAACAGCAATGAACAGACTGCGTGATTAGTGAAATTAACTAATTAAAACCTTTTCCAACCTTATTTGAGTATTTAGTTAGTCAAAGCAGTTGTTTATTTCCCATATGACGAAGCAACAGGGGTTACTATAATTAATTAAAAGTAATAGCAAATAATTTGGAGAGTATGAGCTTTATGAATGCTCATTGAATGTTTGAACAACAGATTAAAAAAAACCAAACTCCTCCGAACGTGAATAGAACTCCATGTTTCCCCTGCCCTTAGTTTCTGGATATGAGCTGTAACACCTCGGTGGTTCAGGACTGCTCTGGTGTGGGTGAGAGGAGGGGATGCGAAACCCACGTGTCGGGGGCCGCTGGCCAAACGCCCTGCTTGCGGCACACCTCTGAAGCACACACGCCAGCAGAGGTGTGGGGGTGTTTTCAGTGCTGTAGGGCACCCGAAGACAAGCTGGGGGAAGAGTCTGGGCAAACAGAGGATTTGCATCTCCCTATGGAGAATGTGAGGTGATGACAGACCTGTTGTGTTCCACAGCTCAAGGCTGGCTTGTGGTCCATGCTGTGATCAACCTGACTGCCACAGGTCAGCACCACTTCTGCCTTTTGGTATCCTTAATCAAGATCAGCATCCTTTTTCCATCTCTGCAGCTGCCTTTACTATTTCGTATTAATGTGGTGCCACACATCTTTTCACCTGCACAGAGCCTTTAACACGTACAAAAAACCATACAAAATAAAACCCAAAGTGTCTCATCCTAGCCACAGTGGTAAACAGTTTCTCATCATTTACATGGTATTTTTTCAGCAAAGAAATATTTCTTTGGGGGAGAGGTACAGCAACCTATTGATCTACTGATTTCAGTGTCAAATAATCTGACTGATCACACTTAACCTACCAAAAGCTTCTCTGTTGCTGACTACCCTACTTTTCCAGTAGCTTAGCAGCCTGGACTCCTGATCAGGGATTTACTCAAGTAATGTGCAACTTTTCCAAGTAGCGTTTTCTCTTGCAAATACCCATCTTGTTAATGAGAAATTCCATGCTTAATAGCCACTCTAGCTCCACAGTGGAACAAATACATGCTTTGTGTACTTTAAGATTTGGTGCTTTTGACTGGACCTGTGAATAAAATTGGCTGAAACACAGAACCAACTTTGGCTTCAAGGAAGAAAGTTACCCAACTAAGTTTGATGATCATAATGGAAGTGAAAGAAAATTTTGCCTGGGTTGAATTTCAGCTTGGAAGAAAGGCAAATAGAAAACATGCATAGGCTTGAAGGATATTCCATAAACCAAGAAAAGCTACTTTATCAGATAAGCATTCACGTTAAGTTTTTATCCAGTCTCGTTCAAAATAAGTTAATTTATTTGGTGCCAACAGATTGTATTAAGATTAGTTCTGAACCTCTGGAGAATGTTGTGGTCAGCTGTCTCTGTTTGAGCTACGACTGAATCCATAATGAGAAGAGGAGGACAGAAAAGGGATTTTGCAGCACAACAGTACACGAGTGAAGAGCCTACAATCCTGTGAGGGGACTGATAGAGGGGCAGGTCCCAGGAGAAGCAAAGGCATCTCCAGTTGCCTGTCAGGGGAGCTCCGAGAT
Organism: Aviceda cuculoides; assembly: GCA_035590195.1. NCBI lineage: Eukaryota > Metazoa > Chordata > Aves > Accipitriformes > Accipitridae > Aviceda > Aviceda cuculoides. Next base: position 3,187,875 of record JAVJGG010000055.1, on the reverse strand, counting down.
GGAGGAAGAACAGATCTTTCTTTCAAGGTTTGGTGTGAACAGAAGAGCCTTACAGCCAGCTGGCCAAGCACTTAGTGCAGGGAGATTCTCTTCCAGAAACAGGATCCTAGCTACAGCCTCACCATAAGGAATACATGAAAAAGTAACAGGAATAGCAGGGAATATGCATGGGGATCAAGGAAGGAGAGCTGTGGTATAATAATTTTATTCTGTCATTTTATTCTGTTTTTAACTTTGCTCTTTTCTTGAAGTTCTCCACTGTTTTTCCTTCGCCCTCTCTCATTCAAGTTGTGTTTGAGAAACCATTCCTCTTCATGGACTTCAATGGGCTTTGGATCAAACCCTACAATACAGTTGCAGCTTGTTAAATTTTTAAACGTACTTGCTTCACAACCATTGTGCCATATTTTCCTTCTACAGATGGAACAACAACAAAATGTGATCATTTTGTCTAATTCCAAAGAAGGGCTAATACTCTACCCTTGTCAGAACTAGCATGCCGCTCAGCTTTTTAGTCCTTTAGAAAGCTGGGTTCCTCTAACCACAGGTTTTCACTGCTGTTATGTGGCCAGATTTACAATACAATAAATTGCTTGCTCCTAGAGGGAACTGTGATCACAGGAATACAGTGAATTCTTTATTTTCTCTGGAAGCTGTCTCTGAAAAAAAACATTTAATAGAACCTGATGTGACTGATTCAGTATTGTTTTATAGGAATATATGGATTCTGTATGATGGTTCACTTTTAAGAATCTTTACTTTTTGAAGAGTGATCACTATATTACTATCACTGTTAATCCAGGCAAAGGAAGCTTGTGGATCACAGTCCCTTGCCCACATAAGGACTCACCCCTAGTACATTGAAAACATTAGGTGAGTTTAAATTTATGGCTCATCAAAGCCCATTCACTTTCAGTAAGGAAAAGGTTTTTCTCTTCTGATTTAACCTAATAAGTAACCATAAAGAAGAATGACTCCAAATAAGTTCCTCTGCCACAAACATTCGGAGATTGTTAAGAGACTATATCAGGATTCCTGACCTGAAGATAAAGTTGGCATAAAGAAACAATATGCATTTCAATGTGGCAGACAGTGAGGTTAAAAAAATGAAGAACCTTGCCCATATATACAGGATGGTGGGCTAGCCTAGCCTCAAACCCATGAGTGTGAAAAAGATTTGAAGTTTAAGTGGATAATGAATCCCTGATCTGGTGCTTTGGACAAAGATATTTAATCAACAACTAAATTAGAAAATTCACAAGTTAAGTGGTTTTGTTTGTTTGTCCCATTCCCCCCCCCCCCGAGAATCAATATCAGCACTGAAATACTGTACCTGTCTCTAGACACCAAAATTGCCTGAGTCTCAGGGAAACTAAGCGCTCATGACTAACATATTGGCCACTTCTGTAGCTCCGCCAAGGAAACCTCACCGACAGGGTTTAAGGAAGGCTCCAGCTCAGTTGTTTTCAAGTTAGGATTATAATAAATACATGGGGACTTTGATACCCCTTTCTTACTTTCCTTTTCTTATTGGCTTTGGTATCAAAGACCTTCACCCTGTAACCCTTGTTACCTTGAACTTGGACTTCAGAATCCAGCCCCCATAAACCCCAAGGGAACAGGATTCATTCCCTCCCCAATGACAACACTCTTAAAGTAGGATGCTTTAGGACATTGCCAGAAAAACAAAACCACACAACAGCAAATATCCTACAAAGGGTGCACTGCAAGTAGGTTGAATAAGCAGGGGAACACACATCAGTGACAAACAATTCTCGTGCCTATAACAATTCCTCCTAACTGCATCTGCACATCTGTCATGCCGTCTCTTTGTATTTGCTAGCAGCTTTATAAATATCTGGGCCACTAAGCAGATTTTCTCTTCAAAACCTGTGGCCCAAATTCTTAAGAACACATTACTGTCCCTAAAAGGACAGAGAAGCGTGTGCACGTGTTTACATGTTTAAAAAGCAGAGCCGATGAGCTACATTATAATGCCTTTGCATAAGAATCAGTGGAAATTTGCCTGAATTAGAGGAAGAGAACCAGCAGATTACTGTTTTTTCTGATCAGGAGCTGCCCTGCATTCAATGCACCTTATGTTGGTTAATTCTGTCAAAAGCATAAACAGTACAAGTTAAGGGCTCATGCCTAGAAGCCAGCAGCTGTATCCCCTGCCTCCTTAGGTCCAGAATGCCTTCTGTTACAGAAGATTGCAGCTCAGCTTTTTAATTGTTCAGCCATACAGAAGATAATAAAAAATTGTTAAGTGTTTCTGAACCCTAGTCTTACCTTGGCTGTCAGTTTTCTGAAAAGCATCTTTCCACCTTAGAACACAGTCCAAAACAATAAGAGACCAACAGCAGAGCATCACATACAGGGGCACTTAATGAAACTAACACCTGATAGTTTTAGAAAGACAAATTGTGAATTTCAACTTGATTGAGAACATCCTATGCACATTGGCATGGAAGGATTTCTTATATTGACAACACATGCTGGGAGCTCGCTCACCTGCTTCTCTTCCCTGGCCTTAGCTAGCAACTCCTAGCATCACCTTGGACAGACTAATTACATCCTGGTTATATTTAGGAAAATCAGGTGAATGGCTTTCCAAGGCTTTTATTGAGAATTCTCCATGATGTGAAATGATTAAATCAGGATTAATGGTGTTTCTAAAAATACATACTTGTTCAGTCACAGGTTGTTTGGTCTGTTACAGGAATTACCGTGTTAAATTATACAGCATAGGCAAAAGTTCAGTGTGGATGATCATAACAGTCCCTGCTAGACTTAATATCCTTGAATTAACTCATGAGAGGGAATAAATGTGGTGGGACAGCTTGCGTGATTACTAATCCCAGCTCCTGCCCCCTCTTTTCAAAACATTTGTGAAGCACCTCCCAAGCCATAGCGGTTTACAGCCTGCATTGCATCCCTGACAGAATAACCATCAATATGTTGCTGCTTGGGTACAGGGCACTGAAAGGCAACAAAAGGGGCTACATAATTTTATATTGAAGAATATTTGCATTTTAGACATGAATGTAAGGATAAGCAAATCTTCAAGATGGAAGCAGAAAATCAAGGGGGTCAGAACAGACATTTCCCGTCTCTATAACTATGTAAGTAGCAGACATTTGGGACTTCTTGTGCTATTTTTTTTTCTTTTCCCTTTTTTGCTTCGAAGCCTTAGAAATTGATTGTTATCCAAGTCCAGATGAAAATCTTAAGAGACTAATGGCTCAATCCAGCAAGGCAAACCCTACTTTTTAAAATATGATACATTAGGAGAGACCTTTGTCAGCAACACACAGATTAGCTGATCTTGTCAGAAGAAATTGTTTTCAGTGTGAGTTTTTAGGCTCAACCATTTATCAAAAGCAGATCACCCAATGCTGACTTAAGGCAGTGGTAAATCTTCCATGCGATTTCAGTGACTGAACCCAGCGGCACTGCTCTTATTTCATCCACCCAGCACAACGAGTCAACTGATTGCATTTAGGAATTCACTGTACGCCTATAATTTATTATGCTGTCATCTTGGGAAGAAGCATTGTTGAAGAAGAATGACATAGTCCTTCCTTTATAATTTATTGTCCCAATAACATTAATCACTCAACCTCCAGCTCCTAGAAAATTCCACAGAAGTCAAACTCTAAAGATGATCCATTGTTATTAGTGGCAAATGGAGTAAAAAGTGAATCACTGCACAGGCCTTGATGTAAAATACAAATTACCTTAGAGGGGCAATCAAACTTTAAAAGTTCATGTTTCACAGAAGACATCAAGATGATTAGTTGGAAAAGTTTGTATTGATTCAGAAGTGCCCCCACACATTTAAATACTTTTTATTTTAATGTAGTTTGTGGTTGTTCCAGGATACAAGGAAGAGTCTACCCAGGGCAACTGTGATATAAATAAGGGAGGTGCACAGCTGCATGCCAATGACTTCTGTCACATGAGTGACAACACAGAAAATCCAATCCAGCATTTGCTTTGATCTTGGCACCCATTAAAAAGCCGCCTCCCAAGGCAATGTATGATACCAAGCCATGATCTTGCATGGAAGAGGGGGAGAACTTAGAAAACATCAGGGCATGCAATTGCGTTGCAACTCAGGGCACCACTCCACCACTACAGCTATTGCAAGGAACCAGGTAAAAATGCAAGAGATTATGAAAGTTCTTAGGCTCAGGGGCGGAGACATGAATAAATGCTAGGGTGGTTTGTCCTAAGCCCTCCCAACCATGAAGCTCAGTGTACAGGGGTAGGTTTTGCCAGGACCTAGGAGGCCCGTACTCCCCTTCCCATGCTGTTAGCACTGCTGGGCGCAGCACACACTGTGTGACTCAATGCTGAAGTGGCCACACCACTGAGCAGCTTCTCCCATCGCTCCATCAGGCAACGGTGTTCTTTACAAACACTGATGTGCAAAGCCCCGTAACTCCTGATACGGATTTTACTACTCCATTCAAGAGTTAGCAAAGTAAGACATGGAAACTCAACAGCCTTAAAAATTTTCCAGTGCCTCACAGTTAGTGTGAGAGAGTTTTGAAGAAAAAAAAATCAATGCCAGAAATTTGAAATCCCACTGCCTATTAGATCCAAGTACACACCAGTGCTATAATAGAAAGCCCAAGGCTATTCAGTTGAGCGAACAGGGAATATAATATTCAGGAGTCTTCAGAGGATATACAGAAATCAATAGCACCATCCCAACTTTGCCACTTATTAGTGATGGTTAGGTCACTTAAACTCTCCATTCTCCCTTATTCCTGCCCATAAAGTGAAGACAACTCTAACGACTGCTCTTATTACAGAAATATTGGAAGACTTAATGAGCTAGTATTTTTCCAACACTGGAAGTATGTAAAGTACTTGGCAAATGCTGAATGTTATCACCAGTGCTGGTGCAGTGGCGGATAGCAAGACTGCCAGCACTTGTAGCTAAGGAAGGGATAGGAAAAAGCTGTTTCATCAGAGATGGAACCAAATTTGAAATGGGTTCAATCTTTACAAGCCAGTTATGGTACAATGATTACACGTTCCAGCACTTGCTTAAAAACCCAGACATTGTTGAATCACATGAGCTACTTGCTGCTTTTCACAATCAAGAAAGCAACTCCCTCACCTCCACAACCACATTGCACTGTTGCTCCTACTGGTTCTTCACATTCAATTTGCCATTATGTATTTTAAAATCTCTATGCCAGAGACAATGAATTAGTTCAGATGTCTTACAGAGGAGAGATTTACAGACTTAGTTGATAAATGCTGTACTTCAGCCTAGGCTAGTTTTCCATGGCAGATTAATAGATGAAAGCTACCAAAAATTATTATAAAGTACAGGTTAAGAAACTCAAGTAATATAAAAGTAACTTCATTTGGCCTAGGATGACTTATACTTTGAGGATCTGGCCATAAACTGAGAGGAAGCTTGCCAACAGAGCTTTTCCTCAGCAACTATCTTACAGAAGCCAGTGCAATCCCAAGTAATTCCTCTATTAAACCCCTCTTCCAGCTCAGGAGTTCCTTCCTTTTACAGCAGTGCCAGGAAAATGTGCCCAACAGCACCAGACTCATCTGTAAAAGTAATTTAACTACCAGACCCATGATTAGTATTTCAATTTGTGCACTGTGCTTATCAAAGAAGCTTGAGGCCCAGCTACAATTCATAAAGAAACACATTTTTCAAAGCCATCTGAGCCAACACATTTGCCAAAGAACACCGACTCACTGAAATCAAGATCCTCTTCAGCAATAAAAACCATGGGAAAAATAGGCTTTGCGTCTTGCCCAGGAAGTCAATAGGCTTCGCTCAATGATGAAACACACACTGATCACCAGCAGCCTAAACTCACAGCATGGCAGGTACCAGCAGTTAGTTTTTTCCTTGTAGATATCTTAGAAGTGTTCATAGTTTTGCTCATTTCATAGTTTCCATTAAGATCAGACTATTCACATCAGTAAACGTACACATTTGGTCAAATAAACTTTTATGATAAGATCATGCCCTGCACTGGAGTCTGCAAAGCAGCACTGCTAACAGAATGTGTAGCTCTATGCCATCAGCTGCTATATATCTATTAATCCATTTTACCAGATAACCTTTGCTTGCACTGCTTGTACCTGCACTCCAGTTTGAATTAAGATTGTGCATCTTTAATATTCCTATGGCTGAAATGCCATGTGTATTTGTAGTTATTTAAGTGGAGAGGGGTGCAATTGATATATTGGGGGTCTTTCCTTCCCTATCCAAACATGTAATGTTTTTATCCACTGCATCTTGTAATACACCTTTTTCTCACCCCAACACAAGCCCACTTTTACCTGTCATACATGCTTATTTTTTTGCATACCCCGGGCCTGGTCTCCCCTCCCCGAGTGCTTCACCTCCTGCCTGATGCCTCCTTCACCTGGCCCTCTACCTTTACCCCAATACATGTGTGCATACAGACATTACCTTTCTTCTTGGTACTCCTAACGTAACACCCAGGCCCCCAGTAAGGTGGTGAGTGATGGCAACTGTCATGGGAAGGTGCCTGAGACACAGACAGAAATAGATGCTAGTGCTTCTCTGCTGCCAGGCCATGGTCCACATTTATGGTTTGGGTTGTGGTCACGAAGAAGCCCAGCAGAATAATATTTTTTTTCTTATTACCCACTTCATTGTAGCACATAATTCTTTAGGTTTATAGATTTCATAGAAAAATGCAGTACTAAATGTAGAGGAGAAAAATACATAGTACATACAAAAACCATATCCTATAGGAATCTTCCAGCATCATTTCCAGGTACCATATTTTTTTAATTATAAAACAACCCCTCCATGTCATTCTCTGTGCAGGGTGACACGACATAAGCCCAACATAGTAACATGAAGGAATTAATATGCTCCCATCTTTCCTGCCACTGGCTGCATGAGAGTTATTTGCTTAAAAGCAACATTGGAATACAAATATTTTGACCTCAAGTACTTTGAACCATCTCCAGGCAACCTCCTAGCAGGATCAGGTGAGTGTAGCCCCATTTCCACTATGAAATGAGAAATAATGTTATTTGATCTCAGTCTTTTTATCTTTTCTAACACTTTTCTCTTTTGCCTTCTCCTCATGTTACCTGGTGTGCAATATGCTCCTTAGGAGTTCTGGGGTGCATTGTCTCAGGGAAGTAGCTATTAATTATTAAACCTGTCTCTATAACAGCCTCCCAGGTGTTGAGACAATCTGTAAGCTGAGCATTGATGTTTATCTCTGTAACACAGCACTACTGCATGAAACATGGCAGCCAAGCTGCTGCATGAGCCTTTTTATGTTTATATTTTTTGGAATTGCCTTTCAGTGAAAAAGTGCCTTTTTTTTTTTCAGAAAAAA
>JAVJGG010000055.1:3167296-3180399 GCA_035590195.1 Aviceda cuculoides | reverse complement strand
TTTCAGTGAAAAAGTGCCTTTTTTTTTTTTCAGAAAAAAATAGAATTGGTCTATGGTTAAATCCTCCCTTTTGTCCATTTCTGGGCAGGCATGTGTCACTGTGCAAAACCTCACACTGATTTTAGTACTGCACTTATCTTTGCTGTGTAAGCAGTCAGAAGCTGGAAACCTTGAGCCAGGTTTAGATTTGTCACCTGCTATTTTCAGGCCAGTTGATATCTTGCAGGGTTACACATGCCTACACATCAGCTGGCTACTTTTAAGGTTGTCCCTAGAAGGGGAATAGGGTGGGCAAGGGCTGAGGATCTGCTGCTGGCAAAAAGAAACCCAAAATGGTGGGGTAAGATTTACTGCCCTGCAGTTGTCAGATGAACGTTTGGTGATTAGATCTCCTGAGATTCACAGACCAGGAGAGCGGCCAGCCTGAGAAGATGGCTAAAACCCAACTGCACTATGTCAGTTTGGTGGACCCCAGTGATACAGCACCAGAATTGCCTTTCATTCCTAGCAGGAATGATAAAGAAAGACCAAATGTCATTTTGAGCCCTATTGCACGACCATTTGAAATGAAACAGATGCAAAATTAGCGCATTAAGACTGAACAAGATTTCGGAAGGCTGTGGCAGAGAAATCTATGGAGAAGTGTCAAAGCCAGCAGGATTACAGAAAGGTGCTGCCCTGAAAATATCTTCATGGATGGGAAGCATTCATTAGTACATTCTGCCTTTATTTCTGTTATTATTTCATGGTCTGTAGTAACACACTAAAAATCCCTCTCAGGGACCTAATGCTATTTTCCCAATTACTGTGCAAATCACATAAAAAAGCAAGTAATTCAGCAAGCACTGTAACACAAGAGTCCAGGTTTCTTATGTCTTGTGGTCATTTGCCAGTACAAACCAAGGCACATTTTGTTACTTATGAGCACATCTCTCCCTTATGAATTGTTTGGTATCTAATATAATGCGAATTTACCTGCTACCTTTCGTTCTGACATGTGACTTCAGGGTTCCTCTCTGCTCCAGTTAGCTGCCTACTTGCACAAAACTTGTAGGAATTCAATTAGTTTTGAGCCTGCTCTCCATCAGGCAAATTAAATCAATCAGTGTACTCAACAGTTATCTGAGGACATACAGAGCATGATCACCTAAGCCTCATTTTCTGAGGAAACCAGACTTGCAATTCCTACTTCTAAGAGCCAGTTACTTGCAGCAGATGCACAAAATAAATGTGAAGATAGGAAGGGAAGAAAATGGCAGAAAGGCTGAAGATAGGTAATAAGAAACCAAGCATACTGTTGTGCAAGAAAATGAACGTTAGTCACAGTCCAATGCTGACAGCTGGCATCAGCTTTGCAACCTGACAAGGCATCTAAAGGAAGGATAGAAAGTCAGGAGGGAGGGGGCAAGGCGGGGTTTTGTCCCAGATCTTCTCAAATGTGTAAGGCAGCATGGAAGGATACTCCACTTGAGGGAAAGTTAACTAGTAGGAGGTGGACAAGCAAAAGTGGTTATGTCAAATAAGCAGCAACCAGCTGTTTACCCCTAGATTTGGCTGTGCTGATCCAAGGAGACTGACCTGCCTCCAGCCTTGCCCCTGTGGCTTGCAGTTCATCCCTAGCCCTGCCCTGGGGCTCATCTTCCAGCTGAGCAGTTCATGCAAACATGAACTCCTCCTGCTTCAGCTGGAGCAAGGGGCAGCTTACCTTACAAATCCAGCTTGTTCTGACAGGAGCAGGTCGAGAGATGCTCCTGTGGAAAGGTCAAGAGGGGCAGTAACTTTTTTCACTGCCATAGCTGTTGGCAAAGGGGTGTCTGTCCATGTCCTCCACAGGGCAACTGGCCTTGGGAAGGACTGTGTTTTCAGGCACCTTCTTTATGAAAGCGCAACACTTGGGTTTTCAGTATGGGGAAGAGGGGAGGAGTCAGCTATGTGTTGAGAGACAACATGTTTGTCATTGTCTGTGTGATGAGAGCATCTAGGCTCTCACCTTCCCTCATGGGTGGGTACTGGAGGTTTGGATGGAAAGAAAACCTGAATTTAAAGAGGTGTGCTTACTCTGTCGCATGTTTTGGCTGATGTGGTTCTAGTGAGAAGCAGCAGCCTATGGGTGCTGGTGGCCCAGTGGTGGGATGTGTAGGCTGCAGTGACAAAGAAAGGCAGGAGACAGTACAAGGGAATACCAGGTTCTGTAGAGGTAGCACTACTCACCAGTACCATTATTTCATACATCCATAAGGCAATGTCAAGTTTTACATTTGGTCGTTTGGAGACAAGCCTGGAATAGATAAATGTGGGAATTATTAGCTGAAGCTGTAATGAATCAGACATATGCTCAGCCTCTAGAAAGCCTTCTGCTCTTATTCCTCTACCTGCATCAAGAGCGGGAGATGGCAGACTTAGCAGCTCTCTCCATTTTCCACCTCTCTGCTGGCAGAACTACCTTCTTCCAGGAGGTTTTTTCCACTAGTTAAGCCTGATGCTTTAAGGCCCATGAAGGCTTTAAAGCTACTTACGGATTGCAAAGTGACCTTTTTTAGGCTTCAGATTCTGAGACTGACTCATATGAACTAAGAGACCCTGAACGTAGAGAGCAAATTCTCTTTCATATTTCTCGACTGTCACATAGTCATTAGTTATAAATAATAAATGTCACATGGCTTGCAAAATATATATCCAACCTATTTAAAAATACTCAATGCTCATGATAAGCTTTTTATCTTAAAGTATTTTTGGTCTCAATCAGTGTTTTCAGCCCTTGACCGCAGGACTACCTATGGGAGGGAAGGAGAAAGGTAAATACCATACATTATACTCTTAAATATGAAGACAAGAGAGGGGGGGTAAGCCAAAGGCAGACCTTGGACCAAAACCCAGGAGGAATGAGGATGGACTTGTGCACGCAGCAGCCATTATGGTTGCAATGCTTTGCAGAAAAGCTGTGCTTGCTGGCTGCCAGACACTGGGCAGGAACATTCCCTGCAAGCTCCATCCTTACCATCTGGCCCATAGTCTGCTCCCAGCCCTGGTAAAGGCAGGACAGGATGCAGAGCAGGTCACTGCTCTTCCCAGCTGAGTCCCACCACTGACTGCTGTGCAAGTCTGCAAGGCAGGCAGGGGATACATAGCTTGGCTCCATGTGAACATAACACAATTCCTCTCTCCTCACTAGTTCACTAAACTCACATTTCCTATGCCTCTGCTAGTACAGTTCAGGCTGAAAAACAGTCTTCTTAATGGCCAAGTTTGTTTACTTTCTTTGAGGATGTTTATTTAGTATGTCTTCACTAATGAGCCAGGCTTTTTCTATGATCCACAAGACATCAATATTGCACATGCTCAGGGACCTGAAGCATGTACACTAAGCACTGTGAGTTTCAAACAGCAAGTGTGTTTTGTTAACAACGACAACTAAACAAGCTAGGGAGCAGCCTGAACTTCTAGAGTCAAAGTGAGACCAAAGCATGCAAAGGTTAATTGGCAAAATACCACAGGAGCCATTCTGCAGTGGGAATTTATGATTTACAAGTGTACCATTAAAGACTGCTTTAATCACTAGATTACTCCAAGTACTTGCAAATTTTAATACAGCAAACCACTATTTTTTTTTCTACTTCAGCATCAAAAAACCCTCCTTTCTTAAGTATAGAAGCAAATAATCAGATTCCTATAAAAGGATCCCCCCCAAAACCCCACAAAAGCATTAATGTTGTAATTAACACCACAGATATCTCTGGAGGGTAGGGGGCAAGAATTCACCTTGTCCTCCCCGCTCCTTTTGTGCTTCCCATAGCTATTTGCCTGGAGCCATTTGCCCCTGCTGCCCCCTGAGTTATTTCCTCCTCTTCCTGTGAGGAAACGGGCATTGCCCCACGCTGACCCACAGCTCGAGGACCCTGATGTTGTCCCCTGAGCACAGAAATCCCCCCATGCCCTCCCTGGTGCCCCTGTGTACTTCGCTTGCCCAGTATGCTCTTTGGACAACACCTTTGCCAAAATGGAGGGGTGGGGTAGTATTGAGGGAGCCCCCGCAACTGTACATCCCTGGTGCCAGGGACACACCACCCAGAGGGTCCCCCTCCAGCCAGGGAAAGCTGCTGCAGGAGTGAGGCAGAGAGCCTGGCTCAAAGCCTGCGGAAAATGGCATGTTAAATAGTCTATTGTGCACTTAAATAGTATTTATAGAGACCATCAGTCACACAGGTCCTAAATGCATTAAATCAAGATTTGTTTAAAGACCAGTGTTCTTCCAGACTCCTAAAAACAGCTCATAAAAATGAAATCATTATAGCCCTCACCTAAATATCATGGATTCAAGTAGGTCTCTGATGCTCAGCGGGGCTTGGCTTACACACAGCCCCAGCCCCCACTGCTGGCATCCCTCACAGAGGTGGACACAGGGAACAAGCTCAGGTTGACCTTTCGTGTTACAGTGAGCAGGCCTCATAATACCCTTACCTTCATAAAATCATGATTCAGTGGAGCAACATCAGTACAGAGCTAGTGCAGAGTAAGCTAAAACCACCCCCAAACCTGCAGAACTGATTAAAAAAAAAAAAAAAAAAGAAAACAGAGCACATAAACACATCCCCAAACCAAAGTGAACAACTGACCTCTTGCACCGCTTTTAAACTCTAACCTCCATGGGTCTCTGACCATAATTGGGCACAGCTGGGCTCTCTCTGTTTGCCTCCAGCCAGGAGGAAATCTGAAGCACCAAACAGAAAACATATGTGAACTACAGACCTTGCTAAAAGAGCCGTAAGCAGCATTTTTTATTCCTGATGTGGTGGCATTTTAGGCAGCATTAGAGTGTTTGCAGGGGTGCAGTTTCTTGGGCAAACACTTGCTTTTTGGTCATCTGAACATAATTCATGCAGCTGTAGCAGATGTCCTATAGCCTAGGACATAGGGATAGCAGCAGGCAGTACTGGTATACTAACAGCGTAAAGAGTGATAGACACAGTACCTCAGTAGTCAGAGGATGCGTCTACTGTCATCCTGCTTTTGACTGTAAGCCTGAAATGAGTTATTAACCTCTGATTTTGGGTTTCCCTGGCTATTCATGTTTTTATTTGCATTTACCAATTTATCAGTGATGCTTGCAAAAGTAAGGTAGCCCTTACAAGCCATTCTCGAGAGAAGAACCATTTTACATTCTGAGTTTTACTAGTGCAATGGTACTAGAAGCAGAAATGAGGCATAAGTTAGTGTGATTCCTTGCAGGAATGCTGCTGCTTATTCCCTGCATAACTAACCTACAAGGGCAGAGGAATATTAAACATCATGTAGTCCACTGATTTGCTTACACATGCAAAACCTCCATTGCAAATTTAAGCAATGTCTATACCTACCGTGCAACAGGGCAAGCTGTGATGCAGTTTGCTTTTTCTTCATTCCAGTAATTATGTTCTATATTTTTGTTGTGTCCCCCCCCTTTTTTTTGGTGTTAAATGTTCTGCAGAAAGTCAAACCCCAGGCAGCTTTCTTCTACAAACCAATCCAATTAGTTAAGATTGTGGACGGATTGTGATCTGATGCCTGGATGGAAATCCTTTAGGTTAGTTAGTTCTTATTCAAAAACCCACAAACAAGAATGGAGGATAGCAGCACATTTAAGTTGGGGACTGGTGGCTGGAGACCACCAGATAATTAAAGGTCTGTCCTTAATTATCACGCTTAGAAAAGGGAGGGCCAGATAAGCTGGGATATGACGCATTAATGACAAGGACAGGTATGTAGGTCACTGTCATAGGGAAAGACGCAGAGCAGAACCTAAGCAGCAACCTACATGCAGTGCCCCAGATCAAAGAAGAAACTGGCAACACCTTCAAAAAGAGCTCTGGCTGCGGATCAGGGAACAGCAAGAGGCCAGCCATCCAAAGGAAAACACTGTGCCCAGCTTTCTTCTCCCTCTGGATGGACAGATGGCCATCTTGGCTGCTGTCAGGAGATAGCTGATGAAAAAATATTTGATGAAGAATTCCTAGGATTTTGTGGGGCCAAAAAAAGGGAAGGCAAACAGGTGCAGGGTATATGCAGACAGCTGCATGTACCATGTGTGTGGTTTCTTCTGCTTGGTCCTGCTCTTCCTTGTGTTCTTTCATCCAGAAAAAGAAAGTCAAAGAAAGCAGAAGGGAACAAAGATTTCTTTGCTAAGGCATAAAACACAAACAAGACAGGCAGCACGGTGGATGCAAAGGTTTCAGACATTCATTTCTGGGAACCGGTTAGGAGAGATCTGAATCCAGCTTCAGCAGGGTGAGTCATCAGCTAGTCTGCAGCTCCAGTTGAATAGCTTCTATAGCTCTTGGAAATAAAAGTTGCCAGCATATAAATGCCAATAAAGTGGGTACAGTAGGCTTAGAAATGATCACATGAGATCATCCTGGAGGATCAGCTACCCAGCTGGAGTCAGTGAGGGTCAGAAATACTGACAGTCACTTCTCCACTGCTTTCTAGTGAAGACTGTTTAAATCCATGTGACTCCAGAAGGTACCATGGTTGTCATTTGCTAGGCAGTTCCCTTGATTATAAGGTGTCACAAAGCAATAATATATGACTATTTCCCTGGACCATGAAGTGGGTATTTCAGGACATAGTATTTTAAATAACTGTTTATACAGTAACAGCTCGCAGCAACGGAGTTATCAAGTGTTTCTGAGGTTACTTAGTACTGCAGAAAAACAGAACAAGAAACCACCTGAGCTCCCTAAACTATGGCCTGGGTACCACAGGGTGCCACAAACCCCACAGAAGTGGCAAGGGCTCAGCGCAGCAGCAGGAGCTGCTTTGGGTGCCAGCAACCCACATTTTTGCAACCTTTGATCTAAACAGCTTGGATATTGGAGGAGAACCATAACACTGCAAACAGCTCAATTGCATCAGGTCTTCTGGCATCAACAGAGGTATTACGATACTCAGTACTTCTGCCACTACCAGCTCTGAGCAAAATGGTACCAGTTTATCAGGAATATTTGCCACCAATAGGGCTAAATAGAGGATAAGACCTCTCTTGTGTGAACAGTGAGTTTGAAATGTGTCTTCATACTGGAATGAAATCTGAATGTTGCAAAACTCTGAAAAATAATTGTTTAGGATTGATCATAATGCAGAAGGAATTCTTAATCTGCCTGTGGAGTTTTTGTGTCATTAGGAAAACAAACATTTCACATGGAAAAAGGAAATGTTTTATTCCAAAAAGTCTCCAAAAGTGAAAGCAGGACACTTTACCACCATGCAAAATTTGCAAAACATGGATTTCTGTAGAACTGTATTTTTTTACTGGCCTGCAGTGGCTGTAATTTGTTATTGTTTATCTGCCCAATTCCAATCAGTATAGCAATATCCAACAAGGGTGTGCTGAAAAATTACATCACGTTTTATCAGCAAAAATGTATTTATAATGTATTTGTAATGACAAAAGAATGAGGTCACTAAATATAGTTTATTTCACCCCAAGAGGGCTAATATGGGAGAGTGGCAGAAGGCTGGTGGGCACCAGTTGAGCCTATGCCAGAAGTACTGCAGGAAGAGCTATGCAGTGGACAATATAAAAATATTAGAGTAGGGGCACCATGGTCATTTTGAGCAACTTTGTATTTTAAAATGGCTGGGCAAGTGGCAGATTGAGAGAGGCCAGGACAACAAAACCAGGGTTCCAGTATTAGCAAGTCAAATTGTAAACTGACGTCAGGAACACTGTGATGATTGTATCATGAATTTCACAATATTTGGTGGTGTTTCTGTGGTCCTTTCTCCTGCAACTCTGTAATTACATTAAAATTGCTATTCTCATGTAAAAGTAAAAAGTGTTTCCAGCCTTGAAAGTTTAAAAAACATTAACCAAGCACTCCAAATGAAAAAGGTAAATAAAAAAGCACATCAAACTAATTATTTAAAACCCCCCCCCAGACTCTCAGGGTTTTCCAGCAGACAGCTCATGATGTGTGATGGTCTGAGTTGAGCTGATAGTTGCTGGCTGCTCAACTGGAGAAAATTTGGTTTTCTTGAGGGATAGGTGACTAAGAGAGAGTATCTGTTTTTAAAAGATAAGACAGTAAAATGTGGTGGCTGTATGGTTGGTAGGAAGGAATAGCTGTAGTTTTCATGTGGGTTTTTTTGTGTGTGAGAGATGGATCTAGGAGAAAGACTAAAAGTGGATCCTAGCTAAATCTTTAATGACAATCTTTGCACTTGCTCCCTATCTCTTTATCTGTGTTTCTTACGTACCACTACAGAAATTTTCAAATACTTAGGAAATGCATCACTAACTGGCATATATACATGTATATATATGGGTATATATGCATATATATGCATGTGTTTCAAATGCCCGCAGGCCTTCAGCCATCTAAGGCCTTGTAGGAAGCAACAGCTACAACATGCAAGAGTTATGAAGTAAGAATGTAGCTGCCACAAATCCATCTTTAATCCTCCTTTAATTACACAGGCGAGTGGTGCCTTAATGCTGAGACAGCTCCACGCTGCAGTGTGCTCCAGCAAGCATAAAGGAAGCAGCAGCACCTGATGACACCGGACTGTACAGTACACAGGGTGAAGTGAAGGCTACAATTAGGAAACCACTTTATTGTGAAGCAGGCGGTCTAGTGAAAGCAGCTGATGGGACCAGCTGACTGCATCTATATTGACAATAGCCTGCTAACATCATTACTTTCTGTCATCTTCTCCCCCCCCTTCTCCAGCACGCCTCTGAATGCATAGAGTGAGGTAATCTCCCCACACCATAAAGACCAAAATCCTTAGTTAAATCGCTCCACTGAGATCTGCCCGAACTCACGTGTTATGACGGCCACTATGCCAGGGGAGAGAATTTCACCTCTGAGCACACCTATGGCAAACAGCCAAGAAAGAATGTCTGCATCCTACTCTGGCTTCACACATGCTTCCTCATGCATGAAAGACATAAACGAAATAAATACAGAAAATACAGCTAGGCAGTGGTAGAAGCAGAGGAGTAAACTAGGCTAAATCTCAGCAGAAAATTAGATAACAACAAATGCAAGGCGCTTACACAGAGTTTTTCTTCCCAGAGCTCAAAATGCTCTTACATTCAGTGAATTCATCACTCCTGGCTCTTGTGAGAAGGTGTCAAAGACCAATTACCTGTTGTCCAGCCAGGAAGGCTGGGGTAGCAGAAGAGAGCAAGGTGCTTGTTCAAGGCCTGACACATGAGCAGGAAATGAGTCTGCTAATTTTCAGTGCTTAATTCTGAAAAATTTAGCTTACATGCCTCAAAAATACCTTTAGAGATCCCTAATCCATCTGTCCCTCATGTCTGGTACCCTATATGTTCTGCCCCCCACCCCCCCTTGACTATTTTGTACAGTTTGGCTTGGAGAAACTAGTAACTTCTCTGTGTATGCTGACTGGGCTAGCCCCTTGCTTTTCAGCCTAGCTGTTAATGCAAGTGGAAATACATACAGGAAGAAGCTTGCCCTTTTACTACTCTTTTAACCGGCAAAGAAAATAAATCTTCCTTGCCATAAATGCTAATGTTTGTGCACTGAGAAATTCAACGGGCGGCTGCAGAGAGAGAGAAACATTCCCCTTGCAATGATTAAAGTGCCCGTTCATGAAAGCTGATGTTAGCACATGCTTTCAGGGTGGCAGAGCACTTCGCATTTATCCTTTCCTTGTTTGTGCTCCATCTGGATGGGCTCCAGTAGAAAAAAGAAAAGGAGAAGCTAATGCCTTTCTAATACATTTCTGAATTCCTTCAGTTTCATGCAGGGAGCAGGCTCTGAAACATCTAACTTTTGCTCGCCCAGTTCAATGAGATAAAAGAAACTGAAGACAGCTGGTGCTCGTGGCCAAACTAAGTTATAATTAGATTGTCATAGCAAACAGTCAGTTGGGGCAGCTCCAAGGAGGACCAAAGGAGAGCACACTGATAATTAACATAATCTCAGGAGTCAATAATTTGCAGAGGCAACCCTGTTTCCCATCAACTGCTTTCATATAAAGTCGTGATGGTTCAAAACCAAAAAAAGCTCCATGAGTAAGCTACAGGTTTCTGCTAAAAATGGTCTGATGGGAAGATGCCCCAACTCCATGGTATTGTTCACAGGTTAGAGGATAAGCAGGACCACTACTAGGCTTCCTACTGAAGAAGATCTCTCTTCCCTGGGATGGAGCAGCACAGGGAGTGCAGCACGTCCCCCCTTTCCATAACCCTTTGTCCTCTTCCAGCAGCGGCACCACCAGTTAGGTAAAGCAGAGTAGTTTGTTGAAGGTGTGAGCTGTGAGCATTCTGGCAGAGATGCTGGCTGCTGGGAGGCAGCCTTATGTGGAAAAATACCAAAATACGTTGGTTTGTTTTTTTGTTTTTGTTTTTGTTTTTTTTTAATTCTGGTTTGCTGTTAGAGTCAGTAGGACAGGCTTACCCAATCAATATGGTCACACACATGCTGCAACTGCTACAATAATTACATTGCAGGGTTTGTTACTGAAGATGGCTACTGATAATTTGGTTGACTCTGCATGACAGCAGTTTTGGGCTGTGGTCACTCTCATAACTGTCACAGTTACTTGTTACAAACAGCTCATGTTGATCAATATGTTAGCTCTGCAGTGAAGCTGCCTCTCAAGCACTGAAATAGCAACTTTGAATTTACTGGGACTATTCGGAAGAAACAACTTTTCCTTCTTCCTGGACATGCTGATGGTTTAGAGTTATTTCCCATTTCAAAAATTAGGATGGCAATATAAAAATTTAAAAGGTTCCAAAGCAGTAATATTTTTCAACTATATGCTTTCAGCTGGAAAATAAGCCAAAAGGCAGACATCCTGCACTTCTGAATATTCTGAAAGTAAACAGTCTTTGAAATAACATTCTGAAATGAAAAAATTTCATTTTAGGCCCACTTTTCCATTATTTCTCTTCCACCAAGTAAAAAATGAAAGACTAACAGACCAATGACACAAGAAAAAAAAATTCCATTTCAGCAATGTAATTTGTTCTCAATGGGATTTTTTTTTTCTGTTCTAAAGGATATACCTTCACCATGTAAACAGATCTGAGATCAGTTCCCTGAAAATCCTGTCCCTTTCTATTCTAAGCAAAGCGCAAGGATCCCTTCAGAGCTGGGCGATGAGAGGGTGCAACCTGCAGGCTTGCATCTCACAGGCTGGAGGTAGAACCTGGTGAGCTAATTGCTGGGTGTGTGTAATACAAGTGGGACCATGATGGGAGAGCAGTAAACTTTTCTCTCCTCTCCATTCCCCAATCTGCAATAATCACAGCCTGGGCCACTGCCAAAGCTCTGCCGAGCACTCAGTGCCCCTGTACAGATATGGAGCATGAGGGCAGACCTGCAGAGCTTGTGACACCCCACCACTGTCTCCCCACTCGAACAGACTGCCAATGTTTTGCTGTATTTGCATTCAAGCTAAGGGGAAAAATGGGCGTAAAGTTGGCACAGCTACCAGTCTAGATATGTTAGCGATTGAGTGGTAAGTTGTATAGTGGTTACACAACTGGGCTGTGTCTGTGGAGCCAGGACTTCTGGGTTTAATTTCCTGCTCAGTCAGTGACTCATCACATAGCCCAGGGCACATCACTTCACCTCTGCACACACAAATTTAATCATCTTTAGTTGGGGGGTAATAAGACTATCTCACAGAAATGTTAGGACACACAAATTACCATAAATATTTGTAAAATGCCTTAGATGATGCCTCAACAAGGGCATTGAGTATTATGTCGTTAAGTAACAGCCAGGGGAATGTTGTAATTGCCAGGCTGGCTTATTTACTTACTTGCACCAGAGATTTCTGGCAGCTGTACCAAAAGAGGTAGGGGAAAGGGTGAAGAGATTGTTTGACTAGTGCAGCAGGAGCAGCAGTGGGAAAAGATCAGCTTATGCCACAAAACAAGTACATGTTGGATAAATGTTATGCTAAAGGCTGAGAGGCATTTGTGTCATTTTCAGCTCAGATGCACAGAAAGTTTATGTAGATGACACAGTGATGGAATTCAGATGCCTAATCCTGTTATGTGTGATCCAGAAAGTCCCATGTCATTTCTTCAGAATGCATGGTCAACTCTGTTTTCAGACTTAAAAAGCATTTAGATACCTGAAGTTCTGCTTTTGCGCTTTCCCAGAGGTGTTATCTTGCCTATGGTGAGCATCTCACTGTCTGTCGTCCACCTGAGGCTGTCTGGGATTCACAGCCTAGGTGTGTCAGCGCCTCAGATCCCCAGAGGGTCTGGGAGGAATATACAGGGATATTATATGATTCATATAATCACTCAGTTTTGCTGTGGGATGTTAAGGAGCTGCTGCACTCCAGGCCCTAGAGGCTGTATTTGCAGATAGGTAAGCTTTCTGAGGGTCCCAACATCCGCACTGAAGTAATACAAGATGGTTGCTGAGAAAGCTAAGCAGAGAGCAAGTCTTAGAAACTTTCAGAAAATGTGCCCTTAATTTCTGTTGTCTAATCTATCCCAACTGTATCCTCCCCTCTTATTCCAAACTCCTGTGTTTTACTTTGGTCTGAAAGCTGCTTCAGAGGATACCTATGGGCAACCTGACAAGTGCAGGTAAATCTCTGGTGGGTAGAGAGCTGCTGAACTGGCCAGTTCCTGTGACTTTAACAGGAGGTACTGATTGCAAAACTGAGTTGGTGCAAGAGCACGGAAAGTACTTTCTGCCTCATCCACCCACTCTGAAGCCATTACACATATTTTTCTGAAATGCCGAAGGCCCAGCTCCCCTGCTGGCACTGCTGAGCAGCCCTGGGCACTATTTCACTTTGGGGATTATGTACTATCACAACCTAAACCCATTGGGGCCCTCAGGTGGTGCTTCCAGTCACCTAAGCAACACACATGGTAACTAAAGGCTTTTCCTTCATAGTTTTTAACACTGAAAGGATTTTTTAAAAAAATCCTTAATGGTTATGATACAGACACTTTAAAGGTATCAGGTCACTTTCCTTCTTCACAGCCATAATCATTGTGGACAGGCTGGATCGATGAGCCGAGGCCAATTGTATGAAGTGCAACAAGGCCAAGTGCCGGGTCCTGCACTTGGGTCACAACAACCCCATGCAGCGCTACAGGCTTGGGGAAGAGTGGC
>JAVJGG010000055.1:3129947-3160320 GCA_035590195.1 Aviceda cuculoides | reverse complement strand
TCATACTGAACTCAAAACACAGCACTGCACCAGCTACTAGGAAGACAATTAATTCTATCCCAGCTGAAACCAGGACAGTCGGTTACAACTTTTTATCCACTCTTTTGATGCTTGCAGCAGTGAAGAAATGTAGTGGAAGGTGCATCACAGGAAAGTTTCCAAACATTTTAACACTCACGAACTGAAGATATTGAGAATCTGATGCACTACCTCCAGAAAAACTCCCTCAGAAAGAAAGGAAGAGGAGAAGTCTTTCCTCCTTTTGCACTGAGTGGAGGAGAAAGTAACTCTGAATACCACATACTTTACATATTCTGCTAAAACAAAGTGGTTCACTATACACCCAGTTCTCCCACGCACACATCTCAAATGACAATATAAATGACAAAGAAAAAAAAAAGAATGACAGATATTAGTTATGCTACTTAGCACAGTACTGAAAGAAAGATGCTTAGGTGTCACGGTCATGGAATTGACTTCAGAAATTATGTAGTTACAGAGACAGGATGAGATGGTGCCAACCTTTGCAGTCTTCACTCAGACAAGAAATTCCCTGTGAGTTTTGGCTGAGGCTGAGTTTGCAAGATTGCAAGAAGTGAGTTAAACAGAGCTTTTTGTACTATCAGTTGTCAGCTAAGTTACAATAGCTGACCATAGGCTCACCCTGAGTCCATTTCAAACCCAAAATATGTCCAGGCTAATGGCATAGTATTTGTGGTTGGCTAGGAGTGCACATACCATCGGTTACCATAATTAAGCTAAAGAGTAGAGGCTTGCTCAAGTGTTTACAACTATGTATGGATATACCTGAAGTAATGACTTCAGGATTGGCCCATAGAGAACCACAGGGTTGCCATCCAGCACTTCTGGGAATAGAGCGCAGAGGAGTGCTGGAGCATCTGCTATTGTCCACATGTGTATTTACTCTTCCTCAAGTGATTAAAGTGTCAGCTGCATGTTGGAGAGAAACAAAACCAGAAGCCCAACACAACATGGAGAAAACAAATTCTATTCATAAGATTTCCATATGGAATCACTGGGAATACTTTCTCTCTCTAGTTCAGTTAAAGAAAAAAGAAAAAAAGGAAGTAGAGACTGAAAAATGAAAAGAGCAGCAAAATGTGACTAGGGAAGGGAAGAAAGCTAACAAGTGGAGAGAAGATGAGAAGCAAAACAGAATGCCAAGATTTGCTGATTGTTGTGGGGTCCTGCTGGACTCATATGAGTCCTAACTACTTGGTCTGCCTGCCAGCTATTGTTGTGAAGACTGAATTTGGTAGTTTTGTTGCATCTTAAAGGGAACAGCTCAAATTCTGATGTGGTTATCTGTAAGATGTGTGGCTTATAACCTGTAGCATTCTCTCTGCAGTATGACTGGGTGTTTGTAGATGATTGCAATACTCCCTGCATCAGGGCATTTGGTAAGGAGTTTGGCACAGAGCCCAAAGGACAATAAGGTGCAAAGTTCTGTAGCCAGCCATGCTTGCTTCATCTCTATGTGATCTGTTGCTCAGAAGAGCATTAGCTTCTGAGCTTTGAAGATGACAGTGTACCTGTGTCCATGAGCATACAGAGCAACTTCTAGAAGAAACACAAAGCTCCCCTAAACATGTAGCAAACATGGAGGCAGAACACAAGCTAAACATACTGTCCGTGTGCTCTTCTTCTGGGCCAGGGAACCAATGAGGTGGATTTGGGACCAGTGGGGGCCCCTTAAGACTGCGGAATCCTCTGACTTCAAAGAGCAGGAGCATACTTTGCTTTGCATGAAGTAAAAAGGGTAAAGAACATCTTGATGAGGAAGAGGCTCCTTAAGCCATCCCCATCCCTGCATACCCAGGCAGTGGCCAGGCACAGTCTGGCCCTTTATGTGTACTGACAAGAATCCATGCCATTTGGCCATAAGCCTAGAGCCTGCTGAGCTTTTCAGGGAACCGGGAAACAATACAGCCTTACAGTAAGCTTGCACAGCCTCGCCGTATATGGCCTGCGAGTGAAAAGCAGGGATGTGTTACAAGAACTAGATTTAAATAGTAAACAGTAGAATCTTCAGCTGGCATAAACCAACAGATCTCTGCAGAAGGGACTTCTTGTTGCACTCCATATCAGTAAGAACCTGATCCCTGCCCCCCCCCTCCCCCCCCCGTAGAAAGCTTTGTGTCAATATCCTTACATGCATAGGAAGTGAGTGACAGTCTGGATGGAATAAAACTCTGGTGGCATAGAAAGAGGACTGAAGGGGATTCAGGAATGAGTAATGGCCAATAGGAACACCATGTGCCAACAGAAGGCCAACTTAAGACTACCATGTGTTCAGTTACCATCTCTTTTTCTTCTTGAAACCTGCAGCCATGCTTAATTTGAATGTTTTCTGCATTTGCCTGGCATTTCTGGGCCACCATGAGCCCTATTCAAGCTACTGCACAATGAAGCCTACCAGACTGCTGTCATCTGGAGTCCCAGACAGGGAAGACAGAAAACAGGCAGATTTGCTGTGCATGCACAAATCAATTAGAGCATGTGCATGCACTCTACGTCTACTGCTTTCTATAACCCCGGACTTACAGCTCATATGCTATACTGGGCAGCTGCACAGATTTCTGCCATGCATTTCCCATACCTTGTGCTCAAGTTCATTCTGGAGTATCCTGGATGTTTCTTAACTAAAGGCTTGAGCAAGATAAACAAAAATAAATTCCCCTCCATTTATGCTTATTTCTGGTATAAACCAGGATACAGGATTTCTGCTACCACTACGTGTTTGGGTACTGGTGTTTATGAGACAAGAGGAGGAAATTTTGCTGTGGCATGAAAATGCCATAGTCTTCCTTCCGCCGTGGGAAACATCATGGTTCTGAAAGCAAGTGTGACCTTGGACCTAACAAGTCCAGCACATGCCTCTTACACACTCTTCCAGCACTGTTCAAAAACTATCATTTCCTCCAAAATGACAGAAGGCATCATAGGTGTGATTTCAGCCCCCCATTAGTTTCAGTGACTCTGCTAGAATTGCTTCAGATACTAGAGTGGGTGATACAACATGTCCACACTATTAATGGCAGCAAAAATTCAATAATCACATGTATGTTTTCCTACCAAATCTAACAGAATTCACTGAAGAAGGGAAGCTCATTCAACTCACATTTTCAGGAAACCTGCATGACTGAATGTTTAGCTAGGCTTATTTTTTTGCTTTAATGCAAATTATTTACCAAATGAGAAAGGAATTTTTCATTACATTAAGACTCTCAGGATTTCTCACTTTGAATGAGCAAAAGTCTTACTGTCTTTTATTCAACATATGCTTTGGATTGTGTTCTTAAGAAATGCAGGCTGAGAAGGGTCTCAGAGTTGAGCAGACCCCCTCTCATTAGGGTATCAATTTTATTTCTTGCTTATTGTTTTGTTTCAGACACCTTTCTCATGATCTTTTGTAGGGACTGCTACCATAAACACATACGGATCTAGGTTTTAATCTCTTACCATGTTATTCCAGAGAGCCATGGCCATCTCGGCATAGCCTCTTACACTGAAATGAAAGCAGTCTGCAGCAAAGAAACTCAAGTCTGGCTTGCCATTCTGCAATAAAAGCAAACATTTATTTCTCAGCACATTTCAACCTTTGAGATCTGACGTATTATATCTAATAGGGCACTGTATTTGCATATCCACTTCACAATTTTGGTAAACTTCCTAAAGGCAATATGCTTATATTTTGACTCTGCAAATAAACTTAGGTACTCCTAACTGTTGGCTGATTACTGCATCTTGAGACCTGTGTAATGCAGCCTGGTCAACTTCACACAGCAATTTTCATAACAAACTTAAATTTGTCATTAAACGAACAGTCCCAGCTCTTATGTGGACTCTGCCATTCACCCACACTCCACCTTTCACAGAACTGATAGAAAAACTAGTTGCTTATTCTCACTTGTTAAACTTCCACAACTCAGACTCAAACTTATAATCTTTCAGGTGTTGAAATTTTGCTGAATTTCAGGCAGCATTAAAAATTGCAGGTTTATCCAGTTGTGACAAATGTCTTTCCTAGGGAAAATTTGCCTCATCAATATCAATATAGTAACCATTCTTTGGATTTGAAAGCTGCCAGAACGAAATGGGGGTGATATGACAAAAGAATCAGTATTATGCAAAACTGTGTGGTTTTGACCAGGATTCATGCTGAATATTTGTATCCCTAAATAGAATCAGTGTCTGGCTTCAAAGGCTGCTTCCTGTTTCCAGGCTGGGATGAGCCAGGCATGCAAGTGCTGGTCTCCATGGGAAGGAGACCTGGACATACTCCGTTAACCTAGATGAGAAGAAAATTGTGGTGCATGCCAACCAGGCCTCTAACAGGGGAAACAAGAAGGGGACCAACATGCAGTTTAAATGAAGCCAGAGGGTGCTTAGGTTTAATGTGTACACACACTAAGAATTATTCCTGAAGCCATTTTGATTCATAGGCAGCACAGCCTTTCCTTCTTCTCTTCTGTCACTCATCACAGGTTCCACCCTGTGCTGCTTGACTGTGCAAAGACAAGAAAACACAGTCCTTGTGGCATGGACCTTACTGCCTTAGAGAAATCAAAGTACTGGTCCTTGCATAATGGGAAACAAAAACAGGACTTACGCTATCCAGGGGCAACAAAGTGTTTCGAAAAAATGGCTGCATGACAACAGCAAAGTCCTCACGCTTTTCATACCGACCGCTGTTGATCAGCTGTAAGGCTTCAGCCTGTATGGAGTTGCATGGTTGGAAACAGAAAAATTACTTACAAGGTTCTTCTAACATTTGTCAGCTATCAAAAACATGCATATTACACTTCTTTCAATGTAGGAACCCATAAATTATTAGTATAAATCCAGCTGAATAGTATAAAGCAGCCCAGAGAACAGCTAAGAAAATAATTTGGTTCCTGAAGAGATTTTCATGAGGAAAATGCACAGAAGCTAGGATAATTCAAATGTCAAGTTGTTAAATTAAAAAAAAAAAAAAAGTACTTTGTACCTTACTTATAGAAGTCAGTGCTGCACAATCACAACATGATTCAAATTTACAGAGAATTAAAAAAAAGAAATAAGGCCAAGATTTTGAGAAGTGACAAATGAGTTCAGAAGGCCAACTTGAGACTAAAGTGTGCTTGATTTTTCAGAAAGGTATGCTTGAAGTAAAATAAAACTTAAGCATTGAAAAATCAACTGCCACTTTTGAAAACTATGGCCATAGTCATTCATACAGGTAATAAAAACATCTAGTTACTTGCCAGCTTATGGGTATAAATTCTAATGCTTCTGATCATATCTCAAGATATTCCTAACCTCACTTTCTTAGTTAAGGAAAACGTCACCCTGAGTGGGTTTATACAAGTACTTTCCAAGATGGATTTTTTGAGCATTGTCAGATTCATCAAACAACATCCAATGCCAGAGCCAGAATAGGAGGACTGGAGAACATGATGTGAACTGATACAGTGATTCCTGTATTCAAAGGATGGAATGATGCAAAAACCTTCTGCTCCAACAGCTATTTATAGCCTTTGTTAAATTTGAATGAATCTTATGCCTGAGGCTATGAAAAGTTACTCCCAGATAGCAAGCTGACCCATGGTAAGCTACCTGTGTGTACACTCTCAGCCCATGGCAAAAGAAAGGAATATCAGGTTGGGTTAGTTCATTTTCTCTGCTAAAAGTTACCACAAAACAGCTGATGCAACATAATTTGTCACTCTTGCAGTGACGTGTTAATTCATGTGAGCTATTCATTGGGTTCGTAATGGACAAGCATGTATCAACTGAACAGCGATCATCAGGAACACCTCTTCAGCTGTCAAAACAGCAACGGAAACTGAACCAGTCTCAATCTGCCTGCAGCTCAGAACTGAGGTCAAATCATAAAGACATAGAGAAAGATTTGCACTACTGCTAACTGGTTAGCTGGGTAGGGTTTTAGTTAGACTGTAGTCAAGCTGTTTCCCAGTCATCCCTCTCTGTCCTGCAGAGGATATGCATGAGAGGAAAGGCAGTGAGGGAAGCAATATAAAAAGACAGAAGTGAAGATGACCAGTTACAGAATCAAGGTATTACCTGAAAATCTCTGTTAACTCTCTTAATTTCTTGTAATTCAGAAGAATTTTCCTCGGGGTTTAAGAAACATGGGCAAACTTTCCTTCAGTGAAATAAATATTAGAATTAAAAGCCAACCTGGAATAGCCTATGTAATTATTCAGCAACGTGTGTTTGCTTCAAGAAGCTCAAAGCTCACATGCTGAAGGAGATCCACCTTGTTGGCTTAGAAATGGACAGAAACTTCAGAAAAAAAATCCCTACTGGCTTAGTTTTCAAAGTGAACACCTGTCACAGCTGGTAATAGCTATAGGATCCACAACTGAGTCAAACACTAAAGTGTTTAATATGCCACACATTAGCATGAAATCACATGTGTTACAGTAAAAAACCCAAACCCTACTTATAGGCTTACAGCAGATTTTCAGAAATCTGGGGGTTTAAACATAGAAAAGATAAATTGTTCATGTAGTCTGACTCTTAGACCACTGTGTTTTGTTCTATTACTCCCATATCAAGAGGTAATAACTTGTGCTTCACTGAAATGCATCCTCCAAGAATGTGCTTGGAATTAATATGAAGACATCAAGCAAGCCAGTCAATTCATTATTTTGCCTTCTAGTGCATTCCAATAGTTAATCACTTCTATTATTAAAAATCTGTGCCTAACTTCATTTGAATTCATTAGGCATCAGCTTCCAGCTGCTGGTCTTTGTTATACCTTTCTCTACTAGACTAAAGAGGCTTTTCATGTCCATGCTGACTCCTGTAAAGGCACTGCTGCTTTCTAAAAGAAGTCCCTCAATCTTCTTTGAGTTAGGATTTTGGTCTCCTCCATTAGGTGTGAAAAGCAGTTCCTGGTTCTGCACTCTGCTGTATGCAGCCCAGCCTGCACCATGAATAATGCAGCACTGAATACAAGGAGAGGCATCAGGAATGCCAGCCTGCGCTGCTGAGCAGTGAATGGCTGGGTGAAAAAGGCTTTGAAGTTCACTTGTATAGCAATTAGGTGGTGACTTGTGCTGTGACTTGCTGCCTTAGAGCTGAGAATTAAAGTGATGACTCTGCTATCTACAGATGCATGCCTTCGAGCTGAAGTACTGGAAGAAGTAATAGAAAGTTGATGGGAACTAGTGTGTCAGGTAAAGGCTGCAACACAAGCAGCTTGGAAAGCTCATTGTGAATGTCCTACTGTAGAAGCAATTTGGACTGATCCAAAAAAATAGCACTTTTAAGGCAAAGACCTGTTTTTCTCACTTACTTTGCTGTCCAAGCACACCCCGAAGAGCTTGCTGCGATCTGACGCAGTCCAGAAATCTCTAGTATCTCCACCATGTTGACAAAGACTCTCGGGAGCTGCAGGGATTACAATAACCAGACATACCAAATCACAGAACATGACACCACTACAAAGTGAGAAAGAAGTGCCATCCATAGGTCAGGGAGTCATTGCAAGCTACACTGACTGCAACCAATGGCATGTGCAAGGATGATGTATAAAGGGAGGGGGAGGGAAACATACAGTGGATGTCAGCCAAAAAATTCCCAGCAGCTAATACAAACTAGCTGAGATCCTGCTTCACTCCCTGGTGCAATTTCCATTTTCTCTAGGGTAAATGAAACTTTGTACAGTTGGTTTAGCCATCAAAAACTGGCAGTAGGGTTGTGCTATGTTTGGTCTGCAACAAAAATGCTGTGAAACACACAGTTTTCCTGAAACTGCAGCCCACTTTCTCAGGGTATTATCTGGTACAGTTGTTGACATGCAGTGTTGAGGAGCAGTCTGACTCCAGCTGTTTGGAAGATGACCTTGTACAAGACAATCACTGCCAGTCTATCAATCAGAGGTAAGAAAAACATTGGTGTGCTTGTCAGGAACATTGCTTGCTAAAGTATCTTAAAAACTTACCTCCTCATACAAAATATCCAGAGTGTCCTGAAGGTGCTTTACATACTTTTGCACTGAATAGGTTTCCTGTGTAATTAGAATAAATAAATAAATAATTTGGATCAGTCTTCTTTCAGGAACCAAGATGTTTAATTGTTTCGCTTGAACAAAGGAGTCCACAGACTCTTCAGTTGCAAGGTGGTCCCTGAGGAGATATACCAACTCAATGCTCCTTTTTGCCTTATCGTTGGCAGATATATTTTCAGATCGAGACGTTTATTACCACATGTACACAGGTTATATAGTGCTTGTGTTTCCTTGTCATTAATCTCTGTAGAAAATCCTGAGGTATATAATAGTTCTTGGCAGAGTCTTTGCCTGCTGAATGACTATGTAAATCACATTTTTGGATTTCATGTTTTCTCTTATGGGACCCAGACCAGACTAGTTTGCCTTGTGAACAGAGCGATACCTTTTTTTTAAACTGCCAATCTGGGGAAATTGATATGGAGGCAGTCAGGCCCCACAAAACCCATAGGCAAAATGACTTTGTGACTGGAGTTATAGAGGTGTAGCTGTGGGGTCAAAGGCTCTGGGCAGCAGCCTCTAAAGGAAAAAGAGCAAAACTGAGAGAACAGTCCCTGGTCATTTCAATGAGCTGTGGTCCAGTCCCCCAGTTTGTGCCACAGGAACCTTTTCAGAGGGGATGGCCACTGACAGCTAGATGAAAGACATCTTTTTCACTATGATTTCTTTTGTTGTCATTCTGAAGCAAGAATCAGGCACCCTCAGCAATTACTGCATGGAGACACTTTCCAGAATAAAACTCCACTTGTGTCCCCATAACAACATGTCTAAGACACCATGCTGTCTCAATTGCTTTGTCCAGTTAAGCTGGAAGAGCTCTTCAGTTTATCCTTGGTGTTTTGTTCAGTGTGGGGCAGGTTGCTTGTTCTTAAGTAATGCATTACTCCAGAGCTGCAGTGCCCCAATATTAAAAGCTGTGCACTTGTTTCTGATACAATACAGATGAAAGGAACAGGACTTCTAAGTGCTTTTTAAACAAAGTGGAACTTTGCTCACTGAGAAAGGTTATATTTCCAGGGCTGGTCACCTCCCAAGTGCTTGGATAAGCATGCCTAATTCAGAGATACAAACCTTGTCCAAGCAGTACTGGCATAGGTCGTTGCCTCCAACAAGGACAGTGATCAGCTTCCAGTCTTCCTTGAAGTTAATTTTCTAGTAGCGCATAAAATAAACAGATTGCAGCATCCATTGCTTACGATGCAGAGGTAACATTCACAAATGGGGCTAAACGGGGTACAGACAGCATGGCAGAGCAGAGAAAGGAGGCATGCTGAGTTAAGTTGGCAAAAGAAAAGCATCTGTCCAGGGGCAAAATATGAACTGTTTGCTAGTGTAGCTGCAATTCACCTTGGCTTTTGTAAGGAAATTCCCTTCAGCAGACAAGACCTGTCAGGGCAGCAAAGAATGGAGATGTGTTCATGGCAGCAAGCATGCCTAAATGAACGTTAGCATCAGGACAGGGATAGACAGGAGAGATTTGCCAGCCATATGGCTGAACACTGCAGGCAGCATGGGGACGAAGCAGTGTGGGAGTGGATACTGAAGTGACTCATGGAGCTGTGGAACTGGAGCTGCTGGGGTTCCCTGCCAGCTGGGCAAGTATTACCCCATGGCCAGGAGGGGCAAAGGGCACCCCAGGGAACAGGCAGCTGGATTAAAATAGAGGAGTCCAGGAGGCTGGTGATTTCACTGAGCTCATATAAGGGCAGCTGCAGCACCCACGTCACCACAAGCTAACAATAGACACTGCTGAGAGCTGGATCTCATAAAAACATTTTGTAGCGTTCAGTACAAATAAAGGAATCAAAGGCAACTATTTTTAGTGTGGTGCATTTACATAACAAACATCTGCAAAAGGTTCCCACAAATAGAGGAAGGGCCTGGGAATCACCCACAGATCTGAATTCTCCTTCTTAACCAGCACTTTGCTCGGAAAGCCTTTCATGAATAGCCAAAGTACAGCAGGGACTGCCCCCTCCTCTTTTTAAGGTTGCATAAAAAACAGTGAATAAAACAAAGCACCAGAGCCATGTACTATTTTATTGAAGAGCCATGCCAGCTCCTTTCACTCTGCCAAACAATTGGTAATGCAGAGTAACTGACGATTACATGCTGCATCCATCAAGAGTGCTGGCACAGAGAGACACATGCTTTGACAAATCCTGCTTATTCAGTACCTTCCTCTCCCATTCAGCCTGAGCCAAGGAGCACCAGGCACACCCATTCCCTTACAGGGTGCTCTCCCTGAACCAACAGCTCACACCCAGACAGTCATCCCCTCCAATTCAGCCAACACTTGGAGCAGGGCAGCCTTAGTTTTCTCCCAGATTTTTTCCCCCCCACCCTAAACTCCAGCAGCAGCCACTGAATTAAAAGTGAGTTGCCCTTTTCGTGCCCTTTGTAGAACCTCTGTGGAGCTTGCACAGCAGGCTGGTCCACAACACTAGATCCCCTACTAATTCCCTAAAAGCTTGTGGCATGACAGGGATTCACCCAACTCTGAGGTTTCTGGCCACTGATAAATCACTTGCCTGTTCAGAACCAGGGTTTCAGAGGGCCTAATCTCCTGGGAAGACTTCAGTTGTCCCACTTCCTGGTATTACCATTTCCCAGGCCCAAGGGTGAATAGCATGATTCATATTGGTCACTAGGTGCCTGCTCCAGTGATTTTACTCTCAGCCTTTATGGCCTCCACTTTGACTGCTGCTGCTCAACTAAGCAGTCCTCTGATCTCCCCAGACCCTTCAGATCTCTACTTTTCCTCACTACCATCCTTACAACCCCTGGCTGCACTGCATCTTACATTAGTCTCTGCGTTGTGTGTTTGCATCTTACCTGCATGGATTTGTACAGGTAAATTATTGTCTCCTAAAGGATAATCCCTGGCACATTCATCTTGGAAAGCACAACAGAGACAAGGACACTGACTTTTCTTCCATCAGTAAAGCACTCTTCACTACTCAAGCATCCCATCAATTAAAGTCATCTCCCAGAGACCACAGGAGCATTGAGGAGTGGCCCGAAGCTCCACTTACCGAGCTGCTTCTCATTAGCTCCACCAATTCATGTGCTTGGGCTGACATATTACTGTAGAGAGAGGACAGAAGCATTTTAGGTGCATGCTCCGAAAGCACATCATCTTGCTCTCCCACCCCTCATTTCAGGGAATCTTAGGATCAGCAGAAATCAGTACGTGGAAACTGATGCCTCAAAAAGACAGGCAAACATAGAAGGACCAAGATCAGCAGCAGTTGCACAAGTGAATAATCCGATCTGAAAGGGCTTCAGCTAGGATGGCTGCCAAGTGGCAGGCAACTGGGATGAATTCCTCCCATCTCAGAGTTGGCTTTTGTGTTTTGTTTGGAGAAAACCATTAATACCCAGATGCACAGAAATGTTTAGTTGCATAACTCCCTTAAAAATTCAGTGGGGGAATTTGGTACTTACATAGAAGCTGGGCATCTAACCAGCCTTCCTGCTCTGGCCTTAAATTCCTATGGCTTGTCTTATTGCTGCAAGATATTGCTTATACTGTGGAACTGCCAGCCTGGAGAGTCCCAGTCTAACTCTGGGCAGGATACAACATCCATGGAGAAAAGCACAAACCATGCTGAGACACTAGCTGGAAACTTGAGTTCCTGATATACTAGCATGTTACTGTGCTTAAGCTAATTTAGCCCTGCAGCTACACAAATGCAGCTACATTATTTGCACTCTCAGAACCATACTGATTGCCCTAGTCTTTGGTCAAGGTACCCACAAATATATAGTAGCTACACAGTCTTTGCTACCTGTCCTGAAACTCTCTTGCAGTAAATTTAATGACTGTTAAAGGTGTCACAAAGTCTTGGAAACAAATTCCATGAGTATTCATAGAGCAGGCATAGCATAGCAATACAAATTCTTACACATTGGTTCTTAACAGACTAGTAGATCTTTTCTTCAGGAGGAGAAAGGAATTAATTCACAGCTGCTCATTCTGTTCTTTTTCTTTGCACTGCAAAGATGGATAGTTTTTAATGCCATTAGGGTAGCAGTGAGTTTCTATTTGTCAATTTGAGGCACATTTCCCAGAAATCAAGGAATAAAGGAGAAACGGTCATTAATTTTTTCTCATTACAGATATGGCCTGATAGTGAATAAGGCATACCGAAGGCTGGTAAGAAAAAGGTACTGGTAGAATTAGAAGCGTAACTAAGACATTGGCCTGGAAATTGCGGGTAGAGGTTAAATGGAGAAAGGAAGTTTCTCTTTGTCTCTAATTTAGAAAAAGATACAAATAAATCCCCAAAATGTTGAATTTAAATACTATTTTAAATAAATAAATAAATTTAAAACATCAGACCACAGAAACGTGCTTAGTACAAGTAGGTCATCAGTATTAACTCAACCTTAACATGCAGTTCAAAGATAATCTGCCAGCCTCACCCCTTGCCCTTTCTCAGTTATGCTTGTGCTTACCGTGCTGTGGCACCTCTCACTGCAACATTGAACCCAGCTGTTTCCTTAGAGCTGCCAGTGGAGAAACCAAAGATGTTTGGATTGAATTTTTTCAAGATATCTTAAAAAAAAGAAAACACAGTGTTTAACCATCCACAGTACAACTAGCAGTATTGGCTCCCACTGAAGCGCAAGCAATTGAGTGGTGAGAATATAGACCTGGGTTTTCCCCTCATTCACTGTGACATTACAGAAGCTATAGACACACCTGCCTTGGACACTTCAGTTACTGTGCAAACTTCAGCACTGTAACTATTTGTCTCCATCGCCTCAAGCAGCCAGAGTCTGGCAGCCCAGGAGATGCACAGGTCCCAGGCAACTCACTAGTCTTGAATTTGAGTGCCAGAGTAATCACTGTTACTTTCCTTCATGTACCAGCAGCAGACGCTCTGAAAATGGCCCTCTACCTCCCACTCCTCCAGCTACCCATCAAGATAATAATATTTATTGCAGAGAAGTGAATTTTATTCACATTCCTAGATTTCGCCAAAACTCTCAGCGGGGAAGCGTGGTGTCTGAAAACTGTTATTGTTACAGTGTCTGTAGTGCTGTCTGAAACCTCTATATAGAGTCTCATTTATAATGCATTAATGAAATGCACCTTCTATTTTTCTTTAGACACAGCAATGTGCATCGTACAAGACAAAGCATAACACATTTTATTACCAATTATGTCAAGTATTGTCAAACTGCTCCACAGCGTGGATCACATACAAACAGATGAACCACTGTGAACAAAGTCCCCTCCAATTTATGGTCATGCTGACCACTTAATGGTTTCTATGGCAACTACAGGGACTGATTACACAGAACACTCAGACGAGAAATTTATAGTATTTTTAGATTTTTTTTCAGTGCAATGTAGCAACTTGAAATCATCAGAAGGAACCATAACCTTGTCAACAACACTCTCTAGATGACCACTAATTGTTTTATAACTCTGCATTTGCCCATAACCATTACAGTCAGTTACTGGAAAACACAAAATGAAACAAAGGAGGAGCAGGTCTGCCATGAACTTCTGTCACCTTCAGCATATTTACTCCTAATCATTTCTGTCAAAAGGACAATACAATCACACACAGGTCCTGTGATGTGGAGGAGCTGAATCAACTTTACAGGTAGTCAGTTCAGTCTGGGTTTTGGCTGTGACTCACATGAACTGCTCATATCCACAACAGATGGCCATCCCCTACTGTTCGCAAGGAAAGCATGACCATATCTGGATGCTTCCTAGCATCCACTTAGACTACTTTTGGAGTAATACCCACCTTTCACTTTTCTCACATTGATTTTCCAGGATACTCACTGGGTAAAGTAGTCTGGGTCTCCACAGTCCCATCACCTCCAATACTACAAAGGGAAAGAACAAAATCACCAAGCATGGTTAATGCTGCAACCGTCTGTCTTATTGTCACCATATGTTGCTGTAGCGGCCCAGGAAGGAAAAAAAAAAGACTAACCTCAAACAGGACTAAGGAGATAAACCACAAGAATTCAGGGAAAGTACTGAAAGGAGATTTCACATTAAATCAAGCAGGGCATCAGCCAAGATCGAAGCTATACCTCCAGACTGGGAATAAAACATACTGGGAGAACTGATTTTTCATATAGACATGCTGGGATGCCCATCACAGAAAGGTGTATTTCCTCACCAAAGTTGCTCCACATGACCTTGCTGAAACTACATTTGTGTGCAGTTATGCATAAAAGAGAGATTGCATTAAATGCTCATCAACCACCTATCTGGGATTCTGCAATGTTCATTATGAAAAGAGCATGTGTCTCTACCATTCAAAACTTGTCTGTGGGCATAGCCAATACATTCTTATACCACTTCTAGCAGCCCCTCCTGAAGATATCTATGCCTGCAGATACACACAAGGGGGAAAGAAAGGATGAAGAAGAGAACGTATACATGCGCACACGCTTATCAACTGTACTTCTGCCCAGATGAAGTAGGCAGTTTCCTTCCACTCTAGCATGGATATTGAGATTCATACCCACTCTGACAGGTATTGTCTTTGTCCACTTTGCAACAGCAAAGACATTTGGGACATCTTCAGTGAATACACATGCAGTACTCTTACCATGTTCATGCCAATCCACAGTCACTCAGACTCTCTAGCATTAGACACTGCTTTAGATAATCACAGCAACAGCAATATTTTGAATAAATTCCAGAGAGCCTAGCAAAAGGCTAAAGGAATTCACTCATATTAATAATTCAGTACTGTCAGACACACAGGACCATGCTTGTAGCAAACAGGTCTGGTTAAAAAAAGAAGCAACAGAAACCCCACACAAAATCAAACACAAAACACCCCCACATGAATAATTCCCTTTCTCTTGCAGTCCTGACTCCTCCAATCCTTACCAAGCAATACTTGTTCTCAGCATCCTACCCCTGCATTTACATATTGAAGTATGTAACTACACAACCAGGAGACCCACAATTTTAACTGTGTCTGTGGACAAAAATAGAGAAAATTGAGCATTTTCACCTCCAGGAAAGTCCCCTCCAGTCTGTTTGTAGGTCAGTTGCTTTAGCTCCTACTGCAGTCTGGAAAGAATAGAAGGAATCATTTACAAAAAAGTACTACAAGTTTAGGTAAGACAGACATCGCAATTTGAAAGTGCTGAAGCATTTTGGTAACTTTAATCTGCATCCAGCCAAGCTTTTGCAATATCCCAGTTTTAGCATAAATGGTCCATGTCCTTCTTCACCACCACACACTGGCCTCTGGGCAGCCCTGCATCTCCTGTGCTTCAAATTCATGGGCTTCTCCTCATATACAAAAGCAGTTCATATAGAGAGTAGAACACGGAGCATCAGAGGAGATATAGTCCAGCCAGAAGGCATCATACTCTAAGGTCAAGGATATAAGGCTTTAGAACTACTACTCTGATATATTTTAGCAACCCAATGGGACCCAGATTAACAGCAGTGGACTCAGATTAACATCAACAGCTTTGTATTTGTTTGGATTTTTCTGATGGAAAATACTTCATCCTGGCATTTCCTGAAGGAAGCTGATTTTGAGAGACTTAATAATCCAGGGAAAAAACAAAACCCAAAACACAGATGAAAAATTCCCAGCCAGTTTTATCTGCAAATAAATCAGCAGAGGAGCTGCTTCTAATCTGCCACAAAAACATATCTTTGGTGTAAAATCCACTTTTCCTTTGCTGGACCCACTCTGCTAGTCTAACACACAGACTTGACAAGATGTAGGCAGGATTTTTATATTGCCAATACAGATAACCATGTTGGCGTATCTATTGCTTTCTCTGTGCATTGGTGCTCAGAAGTCAGACAGATGCATTCTAGCCAGAGACATGACTAAATTGCTCAATGTTTCATTAATCTCCAACTGCATCTAGACTGAGAACAGCCTTCCTGCATTGTGAACTTTAATATATTTTTAAAATAAATAAATAAATAAATAAGCTAACAGAATAAAGAAGTTTGGGGTGAATTTGAGTACCTCGCAGGACTGGGACAGACCTTGGGTCAGCACCCTGACTCGCATTCAGGACAGCAATTGTGAAAATGGGTTCTTCTGCAGCTTTATAGTTTCCTAGTGGTTTCACTTAATTTTGTATTCGTCAAAAAGCCATGGTATCAATTCAGCCATAAACACTGACTGCATTCAGGGCTCTTGTGGGAAATACCAGGAGGAAAATCAATGTCCTAGTGGACCAGGACAGATCTTTGCTGCTGCAGTCCCTCAGTGCCAGGGATGGTTAGGCAGTACAAAGTGTGCACTGCTGCTGGCTGCACTGCACTTTCTGTGTGTGGGGGGGTGTGTGTAGATGTACACACATGTGGGAAATACTCTGTCATTTTTTCCTGCCACCCCCACCCCTCCAACAAATCCCTTAATAAAAACCCTAACCACACCTTGCTGCGGCAATGCTAACTAACAGGAACCGCACAAATAATGGCAGTATGAAAAACTGCCTTGCTGAGCTCTTGAGACTGGGACCTCCAGCATCAGAGTCTGGCCCTTA
Source organism: Aviceda cuculoides (assembly GCA_035590195.1). Lineage (NCBI taxonomy): Eukaryota > Metazoa > Chordata > Aves > Accipitriformes > Accipitridae > Aviceda > Aviceda cuculoides. Next base: position 3,143,765 of record JAVJGG010000055.1, on the reverse strand, counting down.
TAACTAGGGCTTTCTGAGTTATTTCATGTACTAAAAGAATTAAAATTTTTAAAAGAAGAGATTTGTGCTAGTGCACATATTCTAGCATGAGATGTGGGGGAGAAAAACACGCAATTAATTTCAAGAGTCATGGCAATGGATAGGAGGGAGACTTGCAGGGTCATTACTGAGGTCTTCTAAGAAAAGTTCAAAGCTCAGGACAGGGGAAAGCCAGGATTACATCAGGTCAAGCAAAATCAGTTTCAGAGCTAATGAGGAGGTGAAGACATGCACACCTGACTGCAGATAAGCCTGATCATTTAAGGGCTTTAGTCCCTTCAACTCTCTCTGAACTCTACAAGAGCTGAAGCTGTTAGAATGAGCGACAGTTTAGCCCAGGAGTTAAAATTCATGGGAACTGTTGACACAATGTTCGTTTTCATCCCATGCCAGAGCAATTCTGTAGTGCTGTGTAATTCTGGAACTTTTTCTCAGAAAACTTTGGCACAGATCCGTAGTATTCCCTGCTATTCTTTTCTGGGGCCTTTGTTTTGTGTGCCTACTCTTTTGTTTTCAGTTTGCATTTCTTGGTACACAAAATACATCAGAGTTTTAACTGGAAGATGCCCAAACCAGTAAGCAGTAACAGAATTATCTCAAGTGAGAAGCACTTAATTCTGCAATCAATTATTTCCATAGGAATTCTCATCAGGATCTTTCATTGTATGAAAAATGACAATTGCTTGCTCTTGATTTTATGTCAGAAAAGACTATTCCTATAAGGCAGATATTTCCCTTTTCAAAAACACTTGAACAAACTGTGTGCAATAGAGACTGTAATCCCATTTCTGTTCTGGCCTGAATTACTAATTACTGGATTGCACAATTGCCAATGTCACTCATATCCCTTCAGGTTATTTCTTTGCAAAGGGACACAGGTAGATGAGTTTTGCTTTGCCAAGCCAAAGCAATTTGCTTTCTGTCTGATGCCTGACACAACCACATCTAGGTAGAAGTCAACAATGGCTCTTCTCTTTCTAAACATGGCAATACAGCAGTACTCACAGTCAGGGAATCTCCCAGTGCTCCTATGACCTTGATGTCAGCAGCTTGTAGCTCATGTACTAAATAACAGTAAGAGGAAAAAGCAAGATTATTGACAACTAACACAAAATACTGTTTAGCAGGATAAAGGTGCAAGTCTCTGGTTCCAATCTGATGGCATTTTTACAGACTTTTAGGGAGAACGAGCCTCAAGTTCTGCGTGTCAGCTATGCAAAAGGCATAAGTTCTTGCCTTTGTTTACAGCAGTGTACTCAACTAACACGGAAATAAATGGAACCTAAAACAGCTTAGGAAAAAAAGGAAAACAATTAGATATGTTTAGGGGTGCATAAATTCAATCTCTTTTAATTGGTTTTCAGGTTTGGGTCATCGGTCAATACTTCCTATTAGCAATCTCCCCACAAAGCCTTCCAACTACACTCAGCGCTCCATACTGCACTGCTTACCAGAGTAGGCTCACCAGGTGGGTCAAACTTCCTGAGCCACTAACCTACCTAGGCAATATTAATCTGCCATGTTGCTCTCTATGATATATATGATAAACATGATCACATTTATCCATAGAAAGCACACCTGCTGTGATGCAGTACTTACTGTGTCTGGCAAGACAGATTTTCTTCCTTTGCTGCTAAATATATCACCTTATATTGTCTTATATTGTTTGCTTTCCATCTAGGATGTGCAATTACAAGTCTTATTGTTTTTAAAAACAAAAGGTGAAACCTTTCCTATTTGTGATTTTAGCTTACAAATACTTTCTCACCTGATGTTGGGACACGACTGGATGGAGCCTGTTCAGAACATGATAGATCACTGCCCCAATTCTGAAATGGCAAGTTACAAAACTGATTCGCTTTGTGGTTAGAAAATAATGCGGAATTCATGTACAGTTTAATTGTACAGTGAGGGCAAAAACAAGTTAAGACATAGATCCTAGACTGATGCCTATATAGCTCAACAGTCCTTTCCTCTTCTTTGTGGAATACTGTCCAAACATTAATTACTTTTTGGTGAAATTTTCTAGTCAAAGCATAAAACTTTTCCAAAGACAAAACTTTTCATCTAGAAATATTGCTTATGACAATGTTCCATAAGGAGGATTTTTTTCCCCCCCTCCTCTACAGCCTGGAGATTTTATACATGACCTAGAAGGTGGTGTTTTAAGTCCTGCTCTGTCTCAAGAGACGTGAGATGCAAAAACAAATAAAACAAAAAATCAACAATAAAATCCTCTGCAAAATTATAATATTATAGTAATGTATTATATTATGTTCTTATTACTTTCCCTGTACCTTACCAGAAACCTATTCTTTTCCTAGAAACTTTCAAAAAGGGCTTGCTTTCACTGAATATAAAATTTGAATCTTCAAAAGTTTTAGTAAAGAGAGCTGTCAGCCTCTAAATAATTGGAACTTTACCATATATTTGTAGGTGATATAGAAGCTATTATGTTTATTCCACCAATTGAGGAAATTGAGTGAACCACACATTGCAAAACATCTTGGCTCACCAGCAGAGATAGCTGAGGAACGTGCCACCCACGGGTTTGGTAGTGTGCAACAATATTTTCTAAGAAGGCAGTGAGGGAAAATTTATAATTGTTGTGATGGGCAGTCCCTGCAAGAGCAAAGACATTTACTTATGCTGATCTAAGAGCTGGCCCTGCTTGGAGCAGGAGGTTGGACTAGGGATGTCCCGAGATCACTTCCAACCTTAATTATTCCACGATTGCACAATTCTACGATTCAGAGAAAAACTACATGGACCAGTGGTCTTTAGAAAGCATTGTTAGTGTTAAAAAACATCAAGACAAATTAATCTGTTCTTATAAAAAATAGTGTAATATGCTCTACTATCAGCCATCTGGTTAAAAGCTTGTTGCAGAGGCTAGGAAGGACAGCTGGGATTATTTTTAGATCAGAAATGAAACTGTTCCTTTACTCTACTGTTTATTTTACCCTATCAGCTAAAAAGCTATTGGTGTTGAGATTCAGTGGAAGTGCAAGAATTACCCGTTAAAAGTGTAACTGCAGCTCTGCAGATAAAAATCCCATTTCAGTATTGCAAACCATGGCTTGCTGAAACAGTAACAACTGTTGCTCTTTGTAACCCTCAAGGCGCACAGAGATTTTCATAATTTGGCTAGGCATGAGGACCCCCAGTATGCCAAACTAGCCCAGCCTGTTTTGACTGCCATTTCCAACCACACTTTAGGCTGCATGCCTGCAGCCATTTATCAAGAGCAAAACTGCCCCATTTCTTCAAGTCCTACACAAAGTCTGTTTCTGCAGTTTGTTTAATCTACCCTGTGGTAGTTGTTTAGTCATGTGGAAAGTGAATCCCTTGGAAAATGGATTCCTATCACCTCCTTTGTATCTGGCCACATAACCAATATGTAAAGGTTACTGCCCTCTACAGGTTAAGCTTACTCGAGCGCATGGAAGTACAGTGGCTCAAGAAGAGAATACGTAAACCTTGCTCAGATATTTTGGGGTCTCGGGTTTCTAAGTTATCTCCTATTGTGAGGAACTTGCTCTCTGAATTAATGATGCATTCCAAGTGAGTTACTGTTGAGCACAGTTTTGACACAATTGCACCAATTAATACAATCTATCTTGTTTGGCTTTCAGGAGGAGTTTACCATTTGTTTACACAGGAAAAAAACACAATGCAAGATAGAATTCCTTTTCTGAAAACTGGTAATAGTTTCTCTCATCTATAAATTCAGGGTGCTGTGTGAACAGTCACCAGATACAGCTTTGCATAGTTTGCCTGAAATACAGCAAAAGATGCAACAATTACCTCTTTTGGCTCGTTAGTGGGCTCCACAGGTGGATATGTATAGTTGCTATTCTTATATGTTCCCAGGAATGGTTTGTTCTGGAAAAAGAGGAATACAAACGTAACAGAAATTAGCCAATAAACACATGGCACAGACCATAGCAAGAAATATCAAGACATCATATCACCAAGAAAGTAATTGCCTAAGCTGCAAAACAGGGATCTGGATTTTGAAACTATGCTCCTTCCTTAAATTCAGAAGTAAGGCTTGTGTTTAGCACCTTATGGCAAAAACAAAGTATGCCAGATCCCAATTGCAGTTTAACATTTTCCTCTCCTAACTTTCCATAAATTACTTAGACTTTATTAGATGTTTAGTCCTCTCAAAAGGCACTGACATGAAGTCTAGAAAAACCTGGGCAGATCTTCCTGTGTCAGCAGAGGGGACATGAAAAATTGATTACTGAAAGGATCACTCTTCCCTCCAAGAGAGGCTGTATAAATTTCAGGGCTATTTTTGTCCCCTACTAATGTGACATGCATTCAGGAAGACATGCACATTGTATAGGCTAAAAAATTTAACTGGGATACCCACTTATCTCAATTAAGAGCAATTCCAATATCTGCATGAGGAGGTCTTACAAAGCACTAAAATCAGAAGGCATATTTAATTGATTAGAAGACCAACTGTTCTTTTATTTGCAGGGGTTTATCCTACTTTAAGTTGTCTCAATACAAATAATTTTCCTTGGCTTGTTGGGCCCTTATAGTCTAGCACACCTGGTATTTTCATGGACATGACTACCTGAAGTAGGATTTTAAAACTTTAGTGAGAAACTGTGGGAACAATAAATGGAATTTGTGGGTGTCAGAATCTGAAATAATTTACTACTCCCTTTTAGTAACACAGAAGGTGAAATCCCCTGGAAATAGTCTATTTATTCCTTTGTAGCACTGTTTCGTAGTCTTTACCTCAGAGCTTTCTGAGCAGGGAACGCTACTGGCACTTACATCAGTGACTTTTTCAAAGCGCTGTGGGCTTACCATTTCTGAAAACAATGGCCATGTATTCTTTGCAATGGCCATAAAACATTTCTATGACTACTTCTCAAAAGCAGCATCTTTGAATAGGAGTGGATGAAGGGAAAGAAGTATAAAATCCACATTATTTGGCACTGAAGAAGTTGCCAAATTAATTTAAGCTGCCTGGAAAGAATACTGGGTAAAATGAGGTAGGAGCCATTTAAGTGAATCTGAGGACTTCTGAAACATGCTGATTAATCAGATCACGAACAGCAGATCTTCCTTTTCTGACAGGATGGACATACATTATGGACAAAATCCTCCTGTATGACTTGAATAACTGTCTCCAGAACAGAGAGTACAACTAGGCTCCCTGGTCTGTTCAGTTCTTTGGCCACCTTGTTTAAACTGCTAAAGAAAGGGAGACAACTATTGCTGACTGCAGCGGTCATTTCCATGTACTAATACCTAGGAACTGTACTGCAGGTTCAACAGATTGTTTTATAACTGTAAAAGGAGCTTCCAAAGAGTCTGAATTATCCCTGTTACGGATCAGGCTAGGAAAACCAATACTAATTCAAGAGATAATAGATACGGGGGGTTTTCGCAGCAGCTGTGATGCCCAAACCCTATTGCCTGAGCTGCCTCTGTACTTCACAAATATAAGAAAACACTCTGCTACAACTGAAAACACACAAGTCAGCATGTTGTCCATCAGTATTCGCGGCACAGTAAAAGGCCAAGGGACATCAAAGCAGGTATATGGGAGCACCTGCTCACTCAGAGGTAAGCAGAGAACAAAAATTTTCAGTAAACTTGTTTCAGACATACTGAACCCCTGCTCTCTGCAGCAACCACAAGAACATACAGCCACCTCATACCCAGCTTCCACAACATGGGTAATATTTACCTGAGTTGGACAGTCAAGGACAATGTCAGCCTTGAAATCAAATGAGTCAGCTTTCTGGCCTACAGGCTGTAACTAGAAAGGAAGATAAAAACCCCTATATTGCAACCATGTCATCTCATCTTACATTTGTATAACAATTCTAACCCAAAGAATGTAAATATACCTTTCAAATTTATATAAAAATGCCTGTATTTACAGACCTTGATTTACCCAAGGCTGAAATGCATCTACTTCTCAGAAAGAACATGGCAACTGCGTAACAAAACAGCAAGTCTAGAAAGAAGCTTAAAGTGGGAAATAGAGAGCTACACTGGATCAGTTTAAACTCCTGGAGGATTTTGGCAGGCACATGAAGTACCTTGGAATTTTGCCAGAAGGCAAGGTCGTAAACTCTCTTCGCTTGCATAAAAGACAAGAAACTAAGAATCTCTCAGTTTTTATAGCTAAGCTGCATGATGGCATTTCCAACAAAAGGCTGTTTATGTGTAGAAGATTAAACCAAATTTAATTAGAGGTACTGCTTGATGATTGCAAGCAATCATGCCAGCTGTTAAGACATTACCCCAAAGTATATAGAAGTTACCATCCAGGATCTGAGATACCAACCCTGATGCATGCGTACTCCTACTTTACAAGCAATCTTTAATGACACATTTTTTTATTGAGCTTTACTCATTTCCAAAGGCAGTAAACCTAAACTGAATTAAAGCCACTTTAATTCCTAATGAGACATTCACAGCACATGGATTTAAAACAAACTTCTATGTAATCCTGTACGCAGTTACAATACTTTATTTGGTGGTTTCCCACATCAGCTCACAGAAACACCATCCTTATTTAATACTGTCCTGCCTTTCATGACAACGAGTGAGGTAAACTTGAAGTTGCTCAGCTGAAATCACAAATTACTGTGATCATGCACTTAGAGCACCCCTCTTCTCTGCACACACTTTAAGAAGCAAGAGATTCTAGGCTGAAAGCAGCACCAGAAATTTGAGGATATCTGACTAGTAAAGAAGAAACAAACACAAAGTCCAGCACTACCCAGGCCTTCACTGCAGTGTTTATTACAAAGATGATTTTAATGCTAGTCAGGTCTAGGTAAAGACCACATTACATACAGAGCCTGTCACCTTACCACTGCATTCCACAGAGCCTTGGCAAGCTGAGAATGGCCTTTCTGGCTTGGATGGAGGCAGTCGGGTGAAAAGTAGGAGACATCTGGATGCCCATCCTACAAATGGAAGCATAAAGGACATCTGAGGGCAGAAGAATCCACACAGGTCCACCTTGGGGTTACTGAAGCCAGACTAGAGCCAGTAATGGGAGGTTCGTGCTACTTGTTCTTGCTGCTCTAATGTGGAAAGTCTCATGATTACGTGGTGATACAAAGTGTACTTCAGCAGATCCATGAGCTACTAGAAACACTTAACCAGAGATGCTCACATGCATCCAAAGGCAGATCCACCCAGAAGTGGCAAAATCACCACTTTCAATTACGTGTTTACTCTGTCTTCAGGTTCTGCGGTAAAGGTGGGTTCCTTTCCTCAGCACATCACGAGAACTGGCACCACTATGCTCTGCAGTACCTTTACATGGTAACAAGCATGTTATGGATGCTTTACCAGAAGGAAGAGAGCCAGTCTGCTTTTTCACAGCTGTGTCAGTTCTGCAAGTTTGAAAGAAGCATGAAGCAAGTATTTGAGCGAAAGCAGCCAGGCATGCCCATCCCTCTGTAACCAGTACAGTCTCCTTTCCAAGCAAAGTTGTACTTTAATACAGATACTGGAGCACCTGAAGGAAATGGGGTTTGGAATTTTAAATGTCTTGGCTTTCATGCGTGTATTGAGATGAGAAAGAGTTTAGGTCACAGATGACTGAAACAACATTTTTTTTTGCTCAGAGCAGTCCTTCAAAATTTGAGCAGGTTTTGATCCAGTGTATTTGGGCTAGCTTATTAGAGGACTACTATCAAAATTTGCATCTATATCTGGTCTTTTGCCAAGTTTAGAGGCAGAGTTTTCAGTTCAGGAACATTTGAATGTTGTGTGAGATAAGAAGAAACAAAAGCATCCTGAGATTTTGTAAAATCTGAACTAATGCTCGTGAGACTGTAAAAAAGTTCAGAAATATTTTGCCACTTCTGTTTTTATTTCTGTGTTCCCTACCTCAGTACCAAAACCCCTAGCGATGACTTTTCACAGGAACCAGCTTCACAAACAATAAAAAACCCCCCAAATTAACAAACAAACAAATCAAAGCCTGTTTTTCCCGGGAAGCTCGCAGCCAGTTTTCCAAATTTGTTTGTAGCAGCACCTGAACATTTCAAACTTATCACTAGCTATTGCCAGCATTTTCAGAATCACTCCAGTTCCATTTTAGAGTAATTCCTGCTCAATACTTTGCCCCATATGCTCTAAGTTCTAGGTGACATGAGGAAGTGCAGATGAGTGTGAAAATGGAGTTTCAGTTTCAGAGAGGGTTTGGGTCATTTCCTAGATTTATAGTTTACTGAGACTTACCATTCAAGGTACTGAAATATAATTGCCAGTAACAGGAAAAAGGGCTCACTACATAAAAATACAACTTCCACCAGACTATATGTAAACTTCTCTTTCTGTCAGACAAGAAGAAAGAGTTATGGAACATGAAGAGGAGGTGATGCTGTAGTCTGCAGCCACGTTGCTTTAAGAACTGTAACTTAATATTTCTGTATTTTATTAATCATGTTATGTTTTCAGAAAGAAAAATATTGATATACCCTTGAGAACATACACAAACAAACCTCTTAATTCAGGTTTTGACTCATTTTCCAAAATAATAACTCATATTGACAGCACAATAAGTAAAACAAATAACTGCTAGCTATTGAAGAAATCTGATGTACTATACCAAAAGCAACAAGTTTTAATAAGAAAAGCACAGAACAAGCTGAAACGATTTTGCATATAGTCTCTATAGGTTAGATACCCACACTTAGTCCTTTGCATGTAGAAGTTTCTTTAGACCATACCTGACCCAGTGGAATCTTGAGATTTTGGAGGAAAGGCTGGATGATCACTGTGAAATTTTCATGAGTATCATATCTGCCAGATTCCACTAGTCTCTGAATGCCAAGCTGTAAGAAACAAAAAAATGACCACCAATAAACCATCAACATCTCTGCATCATAACTGTTTCAGTTTGCGGGGTGTAGGGGTGTGGGTGGTTTGAGACCCTGAGAATCAGAAGGAAGCTTTTACTTCTTAATTGAAATAGCCACAGATGATGGCAAAAGGTGAGCCCTGAAAGTGGCTGAGAAGGCTGCAACACAGTATTACAGTTGTCCATGGGGGACAGGATTTTGTTGACTGAACTCCCACCTATCCATCTGTACTAGAAAATAAAATTTTTCTGAAGAGGTTTGCTGTTTGTTTTGGTCATGTGGTGTTTTGGATAGCATCATAGGACCCATTTGGAGAACATATTGGTATGATATGTTGCTTGATAATCAAGAGCTCACTTCAACTAGAAATAAAGTAACTGCACCACTCTAGATAAACATACCTGGTAGGCTCTGGTGGCTTCCCTCACCATTGTTAAATTTGGTGAGTTTTCTTTTCCTGTGAGAACACAGCTACACAGATAACTGTGGGAGAGGTTAGAGGAAAAAACAGGAATAGAAAGAGTTAAAGATCTGAGAATACAGAGGTCACCCTTTGCCACCCAACACCCTCATGACGTGGGACTAACAAGGAAACCTGTATGGTCACGTTTCTGTGAAAACGTCTTGTCGTCCTTGCCATCGTTCATCATTTCAACCCTTAATCTTATTTTCTGCCTCACATGAACAATACTACTCTAAATCAGTTTGGTTTCACCCCCAGGCATATCAAAGTGATGTACACTGTACTATGAGAGTTTGTCCCATTCATTACACCTTGACATCCAAAGGTCTTGCAGCCTGACAGAGGTGCATGCCAGTCCCTCTGTAACCAGAAAACAGATCTTTGAAATTTACTGGCTGCATTACTTCTGAGGTGATATCTTTCCAATCAACAACTCCTTTTGCATTCCCAAGACAAAGAATATGTCCCTGTCTGGAGGGTCAGCAAAAAATGCAAATTACCCATTGCAATAAAGCCTCTGAAAGAGGAGAAACCTGTCTACTCTGCAAATACTTCACATTTCCTCAAAAGGCCTGAAAATCCAAGCTTGTGGACTTCAACCCCACCTTCAGGAACCCTGCATCAGTAACTTTAACCCAAGCTCAGTGAGGTGCACATTATGTATCACATGAAATCTTACAATTCTAGACATGGACAAAACAGGTCCTCTGACAAACACTTAGGTCAAAGGCAAGAGAAGGCAATGCCATCAGGCAGGGGGATGTCTGTAGGACTGTAGCACTACCTTTGAACACCAGTTCAAATGACGAGAAGCATGGAATAAGAACACAATTTATCATCACAGGCAGTAAGTTCAGGTACAAAAGTCAATCAAACAAGCCTTACTCTGCCATGTAAGTAGGGCATTGAACTTGAGTATCCACAAACAACTGTCTTAGAGGGAGAAGGTCCATCACTTCAACCAGACTCACTAGAGCTTTTGGAACCTGAAAGGTAAATCAGACATTAATTTAGAAAGAACTGCTTACACAGTGCACAGTGCATTTATTTTACCCCAAAGTCCAGCCATTTGACAGCCCTTCCCTTTCTCCATTCTTGGAAGGAAAAAAAGCAACAAACCCCCACACCAAACTCCCCCAGCTCAGATTTTATTCTTTTCCAACACCATGGTCCAGTGTTACACTGTGTCATTTCAGACTGCATCTCACTACTCTCAGATAGACAAGACAAAAGAAAATGCTTTTGTAGAAGTCAGTGGAATATGTTTGGTACCAGAACGGAAGAAAAAGCAGCCCAGAATCAAGCAAACAGAAGAGGGAGCACCAGTCAGTCATGTACCAGTACAAGCTAGAATGCCAGAACAATTTCACAGCACTTGCCTGCTTGTGCAGAATATCAAGAGTTTCTTGAATCCTTTTGATGAAATTCACAGCTGAGTAGTGATCCTGATGGAAACAGAAGAGAAGGGATTACTGCTAAATGGAGACACAAGGCATTTTGGTTGGGAGGCTGGAGTATCACATTAATTCACTTCCTTTTCTGCCATACAACACCGTGGTCAGTAGAATGTCCTTGCTTCTTTCTAGAGACTAGGGATATTAAGCATATCAATTTAATATGTAGAAAGACTCAGTGAAATTTTTGATTTAAAATAAACATTGTTGAGTAGCAGTATATTTAACCCAAATCCACTGGGTCTTTCAATTAAAGAGGTAGGAAGGAACCCCATCTGAATGCATGCTGAACAGCATAAACCAAGCAGCCATAGGCATGCTCACAGCCAGCTGATAAGCTCTTGTAAAATTAGGTGAAATCATTGCTAGTCAAGGTCATAGCTATAAATAAAGCTATAAAACCTGGCAGTAGCAGCAAAGATGCCTAGCTAGGATCCTGCAGAAGCAGCAAATTTCTCAGTCACAAGGAGTTGCAGGAGAATTGAAAATGCTCACAAGAACTTAGCATATTAAAGGCTAGAGAGTAAGAGCTGGCAGAGAAAGGTGGCCTCTCCCTGCCTCCTGCTCACTCAACAACCATGTTCTCCTTATGGCAGCCTAAAGGCTTGTCCACAGTCCAGAGAAGCATAAAATTCAAAATGATACTGAGCACTGCAGCAACTTCAATAATACATAACTCATCTGCTCCTAGCACCTCCCTACACTGTGAGTTTTGGGGTGATGACAATTGTAAGATTGGACTAGTGGTAGTTCAAAGCAGTATAATTCTTTCTTGGATGTCTAAATAGGCCGCGCTAGCAGTAGACCAGTCACCACATGAGAGAAGTGAAGCTTTTCCTCCCTTCTGTTTTTGCTCATGGTCAAAAGACAGTAGCAATGACAGTGGTTCTTACCCTGGAATAAGCCAGAGAAAAAAAACCATCCTACACTGTTGCTGGTAACTGTTTTTATATCAGGGCACTAGCAGCAGCAACCCCCACCAAAATATACAGCAGCACATATATAGCTCATGTTATCTCTGTGAAGGGTCTAAGAATCCATAGATTTCCCTTGACATGTTTCTACACTGACATCACAGTCCCACTACAGTTTCAGTTAACCAGTTCTACTACTCACAGGGTCTTTGCAATAGTTGCACAGATCATTGCCTCCAATATGCACCGTTATGAGCTTCCAGTCAGCACTGAAGTCAATTCTCTGTGCAATAAAGAAAATAACGAGCCTGAATTTCTTTGGCTTTGAGATACGCTTATAGTATCATTGCAGGTGGATCTGTCATCTGAAGCAACACCTGTTTCTTTTCATGCTGTAAGATTAAAGGAGTCCCGGACAACTTACAGGATCAGTTTTCATTAGTCTCAGGAGATTTCTTGCTTGGGCTGGTAAGTGCCTGTGAAGAAGGACAACTAGTGAGTGAAAAGCACCTGTATGGAGAGATCAACATTAACAATCTTCAGACATGTTAAATCAAATTGTCAGGTAGTAGAAGGGTTGAGTGAGGAGACAGTACAATACTCATATTGCTGTGATCAAATTACACATTCACATCTTTGAGGGAAGTCAACATCAAACTGAATTCGAATATTGATTTTACCGAAGTTCAGTAATTAATCTGGAACCATAAGTTTAGCTTCTATTACAGTGCTTAGCACCTAAACCAGCTGAAAAGCCAGACACAGCAACATCTTTGTAAACAGATGACCTGTTTAGAATTAGGCTGCTATCAATCTATTCCTCTCAGACTAAAACAATAAGGGAATCCCTAGTCCCAATATTTAACTGACCTCTTGAGCAACGTTGTGCATAAACCACAGCTCATCCCACTGCAAAGCAGAACTGTTTCAGATTTCACTGTGCACACCTCCCTCATTTCTGTAGCCTGCACCCAGAGTCAATACTTACTTTTCAATTATGTAAAACAGCTCTATGCACACTACCTTTCCAGGGTAATTAAAAACCCAAGAAACTTTCAAGATTACTCAGACAAGTTAAGATGACAGCCTTGGTGAATTCCAATAGCCAGGTGAGCACTCTCTCCTTTTTTTGTGTATACACACGCATATATTTTTATATATATAAGCTACCATGAATTTTGAGTTACCTAGGCTGAACACGTCAACCTTGTTTGACTGCCCTGACATGTTGATCCTCAAATATGCATAGAAAAGAGAACATATTTGGAAAATTTTGGCCTTCCAGGCAGCTCTCTAGTATGGTATGAGCTGCATATCCTTCCAGGCTCTTCTTAGAAACACTTCACTGACTGTCTATCATTACTGGAAGCATATCAGCTGACATCAATAAGCATGATACTTGTTTTGTATGGCAACCAGAGCTCAGCTCTCCTTTGCAATGCTGTGTTTACTGTAGGAATAGGAGACATCTCTCACCACCCTCCTCCAGCTGAATACCAGTCTAACACAAACATAAGAGTATTTACCAGGGAATGAGCCCTGTCATACATCTACTTGTGACACAGACACTGTATGCATGTAATAGTTCTGTTCACTGTTACCCTTGTCCCATGTCACAACCTACTTATTTATATCCCTAAGTTATCACAAGCCACAAGTGGTCCAAATTTCCTTCTGTTCTTACTGTGGAAACCCCTAAGCTAGGGCATCAACTTCAATTTTGATCCAGAGGAAAACACCACTTATTGAGCTGACAGTATGCAACACCTTTGATTTCTCATGCAGTCACGGAAGTGCTGATGAATCCTGAGCCAACACAGTCAGTAAGAACTAAGATCTTGAATGAAGCAGTGCCAGCAATCACCCATCCTTGAGCTGCAGTTTCCACCTGTCGTGGTTTAACCCCAGCCAGCAACTAAGCACCATGCAGCCACTCACTCACTCCCCCCCCCCCCAGTGGGATGGGGGAGGAAATCAGGAAAAGAAGTAAAACTCATGGGTTGAAATAAGAACAGTTTAATAGAACAGAAAAGAAGAAACTAATAATGATAATGATAACACTAATAAAACGACAACAGTAATAA